>JAQFWZ010000010.1:72202517-72802517 GCA_027789725.1 Dendropsophus ebraccatus
AAACTACGCCTTTCATGTAGTCATATTTTTTACATTTTAAAACTTTTAAAACTTGGCAATGCACCTAATGGGGGAAGGGGGGGGCTGCTGCACCTTCCCGTCCTGTGTTTGAAAGCCACCACATCACCTCCCCCTGACTAGATAACAGCCGCAGCGCACGGCAAATAAACCTTCCTTGTCTTCTGCATGTCCACTGAGGAAAATGAAGCCTCAACATCCTTACAGATTCTTTTTTTTTTTTTTAAATACATAAGGATTTTGTGTCTTTTGATTCTATTTAGGCTTGTGCCACTCACTTTTTGTATGTGCGTTATCCGGGCGAGCACCTCATTGACATTCTGTGCAATAAAAAAATATTGCCTTTTTTCTTTTCAATACTTACACACTGATGACCAGGAACCTAATCAATAATGACAGAGAACTAGAGATGAGCGAACCGGGTTCAGGTTTGAGTCGATCTGAACCCGAACGTTCGGCATGTGATTAGCTGTGGCTGCTGAACTTGGATAAAGCTCTAAGGTTGTCTGTAAAACATGGATACAGCCAATGACTATACCCATGATTTCCACATAGCCTTAGGGCTTTATCCAACTTCTGCAGCCACCGCTAATCACATGCCGAACGATCGGGTTCGGATGGACTCCAGCTGCTCCAGGTTCGCTCATCTCTACAGAGAACCTAACCCATGATGACCAGCAACCTAACTGATGATTAGAAACCTAACCCCTTTCAACAGACATCAGATTAATAACTAGTCACAAAACATTTTACAATTATTTTTTTTTTTGTTGTTGCATTTTTGCATATATGTATGCAAATCAACGTCGGACCCTTTAAAAGGACCTTAAAACATGACAGGGGATCATATGCCGAGCCTGAATGTGTCCAATAAGGGCACATTCTGTCCTTATTCTGCCCCTTGCCAAAACAGAGCAGGGTATTTCAGGCTTTCAATGTGGAACTAAGGGAGTAGTATGTGTCCTTGTGGAGACCATCAAACTAGCATCCTGAGCCCCACCAGCCGTGTAATGCTCCATGTGGAAAAATAAAGAAAGTTGCTCTTCTCTAAAACGAGAGGAGACAGTTAAGTTGATGTATAGATTAGAGAAGTGTGGTGTCCCACTGCTGGTGCTGTCTAGAGTACCTGAGTAAGTCACTCTTTCAGGTTCAGGTTGGGAGATATAGTACTGAGTTTTTTCCACTAGGTGTCACCGCTGTTTAGTTAGCCCAGTTGCACAGCTGATGTTACCAGGGTTAATTGTTTTGTGTCATGTGTTGTATTTCTGACCAGTCAGGGGGGCTTATTTCTCTTTTGTCCTATCCTATCTTTTCTCTAACACACACACTCAGCCCCACCACTCACAGGAGGGTTTAGTATTAGCCCCTGTAGAAGGAGCTAGTTTGGTGGAGTGAGTCAGTTCTTACTTAGTATTCAGAGTCAGAGGACACAAAAGTTCCTGCAGAAGTTAAGCTGGGGTCTCTCTTAGCCAAAAACCCTGACAGGGACCAAAGATACTAACGTAAATAAAGCAACTATGCAGTACTTAGCTCCACTTTGGGGAGAGAAGCCACCTAGGATGGCCGTTGCCCACACCAGGAGCCTCTCTAAACAGTGCAGGGCAGTCTCCTGAAAGAAGAGGAACTGACCGCTGTATGACAAAGCTACCAGGAAAATGTCTACGTATCCTATTGCGTATCGCAGAAGAAATGGGTAGTCTCGGCAACCTGCTATACCCAGATAACCGACGACTGGGGCTTGTATTACCCACCTAGGACAGGTATCTCGCCACTAGGGGGCATAGTCGTGTGTCAAGATTTGCACTATTGTATCACGTGTACTGTTGAATCTGAATCTTCCTTTAATAAAGTGTTCTATTTTTGACCTAAACACACAGGATTCTGGCCTATTCTGTTAGCACCCGCGCCCACGCACATACACCACCATATACTTGGGATATTTCCCTGTTCTGTGAGTGGTGGTACCAACATTCTGTGAGGGTCTGCTACCACTCTAGGTTACCGTGACAAGTGCCCAAGTGACCCTAAACCCTCTCGGAGGTTACTGACCATTGGGGATAGTAAACTTGCTAACGCGGGTTACAGCAGCCACAGCCGAGCATCACAGAAAAGCGAAGCAAATTCATGCCGATTCGTTAAGGGAATTCGCGAAAAAATGGAGGACAAACATGCTGTCTGGAGCGTCACTGGGCGAAAGAAAGGAATTAACCATAATCCCTAGTGCCCATCCGATCCGCTGAAGGCCCCTCTGTGATGTCAGCACGTTTAGATGTTATAACGATCATATTTGAACATGTGAACGATTATCTTGCAATGTACAATGAGTTTCCTTCCACCAATTTGAAAAAGCCATACATGTGGGGATGGAAGGGTACATCAAGTAATGTAGTAGCTGTGTATACCACTGGCATTACTGTGATTGTCTGTATGATTAGCGTCATTACGTACGTTACATACATGCTATAAAAATGTGGTGAATTTTTTCAGTCTTTCCTAATTCTTGTGCCGTTCAGTAGGGAGAATGAATGGAGCAGGGACAGCATCTTAATTTAGTTAGGCAGCAATATTCCCAGTGGTAGTTAGTTAGTCAGTGAAGGGAGGGAGAGCTGACTGTGTAGGGCTTAGAACGTTGTGAAATTGCCAGTGTTGGGAGGGAGAGCTGACCAAGTAGGGCTTAGAATGTTGTGAAATAGACGGTGTAGGGAGTGTGACAGAATCCAGTTTTTAAGCACTATAAGGAGTCATTTCTTAACCCTGTAGTGACTGGGTGTCATCTGTGGAAAAAAAAACGTAAACCCCAACAGTCCTTTTTAGAGTTAAGTGATATATATAATTATTTCCCCCCCATAAATCTTTCTGTCTGGCTCTGCTGTGTCAGTGATTGCCAACAGATACACTAATGCTACGCACCTTGTCATTGCTCCGCTATTACGTATTTTACGCTTTGCACCTGATAATCTGTACATATGTGCATAGACCAACGGATGTTTCTATTGTAAAATTGTCAATTGTTTGCGAATGTTCGGCGAACATGAACCGATGACAATTTGTTATGTCCGTGTTCGGGGTCTGAACTGATTGGGATTAGATCATCACTACTAGGGAGTCCTGGAATACACGGATACAGCCTATGGCCTATGACTGTAGCCATGTTTCCCAGGCAGCGCTAGGGCGGCCTCCATCTTCTTAAATGTTACACGCTCAGGTTTGGACGGACTCGGCAATGCTCAATGCTCATCTCTAGTGGTTGGTGATGGTCCGTGACTGGTTATGTGTTCGGAATCCCATTATAGGGAGTAACACTGACTGTAATGATTACATTGCTTCTATATGAATGATGGGCGTCGTATAACCTTTAGATAATTTGTGATAGTGTCAGCATAAAAAAGTTTAAAAAGTACCCGAAGGACGGCAGATGCTTGGTATGCAGGATGCAGCGACTGCAACCTCCAAGTCTATTCCCTTCCTGGATACTGGAACAACACAACGCCGCATTTGGCCAACGTCACAGGAATTATACAGCAGTTTTTTACATTTCTATCCAAGTGCGTATAAATTTTTGCGCTGCGTATCCTGTCATTAATAATGAGACCAAACAGATATTACTGGAGGAGGCGTACAGAGGCCTGGCATTGTATGGGCGATAAGAAGGTCAACATTCTGGCTCCAGTTCTTAGAAAAAGTTTTGTACATTTATTTTGCTTGTTATAATATGAGAAATAATTGTCAGTTTCCAAAAAGTTCAGCAGCAGCAGCTCAGCAGGTCATAGAGGACGGTAAGTAAATACAGGCGGCCGGCGTCTCACTGGAATCCATTACAGAGGCCGAGGGGAAAATCAGAAGTCAGCAGAGGTGGTGATGGTAAGAAGTTCTGTAATCTAATGTGCTTTCTATATTTTATATTTTCTATGTTTAAATCAACATTATAGATGTGGCCACACTGTGCTCCATGTTATATATATACGGCCACACTGTGCTCCATGTTATATATATATACGGCCACACTGTGCTACATGTTATACATACGGCCACACTGTGCTCCATGTTATATACATACGGCCACACTGTGCTCCATGTTATATACATACGGCCACGCTGTGCTCCATGTTATATACATACGGCCACACTGTGCTCCATGTTATATACATACGGCCACACTGTGCTCCATGTTATATACATACGGCCACACTGTGCTCCATGTTATATACATACGGCCACGCTGTGCTCCATGTTATATACATACGGCCACGCTGTGCTCCATGTTATATACATACGGCCACACTGTGCTCCATGTTATATATATACGGCCACACTGTGCTCCACGTTATATATACGGCCACACTGTGCTCCATGTTATATATATACGGCCACACTCTGCTCCATGTTATATACATACGGCCACACTGTGCTCCATGTTATATACATACGGCCACACTGTGCTCCATGTTATATACATACGGCCACACTGTGCTCCATGTTATATATATACGGCCACACTGTGCTCCATGTTATATATACACGGCCACAGTGTGCTCCATGTTATATATATACGGCCACACTGTGCTCCATGTTATATATATACGGCCACACTGTGCTCCATGTTATATACATACGGCCACACTGTGCTCCATGTTATATACATACGGCCACACTGTGCTCCATGTTATATATATACGGCCACACTGTGCTCCATGTTATACATACGGCCACACTGTGCTCCATGTTATATACATACGGCCACACTGTGCTCCATGTTATATACATACGGCCACACTGTGCTCCATGTTATATATATACGGCCACACTGTGCTCCATGTTATATATACACGGCCACAGTGTGCTCCATGTTATATATATACGGCCACACTGTGCTCCATGTTATATATATACGGCCACACTGTGCTCCATGTTATATATATATACGGCCACACTGTGCTACATGTTATACATACGGCCACACTGTGCTCCATGTTATATACATACGGCCACACTGTGCTCCATGTTATATACATACGGCCACGCTGTGCTCCATGTTATATACATACGGCCACGCTGTGCTCCATGTTATATACATACGGCCACACTGTGCTCCATGTTATATATATACGGCCACACTGTGCTCCACGTTATATATACGGCCACACTGTGCTCCATGTTATATATATACGGCCACACTCTGCTCCATCTTATATACATACGGCCACACTGTGCTCCATGTTATATACATACGGCCACACTGTGCTCCATGTTATATACATACGGCCACACTGTGCTCCATGTTATATATATACGGCCACACTGTGCTCCATGTTATATATACACGGCCACAGTGTGCTCCATGTTATATATATACGGCCACACTGTGCTCCATGTTATATATATACGGCCACACTGTGCTCCATGTTATATACATACGGCCACACTGTGCTCCATGTTATATACATACGGCCACACTGTGCTCCATGTTATATATATACGGCCACACTGTGCTCCATGTTATACATACGGCCACACTGTGCTCCATGTTATATACATACGGCCACACTGTGCTCCATGTTATATACATACGGCCACACTGTGCTCCATGTTATATATATACGGCCACACTGTGCTCCATGTTATATATACACGGCCACAGTGTGCTCCATGTTATATATATACGGCCACACTGTGCTCCATGTTATATATATACGGCCACACTGTGCTCCATGTTATATATATATACGGCCACACTGTGCTACATGTTATACATACGGCCACACTGTGCTCCATGTTATATACATACGGCCACACTGTGCTCCATGTTATATACATACGGCCACGCTGTGCTCCATGTTATATACATACGGCCACGCTGTGCTCCATGTTATATACATACGGCCACACTGTGCTCCATGTTATATATATACGGCCACACTGTGCTCCACGTTATATATACGGCCACACTGTGCTCCATGTTATATATATACGGCCACACTCTGCTCCATGTTATATACATACGGCCACACTGTGCTCCATGTTATATACATACGGCCACGCTGTGCTCCATGTTATATACATACGGCCACACTGTGCTCCATGTTATATATATACGGCCACACTGTGCTCCATGTTATATATACACGGCCACAGTGTGCTCCATGTTATATATATATACGGCCACACTGTGCTCCATGTTATATATATACGGCCACACTGTGCTCCATGTTATATACATACGGCCACACTGTGCTCCATGTTATATACATACGGCCACACTGTGCTCCATGTTATATATATACGGCCACACTGTGCTCCATGTTATACATACGGCCACACTGTGCTCCATGTTATATACATACGGCCACACTGTGCTCCATGTTATATACATACGGCCACACTGTGCTCCATGTTATATATATACGGCCACACTGTGCTCCATGTTATATATACACGGCCACAGTGTGCTCCATGTTATATATATACGGCCACACTGTGCTCCATGTTATATATATACGGCCACACTGTGCTCCACGTTATATATATACGGCCACACTGCGCTCCATGTTATACATACGGCCACACTGTGCTCCATGTTATACATACGGCAAGGCTGTGCTCCATGTTATATACATACAGCCACACTGTGCTCCATGTTATACATACGGCCACACTGTGCTCCATGTTATACATACGGCCACACTGTGCTCCATGTTATATACATACGGCCACACTGTGCTCCATGTTATATACATACGGCCACACTGTGCTCCATGTTATATACATACGGCCACACTGTGCTCCATGTTATATATATATGGCCACACTCTGCTCCATGTTATATACATACGGCCACACTGTGCTCCATGTTATATACATACGGCCACACTGTGCTCCATGTTATACATACGGCCACACTGTGCTCCATGTTATATACATACGGCCACGCTGTGCTCCATGTTATATATATACGGCCACACTGTGCTCTATGTTATATACATACGGCCACGCTGTGCTCCATGTTATACATACGGCCACACTGTGCTCCATGTTATACATACGGCCACACTGTGCTCCATGCTATATACATACGGCCACACTGTGCTCCATGTTATACATACGGCCACACTGTGCTCCACGTTATATATATACGGCCACACTGTGCTCCACGTTATATATATACGGCCACACTGTGCTCCACGTTATATATATACGGCCACACTGTGCTCCACGTTATATATACGGCCACACTGTGTTCCATGTTATATATATACGGCCACACTGTGCTCCATGTTATATATACGGCCACACTGTGCTCCATGTTATATACATACGGCCACACTGTGCTCCATGTTATACATACGGCCACACTGTGCTCCACGTTATATATATACGGCCACACTGTGCTCCACGTTATATATATACGGCCACACTGTGCTCCACGTTATATATATACGGCCACACTGTGCTCCACGTTATATATATACGGCCACACTGTGTTCCATGTTATATATATACGGCCACACTGTGCTCCATGTTATATATATACGGCCACACTGTGCTCCATGTTATATATACGGCCACACTGTGCTCCATGTTATACATACGGCCACACTGTGCTCCATGTTATATATATACGGCCACACTGCGCTCCATGTTATACATACGGCCACACTGTGCTCCATGTTATATATACGGCCACACTGCGCTCCATGTTATATACATACGGCCACACTGCGCTCCATGTTATATACATACGGCCACACTGTGCTCCATGTTATATACATACGGCCACACTGTGCTCCACGTTATATATATACGGCCACACTGTGCTCCACGTTATATATATACGGCCACACTGTGCTCCATGTTATATATATACGGCCACACTGTGCTCCATGTTATATATACGGCCACACTGTGCTCCATGTTATATACATACGGCCACACTGTGCTCCATGTTATATACATACGGCCACACTGTGCTCCATGTTATACATACGGCCACACTGTGCTCCATGTTATATATATACGGCCACACTGCGCTCCATGTTATATACATACGGCCACACTGTGCTCCATGTTATATACATACGGCCACACTGTGCTCCATGTTATATACATACGGCCACACTGTGCTCCATGTTATACATACGGCCACACTGTGCTCCATGTTATATACATACGGCCACACTGTGCTCCATGTTATATACATACGGCCACACTGTGCTCCATGTTATATACATACGGCCACACTGTGCTCCATGTTATACATACGGCCACACTGTGCTCCATGTTATACATACGGCCACACTGTGCTCCATGTTATATATATACGGCCACACTCTGCTCCATGTTATATACATACGGCCACACTGTGCTCCATGTTATATACATACGGCCACACTGTGCTCCATGTTATATACATACGGCCACACTGTGCTCCATGTTATACATACGGCCACGCTGTGCTCCATGTTATATACATACGGCCACGCTGTGCTCCATGTTATATACATACGGCCACGCTGTGCTCCACGTTATATATATACGGCCACACTGTGCTCCACGTTATATATACGGCCACACTGTGTTCCATGTTATATATATACGGCCACACTGTGCTCCATGTTATATATACGGCCACACTGTGCTCCATGTTATATACATACGGCCACACTGTGCTCCATGTTATACATACGGCCACACTGTGCTCCACGTTATATACATACGGCCACACTGTGCTCCACGTTATATATATACGGCCACACTGTGTTCCATGTTATATATATACGGCCACACTGTGCTCCATGTTATATATACGGCCACACTGTGCTCCATGTTATACATACGGCCACACTGTGCTCCATGTTATATATATACGGCCACACTGCGCTCCATGTTATACATACGGCCACACTGTGCTCCATGTTATATATACGGCCACACTGTGCTCCATGTTATATACATACGGCCACACTGCGCTCCATGTTATATACATACGGCCACACTGTGCTCCATGTTATATACATACGGCCACACTGTGCTCCACGTTATATATATACGGCCACACTGTGCTCCACGTTATATATATACGGCCACACTGTGCTCCATGTTATATATATACGGCCACACTGTGCTCCATGTTATATACATACGGCCACACTGTGCTCCATGTTATACATACGGCCACACTGTGCTCCATGTTATATATATACGGCCACACTGTGCTCCATGTTATATACATACGGCCACACTGTGCTCCATGTTATATACATACGGCCACACTGTGCTCCATGTTATACATACGGCCACACTGTGCTCCATGTTATATATATACGGCCACACTGCGCTCCATGTTATATACATACGGCCACACTGTGCTCCATGTTATATACATACGGCCACACTGTGCTCCATGTTATATACATACGGCCACACTGTGCTCCATGTTATACATACGGCCACACTGTGCTCCATGTTATATACATACGGCCACACTGTGCTCCATGTTATATACATACGGCCACACTGTGCTCCATGATATATACATACGGCCACACTGTGCTCCATGTTATACATACGGCCACACTGTGCTCCATGTTATACATACGGCCACACTGTGCTCCATGTTATATATATACGGCCACACTCTGCTCCATGTTATATACATACGGCCACACTGTGCTCCATGTTATATACATACGGCCACACTGTGCTCCATGTTATATACATACGGCCACACTGTGCTCCATGTTATACATACGGCCACACTGTTACATTGTTGTTTTTCTGCTCACTTTAAATGGAGCTGCAACTGACCCCATTACAGGGCTGCCACCATTACTGACTGACCCCATTACAGGGCTGCCACCATTACTGACTGACCCCATTACAGGGCTGCCACCATTACTGACTGACCCCATTACAGGGCTGCCACCATTACTGACTGACCCCATTACAGGGCTGCCACCATGACTGACTGACCCCATTACAGGGCTGCCACCATGACTGACTGACCCCATTACAGGGCTGCCACCATGACTGACTGACCCCATTACAGGGCTGCCACCATTACAGACTGACCCCATTACAGGGCTGCCACCATTACTGACTGACCCCATTACAGGGCTGCCACCATTACTGACTGACCCCATTACAGGGCTGCCACCATTACTGACTGACCCCATTACAGAGCTGCCACCATTACTGACTGACCCCATTACAGGGCTGCCACCATTACTGACTGACCCCATTACAGGGCTGCCACCATTACTGACTGACCCCATTACAGGGCTGCCACCATTACTGACTGACCCCATTACAGAGCTGCCACCATTACTGACTGACCCCATTACAGGGCTGCCACCATTACTGACTGACCCCATTACAGGGCTGCCACCATTACTGACTGACCCCATTACAGAGCTGCCACCATTACTGACTGACCCCATTACAGAGCTGCCACCATTACTGACTGACCCCATTACAGGGCTGCCACCATTACTGACTGACCCCATTACAGAGCTGCCACCATTACTGACTGACCCCATTACAGAGCTGCCACCATTACTGACTGACCCCATTACAGGGCTGCCACCATTACTGACTGACCCCATTACAGGGCTGCTACCATTACTGACTGACTCCATTACAGGGCTGCCACCATTACTGACTGACCCCATTACAGGGCTGCCACCATTACTGACTGACCCCATTACAGGGCTGCCACCATTACTGACTGACCCCATTACAGGGCTGCCACCATTACTGACTGACCCCATTACAGCGCTGCCACCATTACTGACTGACCCCATTACAGGGCTGCCACCATTACTGACTGACCCCATTACAGGGCTGCCACCATTACTGACTGACCCCATTACAGGGCTGCCACCATTACTGACTGACCCCATTACAGGGCTGCCACCATTACTGACTGACCCCATTACAGGGCTGCCACCATTACTGACTGACCCCATTACAGCGCTGCCACCATTACTGACTGACCCCATTACAGGGCTGCCACCATTACTGACTGACCTCATTACAGGGCTGCCACCATTACTGACTGACACCATTACAGGGCTGCCACCATTACTGACTGACCCCATTACAGGGCTGCCACCATTACTGACTGACCCCATTACAGGGCTGCCACCATTACTGACTGACCCCATTACAGCGCTGCCACCATTACTGACCCCATTACAGGGCTGCCACCATTACTGACTGACCCCATTACAGGGCTGCCACCATTACTGACTGAATACCAAGCTGTTGGCTATAGCGCTGTGTATGGCAGAAAGCTGAGCCCCCGCCCTGCCGTGCGCCATTCATAGATTATTTCTGTTCTATGCAGAAGATGATAAAAGCTTCAAACAAATGGAAATCCTGACTAGAGATGAGCGAGTTTGTCCCCGAATCCACGTTTACTAGTAATAAACGGACGCTTCAGCACGCTTTTGTGTCACGCATTTGTGTGTCTGTTTGCTGTTCTTCAATAAAGTTTGTTTAAAAGCTGCTGAACTGACGGCTCAGCAGCCAATAAGAAAGCTTGTAGGCGTCACTGTTGCCCAATGGGGCCTGGCTGGGATTGGTCAGACAGACCATGTGACCCTGGTGTATAATAATGCTGGTCACACATCCCGTCGCTATTCTGCTGCTGGTTAGTGTAGGGAGAGGTTGGTGCTGCGGGCCGGGAGAGATAGGGAGGCCGAAAAAGTTTAATTACAGCCCTTGGGGGTCATCTGTGCTGAGGAGCAGGGGGCTGTCAGAATGTCCGTAAGACAGGAGGAGGGGGTATGTCTTTAGCTGTTTTACATGAGCAGAACGGCGCGGGGGCAGGGGGCTGGTGCTGCAGGCCGTTTTATGAACTGCTCCCTGGTTCCCTTGTTGGTCTATTCCCAGACAACGGCCGGAAGCGCTGAAGGTGGGCCCGTTCTGAGGGGGGGGGGGGGGGGGGTCACACCTCAAAATATGAGAAGACGCTGTTCAGACTGGAGCTCAGAATATAAAGGGAACAAGATCCAAGCAGCGAGGAGGACGCTAGGAAGCAAGAAAGTGGACGATAGCCAGGGGGCACAGACGGGGTTTACTGACTGGAACACCCCAACAACAGAGCCCAGAGGTGTGGAGGGGCGGCCGTGTATACCCTCAGTGATCGGCCTGGGCACTAATAATATTTAAAGCTGGACGGCATATAACTGAAAGAGAAGATGGAAGAAGGAAGAGGCTTGGCACAATGCCTTAAAGTTACAGAAATATGGTTGGAAATAACTTTTAGAATAATAAAAAGGAGCGTGTCTTATTTATAGACCTTCCCTACCCCAGTAGTTACCTATCCCTACCCCAGTAGTTACCTATCCCTACCCCAGTAGTTACCTATCCCTACCCCAGTAGTTACCTATCCTTACCCCAGTAGTTACCTATCCTTACCCCAGTAGTTACCTATCCTTACCCCAGTAGTTACCTATCCTTACCCCAGTAGTTACCTATTCTTACCCCAGTAGTTAGTAGTTACCTATCCCTACCCCAGTAGTTACCTATCCTTACCCCAGTAGTTACCTATCCTTACCCCAGTAGTTACCTATCCTTACCCCAGTAGTTACCTATCCTTACCCCAGTAGTTACCTATCCCTACCCCAGTAGTTACCTATCCTTACCCCAGTAGTTACTGATCCCTACCCCAGTGGTTACCTATCCCTACCCCAGTAGTTACCTATCCTTACCCCAGTAGTTACCTATCCTTACCCCAGTAGTTACCTATCCTTACCCCAGTAGTTACCTATCCTTACCCCAGTAGTTACCGATCCCTACCCAAGTAGTTACCTATCCCTACCCCAGTAGTTACCTATCCCTACCCCAGTAGTTACCTATCCCTACCCCAGTAGTTACCTATCCCTACCCCAGTAGTTACCTATCCCTACCCCAGTAGTTAGTAGTTACCTATCCCTACCCCAGTAGTTACCTATCCTTACCCCAGTAGTTACCTATCCCTACCCCAGTGGTTACCTATCCCTACCCCAGTAGTTACCTATCCTTACCCCAGTAGTTACCTATCCCTACCCCAGTAGTTACCTATCCTTACCCCAGTAGTTACCTATCCCTACCCCAGTGGTTACCTATCCCTACCCCAGTAGTTACCTATCCTTACCCCAGTAGTTACCTATCCTTACCCCAGTAGTTACTGATCCCTACCCAAGTAGTTACCTATCCCTACCCCAGTAGTTACCTATCCCTACCCCAGTAGTTACCTATCCCTACCCAAGTAGTTACCTATCCCTACCCCAGTAGTTACCTATCCCTACCCAAGTAGTTACCTATCCCTACCCCAGTAGTTACCTATCCCTACCCCAGTAGTTACCTATCCCTACCCCAGTAGTTACCTATCCCTACCCTAGTAGTTACCTATCCCTACCCCAGTAGTTACCTACCCACAGCAGTAGTTACCTATCCCTACCCCAGTAGTTACCTATCCCTACCCCAGTAGTTACCTATCCTTACCACAGTAGTTACCTATTCTTACACCAGTAACCTATCCCTTCCCCAGTAGTTACCTATCCTTACCCCGGTTGTTACCTATCCTTACCCCAGTTGTTACCTATCTCTACCCAAGTTATTACCTATCCTTACCCCAGTAGTTACCTATCCTTACCCCAGTTGTTACATATTCGTATCCCTGTTCTTTTTACTTTATTTTACAGACCTCCATCCCTCCCTGGCAGCAAATCCTGTGAACCCCCCATGTTTTGATGTTGGCACTTTGCCAGCAGAAATGCCACATTGGTGAGCCCCTCTGAGCCGGCTTTGTGTGACCTGAGTGCGGTGGCGGGTACCAGACGACCAACTAGTTAAGGATCACTTGATGGCTGGGGCTGTGTGCCTTCCATCACTTCCACCAGGCTTCCATGGGCTTCAGTCTATATGAGGTCTAGAACCTGGCCATCACCCCATCGCATGCTCTGCCCCCGCACCGCTGCCCTCCTGGCCGCTCTCCACACCAAAGAAGGTCACAACAGTTTAATCTTAGTATTAATCACTTGTTGCAGTTTTACACTCAGAAACTGCTTCAAAATTTTATTAAAAAATATATAAAAAATTTAAATTTAAGTTAAATTCACTAGTCCTGTTATTAACTCACATTTCAGTAGTTTTTCCAGCCCTCTACACCTTTCCATACCAATTTACAGCCATTTTTATGGGCCAACGTTCAGGTACCTGTTGACTTCAATCAAAGTTTGATTGATTCGAGCCAACCCAAATATCCACCAGTCCGTCCATCGTTAAACCTGACTTATTAGTGACATAGAAAAGTTAGTGAGGAGTCCCCCCCGATGCGGCTGGTAAGGTATCGGAGAGCTGGTGCGGAGGGGGATCCGTTATTTGTACCGGTCCTCGCCTCTGTATGTGCCGCCAATAATTCCCATTGTAACCTGCAGCATAAATGTCGCCCTACCTGGGCCCCATCACATCCTATGAGTTATAGTCATTTACTGACTATTCTGCTAAGTAATTACATCCATCACGGAAACCTCCAGAATCCCCAACAATGAAACAATGTAACAATGAAACAATGTAACAATAAAACATCGCCTTCTTGCTGCTTCAAGGCCCTCGCTCACCTTGTCCCGTAAATTATCCTTTATTGGCTTTATTACTTATTTTTGTCGCTTACATAAAACGAACATGTTCCACAATGTTGTACAGAAACTTTCCGCCTGTATTCAGAGCGGAGCCGCTGCCGCCACCATATACATCCCGCTGCCGCCGCCATATACATCCCGCTGCCGCCATATACATCCCGCTGCCGCAATACAGGGGCGGTCTTGCCATTTCTGGGGCCCCAAGCAAAGTTATATCTGGGGCCCCCCCTCGACACGCGTTCCAAAACAATAGACCGCTGTGTGTTGCCCCCAGTAGTATATACCCCTTGTGCGCTACCGCCAGTAATATATACTCCTTGTGTGCTGCCACCAATAGTATATACCCCTTGTGTCCTGCCCCCAGTAGTATATACCCCTTGTTTGCTTCCCCCAGTAGTATATAGACCCCTGTGTGTTCTCCCAGTTATATATAGCCCCCCGTGTGCTCCCCAGAAGTATAAAGACCTCCTGTGTGCTGCCCCAGTTTTATATAGACCCCCTGTGTGCTGCCCCCAGTTGTATATACCCCCTGTGTGCTCCCCCACTAGTATATAGGCCCCCTGTGTGCTCCCTCAGTGGTATATAGCCCCCCTGTGTGCTCCCCCACTTGGATATAGACCTCCTGTGTGCTCCCCCACTTAAATATAGACCCCCGTGTGCTTCCCCAGAAGTATATAGACCTCCTGTGTGCTGCCCCAGTTGTATATAGACCCCCTGTGTGCGGCCCCCAGTTGTATATACCCCCTGTGTGCTCCATCACTAGTATATAGGCCCCCTGTGTTCTCCCTCAGGGGTATTTAGCCCCCCTGTGTGCTCCCCCACATGGATATAGACCTCCTGTGTGCTCCCCCACTTGGATATAGACCCCTGTGTGCTCCTCCAGTAGTATATAAACCCCCTGTGTGGTTCCCCCAGTAGTATACAGACCCCCTGTGTGCCCCACCAGTATTATATAGACCCCTTGTGTGCTGCCCCAGTAGTATACAGACCCCTGTGTGATCCCCCAGTTATATATAGACCACCTGTGTGCCTCACAAGTAGTATATAGACCCCCTGTATGTTCCCCAGTTATATATAGACCACCTGTGTGCCTCACAAGTAGTATATAGACCCCTGTGTGCTCCCCCAGTAGTATATAGCCCCCCTGTGTGCTCCCCGACTTGGATATAGACCTCCTGTGTGCTCTCCAAGTTGTATATAGACCCCATTCTGCCCCAAGTAGTATATAGACCCCTGTGTGCTGCCCCCAGTAGTATATAGACCCCTCTGTGAAGCCCCAGTAGTCTATAGCCCCCCTGTGTGCTCCCCCTGTTATATAGCCCCCCTGTGTGCTCCCCCCATTTATTTAGACCCCCGATGTGCGCTCCCCCAGTTAAACAGACCCCTGTGTGCTCCCCCTCCCATATAGTATATAACACAATAAAACAAACACTTATACTCACCTGGGTCCAGGCGTCTCCTCTTCTCTTCACTCTTGTGGCCGCAGGAAGGGTTTTCCCTGCGATCACAAGAGGCCGCACTCCCCTTTTCCTGGCGCCGATGCTCCAGTGATGTCACTGCAGCACTGACACCACAAGGACAAAGCTGCCTCTTGTGAGTTGTGACCGCAGGGAAAACCCTTCCTGCGGCCACAAGAGTGACTGACAGGAAGGGGGCCAATGTCTCCCGCCCTGTCAGTGCTGCTGCTGCATGTAACTATGAGCAGGGCCGTCTTAACAGCATTATGGGCCCCTGGGCAGAGGTGCGAATTGGGCCCCACCCCCCGCGGCCGCCTCCATCAAAACCCCCCCATCTTTGCAACCCCGCCCCTAGCCAGTACAATTACGTACAATAAAAAATACAAATTATTGTTAACATAAACTTTAATTCACAACACAGTGTTTCAGCAGCACAAAAACAAAAAATAACCGTGCGTGCCGCCGCACCAAACCAGACCAGGTTGGCTTCAAAGTATCCAAAAAACGCAATGGAGACAGCACTTCCAACAGCAATCTGCAGGGCAACATATCTCATATATACAGAGGGGCAACAACATGACTATTATATATGGGAACCATGTTGTCTCCCTGTATGTATACTGTATAATACAATATACAGGGAAACAACATGGCTTATATATAGAGAAGGGCAAAACAACATGTCTCATATATACAGAGGGGCAACAACATGACTATTATATATGAACCATGTTGTTTCCCTGTATACAGAATACAGGGAAACAACATGGTTCATATATAATATAATAGTCATGTTGCTGCCCCTCTGTATATATAAGACATGTTGTTTTGACCTTCTCTATATATATGCCAGATAACAAGCAACAAATATTACCACCGCATACTGACTAACACCACCGCATACTGACTAATCCACTGTACACAGATCACTATCACCTCATCCAGTCATATAGAGGTACCCAGCTCTACACAGGTTCTGTACACCATATACATTACAGTGCAGATACATCAAGTGACTCACATGGGACGTCTTCTCTGATCGGAGTTCTTCCCTTTTCATCTTCTCCATCTGCCCTGGGCCGTTATGAGAACTTCTCCGAGCCACGAATCCACAGAATCTGCCAGAGAAACATATTAGGCTCCACACTCTGTCACCATCCTCATCTCTCTACACACTGCACATCTGTATTGGCCCCTTATAGATAGCTCCCCCTGTATTACCCCCTTATAGATGGCTCCCCCTGTATTACCCCCTTATAGATGGCTCCCCCCTGTATCCCCCCCTATAGATGGCTCCCCCCTGTATCCCCCCCTCATATAGATGGCTCCCACCTGTATCCCCCCCTATAGATGGCTCCCCCTTTATCCCCCCTCGTATAGATGGCTCCCCCCTGTATCCCCCCCCCTCGTATAGATGGCTCCCCCCTGTATCCCCACTATAGATGGCTCCCCCTGTATCCCCCCCTCATATAGATGGCTCCCCCCTGTACCCCCCCTATAGATGGCTCCCCCCTGTATCCCCCCCTCTCGTATAGATGGCTCCCCCCTGTATCCCCCCCTATAGATGGCTCCCCCTTGTATCCCCCCCTATAGATGGCTCCCCCCTGTATCCCCCCCTATAGATGGCTCCCCCTGTATCCCCCCTATAGATGGCTCCCCCCTGTATCCCCCCTATAGATGGCTCCCCCCTGTATCCCCCTTATAGATGGCTCCCCCGTATTCCCTTATAGATGGCTCCCCCGTATTCACCCCTTATAGATGGCTCCCCCCTGTATCCCCCTTATAGATGGCTCCCCCCTGTATCCCCCCCCTTATAGATGGCTCCCCCGTATTCCCCCCTATAGATGGCTCCCCCTGTATCCCCCCCTATAGATGGATCCCCCTGTAGCTCCCCCTATAGATGGCTCCCCCCTGTATCCCCCCTATAGATGGCTCCCCCCTGTATCCCCCCTATAGATGGCTCCCCCCTGTATCCCCACTTATAGATGGCTCCCCCCTGTATCCCCCCTTATAGATGGCCCCCCCTGTATCCCCCCTTATAGATGGCTCCCCCGTATTCCCCCCTATAGATGGCTCCCCCCTGTATCCCCCCTATAGATGGCTCCCCCCTGTATCCCCCCTATAGATGGCTCCCCCCTGTATCCCCACTTATAGATGGCTCCCCCCTGTATCCCCCCTATAGATGGCCCCCCCTGTATCCCCCCTTATAGATGGCTCCCCCGTATTCCCCCCTATAGATGGCTCCCCATGTATCCCCCCTATAGATGGCTCCCCCCTGTATCCCCCCCCATAGATGGCTCCCCCCTGTATCCCCCCTATAGATGGCTCCCCCCTGTATTCCCCCCTATAGATGGCTCCCCCCTGTATCCCCCCTATAGATGGCTCCCCCCTGTATCCCCCCTATAGATGGCTCCCCCCTGTATCCCCCTTATAGATGGCTCACCTCCCCTGTATTCCCCCCTGTATCCCCCCCTGTATCCCCCTTATAGATGGCTCCCCCCTGTATCCCCCCCTGCACAGCAGATAAAAAAAACAAACACCCAACTCACCTACCAGCGCTCCCCCGTCGCTGCTTCCTCTCCTCTTCTGCCCCCGGCTGATGCGTCGCTCCCTGGGGGATTCTCAGAGAGCGCACACATCCGGAAGCTCAGTGTGCGCCCAGGCCGGGACTTCCGGTACAGGAAGCCCCAGCGACGCGCAATGAGGTTCCTGATGCATGCGCTCCCGGAGAATCCCCCAGGGAGCGACGCATCAGCCGTGGCCGGATTTCCTCTTGTGAGCGCAAGAAAGAAAGTGCTTGCGGTCGCAAGAGAAGGGGAAGGGGGCGCGCAGGGCCGTCTTATTCATTGGGCATGGGAGGCGGCTGCCCGGGGACCCTTGCGTCCTAGGGGGCCCCTGCCCGCTGTGACAGCGGGCAGGGGCCCCCTAGGACGCAAGGGCCCCCGGGCAGCAGCTTACCATGCCCAATGGGTAAGACGGCCCTGACTATGAGCGCTCATTACGAGTGCTCATAGTTACAGTTCAGATGGCAGCAGCGAGCGGGGCAGCGGCCCTGTCCAGCGGTCTTGAGCACAAGATTGGGGCGTGGGGGCCCCCCTGGATGTTGGGGGCCCCAAGCGATCGCTTGGGGTGCTTGGTGCCAAAGACCGCCGCTGCCGCCACCATATACATCCCGCTGCCGCCACCATATACATCCCCCTACTGCCACCATATACATCCCGCTACCGCCACCATATACATCCCGCTGCCGCCACCATATACATCCCGCTGTCGCCACCATATACATCCCGCTGCCGCCGCCATATACATCCCACTGCCGACATATACATCCCACTGCCGCCACCATATACATCCCACTGCCGCCACCATATACATCCCACTGCCACCATATACATCCCACTGCTGCCATATGCATCCCACTGCCGCCTCCATATACATCCCGCTGCCGCCATATACATCCCTCTCGCTCTCCGTCATCTCTCTCTCTCTCTCGCTCTCCGTCATCTCTCTCTCTCTCTCTCCGTCATCTCTCTCTCTCTCTCTCCGTCATCTCTCTCTCTCTCTCTCCGTCATCTCTCTCTCTCTCTCTCCGTCATCTCTCTCTCTCTCGCTCTCCGTCATCTCTCTCGCTCTCCGTCATCTCTCTCGCTCTCCGTCATCTCTCTCGCTCTCCGTCATCTCTCTCGCTCTCCGTCATCTCTCTCGCTCTCCGTCATCTCTCTCGCTCTCCGTCATCTCTCTCGCTCTCCGTCATCTCTCTCTCTCTCGCTCTCCGTCATCTCTCTCTCTCGCTCTCCGTCATCTCTCTCTCGCTCTCTGTCCTGTGTTTGGTCTCTGCTTTTTGAACAGAGAAAAGACCAAATATCATCACGGAGGGAGCACTGACCGTGGACCAGCATGGAGGGACAATGACAGTGAGTTCATCAGCCACTTGACCTTAGATTAACCCTTCAGCATTATAGAGAAGCTACAAATGTTGTAGATACAGCCTGCCAGGGACTTGTTTACATCAGCTGTCTCAGAAGGGAGGGGGGAGGAGGGGGAGACAGAGAGAAAAGCTCACACACCGATTTTTGTGTCTTCAGCAGAAAGCAGCTAAGAACTGGGGTAAGGAGACTGAATAGATAACAAGTATGGAAGGAATTGTTAGTCTCACCATGGGCAGCAATATATCAAAATTATGTTTGGCTGGAGTACCCCTTTAATCTATGGGGCTAGTCACATGGCTGTATAAAATCTAAGCATATTTTATACATGCCTCAATTAAGTCTACAGAGAGGGATTAATACTGATGTATCCATACGTGATTCATATTTCATCAGTATTTTCCATTATAATTCTAATTCCTTCCTAGAAGATGGCGTCTCCGGCTTTACTGTGCAGAACTATGGTTGGAATACTGCTGCCATACTGACTGTTTCCATCCGTAACAGGTCGGCATTTTGGCTGCTATTGCTGATATTTAGCCGGACAGGCCTGAGGTCTGATGTATATTCTCATATCTATTGCACAATTCCTGTTAGATTCAATGGGATCCATATAATCGCCAGAAAACAGAACTAATGTGATACTGAGAAATCTCCTCCATGGCACAGATCTCTCTATGTTGGATACAGAGGCTGCTTGTATGGTATACAGTACAATATGAAGGTCCACAGTGACACCTAGTGGTTATTCCTCATACATTCACCTTCAGTGCCGTCACATTGTAATCTGTTATCATGTTATAATATATTATATTATGTTATATTATATTATGTTATATTATGTTATATTATGTTATGTTTATTTATCTATCCTCATAGGGATGAGCAGTGGCAGAAAGATCACACGTCCTACATTTCTGCAATCTAATTGGTCAAAGATGGAAAAAGTAACAAGAGAGCTCAGAAAAAAGGTTCATAATCTCCCAAAAAGGATAATTGGGGAAAATCTATATGATATTTTCCATCAATATATCTGGGCCTCACCCAGCCCAGCAAATGTGATGTGAGCTTTCAAGCATATAGTGCTATATAGTTTGGTACAAACCTACGGTAATAGCCGGTAATACCCAGGAAAGCTCTGACCTGTTTCTTTGTGAGGGGTTGAGGCCAATTCTGTATTGCCTCAATTTTATTTAGTTGTGGTTTCACTAACCCCCTCCCAATAATGTAGCCCAAGTATTTGGCCTCCTCTAAGGCTAGTGCACACTTCTCTGCATTGATGGTTAACCCCGCATCACTTATGGCATCTAACACCGCCTGGACCTTACAGAGGTGACTTTTCCAATCCGGGCTAAAAATGACCACATCATCGAGGTAGGCAGCAGAGTAATCACCATGTGGTCGCAGAATCAGGTCCATCAACCTCTGAAAAGTGGCAGGGGCTCCATGTAACCCGAATGGCATCACTACATATTGGAAGAGCCCATCAGGGGTGGAGAATGCAGTCTTCTCTCTAGCCTTAGGAGTGAGTGGGATCTGCCAATAGCCCTTAGTGAGATCGAGAGTAGTTATGTACCTGGCATTACCCATCCTTTCTATCAACTCATCTACCCTGGGCATGGGGTAGGCATCGAACTTGGAGATCTCATTTAACTTTCTGAAGTCATTACAGAACCTCCAAGTTCCATTGGGCTTTGGGATTAACACAATCGGGCTGGACCACTCGCTCTGGGACACCTCAATGACTCCTAGGTCAAGCATACGTTTTACCTCAGATGATACCGCCTCCCTCCGTGCTTCTGGTATCCTATAGGGCTTAAGGTTTACTCTGCTTCTAGGCTCAGTTTCAATATGATGACTAATGAGATGCGTACGCCCTGGGAGGTCAGAAAACTTGTCTTTATTTTTCTGCAGGAACTCCTTAGCTTCCTGCTTCTGGGATACTGACAGGGTGTCACCAATCCTGACCGGAGGGATTGGTGGTGACAAATGACCAACAGGCTTTGTCGCCACCAAGGATTCCCTGTCTTTCCAGGGTTTGATCAGGTTTATGTGATACACTTGGAAAGGCTTCCTTCTACCTGGTTGGTGTACCTTGTAGTTGACCTCACTGATCTTCTCTACAATTTCAGAGGGACCCTACCACTTTGCCAAGAATTTACTTTCTACAGTGGGAACAAGTAAGAGTACCCGGTCACCAGGGCTAAATGTCCTGATTCTTGCAGAACGATTGTAAATTCTGCTTTGGCTCTCTTGCGCCCTCTGGAGGTGTTCCCTTACTAGGGGCATTACAGTGGCGATACGGTCCTGCATTTGTGCTACATGCTCTATAACACTCTTGTATGGGGTGGACTCACTTTCCCATGTCTCTTTCGCTATATCCAACAAGCCCCTCGGATGACGACCATAGACTAACTCGAAGGGAGAGAACCCTGTGGACGCTTGGGGTACTTCCCTAATAGCAAACATCAGGTAAGGTAGTAAGTGATCACAATCCCGACCATCTTTTTCCACCACTTTCTAGAACATATGTTTCAGGGTTTTATTAAACCTCTCCACTAACCCGTCCGTCTGTGGGTGATATACAGAGGTACGTAGGTGTGAGATTTTAAACAGTTTACATAGATCCTTCATCACCTTTGACATAAACGGGGTACCTTGGTCCTTCAAGATTTCCTTGGGGATCCCCACCCTGGAAAACATATAAAACAATTCCCGTGCAATTGTCTTAGATGCAGTGTTTCTTAGGGGTACAGCCTCAGGATAGCGGGTCGCGTAGTCTAAGACAGCTAGAATGTACTGGTGTCCCCTAGCCGACTTTACAATGGGACCCACCAAGTCCATTGCAATGCGGTCAAAAGGTACCTCTATGATGGGGAGCGAAACCAAAGGACTGCGGAAATGCGACACTGGGGCGCTAAGCTGACATGTGGGGCACGACTCACAGTACTTCTTAATGTCATCATAAATCGCAGGCCAATAAAACCTCTGGAGGACTCTCTCCTGCGTTTTATCCGTCCCCAAGTGTCCCCCAAGGACATAATTATGGGCCATGTCCAATACCTGACGCCGGTACGACTTAGGCACCAGAAGCTGTTCCACAACCTCGTCATTAATCTTAGTGACTCTATAGTAGAGATCATTAGTCATAGAAAAATGTGGAAACTTTTCTCAGCTTCTGGTTCCTGAGGTCCCATTCATAACAGTGACCTGCTCTCTCGCATTTCTGAGAGTGGGGTCCTGGAATTGTGCAGTACCAAAATTATCCCTAGACACCTCTAAGTCTGAAACATTCTGCGCAGTGGGAGGAGCCTCTTATTCACCAGCCAGGACCTGCAAAGGAAAATTATCCCTAGACACCTCTAAGTCTGGAACATTCTGCTCAGTAGGAGGAGCCTCTTCCTCACCAGCCAGGACCTGCAAAGGAAAAGCATTTTCATCCTGTACATTTTTATCATTTACCGTGGGTAATGCAATAGACTTAGGGGTCTCCTCACTCCTTTCAGGGGATTGTTGTTTTCCCCATAGAGCCCAGAACAAAGGAAAATCACGCCCCAATATCACATTATGCATAAGGTTTTTAACCACACCCACTTCATATTGTACAGCGCCTAGTTCAGTCCCGACTTTAGCCAGTACTATAGGGTAAACCCTTGTATCGCCATGTATGCACACCACACTCATATGTCTTGCTGGCACAAAGTCCCCAGTCACCAGGCTGGCATGCACCAGGGTGACAAGGCTTCCTGAGTCCAGCAACGCCGTAACAGGGAAGTCATTGACCGTAATGTTGCAGACTTGTGGTTCAGTCTCTAGTCCAGGGACTGCAATACATGACTGTTCCGCAAATAGCGATTGACGCAGGCTAGCGTCACACTCCATGGGCTCAGTGGTAAGAGGGCAATGGGCAGACACATGTCCTGTCTCATGGCATCTCCAGCACTGGATAGGGCCTGGTCTCCTTGGCAGGGAGTCCTTTTTAGGGCCACTTAGCCACCTGGGACCATCACCAGTCTTTTGCCCCTGAGACACCTCCTGAGCGCTCTTCCCTCTATCAGCCCCCCCTCCACACTCCCCCAACGATGTCCTTGCAGCTCTTGTCAAACGATTATCGGGCCGTGTAATAGGTCCAGTAAACGAGCAACGATCTAGCAGATCGCTGCTCGTTTACAGGTATTATCGGGCCCTGCTCGGCCCGTGTAATACCACCCTTAGTCCCATTGGCAGAACAACTGATGGGGTTTGATCACCACTATGAGCCTGCGGGACGAGGAAACTTCCCACGGAAGTATATCTGCCAGACAACCCCTCCCCCCAGACACTGATACACTGAGTCATTGGAAAGTAAGTAGTAAGGGGGGGGGGGTGCCTTGTGCTGCCAATAGGACTGAGGGAAAAGACATTAACATAAAAAATGTTAACTTCCTAAGCGTCCCATTGGCAGCACGACCAATGGGGATTTAGCAAGTAGTACCCCATAGGGAGGGTTTTCCTGCATAGTACCCCCATAGGGAGGGTTTTCCTGCATAGTACCCCCATAGGGAGGGTTTTCCTGCATAGTACCCCCATATGGAGGGTTTTCCTGCATAGTACCCCCATAGGGAGGGTTTTCCTGCATAGTACCCCCATAGGGAGGGTTTTCCTGCATAGTACCCCCATAGGGAGGGTTTTCCTGCATAGTACCTCTATAGGGAGGGTTTTCCTGCATAGTACCCCCATAGGGAGGGTTTTCCTGCATAGAACCTCTATAGGGAGGGTTTTCCTGCATAGTCCCCCCATAGGGAGGGTTTTCCTGCATAGTCCCCAGTCTATAATGTCTAACAAACATCTCGAGATGACCACATAGGAGATTGGCAAATTAGGTCAAGGGGAAGAGAACCTCGTGAAGTGGCTCCAGCTCTGGTGGAATGAGCGTTAGTAAATTCAGGAGGGTGTAATCCTCTGCTGGAATATATATAAGATTAATACATTCACAAATCTGCCCAGTAATTGATGGTTTCGAAGCCTTCTTGCCGTTATTCTTGCCATAAAAAGAATGAAGAGATTCTCGTCCTTTCTGTAAGTTTCCGTTCTTTGAAGATATATGTGAAGACACCTGCCGACATCTAGAGAAGAATATGAAGATATGAATCTGGTCCCTCTGAGCAAACACCGGCAGCACAATGGAATTACTAATATTTTCAAACGTTGGACACTTTGGACGAAAGGTAAGTAACGAAGAACAACCTTGTCTTCCGAAAACTTGGCATAGGGTTCTACAGCTGCAAGCACCTGGAATTCACCTACCCTCTTTGCCGAGGTGATGGCTACTAAAAACATACTGTAAGGGTAAGATGTTTGAGATCTACTTCTCCCAAAGGTTCAAAGGATTTTAGAACAATGGAGAGACCCCAATTCTCAGCTGGCTTGATGATCCTAGGCCTTAGCCTGGTAACCCCCTTTAACAAAGTCCTTAACCTCCTGTATCTGCAGACGTCTTCTATGTAAATGGGCTGATAAAGCTGCAAGCTGGACCTCCATGGAATTAGGTGCAAGGTCCTTATCAAAACCTTCTTGGAGGAATTCTAACAACTGCGGAACAGTAGGGTGTAAATGATCCACCTGCTTCTCCCTACACCGTCTTTGGAAAATCTTCCAGACTCTTAAATAAGATCTATTAGTGGCCCCAATTCCAGTGTGGGGCGGTGTATGTAGTACTCTGCCAGAATATTCTCCAGACATCAGTTAGGGCCTCTCAATCTCCATGCTATTAGGTTGATCACCTTCAGATCTCTGCAGAGGAGAGTGTCCTGAAAAATGGGATCCTGTAAGAAGAAGTCTCCAAAATCCCCCCCAACTCATTATCAGAGAAAACCATGACCTCTGGGCCACAAAGGCATCACTACAATGAGTGACGCCTGATCCACGCTGATCGTCGACAACACCTTCAGTATCATAGATAATAGAGGAAAGACATATGCCAGATGAAATTTCCAAGGGATAGTCATTGCATCTACCACCATTGGGTTGTCTGACCTGTAAAGGGAACAGAAGACCTTCAGTCTGGCATTCCTTCTCGTGGCCATAAGGTCTATCTGTGGTGGACCCCGCCTGTCTTAGTTTAGGGTCCATTCCCCCAGCACGGTCATCCCTCGGCTGAGGTGATCTGCTAGCGTGTTGTGAATACCTCTGATATAAATCTGGATAATCTTGTCTCTGCCCTGGAGATCTTCTCTTCTCCTCACAGAAGGGTCTGAGACCTGGTGCCTCCCCGTCTGGTTATGTAGGCCACAAAGGAAACATTGTCCATTCTGACGTTCACTGCTGAGCGAAGGAGAATGGGAGTGAAATGCACACGAGCACAATGAATGGCTCTCAGTTCTCTCTCTTCTTCCAACCATGTACCTGATACGGTGACATCTGCAAGATGTGCCCCCCATCCTCTTCCTGAGGCATCTGTAGTTAGAATTGTCCATTCTGGTTCTTCTATGTCTGCCCCCTGTCTCACTTCTCTCCACCATCTTCTTGTGGCTGCAGATAGAACATGGAGTGAGTTGCGATCTTCTAGACTTCGGCCGCGCGCCTGAAGAACCTCGTTCTAAAGATGCTTCATAAGCCACAGAGGCCAAGGCGCTGCTTCTGCTGGTGAGGAGGCCTCGGAATCTCATCAGAGTTCTGAATGATACCTGACGGGGAGGAAGAAGAAATTGTCAACCTCTCTGGAGTCTCAGAATTCTCTGTGGAGACAAAAGCAATTTCACTTCCAGTGAATCGACTATGAACCCCAGAAAAGTCTTGGAGATGGTAGGTATTAGGTCCGGCTTCTCTTGATTCACAATCCATCCCAGACGATGTAGAAGATCTAGGGTAAAGTTTACTTGAGTCTGAAGATGACTCTGAGAGGCTGCCATGATCCCATGACTGTGGGACGATTCTTATTTCCTGCATTCCGAAAACCACCATCATGGCAGACACTACACTGTAAATAGAAAGGGGGCGGGGCTTATCCCAAAAGGGACAAAAGGGAGGACCCAAAACTGAAGATGTCCCAGTTGACCCTCCATGTATGATGCGATTCTCAGAAACCATCTATCACCTAGTAAAATCCGAACAAAAAAGTATGCGTCCTAAAGATCCAGGGACACCATGTAATAGAGACAACATATCCTCTGTTTATTAGTTGGTGTCAGGCCTAGTTCACACAATGTTTTTGCATCCAGTAAGTTTCTTATTTAGCAAAAAAGCGTACCTTTAAGGCGCATGTTCCCACAATGTCTTTTCGCCTGTTTGGAGCCAAAACTGGCTCATTTTATGCAAATTGCAGCTGTATTTTGTATAAAACCACCTCAAAATGGATGCTACACACATATACACAACTGGATACTACACACACAAAATTAGATATATATATATATATATATATATATACACACACACACATACACATATATACATGATATTATACTACACACACACACACACATACATATATATATATATACATGATATTATACTACACACACACACACATATATACATATTATATTACACACACATATACACAACTGGATACTACACACACATATATATATATATATATATATATATACACATGATATTATACTACACACACACACATATATACATAATATTATATTACACACACATATACACAACTGGATACTACACACAAAATTATATATATATATATATATATATATACACACACACACACACATACACATATATACATGATATTATACTACACACACAGACATACACATATATATACACACACACACATATATACATATTATACTACACACACGTATATAGTTTGGCTAGTGTTTGTGGGTTTCTTATTCTCTATTATAGTATAACTCTTGCATTTTGGACCGGCCATTACTTATTGTTCTTACATCATTTCTTTAGCTGCCGTACACAGATATAGTAACTATTGCCAAACGTGTTCCCGCCATATTATGTTCTGCACCGTCTCTTTATTACCGGTTGTAGGATTTTAGTCCGACAAATATAACTATACTACCCTGTTTCCCTGAAAATAAGACCTAGTGGAGGTTTTGCTAAATTGCTGAATATAAAGCCTCCCCCCAAAGTAAGACCTGGCAAAGTCTTTGTTTAGGAGCATGTCCGCTGAACAGAACACCGGGGCATGCAGCTGGGATTCTTTTTATCCCGCCACTGTTGTCCCCAACCTTCACTGTCCGTCGCAGAGCAGTTGCATGCATGTTGCCCCTTACTGTTGTATATATAGCTGCACACAGTCTGACGTTATCCTGTCGCCTGCTGCTATACCGTATGCTGTCCCTGCTGTGCTGTATGAGTGTGCTGTAAAAAGCTCCCCCTGGTGGCCGGATGATGCCATACCGTACACTGTCCCTGCTGGGCTGTATGAGTGTGCTGTGATGAGCCCCCCCCTGGTGGCCGGATGATGCCATACTGTATGCTGTCCGTGCTGTGTTGTACGAGTGTGCTGTGATGAGCTCCCCCTGGTGGCCGGATGATGCCATACTGTATGCTCTGTCCCTGCTGTGCTGTATGAGTGTGCTGTGGTGAGCTCCCCCTGGTGGCCGGATGATGCCATACTGTATGCTCTGTCCCTGCTGTGCTGTATGAGTGTGCTGTGGTGAGCTCCCCCTGGTGTCCGGAAGATGCCGTACCATACACTGCCCCTGCTGTGCTATACGAATGTGCTGTGATGAGCTCCCCCTGGTGGCCGGATGATGCCATACCACACGCTGTCCCTGCTGTGCTTTACAAGTGTGCTGTACGAGTGAGCTCCCCCTGGTGGCCAGATGATACCATGCCATACTTTCTGTCTCTGCTGTGCATGTGACATGTGAATTCTTCTTAGTCGGTTTCGGTCAGTACCTTCCCAAATTAACATTCCAGCTTCTTTTTTGATAAACTTGAACCAAAATTTGTGGGTGTACGGCTCCTCCAGCAGTATCTCCCCCACCCAGAGGGAAGGCTCAATGGTGGAAAGGGGGCAGCGGGTGGGCTTCATGGGGACGGCAAACTGAGGGTCCCAGGCTCCCAGCTCCGGCCGGGATCCAAGAACCAGGAGCTCAGTGTCTGTGTGACTCAGGGTGATGACCACGCCAAACCGGAACAACATCGACTTCATGGTCACTGCAAGAGATCACGCCGTCCGTTAGAAACGTAATAATAATCACATATATATATAGAGACATATATTAATACAAAACACGGAGGCAAAAACTCATCTGACTGATGGAATCTTTATCCTTCAAGGAGGAGAAAATTTTCAAGAAAAAAAAAATAGCTGGGTGTTTCAGAACGTCCATAAACTGCAATGGAGTCAAATGCCGAGATGAACGTCCAGCAAGTTTGCTTATCACTAGTCATGAGAAGAGAAAAGTAGCCAGTCATGAGATGGTTAAATAGGATTTATACAAGTCTGGAGTGTCCCCCACAGCAGTGCCAGTTACTCAGTGCTCCCCCCCATAGCTGTGTCACATACACAGTATCCACTCCTACCCCTAGTCAGACTATGGAACTATGTTCTTTACTGTAAGAGCAGTGAAACTATGGAGCTCTCTATATTCTTTACTATAAGAGCAGTGACACTATGGAGCGCTCTATATTCTTTACTATAAGAGCAGTGACACTATGGAACTCTCTATATTCTTTACTGTAAGAGCAGTGACACTATGGAGCTCTCTATATTCTTTACTATAAGAGCAGTGAGACTATGGAGCTCTCTATATTCTTTACTATAAGAGCAGTGACACTATGGAACTCTCTATATTCTTTACTATAAGAGCAGTGACACTATGGAACTCTCTATATTCTTTACTGTAAGAGCAATGACACTATGGAACTCTCTATATTCTTTACTATAAGAGCAGTGACACTATGGAACTCTCTATATTCTTTACTGTAAGAGCAGTGACACTATGATACTCTCCTGCACCTGTGTTCACCAATCTGTTCCCCTCCCTGCAACTATGACTGAATAAAGTTACGAAATCAAGTCTAATCGGTGAGTGCTGGAGTTTCTCTGTTTGAACTATTCTCTGTATTCTTTACTGTAAGTGCAGTGAGACTATGCAACTCTCTATATTCTTTACTGTAAGTGCAGTGAGACTATGGAGCTCTATATATTCTTTACTGTAAGAGCAGTGAGACTATGGAACTCTCTATATACTTTACTGTAAGAGCAGTGTGACTATGGAGCTCTCTATATTCTTTACTGTAAGAGCAGTGATGCTATGGAACGCTCCATATTCTTTACTGTAAGAGCAGTGACACTATGAAGCTCTCTATATTCTTTACTGTAAGAGCAGTGAGACTATGGAGCTCTCTATATTCTTTACTGTAAGAGCAGTGAGACTATGGAACTCTCTATATTCTTTACTGTGAAAGCAGTGACATAGTATGGAACTCTGCCACATGATGCTGTCAGGGCTGATTCATTATATAAGTACAGGGGAGGCCCGGATGCTTCTCTACAAATATAATGTTACAACTTGTGGGCACTAGATGACGTGATAGGACGCAGATCACCATAGTGGAGTCGGGAAGGAAATTCCTCCCTGTGATGGGGCATCTGCTTCATGGGGGGGAGTGCCTTCCTCTGGATGAACACAGCAGGGTAATAGGTAGAGATGAGCGAACCGGTTCGCCCGGTATGGGATCGGTTCGGATTTTCCCAAAAATCTGAGTCCGATCGGATTTGGATTTTTGGAAATCCGCTCCGATTTTTTTTTTTTCTTGCTTTCTAAAATGGCAGCCGCCATTGTAGAAAGCGGGACGTGTTCCGGGCGGGAAAAGCGCTTTCCCATGATGCCCGGAACACATCTAATCAGCAGGGATCTTGTACTAGCCCACCCCCTGTGTGACGTCGGTATTGCTTTAAAAGGAACGGTCACATGACCGCACCACGCAGAGTGTAGAGGGAGAGCAAGCTGCTGTTGTTGTGTACTACAGACTACTGAGAAGATATTGTGGGAAAGGAAAGGAAATTGTGATTGAGAGAGAAATATAGAAAGGGCGAAAGATAGATAGATTAGGCATAGGACAGCAAAGGGTGCACAGAACCAAAACGTGCAGTACAGATATACAAGTCCTATACTTCAGATAGTGTGTATATCACATCTGTCTTATCCTGAGAGACAAAAATAACTGGTTCAGGTGTATAGCATTGTATCTTAAAAAAAGTGCTATATATATATGGACAATTTCTATACTTGGACCCTTCTGATTGAAAGTGTGTATATCACATCCGTCTTATCCTGAGAGACTAAAATACCTGGTTCAGGTGTATAGCATTATATCTTAAAAAAAGAGCTATATACCCAATTGTTGACTACTGTTGCTCCTGCCTGGCCTCCATGTTGGCTACTGCTGCTCCTGCCTGGCCTCCCTGTTGGCTACTGCTGATCCTGCCTGGCCTCCCTGTTGGCTACTGCTGATCCTGCCTGGCCTCCCTGTTGGCTACTGCTGCTCCTGCCTGGCCTCCATGTTGACTACTGCTGCTCCAGTACTGGTCTCAAATGACTACTGCTGCTCCTTCACTGCATTTGTGACCTTTTTCCTGCATAGACCCTGTAATGGTGAGTTTCCCGCATACACCCTGTAATGGTGAGTTTCCTGCATAGACCCTGTAATGGTGAATTTCCTGCATAGACCCTGTAATGGTGAGTTTCCTGCATAGACTCTGTAATGGTGAGTTTCCTGCATAGACCCTGTAATGGTGAGTTTCCCGCATAGACCCTGTAATGGTGAGTTTGCCGCATAGACCCTGTAATGGTGAGTTTCCTGCATAGACCCTGTAATGGTGAGTTTCCTGCATAGACCCTGTAATGGTGAGTTTCCCCCATAGACCCTGTAATGGTGAGTTTTCCGCATAGACCCTGTAATGGTGAATTTCCTGCATAGACCCTGTAATGGTGAGTTTTCCGCATAGACCCTGTAATGGTGAGTTTCCTGCATAGACCCTGTAATGGTGAGTTTCCCGCAAAGACCCTGTAATGGTGAGTTTCCTGCATAGACCCTGTAATGGTGAGTTTCCCCCATAGACCCTGTAATGGTGAGTTTCCCCCATAGACCCTGTAATGGTGAGTTTCCCGCATAGACCCTGTAATGGTGAATTTCCTGCATAGACCCTGTAATGGTGAGTTTTCCGCATAGACCCTGTAATGGTGAGTTTCCTGCATAGACCCTGTAATGGTGAGTTTCCTGCATAGACCCTGTAATGGTGAGTTTCCTGCATAGACCCTGTAATGGGTCGAGATATCGGAAAGATAACGATGTTACTGACATGTAGAGCCCTTAATTCAACCGAATACACTACCCCCGTATCATATAGATGCTTTACACTATGAAATCCGAAATTCCGGTCGGAACAACCTTTTGAAAAGTTGGCTCATCTCTAGTAATAGGCTGAACTTGATGGACTCTTGTCCTTCTTCCAACCTTAGTGACTATGTAACCCCCTACGTGCAGTGGCCTCACATATGAAGTCTATTGGCAATAATGTTTATGGAGTTTGATAAAGTTTATTTTTTTTAAATGCAGCACAAAACTCCAGCTCCTTATTGTTATGGATGAACAATGAGACGTATTAGTCTAAAAAATTGTTAAAAATTAAGAAAAAAAAAAGAACTTTGGCATTTGTGGAACCCTAACGCCTCATAGAACAATAAAAGTAACGGCCATTGTAGCGTGCCAAGTATTCTCCCTCATACATCCCCACGATTCACGGCCACGATTCACGGCCACATTCTTCATCAACGGGTCGGTTATTTTGGATACAATTGCCAAACATTTCATTGTTTTTTATTTTTACATTTCGGCCATTGTCCTGCAGATCGGTGACGCCATATGCCGCCATCCACACTCTGCAGCTTTACTCTAGAATCAGCAACAACCCAGAAGAACATACAGGGCTGGAATAGTCTATGGAGCGCCCCCGAGAGGCAAAGCGGACAACTACATGCAGCTAAAACAATCACTGCCGGTCCACAATCTGCACAAGTAGAGACGAGCAAACAGCAAACTGAGATTCCTCAACTGAGATTTGTTTCAAACTTTGCAAAAAGTTCTGTTCAGGATCAAACCAAACTTTTTGGAACAAATTCTGTTCTGCCAATCACTGACTGAGACGTCCCAGCACCGCGGCCAGTGATTGGCTGAGCGGGCTAAAATTCTCAAGACAAGGGTGACAGCCACTTATTCAATCACTGGCTGCGGTGCTGGGACGTCTCAGTCAGTGATTGGCAGAGATCAGAGAGGAGGAGGATGCTGGGGGAGCGCGGACAGGAGAGTACTGATGACCAGAACAGCTGAACGTCTGCAATCGTTAGTTTAAGGTTCGATTCGGGTGAACCAGGACATAATGCTAAAGATCAGTGAAGCAACCGAACCGCATCTTTGTGCACAAGTATCCAGGAAAGCATGACCACTACTGAACTCTGAAGATTTTTATTTTTTCCATCCAAAAGTAAAATATTAAAAATGTCCTTAATGGAAGTGCTGGCGGATTCTCCTCCAGACACAGAAAAACTTCTTAGGGTACAAACACACACACCGTATACGCAGCGTATTTACTGCTGCAATACGGAGCAGATACGCAGCAGATTAGATCTAAATAACTGAACACAGCATCAAATCTGCTGCGTATCTGCTGCGTATCTGCTGCGTATACGTCGTGTGGGTTTGTACCCTTACTAACATTGGAGATACAACTAACAATACTATAAAAATGGACGGTCCCTTTAAGACCTTCCTCAACGCAGAATCTATAAAGTGAAGGAACTAATATATACCAAGTACACAAAGCGTACAGCGTCCATCACAAGGGCTGCTATCCTGCGCTATGAGATGTATTGGGAGGTGCCCAACCAGGGCTACTAATATATATATATATATATATATCCCCCTCCTGTACACATGTATAGTATACAGCAGTATATATATCCCCCTGTACACATGTATAGTATACAGCAGTATATATATATCCCCCTGTACACGTGTATAGTATACAGCAGTATATATATATCCCTCTGTACACATGTATAGTATACAGCAGTATATCCCCCCTGTACACATGTATAGTATACAGCAGTATATCCCCCAGTACACATGTATAGTATACAGCAGTATATATATATATATATCCCCCTGTACACATGTATAGTATACAGCAGTATATCCCCCTGTACACATGTATAGTATACAGCAGTATATATTTTCCTATGTACAGTACAGATGTATAGTATACAGCAGTATATATATATCCCTGTTTACAGTACAGATGTATAGTGAACAGCAGTATATATATCCCTAGGTACAGTACAGATGTATAGTATACAGCAGTATATATATATCCCTGTGTACAGTACAGATGTATAGTAGACAGCAGTATATATATATATCCCTGTGTACAGTACAGATGTATAGTATACAGCAGTATATATATCCCTGTGTACAGTACAGATGTATAGTATACAGCAGTATATATATCCCCTGTACACATGTATAGTATACAGCAGTATATATATATCCCTGTGTACAGTACAGATGTATAGTATACAGCAGTATATATATCCCTAGGTACAGTACAGATGTATAGTATACAGCAGTATATATATATCCCTGTGTACAGTACAGATGTATAGTAGACAGCAGTATATATATATCCCTGTGTACAGTACAGATGTATAGTATACAGCAGTATATATCCCTGTGTACAGTACAGATGTATAGTAGACAGCAGTATATATATATATCCCTGTGTACAGTACAGATGTATAGTATACAGCAGTATATATATCCCTGTGTACAGTACAGATGTATAGTATACAGCAGTATATATATCCCCTGTACACATGTATAGTATACAGCAGTATATATATATCCCTGTGTACAGTACAGATGTATAGTATACAGCAGTATATATCCCTGTGTACAGTACAGATGTATAGTATACAGCAGTATATATATATCCCTGTGTACAGTACAGATGTATAGTATACAGCAGTATATATATATATCCCTGTGTACAGTACAGATGTATAGTATACAGCAGTATATATATCCCTGTGTACAGTACAGATGTATAGTAGACAGCAGTATATATATATATCCCTGTGTACAGTACACATGTATAGTATACAGCAGTATATATATATCCCTGTGTACAGTACAGATGTATAGTAGACAGCAGTATATATATATCCCTGTGTACAGTACAGATGTATAGTATACAGCAGTATATATATCCCTCTGTACAGATGTATAGTATACAGCAGTATATATATCCCCCTGTACTAGTTCTGGGCGGTATACCGTGAAAATACCGATACCGTCTCTGGCGTCGGTTAACCGACCTCAACTTTGCCAGGACGGTATGTGCGGTATTTTCACTATTTCGCCGTCTGAGCCGTGAGCTGCACAGGTTGGAGGATGTCATTAGAGATGAGCGGACCGCATGTTATATGTGCTGTGTGTGCAGGGAAGCACAGACAGCGCATAGGAGACTGGCACTGTGTCTAAGCGCCCCTGCCACCCCCAACCCCCGCCCGGCGTGTCAGAGCGGCCCGGTCGTCTCAGTCCGCCCCAGCGCCCACCGACCCAACACGGCACAGCACAACCCCCCCGGCGTGTCAGAGCGCTCTGCATCACCCGCCCGGCACGCCGCCCCTGCCTTGTCTTAGCCAGTTACAGAGGCCCGGCACAGCGGAGCCGCCACCCGTCCGTCCCAGCGCCCCCCAACCTGCCCGGCGTGTCAGAGCATGAGCAGTTACTACTGTGCCGCTCTGACATGCCGGGCAGGTTGGGGGACGCTGGGACGGGCGGGTGGCGGCTCCGCTGTGCCGTGTCGGGTTGGTTGTCGCTGTGCCGGGCCGCTGAAACTGTCTGAGACAAGCAGGGGCCGTGTGCCGTGACAGGCAGGTGATGCGGGGCGCTCGGGGACGGTGGGACAGATGGGTTGGTTGGCGCTGTGTCGGGGCCCCTGAGTCACTAAAAATCAATCACTAAATAAAAAATCATTAACCGTCATTCAATCTTCCTAAAATCTCCACCGTAGCCTGATCACTATGCACGCAGCTATCAGGGCGGCCAGTAAAGTTCTCATTAGCACCAGGGAACAGTCAGCAATAGATTTATTCACAATCCATGTGAAAAACAGGTGACGTTTCAGAAACGTCACCTGTTTTTCACATGGATTGTGAATAAATCTACACGTTTTTTCATTCAATTGGAGTGCTGCTACCTTTTGGACACAGACAGACAGAATTGATAAGAATAGAAAGATAGATATCTTCACAGCGTGTCAGCACAGCGTCATCTACAGCCCCCCTATAATGTGCCACTCATAGTATCCCCATAACTGAGCCTTTGTACTGTCACCTATACATAACATACTGTATACCCATCATATATACTGTATGTCCCTGTACTCTGGGTCCCTATAGTACATAGCTATATACCTGTATATACACATCCTGTAGTGTGTACATAGCCGTATACCTGTATACACATGTCCTGTAGTGTGCACATAGCTGTATGCTGTATACCTGTATATACACGTCCTCTAGTGTGTCCATAGCTGTATGCTGTATACCTGTATATACACGTCCTGTAGTGTGCACATAGCTGTATGCTGTATACCTGTATATACACGTCCTCTAGTGTGTCCATAGCTGTATGCTGTATACCTGTATATACACGTCCTGTAGTGTGCACATAGCTGTATACCTGTATATACACGTCCTGTGGTTTGTACATAGCTGTATTCTGTATACCTGTATATACACGTCTTGTAATGTGTACCTAGCTTGGGTTGCTGTTCATTGAGTTACTGTACTTTTTTTTAACTTTATTGAAACAAAATATCCCTAGTTTGGCATGGCCAAATGGGTGTGGCTTGTAAAAAGGGGCGTGTCATATTTATCGTCCAATTATCGTTACCGCAGCTACATATGCGATAAACCGCGATATTGATTTAGGCCAATATCGCCCAGCCCTACCCTGTACACATGTATAGTATACAGCAGTATATATATATCCCTGTGTACAGTACAGATGTATAGTATACAGCAGTATATATATCCCTCTGTACAGATGTATAGTATACAGCAGTATATATATCCCCTGTACACATGTATAGTATACAGCAGTATATATATATCCCCCTGTACACATGTATAGTATACAGCAGTATATATATATCCCTGTGTACAGTACAGATGTATAGTATACAGCAGTATATATATCCCTCTGTACACATGTATAGTATAGAGCAGTATATATATATCCCTCTGTACACATGTATAGTATACAGCAGTATATATATATCCCTGTGTACAGTACAGATGTATAGTATAGAGCAGTATATATATCCCTCTGTACAGATGTATAGTAGACAGCAGTATATATTTTCCTATGTACAGTACAGATGTATAGTATAGAGCAGTATATATATCCCTCTGTACACATGTATAGTATACAGCAGTATATATATAAATCCCTCTGTACAGATGTATAGTATAGAGCAGTATATATATAAATCCCTCTGTACAGATGTATAGTATACAGCAGTATATATATATCCCTGTGTACAGTACAGATGTATAGTAGACAGCAGTATATATATATCCCTGTGTACAGTACAGATGTATAGTATACAGCAGTATATATAGCCCTGTGTACAGTACAGATGTATAGTAGACAGCAGTATATATATATATCCCTATGTACAGTACAGATGTATAGTATACAGCAGTATATATATATATCCCTATGTACAGTACAGATGTATAGTATACAGCAGTATATATATAGCCCTGTGTACAGTACAGATGTATAGTAGACAGCAGCAGTATATATATATCCCCCTGTACACATGTATAGTATACAGCAGTATATCACCCCTGTACACATGTATAGTATACAGCAGTATATCCCCCAGTACACATGTATAGTATACAGCAGTATATATATAGCCCTGTGTACAGTACAGATGTATAGTAGACAGCAGCAGTATATATATATCCCTATGTACAGTACAGATGTATAGTATACAGCAGTATATATATATATCCCTATGTACAGTACAGATGTATAGTATACAGCAGTATATATATATCCCTGTGTACAGTACAGATGTATAGTATACAGCAGTATATATTTTCCTATGTACAGTACAGATGTATAGTATACAGCAGTATATATATATCCCCCTGTACACATGTATAGTATAGAGCAGTATATATATATCCCCCTGTACAGATGTATAGTATACAGCAGTATATATATATCCCCCTGTACACATGTATAGTATACAGCAGTATATATATATCCCTGTGTACAGTACAGATGTATAGTATACAGCAGTATATATATATATCCCTGTGTACAGTACAGATGTATAGTATAGAGCAGTATATATATCCCTGTGTACAGTACAGATGTATAGTATACAGCAGTATATATATATCCCTCTGTACAGATGTATAGTATACAGCAGTATATATATATCCCTGTGTACAGTACAGATGTATAGTATACAGCAGTATATATATATCCCTGTGTACAGTACAGATGTATAGTATAGAGCAGTATATATATATATATCCCTGTGTACAGTACAGATGTATAGTATACAGCAGTATATATATATCCCTGTGTACAGTACAGATGTATAGTATAGAGCAGTATATATATCCCTGTGTACACATGTATAGTAGACAGCAGTATATATATATATACGGGGTGTGGAGCACATACAGACACTTACGTGCGGCACAGTGCACAGAGCTGTGTGTGACAGACAGCGGGCCCTGGTGTCCTCTGCACATGTGCTGGGCGGGGACTATAGAGCTGCCACCAATCACTGTGAAGCCTGCCCGTGACGTAACGCTGCCTGCCAGTGTTAACTCTTAGTGTGCCGGCCTAAATTCTCTACCTGGTAGATTCACCTCAGGCAGCAGAAAAATCTAGAATCAACCCTGATAATAAATATATATATACAAGGAATAATATATAACAGCTGTCAGCGCACGTACACACTGATATAATGTCTGTCAGCTGTCACCTAATGTTATGTATGGGAGGCAGGGCCATTTCCGAGCACACAGGCCCACTCTCCGCGCGGTGATAAGTTATGAGAGGATGGTGTGAGCGCAGAACGGCCACATGTTGTATCATCACGGCCATGACTGGAAGTACAGATAATAACACAGTAAATGGGCTCAGAAGCTTCCGGTCACCGTGCTGTGTATCTGAGCTGCAGTTACAGGTCCTTACCACTACACAGTGTACAGAGACAGAAGCTTCCGGTCACCGTGCTGTGTATCTGAGCTGCAGTTACAGGTCCTTACCACTACACAGTGTACAGAGACAGAAGCTTCCGGTCACCGTGCTGTGTATCTGAGCTGCAGTTACAGGTCCTTACCACTACACAGTGTACAGAGACAGAAGCTTCCGGTCACCGTGCTGTGTATCTGAGCTGCAGTTACAGGTCCTTACCACTACACAGTGTACAGAGACAGAAGCTTCCGGTCACCGTGCTGTGTATCTGAGCTGCAGTTACAGGTCCTTACCACTACACAGTGTACAGAGACAGAAGCTTCCGGTCACCGTGCTGTGTATCTGAGCTGCAGTTACAGGTCCTTACCACTACACAGTGTACAGAGACAGAAGCTTCCGGTCACCGTGCTGTGTATCTGAGCTGCAGTTACAGGTCCTTACCACTACACAGTGTACAGAGACAGAAGCTTCCGGTCACCGTGCTGTGTATCTGAGCTGCAGTTACAGGTCCTTACCACTACACAGTGTACAGAGACAGAAGCTTCCGGTCACCGTGCTGTGTATCTGAGCTGCAGTTACAGGTCCTTACCACTACACAGTGTACAGAGACAGAAGCTTCCGGTCACCGTGCTGTGTATCTGAGCTGCAGTTACAGGTCCTTACCACTACACAGTGTACAGAGACAGAAGCTTCCGGTCACCGTGCTGTGTATCTGAGCTGCAGTTACAGGTCCTTACCACTACACAGTGTACAGAGACAGAAGCTTCCGGTCACCGTGCTGTGTATCTGAGCTGCAGTTACAGGTCCTTACCACTACACAGTGTACAGAGACAGAAGCTTCCGGTCACCGTGCTGTGTATCTGAGCTGCAGTTACAGGTCCTTACCACTACACAGTGTACAGAGACAGAAGCTTCCGGTCACCGTGCTGTGTATCTGAGCTGCAGTTACAGGTCCTTACCACTACACAGTGTACAGAGACAGAAGCTTCCGGTCACCGTGCTGTGTATCTGAGCTGCAGTTACAGGTCCTTACCACTACACAGTGTACAGAGACAGAAGCTTCCGGTCACCGTGCTGTGTATCTGAGCTGCAGTTACAGGTCCTTACCACTACACAGTGTACAGAGACAGAAGCTTCCGGTCACCGTGCTGTGTATCTGAGCTGCAGTTACAGGTCCTTACCACTACACAGTGTACAGAGACAGAAGCTTCCGGTCACCGTGCTGTGTATCTGAGCTGCAGTTACAGGTCCTTACCACTACACAGTGTACAGAGACAGAAGCTTCCGGTCACCGTGCTGTGTATCTGAGCTGCAGTTACAGGTCCTTACCACTACACAGTGTACAGAGACAGAAGCTTCCGGTCACCGTGCTGTGTATCTGAGCTGCAGTTACAGGTCCTTACCACTACACAGTGTACAGAGACAGAAGCTTCCGGTCACCGTGCTGTGTATCTGAGCTGCAGTTACAGGTCCTTACCACTACACAGTGTACAGAGACAGAAGCTTCCGGTCACCGTGCTGACTTTAACCCTTAGACGACCCAGGGCGTATAGTTACACCATGGAAGTCTGTCCCCAGACGACCTAGGGCATAACTCTACGTCCTGGGTGGTTCTCCGGCTATGAAGCGTGCTCCAGCAGCCGGGACCTCACCGGTAATGACACGCTGCAGCGATCGCGCTGCCGCGTGTCATTAACTCCTTAAACGCCGCAATGGCGCTTTAAGTGCCGTTTAAGTGTAAGTGACAGGGGGAGCCCCCTGTCACTTACCGATCGGGACCCCCGCAGTGTGACTGCGGGGGTCCCGATCAGTAAAACGGACCGCCGGAGGTCTCTCACCTGCCTCCGTGCGGTCCGATCGGCGATCTGCTACACTGAGCCTGCACAGGCAGAGCGCCGATAACACTGATTAATGCTAGGCCTATGGCATACCAATGGTCAGTGTATAAATCAGAGTACTGGATGTAAAAGTCCCCCAAAGGGACTTCAAATGTGTAAAAAAAAAAAAAGTTAAAACCACTAACACACTACCCCAAAGCCCCTCCCCCAATAAAATTCTAAATCACCCCCCTTTCCCATTATATAAATAAAACATATAAAAAAAAATAAACATATAATATACCGTAGCGTGCGTAATTGTCCGATCTATTAAAGTATAACAAGCGTCATTGCGAATGGCGAACGGCGTACACGAAAAGAGGGGAAAAAGTGCGCGGATTACCAATTTAATGTTACATTATATATAAAAAAATTTTTATAAAAAGTGATCAAAATGTCCGATCTTCACAAATATGGTATTAATAAAAACTAGAGATCATGGCGGAAAAAATGACACCCCATACAGCCCCATAGGTGAAAAAATAAAACTGGTATAAGCGTCACAATAGGCCCATTTTATTAATAATTAATTGCCAAAAAAAAGGATTTCATAAAAAAAATACATATATAACATTAGAGAATCTGTGTAACCTGCATATGGTTGTGTTCAGACCTATAGAGTAATACTATCATGTCGCTTTTACACAGGAACCCCCCAAACGTTACCATATTGCTCTTTTTTACGATTTCACCAATTTATATCTTCATACATAATATATTTGGGGTTCCATCATACATAATATATTTGGGGTTCTATCATACATAATATATTTGGGGTTCCATCATACATGATATATTTGGGGTTCCATCATATATGATATATTTAGGGTTCCATCATACATAATATATTTGGGGTTCCATCATACATGTTATATTTGGGGTTCCGTCATACATAATATATTTGGGGTTCCATCATACATGATATATTTGGGGTTCCATCATACATAATATATTTGGGGTTCCATCATACATAATATATTTGGGGTTCCATCATACATGTTATATTTGGGGTTCCATCATACATGATATATTTGGGGTTCCATCATACATAATATATTTGGGGTTCCATCATACATAATATATTTGGGGTTCCATCATACATGTTATATTTGGGGTTCCATCATACATGATATATTTGGGGGTTCCATCATACATGATATATTTGGGGTTCCATCATACATAATATAGTTGGGGTTCCATCATACATGATATATTTGGGGGTTCCATCATACATAATATATTTGGGGTTCCATCATACATAATATATTTGGGGTTCCATCATACATGATATATTTGGGGTTCCATCATATATGATATATTTAGGGTTCCATCATACATAATATATTTGGGGTTCCATCATACATGTTATATTTGGGGTTCCGTCATACATAATATATTTGGGGTTCCATCATACATGATATATTTGGGGTTCCATCATAAATAATATATTTGGGGTTCCATCATACATAATATATTTGGGGTTCCATCATACATGATATATTTGGGGTTCCATCATACATAATATATTTGGGGTTCCATCATACATAATATATTTGGGGTTCCATCATACATGTTATATTTGGGGTTCCATCATACATAATATAGTTGGGGTTCCATCATACATGTTATGGTAAAATGAAAGACGCCATTACACAGTACAACTATTCCTGTAACAAACAAGCACTTACATGGCCGTGTAGATAGAAAACTGAGAGTGCTGGAGCTCTTAGAAGGGGAGGAGGGAAAAACGAAAACACTAAGATCAAAATTTGCGCGGTCCACTGGGTCATTTTGGGCCGGGTCCTCAAAGGGTTAAAGGGGTAGTGCGGCGCTCAGAAATTATTCACAAAATAACACACATTACAAAGTTATATAACTCTGTAATGTATGTTATGTCTGTGAATCGCCCCGTTCCCCGTGTCCCACCACCCCCACCCGTGTACCCGGAAGTGTTGGTGCGCTATACATTACCTGATCCGCGTCGAGGGCCGTCCGCCATCTTGTGCCAAACGTCATCTTCGGACGGACGGCCGAGTTGCTGCTGCCCGTCACCCCTCCGCCACGTCACAACAGTGCTCAGCCGCGATTGGCTGAGCACAGTTATGCTCAGCCAATCGCAGCTGAGCATCGGATGACGCCGCAGAGGGCGGCCGGCATTCGGAACAGTCGGAGCTGGCCGAAGAAGACGTCACTGGCTGAAGATCGGAGACGAGTCGGCACGTGACAGGTATGTATAGCGCACCACACTTCCGGTAAATAACTGCCATTATTTCAATACAACAGCCGTTATTTACTGTTATATGACGGCCATCCACTCAATTACAACATTGTGTGAACAGAGCCTTTCTGTGTTTTCAATGCACTCCTGGTTTTGGTTGCTATGAGGACCTGACATGAGGACCAAATACTGCCTGAAATATACTGTGTGTGAACCCAGCCTTATAGAGGTAGACCCAGTTCCACACAGGTTCTGTACACCATATACATTACATTGCAGCTACATCAGGTGACTCACAGGGGACGTCTTCTCTGATCGGAGTTGTTTCCTTTTCATCTTCTTCTCCATCTGTCCTGGGCGGTTATGAGAACTTCTCCGAGCCACGAATCCACAGAATCTGCCAGACAGACATATTAGTCTCCTCACCATCCTCATCTCTCTACACACTGCACATCTGTATTGGCCCCTTTACACCCTCATTTAGTGGGTAGGCTGACTTTATGTGACCCCCTAATAGTATATGCCCCTCTCTATGTAGCCACCTTATAAATGGTCCCCCTCTGTGTATCCCCTATAGTATTTGCCCCCCCTCTATGTAGCCACCATATAGGTGGCCACTTGTTAAGCCTTCCATATAGATGGCTCCATGTGCATCTACTTGAGAGCCCCTCCTCTGTGTAATCCCCTATAGTAGATGACAACTTCTGTGCATCCCCTATAGTATATGGCCCTCCTCTCTGTAGCCCCTCCTTATAGATGGCCCCTCTGTGTAGCCCACTATAGTATATGCCCCCTCTATGCATGCCCTATTATCTACTCCCCCCCTGTGTAGTCCCCATTATAGATGGCCCCTGTGTTTTCCCATTTATACATGCCCCCCTTTGTTATCCCCCTTATAGATGGCCACCTATGTTGTCCCCCCATGTTGCCCCTTATGCATACCCCACCATAGAAGGCCCCCTGTGTTGTCCCACTTATAAATGCCCCCCTATGCTGCCCCCCCCTTATAGGCCCCTCTCCCCCTATGTTGTCCCCTTATAGATTGCCCCCTTAACCCCCCTCCCCCATGTTGCCCCCTTATCGACCCCCTCTCCCCCTATGTTGCCCCCCTTATAGATGGCCCCCTCTCCCCCTATGTTTTCCCCCTTAAAAATGGCCCCCTCTCCCCCTATGTTGTCCCCCCTTATAGATGGCCGCCTTAACCCCCCTCCCCCATGTTGTCCCCTTATAGACCCCCTCTCCCCCTATGTTGTCCCCCCCTTATAGATGGCCCCCTCTCCCCCTATGTTGTCCCCCCCATAGATGCCCCCCTCCCCCCTCTTATAGATGGCCCCCTCTCCCCCTATGTTGTCCCACCCTTATAGATGGCCCCCTCTCTCTCCCCCCTCCCCTTTATAGATGGCCCCCTCTCTCCCCCCTCCCCTTTATAGATGGTCCCCTCTCTTCCTCCCCCCCCCCTTATAGATGGCCCCCTCTCCCTCCCTCTTATAAATGGCCCCTCTTAAAGATGGACCCCTCTCCCCCCCTTATAGATGGCCCCCTTCTTCCCCTTCCCCACTTATACATGGCCCCCTCTCTCTCTTCCCCCCTTTATAGATGGCCCTCTCTTCCCCCCTTTATAAATTTTCCCCTGTTCCCCTCCTTTATAGATGGCCCCCTCTCCTCCCCCCCCCCCCCAAAGCAAATAGAAAAAAAAAAAAAGAAAAAGAAAGAAACCAACTCACCTAATATCGCGCTCCTCCCTCCTCCTGGTCTGGCCCCTGTATGATGCGCGGCTGCCGGGGTTGTGGCGTTCTATCCCCGGGCAGCGCGCGCATCATAGAGCTCCCTGGGACTTCCAACACAGGAGCGTCTCCACTGTGCGCTCCTGTACCGGAAGATACAGCCGCACAGGGAGTTCTATGATGCGCGCAACGCCACAACCCCGGCAGCCGCGCATCGTACAGGGGCCAGGCGGAGCGCTGTGGGCCGGTCACGTCTTCCTCCTGGCCCGGTGACTCCTTTTCCCTATGGTAGGGGAAAGGAGTCGCCGAGTAAGGAGGAGCACGGGACCGGCCCCCGGAGACCATCGGCCTTTCTGGCATTTGCCAGAAGTGCCCTATGGCCAGTCCGGCCCTGACATGCACCCAAACAACAATATATAATATCAAGTAATGTCAAAGATATCACCCAGGATCCCTGTAGACTAGTCCAGATCCGGATTGTTCCAGAGTAGTCTACAGGAATCCTGGGTGATACCTTTGACATATCCTGTCCTGCCCTCAATCCCTGTTGGCCCCGCTGTGTCCCTACCTGTGTCCCTACCTGTGTCCTGTCTACATCGCTCTCTGTGGCACCTCACCCACCACAGCAAGCTGAACCAGGGGCAGTGACCCGAGGGTCTCCTCCCGCAGCATGCCCACAATAACCTGTATCCTCATCTGATGCCACTTACTTGGACCAGTAGTCCGTATTTCATGGTATTCCTGGATATATGACCTTTGCACCCCTGACCTCTTCTATCAGTCATTAGTTTACAACCTGGGGGGGGGGGCACATTGACACCTTGACGCAGGTCTTCCCCATGAAAATGAATCAGTTCTCCTGTTCATCCTATTATTATTATTTATTTATAGAGCGCCCTTAATTCCAGAGCGGAGAGCGCTATACAATAGATAGGGGAAACATAGGGAGAGAGGAGCCTGCCCGCCAGGTATTACATAGAGAGAGAGGAGCCTGCCCGCCAGGTATTACATAGGGAGAGAGGAGCCTGCCCGCCAGGTATTACATAGAGAGAGAGGAGCCTGCCCGCCAGGTATTACATAGGGAGAGAGGAGCCTGCCCGCCAGGTATTACATAGAGAGAGAGGAGCCTGCCCGCCAGGTATTACATAGAGAGAGAGGAGCCTGCCTGCCAGGTATTACATAGGGAGAGAGGAGCCTGCCCGCCAGGTATTACATAGGGAGAGAGGAGCCTGCCCGCCAGGTATTACATAGAGAGAGAGGAGCCTGCCCGCCAGGTATTACATAGGGAGAGAGGAGCCTGCCCGCCAGGTATTACATAGGGAGAGAGGAGCCTGCCCGCCAGGTATTACATAGAGAGAGAGGAGCCTGCCCGCCAGGTATTACATAGAGAGAGAGGAGCCTGCCCGCCAGGTATTACATAGGGAGAGAGGAGCCTGCCCGCCAGGTATTACATAGGGAGAGAGGAGCCTGCCCGCCAGGTATTACATAGGCAGAGAGGAGCCTGCCCGCCAGGTATTACATAGGGAGAGAGGAGCCTAGCAGCCAGGTATTACATAGGGAGAGAGGAGCCTGCCCGCCAGGTATTACATAGGGAGAGAGGAGCCTGCCCGCCAGGTATTACATAGGGAGAGAGGAGCCTGCCCGCCAGGCCTTACATAGGGAGAGAGGAGCCTGCCCACCAGGTATTACATAGGGAGAGAGGAGCCTGCCCGCCAGGTATTACATAGGGAGAGAGGAGCCTGCCCGCCAGGTATTACATAGGGAGAGAGGAGCCTGCCCGCCAGGTATTACATAGGGAGAGAGGAGCCTGCCCACCAGGTATTACATAGGGAGAGAGGAGCCTGCCCACCAGGTATTACATAGGGAGAGAGGAGCCTGCCTGCCAGGTATTACATAGGGAGAGAGGAGCCTGCCCGCCAGGCCTTACATAGGGAGAGAGGGGCCTGCCCGCCAGGTATTACATAGGGAGAGAGGGGCCTGCCCGCCAGGCCTTACATAGGGAGAGAGGAGCCTGCCCGCCAGGTATTACATAGGGAGAGAGGAGCCTGCCCGCCAGGTATTACATAGGGAGAGAGGAGCCTGCCCGCCAGGTATTACATAGGGAGAGAGGAGCCTGCCAGCCAGGTATTACATAGGGAGAGAGGACCCGGCCCGCCAGGTATTACATAGGGAGAGAGGAGCCGGCCCACGAGGGCTTACAATCTATTACCATTTATTTTCCCTTAATGTTCATAATGTAGACAGAGCAATTATTCAGTATTAAAATGATCATGTAGAATGTGTTTGGCCTTTACAGCTGGATATATATATACTCAGATTTTTCTCTATTCATAAACCGTAACATGCTGCCACCTTGTGGTGTTAATTTGTACAACACCCTGCTACTTCATCTCACATGAACACGAAGAGGTACATTTTTAAAAGGGTTATCCAGCGCTACAAAAACATGGCTGGTTTCTTCCAGAGACAGACCCTCTCTTGTCTCCAGGTTGGCTGCAGGTTTTCTAACTCGGTTCCATTGATGTGAATGGAGCTTAAAGGGGTTATCCAGCGCTACAAAAAAATGGCTGGTTTCTTCCAGAGACAGACCCTCTCTTGTCTCCAGGTTGGCTGCAGGTTTTCTAACTCGGTTCCATTGATGTGAATGGAGCTTAAAGGGGTTATCCAGTGCTACAAAAACATGGCCACTTTTCCCCCTACTGTTGTCTCCAGTTCAGGTGCGGTTTGCAATTAAGCTCCATTTACTTTCAAAACCCTACCCAAACTGGAGACAACAGTAGGGGGAGAGTGGTCATGTTTTTGTAGCGCTGGATAATCCCTTAAATTGCAAACCTCACCTGACCTGGAGACAAGAGTGGTGCTGTCTCTGGAACAGTGGCCATGTTTTTGTAGCTCTGGATAACCCACATGCCCAGTATACTTGTCATGCCCCTGGTTAGTGGGAATCAGAGAAGGCTCATGACGCGTGCCCTCTCTGCAGTGTGCGACTCCCAGCTTCTATCAGCAGCGCTCCGCTAATTAGCCATTTAAATGCAGCTGTAAAATCTGACAGCTGCATTTAAATTGCCTATTCTCCATCCCTGGTGTCTAGAGGGGTGGCAAGGGGGGGTTGGGGTGTAATCGCTTTTGTGAAATGCTGTGGCATACTTTCTGACACCAATTTATTTGAAAGATTTTTTATTTTTTGTGAACTAGCCCAGGCCAGGCTCTCTCTGGGTGTTAGTCACTAATATGCACTTTGCTACTTTTTGCAACACAAGCTTATTATTATCTTGTCTCTTGTCAGCTGATCGTTGTTTGTCTTTCAACATGTTGGAACAGGAGCACCGGCAACAGGCCGCTGCTATCTTCTATGGGCTGCCCGGTCGATCTAGCGATCACCCGGACATCTCCCCCGCAGCCCCCCCTGCACTTACCAGCTCCACTGTAGTTTACTCTACTGTCCACCCCCATAGTCCTGAACCGGTTCGCTCCATTCATTATCATTAGAGAGGAGCAGGCCCACTGGGGGTGGATTGGTGCTGGGGGGTGGGCAGTGCTCCTAATGGTCTCCCCAGACTGTGGAGAAAATGACTAATTGCACAAGAACAGCGGCGAGGATGAAGATGAGACAAACTATAGAAGACCCGCTGTAAGGGACCCACTATAAGTGACACACTATTAGAGACATCCCTTCCTCCTCAGCCTCTCCTGTGTAAGGGTATAAACCCACACACCGTATACGCAGCAAATACGCAGCAGATTTGATGCTGTGTTCAGTTATTTAGATCTAATCTGCTGCGTATTTGCTGCGTATCGCAGTAGTAAATACGCTGCATATACGGTGTGTGGGTTTGTACCCTAATAGTCACTTGGCAGCAGGTTAGACTCGTCTCACCTGCTGATAGTCTCACTTTAATGATCTTATTGGGGAGGAAATCTGTACACTGAGGACAATCTCCACACTGGAAGTTTCCCCTTCCCCTAGCCAATCAGGACAGGGGGTTGTTACTCCTGAATTTACTTGTGACCATAATATCTTTGACAATACATCCAAACAACAGCCACCTCGGCACTACACATCTCAGTACGTGCTTAGCGTGATCCGCCAATAGTCCACCCTTCGGATCCTATGGTACTCTATCATCAAAAGTTCATAGTGACTTACTTCAAAACCATATGCGGCAAGGATTGAAAGATGAGGCACTCATTGATCCGTATCAAATTCGTAACTTTATTTCACCACTTGTTACATCAGGTGCTATGGACGCGGTCAGGTGAGTGAACGGTGAGGTGAGCCTGTTTCGTTGTCGCCTGTTCACTCACCTGACCGCGTCCATAGCACCTGATGTAACAAGTGGTGAAATAAAGTTACGAATTTGATACGGATCAACGAGTGCCTCATCTTTCATTCCTTGCCGCATATGGTTTTAAAATATCTTTGAGGTTCTGGCTTCGCCTAAATGTCACCAGGTGTCTCACAAAGCATTGGGATCACTTTCTATAATGGTGCGTTTACACAGATTTATCTAACAGATCTTTGAAGCCAAAGCCAGAAACAGACTATAATTAGGGATCAGGTCATAAAGGAAAGACTGGGATATATCCTCTACAAATTCATTCCTGGCTTTGGCTTCAAAAATCTGTCAGATAAATCTCTGTGTAAACGCACCCTTAGGGTACAAACACACACACCGTATACGCAGCAGATTTGATGGTGAAGACTTGATGCTGTGTTCAGTTATTTAGATCTAATCTGCTGCGTATCTGAGCAGTAAATACGCTTTGTATACGGTGTGTGTGTTTGTACCCTAAGGAGACAATTTTTGCAAACAATTCGCCAAATCGTTTGAAACATAGAATTCAATTTAAAAGAGAACAGTAATCTAGGTTTAGTACTAGCAGGGTCTTTTTCTTTTTATGGAGCAGATCTAACCAGTTCTTGCTGACAGCCTTTTTGGAAGCATCTAACAACATATGTAAGCTCTCTGCTCTAAACCTGGCGTCAGTTCTCAAACACTGACCGTAAGGGACTGCTGACTCAGGACACTATTACACCAAAGACTTATTAGCTGTACTTGGCCGATTACTGTCCGATAATCGTTTGGTGTAATAGGTCAGGTTAAAAGGCAACGATCAGCTGACATGGAAAACTGAAAGACACGTTGAAAATTAAACATACATTTAGGGCCCTATCACACTGAGCGATAATCGGCCAAGTCAGACTGATTATCGCTCCGTGTAACAGAGACAACGATCAGCCGATTTAACGCTCATTGGCTAATCGTTTCTTTAGACCCAGACCTAAAATCATTGGCCGACGGCTGACGTTTGCCCAAACAGTTAATACTTCACCTGTTCTCCCTCCTGGTCAATCGAGGGGGTAATATCCAGCGTTTGATATGGCCGTTAATCTTACAACAATATTGGCTTTTATGCACAATAAAATTAGCAGCAAGAGACCAAAGACGTTTATTCTCTGCAGTTTATTTTTCTGTATTGAGTCAGAAATTAAATCTATAAAAAAGTTTTATATGTAACAGCAATTAAAGAAATGATGAGTATCACATCGATAACTGTTACATTAGCGGAAATCAACATTCATAAATATTTATTTACCATATCTACAGAATAATCGGAAATAAAAAAAAATAATTAACCACCAAAAAGTACACCGTCCCGCACAATTGCACTTTATTCTAGGGAGTTTTTTTTTTTTGTTTTTTTTCAGCAGCACTATATGATTTCCTTTCTTATAAAAAGGGAAAAATCAACTTCTTATCTCAGGAAATTGGAAAGTTTAAACACAAGAGGGAAGAAGAAGCTGTAAAAATGAAACTAAAACTCGGCTCCAAAGTGACCGGTGCAGACTAAGTCAAAGTGATCACTTACAGGGTCAATAGACCGCCATCAATACCTCTTTCCTTATAAGTATAGTAATACATCACAATATGTATATAAAAAAAATAAAAATTAAAATCCCAGCCAAATCAAGACACTTAAAATTGGTGAATGATTTGAAATCCACCATAACTGCAGCTTACTGTCGGCTCTTTGTGTCCGACACCCAGAAACATTCCGAATTACTAAGGAGCCTTGTATATTTTCAGACCATCTTGTCTGAATGGTTACACATTAAGGTTATGTTGCCACACAGGATTTCTGCTCAGTATTTTGCAACCAAACCACAGGACGGCTATGTTCCCACACTGTTGATGGATGGCCGCTATTTAATGGTAAATAATTGCTGTTCTTTTAAAACAACGTCCGTTATCTGCTATTAAATGACGGCCTTCACCTCAATTTCAACAGTCTTTGAGCAGAGCCTTACTGTGTTTTCAATCCACTCCTGGTTTTGGTTGCAAAATACTGAGCAGAAATACTGTGTGTGAACATGGCCTAAAAGAACTCGGGTGGTGTAAACCTTGTAACTTCTGTCTCTACAACGTGTAAGAATTGTAGACAAAGTCATTGGCTGACAAGTCATTTAAAATACCCCGACCCTAAGCAGTGTACAGGATGTCCATTCTAAAAGTTTATGTACAGACCAATCAGAAGTGATGTTCCTCTTGTAAGACGATCATCCCAGAGAGAAGATTAATGACTATGAGAAGTTTGTTTCTATGCACAGACATGAGGGGCACCAAGTGTAGCAGATCTGGTAACAGTCATGTGCTATATACACAACGTGGGGGGAGATCCATCAATCGCTGCTTTTTACCAAAGTTTCTTTTAGTTTCAATGTAAGACAAGTAAATGCTAACATTATAAAAAAGTTAGAACTTTAATTGCTTTGTAGATCCTTTCTACGTCAGATAGGCTTGCACCATATTGCCATAAAGAACAAGCCCCCTGACGAGAGCCCTGGGTTTAATATATACACATAGGCATAATACACACCAAAGGTTTGGGAGGGAGACCCCTCTCACCGCCCCATCCAGCATCACCACTGTACCACATGAATCCAGCATCTGATTGGTCCTCACACTCCGGTGTACAAAGATAGAAAATAAATGTACAATAGAAAAATGGGGTAAATAAGAAGTGGCTTTTTTGTCTTGAACTCTTCTCCGACTAATAATGATGCTGCGCTGTAAGCCGCCCAGAAGACTCCGAAGAGCTGAAAAAGACAAGCGCACTCATTTGTACTGGAATAAAACCCACAATTTAACACAAAGCAATTTACCGATTCAAAAGATAATGAGACGCTTCACAGAGAGACACTTCAGAGCGTAACCATGAGGAACAGAGTCACGCAGCTTCTCTCTCGTTCTTATGGTGACATCACACGGTATCTGAACATTGAGAGCTCAACTTACTAAAAGGTGATGGCGTCGTATAGATGTGGGGCATCGTTGGTGGTCAGCACCCCACACACAGAGAGTTTTTGCTTTAACCTCGTGATGACCACTAATATGGTGGCGGCATATAGAGCAGGCTGAGGAGCTGATCTCACACTATACAGGGTGGGTGTCTGCTGTGTTACACCTGCCTACTACTACTACTTCAGTCTGATCCCCGGAGTTATACCCTGTGCATGCCGCAATCAATATTGAATGCAGAGAGTGACCCGACAGGTTCCTGACCTGTCAGGGGTCCGATCATCACCCCTGCAACAAAAAACGTGGGTGCCAATCAGAGGGCTATACTTCCGTGGCAGCCATGTGTCTCTGCTGATCGAGTCTGCCTCAAGCAGACCTAAGTAACAGAGCACTGACCTAACTGATGCAGCGACGTAGCATTGATCAGTATAGATAATTTAATGGTTGTATATTATTATATTCCCCTTAGGGGAACTTAAAAAGTGTGAAAAAAAAAAGTTTTTAAAAGTATAAGAAAAATCTTCCCTAATAAAATTTTGCATCACCCCTCCCCCTTTTTAAATAAAAACATACAAGTTGTTTGATATCACCGTCTGCAGAATTGTCAGAATTATTAACCCCTTCACGTCAGCCATCTGTATATATACGTTCCTATTGCACATGCCCCGTGCAGTAGGAATGTACATATACGTTCCTGACTTGAGGGGGCTTTGTGATGAGAACGGGATCGCTGCAGGGACAGCGATCCCGCTCTCATCTGTGTACAGCACCGGAGATAATGAGGATCAGCTGCGATTCCGCAGCTGACCCCCATTAACCCCTTAGTGACCGCCGAAACGGCGGTCACTAATGGGCCGGTGCCGCCGCTGTATTTCATCTCCCCCCACCGTAAATCCACAGTGGGGGGAGATGAAATTAGTAAAAATCAGACCCCAGATCAGCCCCCTAGTGCCCCAGTCACTAACCCCCCCTCCCGCGGCGGCCATCGGATCCAAGATGGCCGCCGCGATCACTGTGAACAGACTAATGTCTGTTCACAGTGATCAAAAAAGAAAAATGAATGAAAGCCCCATGCTCTCCGCCACCGGAGGTAGCAGAGAGCATGGGGCAGTCATCGGGACCCCCCCTGTGGGGTCCCGGTACAAGCGATCAGCGGTATATACTATATACCGCTGATCGCTTGTGCCATGTGCCGCCGGCACTTTTTATCCCGTCACCATAAATGATTGGTGACAGGGGATAAAAAGTGATGTCCCCCCCCACCCCCCAAGTCGCCCCCCACCCCCCCTGTCACCCCCGTCCCCCAGTAACTGCGCTATTCTAATAACTGTTACTAGCTGCGGTTTTGCTCCAGCAAATTGGCGCTCCTTCCCTTCTGAGCCCTGCTGTGTGCCCATACAGTGGTTTATGCCCACATATGCGGTACCGTTGTACTCAGGAGAACCTGCGTTACAGATTTTGGGGTACATTTTTTCTCCTGTTCCTTGTGAAATTTAGAAATTTCAAACTAAACCAACATATTTTTGGAAAAATTCAAGTTTTTCATTTTTACTGGCCAATTTTGAATACTTTCCTCTAATACCTGTGGGGCCAAAATGCTCATCCTACCCCAAGATGAATTCTTTGAGGGGTGTACTTTCCGAAATGGGGTGACTTTTGGGGGGTTTCTATTCTGTAGACATTACAGGGGCGTTGCAAACGCACCTGGTGCTCAGAAACTTCTTCAGAAAAATCTGCAGAGAAAATGCTAATTGGTGCTCCTTCCCTTCTGAGCCCCGCTGTGTGCCCATACAGTGGTTTATGCCCACATATGGGGTACCGTTCTACTCAGGAGAACCTGCGTTACAGATTTTTGGGTGAATTTTCTCTCCTGTTCCTCGTGAAATTGAGAAATTTCAAACTAAAGGAACATATTATTGGAAAAATTCGAGTTTTTCATTTTTACTGTCTACTTTTGAATACTTTCCTCTAATACCTGTGGGGTCAAAATGCTCACCACACCCCAAAATGAATTCTTTGAGGGGTGCACTTTCCAAAATGGAGTGACTTATGGCGAGATTTTACTCCGCTGGCACTACAGGGGCTCTGCAAACCCACCTAGCGCTCAGAAACTTCTTCAGCAAAATCTGCATTGAAAAAGCTAATTGGCGCTCCCTTCCCTTCTGAGCCCCGCTGTGTGCCCATACAGTGGTTTATGCTCACAAATGAGGTACCTTTTTACTCAGGAGAACCTGCGTTACAAATTTTGGGGTACTTTTTTTCTCTTTTTCCTCGTGAAATTGAAAAATTTCAAACTAAACGAACATATTATTGGAAAAAATTAGAGTTTTTCATTTTTACTGTCTAATTTTGAATACTTTCCTCTAACACCTGTGGGGTCAAATTGCTCATCCTACCCGAAGATGAATTCTTTGAGGGGTGTACTTTCCAAAATGGGGTGACTTATGGGGTTTTTTTTCTCTGCTGACACTACAGGGGCACTGCAAATGCACCTGGCGCTCGGAAACTTCTTCAGCAAAATCTGCAATGGAAAAGCTAATTGGCGCTCCTTCCCTTCTGAGCCCCGCTGTGTGCCCATGCAGTGGTTTACGCCCACATATGGGGTACCGTAGTATTCAAGAGAACATGTGTTACAAATTTTGGGGTGCTTTTTCTCTCATGTTCCTTTTGAAAATGAGAAACTTTAATCTAAATGTATATATTATTGGAAAATTTTAATTTTTCATTTTTTTACGGCCTAATAGTGAATACTTTCCTCCAGCCCCTGTAGGGTTAAAATGCTCATTATACCCCTAGATTAATTCTTTAAGGTGTCTAGTTTCCAAAATGGGGTCACTTATGGGGGTTTCCAGTATACAGGCCTCCTAAATCAACTTAAAATAAGAACTGGTCCCTAAAAAAATCAGTTTTGGAAACTTTCACGAAAATGTGGTAATTTGCTGATACATTTCTAACCCCCATAACACCCTAAAAAAGTAAAATATGTTTATGAAATGAAGCCAGAATAAAGAGGAAATATTGGTAATGTGACTTAGTAACTAATTTATGTAATACAACTTTCTTTTTTTAGAAGCAGAGAATTTCAAACTTCATAAAATGCTAATTTTTTCAATTTTTCATGATATTTTGATGTTTTTCACAAAAAACACACAAAGTAGTGACCAAATTTTGCCACTAATATAAAGTGCCATATGTGACGAAAAAACAATCTCAGAATCGCTAGCATACGTTAAAGCATCACTGAGCTATAAGCGCATAAAGTGAGACAGGTCAGATTTTGAAAAATGAGCCTGGTCTTTTAGGTGCAAATAGGCTTGGTCTTGAAGGGGTTAAAATAAAACATTATTGATCCCGCACAGTGATTTACATAAATAAAAAAAGCATTTGTCACTGAGTGATCGGTCCCGATCGCATGTGCCGACAGGTGGGGGTAAGCTTCTTACCTCAGTGCTGTTGGATCGGCGATCTGTGTATAGTCTGCTCTCAGACAGGCTCTATGCACAGATCGCCGATAACACTGATCTATGTCATAGCATAGATCAGTACATGCAATCTAATAATTGTATAATTTACAGTGAAAACAAGTGGGAGAAAAGGGTAGTAAAAAAAAGTTTTTTAAAGTATTAAAAAAAAAAAACCTTATAAACCCCCTCCCAATAAAAGTTTAATATACCCTCTTGTCCATTATAAAAATAAAAAAAATAAAAAAAATAAAACAAACATATTATATATTGTGGCGTGTGGAATTGTCCGATCTATTAAGATATTACATTATTGTTACTGCGCGGTGAACGCCAAAAACAAAAAAACGAAAAAAAAAAAATTCTGAAAAAAAATTAATAAAAAGCGATCAAAATTTTTCTGTTACACCAATATGATATTATTAAAAACTAGAGATCATGGCACAAAACATGACCCCAACCAGCCCTGTAGGTGGAAAAATAAAAGCGCTATGGCTCTTAGAAGACAGGGAGGAACATGCATTAATGCATTAATTTGACCCGGAATTTTGTGCATCAAAGGGCTCTGTCTAGAAGGGGTTAAAATGCTGCTTGTGTTTATATTTTAGCAGACACAACTTTTTGGGCAGATTTATGTCTTGACATGTTTGATGGGTCACAGCTTTTTTTTTATATTTAGAGTAACATGTCAGGGTCAGTAGAGGTCTGTGTGCTCAGAAACCCATCGGCTGCTAAAATCAAAGAGTAAAAGCACTGGGCTACATACTGTCCAGACCAGAGGATACAGTGCCCAGGCTCAGAGAACATCTATAATACTGTCCACTAGGTGTGGGGGATGGAAAACTACAAAAAAAGAAGAAGGATGTGCTTGGCTTTTCCTTTCCAGCCATCTTACCTTGATTACTGTAGAGACAATTTCAAAGGATCCAACAACTATAAGTGCAGGGACAATAACAATTAACGGAAGTAAGGAGTATCCTATAACCCCAAGCACCTGTCCATAAGACACCTAGAGAGACAAGAAAGATGGCATGAATGGAGACCAGAGCGTAGGCCATTGCTCCCTCCAAACTCTGCAAATGATATTACAACTTGCATCTATTCAAATCAAAGCAACAATGACATTAATATGGTGCGGAAATAAGAAATAGAATCATTAGGAATAATAACATATGCAGATCCTACATGTATACAGCAACTATACCCAACCAATGTATGATCATGTGACATAGATGCATATATATAGAATCTACCCCTCAGCCATCCCCTCCTTGGTTGAACTTGATGGACATGTCTTTTTTCAGCCGTTCTAACTAAACAACTATATATCTATGTGAAACATTCATCTTCTTTGATGGAGAGAAGGGAAAGACCACTGACTCAGCTCCCCATAATGTAAGACATATAGTGGCACAGAAACATAAGAATGGACTCACTTCACCACCGAGGACTCGTGCCAGTAGGAAGATGGTAAGCGATCCAAATATCCAGATTGTAATGATCCAGGACACAACCTACACAATAAATACATATATAGATTTGTATACAGCCTGGGAGTCTGGAAAAACATTTTACCAAATTAAAAAAGCAGTTCCCCAAAAAACATTATTGCCCCCCCCCCCCCCCACCAGGTGCTGGCACATATACTCATCGCAGCTGATCGGTGTCCCGCGACGCTGTTCAAATCTGGCGCACGCTCACTTCCACTGTGACTCCTCTTCTCTGTCCTGTGATTGTATGCCGGAACCCACACGCTTCCATAGAGAATGCATTTAAGCGCGTTGGTTCCAGCATAAAATGACAGAAGACAGAAGAGGAGTCACAGCAGAGGTGGAAGTGAGCGTGGGCCGGAGTATATGTGCCAGTGCCTACCTATATTTTTACATCTAACTGCACGGAACGCTGGACAGCGCCCAACACAACAGCTCCCATTCACACAGGGGTTATACCAGGGAGAAGCTCGAGTGTACACCCAAACCTAACCCAACTACAGGTCAGAAAAGGACAAGCAGACTTAAAGGGAATGTGTCGCAAAAGTAAAATTTTCTTAATTTATATGTATTTTTCATTTTTTTTACATATAAGGAAATATGAAAAATTAAAGGACAAGTGCCATGAAAAACTTTTTCCCAGTAATTGAAGCACATTACAAAGTTATATAACTCTGTAATGTGCTTCACCTTTTTCCCCCCTCCACCCCCCACCAGGAAGTGTCCTGACTCACACAGACCTGATTACTGTCGTCACCGTCACCAGGCAGCTCCTTCCTGTGAGGATGAGTCATCAGCAGGAGGGCTGCTCTAGCTCCTGTTACACCAGCCTCCCCCTCCCCCTCCTTGTCAGGTGACTCTGCTTGCTCAGCTTATCTTCTCTAGTGACATGACTCCTTCACTCACTGAGTCCATGGCAGCAGGAGAGCGGGTATGAGGGGAGAGGAGAGAGAGGGTATGAGGGGAGGGGGAGAGAGGGTATGAGGGGAGGGGGGAGCTGCCTATGTGCTGGAGTCAGTCAGAGGGAAGATAAGCAAGTGAGATGTGACAAGTGATGGCTTGCAGTTGTTCAGCCAATGGGAGCTGAGCAAGCCTGTCACCTGACAAGGCAGGGGAGGGGGGAGGCTAGTGTAACAGGAGAAGGAGCTGAGAGAAGAGCAGTAATCAGGTCTGTGTGAGTCAGGACACTTCCTGGTGGGGGGTGGAGGGGGGAAAAGACAGGGAAGGGAGGCAGATAGGTGATTGAAGCACATTACAGAGTTATATAACTTTGTAATGTGCTTCAATTACTGGGAAAAAGTTTTTCATGGCACTTGTCCTTTAATAATCTAGTTTTTCATATTTCCCAGTGATGGCCACTAGGGGAGCTCCAGCAGGAAACTGCTGGTAAAAATAACCTGAAATCTGGCTGCTGAAAAAAAGAGGCGGTCCCTGCTCAACTTCTGTGACATCACCTCCTCTTTTCACAAGGGAATAAAGAGGGGAAAGGTGCTATTATGTGTACTGTTGGGCAGCGCCATTTTGTTGTTGCCTGCACAGCAGTACACATACAAGCAGCATGTCCCTAGCCGATAATACACCTCAACCTGCTGCAGAACCACATACAGCGCGCCTGCCCACACTCACCTCCCGCACTTCTCACTGCCCATCCCCCGCATGCACATTAGTATTGTTATACAGACAGCTTATTCCTGTACACTTGGGAGAAGCAAATGTGCAGCAGTAGTGAAACCCTTTGCTATGATTAGCCGGCTGCATTTAAGCTCCGCTCCAGGTGTCTGGAGAATCTGGGTACAGCTCTGGGGAACTTCTCCAAGGACTGTATCCAGCTTTTCCAAACACCCGGAATGGAGCTCAAATGCAGCCGGCCGACGGTCGAGCATAGCGAAGCATTTCCCTACTGCTGCACATTTGCTTATTATTAATGCACTCTCATCCAGGCAGCTCGCACAGGCACTCTCATCCAGGCAGCTCGCACAGGCACTCTCATCCAGGCAGCTCGCAACGGCACTCTCATCCAGGCAGCTCGCAACGGCACTCTCATCCAGGCAGCTCGCAACGGCACTCTCATCCAGGCAGCTCGCAACGGCACTCTCATCCAGGCAGCTCGCAACGGCACTCTCATCCAGGCAGCTCGCAACGGCACTCTCATCCAGGCAGCTCGCAACGGCACTCTCATCCAGGCAGCTCGCACAGGCACTCTCATCCAGGCAGCTCGCACAGGCACTCTCATCCAGGCAGCTCGCACAGGCACTCTCATCCAGGCAGCTCGCACAGGCACTCTCATCCAGGCAGCTCGCACAGGCACTCTCATCCAGGCAGCTCGCACAGGCACTCTCATCCAGGCAGCTCGCACAGGCACTCTCATCCAGGCAGCTCGCACAGGCACTCTCATCCAGGCAGCTCGCACAGGCACTCTCATCCAGGCAGCTCGCACAGGCACTCTCATCCAGGCAGCTCGCACATGCACTCTCATCCAGGCAGCTCGCACATGCACTCTCATCCAGGCAGCTCGCACATGCACTCTCATCCAGGCAGCTCGCACATGCACTCTCATCCAGGCAGCTCGCACATGCACTCTCATCCAGGCAGCTCGCACATGCACTCTCATCCAGGCAGCTCGCACATGCACTCTCATACAGACAGATCGTACATGCACTCTCATACAGACAGATCGTACATGCACTCTCATACAGACAGATCGTACAGGCAACTCATACATGCACTCTCATAAAGGCAGATCATACATGCACTCATACAGGCAGCTCATACAGATGAGCTAGTCTCCTGGCAGCTGCTCCTGATGCTCCACCACTACCCTTGGACCTGCCACTCTGTCCTCTGAAGCAGGATCAGCGGCTGTTTAAAAAATTGGCAATTGCCACCACTCACTGCTCTTGCGCACATGACCACAGACCCAAGACCCTGCACACTCCTGCACCCTGAACATTTGCTGACCCTGACTCACCTGCTGGGTGCCAATAGCTGCTGCTGAACCTCATACTACATCTCAGCTCCTGCAGAACCTCATAGTACATCTCCTGCAGAACCTCATACTACACCTCAACTGCTGCAGAACCTCATACTACACCTCAGCTGCTGCAGAACATCACTTGCGGCTTGATGGGCTCTCAGTTATATCCAGTTGAAGGGGTGTAGCTATGCCTGTGTTGGCAATTACCCACCCCTGATAGTGTCCTGCTCTCCCACCCACCCCCTGGTAGTGTCCTGCTCTCCCACCCACCCCCTGGTAGTGTCCTGCTCTCCCACCCACCCCCTGGTAGTGTCCTGCTCTCCCACCCACCCCCTGGTAGTGTCCTGCTCTCCCACCCACCCCCTGGTAGTGTCCTGCTCTCCCACCCACCCCCTGGTAGTGTCCTGCTCTCCCACCCACCCCCTGGTAGTGTCCTGCTCTCCCACCCACCCCCTGGTAGTGTCCTGCTCTCCCACCCACCCCCTGGTAGTGTCCTGCTCTCCCACCCACCCCCTGGTAGTGTCCTGCTCTCCCACCCACCCCCTGGTAGTGTCCTGCTCTCTCACCCACCCCCTGGTAGTGTCCTGCTCTCCCACCCACCCCTGGTAGTGTCCTGCTCTCCCATCCACTCCTGGTAGTGTCCAGCTCTCCCACCCACCCCCTGGTAGTGTCCTGCTCTCCCATCCACTCCTGGTAGTGTCCTGCAGACAAGCTGTACAGACAGGGTTAAACATCAAGCATTCCTTCTGACCTCCGTACTGAGTCCCGTCCTGTGAGGAGCAGTGAGAACACAGGTCGGGGGTTATCACTGCAGGAGCCGGAGATGTAACTTCTGCCCTGTCTGTACGGCAAGTGTTACCAGCAGAACATTACACTTATCACTCCTGCAGTGATGACCTCCGACCTCTGTTCTGGCTGTGAGCTAGTAGGAAAATGTGCGGGAAGGGACCCAGTGCGGAGCTCAGAGCGGGAAAAAGATATGTGGTGTGTAACCGTCTCTGTGACGCTCAGAAATAGTCAGCCCCAGTGTGCCTGCTCTTCTATCATGTATGAGGGCTCACACAGATGTCACTGTCCTGCGGCTGGGGCTCCAGCGTCCTCCTCCCCCCTGCTGTCCGTCTGTCTGTCCTCCTGCCCCAGTAGTGAGAGAGCTGCGGGCGCTGCTAGGCAGAGAGGTGTGCACGGCTCCGGGCTGCAGCCTCCCCGCCCCTCAGTGAGAAACTTTCCTGAGACCAGCGCTCTGCAGAGCCAGGAGCAGGGAGGACGGCAGGGCTCAGCCCAACTGCTGCCCACACTCTCCGCAGTCACCTCTGGCAGGTCGGTTACTAGATCGGGTAGTAGCTGCTGCTCAAATCAGTGCCCGGCTTCTAAAAAAATGGCACCTACACCCTCCCACATAGGAATTAGGCTGTGTACTGCACATGAGCAGTACACAGTGTCGGAGGTGCATTGTAAGTGAACCAGACCGACTCCGTCGGTTCACTTCAATGCTTTAGAGGTGCCGTATAGTGTCTGTGTGTGTGTCGTGAAATGACGTCACACACAGACACTATAAACATGGCAGCCCCCTGTGCAGGCATCACACTGTTTTAAAATAGTGATGCCACATGCAAAAATAAAAATAAAGTTAATTGATACACTTATTTTGCGAAGTTACATTTAATAATAAAATAAAAAAAAAAATGTGACACATTCCCTTTAACAGTTAACCCCTTGACTGCCCATACATCTTCAGAAGGGCCCAAATCTATAGCAGGAGAAGTTTCTATGGTGATTGTACTCGAAGACTGGAGAACTTCTAATAAAATTAAATTACAAATCTATATAACTTTCTGACACCAATTCTCTGGAGTATCTTTTTAAGGATGTGTTTGTTTTTTTTTATAAATATAGCACCTTATGTTCCCTTCCTCAAAGAAAGGAGGGGGGAGGGTGAAATGTGGGGTGAGAGCAATGTGAAAACTAACATTAAGCTGGTAAGAAACACTACATAACTGGGATAATAATGAAGAGCGTACAAACAATACAAACTGCTAAAGGCTACATATAGCCCTCCATACTCTCATAGGGGAAAATCTAATGATTTTTCGAACAATAATCGTCCGGTGTAATAGGGCCCTCAGTGTCCGTCAGAAGCGTCACACCCCTCTGGCAGCAGCCGATCCCCCTGAACCTACTTGTCAGTTCCTTATAGCTGTATCTATTCTTTATTGTATATGAAGACATAATACTTACCCTGAATTGTCCATACAGGGAGATCATTGAAAAGAAGAGAACAACAGCAAGCGGCCCCCAGAAGTCGGGGTTGTCTCGTACTACTTGTCTGTTGAATCCGAGGGACGGCATTGGCATAAGAACACAGCGTATTTTATAGTAAATATCTTTAAGGTCTATGTCCAGCTCCTCCCTGCAAAACAGAAAATAAAAACCATAAACGTGTCAGCCGCGGTGCCGGTCACTGGGTGGGCAGACACACACTAACGCAGGTCACACTCTTGTAAAGCATTTTACCTGCTGAGGAGCTAGAGAGTTCTGCTTTGGGTACAGTACAGGTTATAGCGGTATAATAGACACAGCGGATCCAACACAATTACAACCTACAAAGACTTACAAGAGGGGCTTATTATCTTCCGGGTCATTCTCCTCGACTTCTAGCAACCACCCGTATCCTCTCTGTCGAAGAAACGTTGTGGCCGTCGATTCTCTTGTAAAATCTCCACCAAGGTTTAACTTCACATCCGGAGCAGCGATGGAGCCACTGAGGTCTATGGAGAATGAAGAGAAGACAAAAAGAGATTAAAGAAAGAGGCAAAAAAAAAAACAAAAAAAAAAAACACACAAAAACATGCAAACACAATGATATCAGATAAAATGTTTTACATATTGGTGTTTCTGCATAATAAAAACAGGTTTCATGGAAAATGTAAGAGCCTATGGGGACACTTTACTTCTTCTGTCGGGAGTGGCTGTAATTGTTACACTTTTGGGGTACCACATCATTTATCATACATATTTATTGATTAGCATTTATAATTTTTGTGTGTGTGGGGGGGGGGGGGTTACTTAGGAAAATCACATCTGCAATCGTGTATCAACTTAACCAGGCCGTTTTGTTATGTTGCTTACCTTGATTAACCCTTTTTTTAGTCCATGTTAAACAAGGTGCGTGGTTCTATAGGGCTTCTCAGTCTGCATGCCCTTTCATGCATACCCTGCCGTTACAGATTGGGCCCTCGACCACTAAGATAGAGCTCTAAAAGCCCAGGGGTATTCCTCCTGCATGCAAAAGCCAAGTTATAAATCCCAGCCCTTGCTTGCGATGGAAGCAGGAAATATGGGCAAGCAAAATGATATTCGCACAGGTGTGCATTGGAGTAAAAAACAAACAAAAAAACAACCACACTACACTAACCAAGAGTCTGACATTCTAAGGTGACCCAAAGGATGTGACATGATCACGTACATTGGACACCGCAGCCGTTGGTCCCGCATCACTATTACATGTAGTAATGCACGGTCAGTGCCCGATGATTTTAGGTCATGACCTAAAGACACGATCAAGCGATGATCAATGTCATCAGCTGATCGTTGTCTTTACTACACGGAATGAGGATCTGACAAATCAGTCTGATTGAGCAGATCATTGCTCCATGTTATAGGGCCCTAAGTGCGCTCTTCTTGCATGTCCATGTGCTAGTAACTGGCAGCAGCAGCATGCGCACAATGTAAACATCTGAGCACCCTCAGAGGTCTTGTGGACCCCACAACTTTATTGAGCTGCATTTGATGGGGACCGACACAGTATTAGGCTATGCTCACACGTCATAAGAGTCTCTGAAAAGATCATCACTGCAGTACCGGACAGATGATCTTTATGGCCGCAGAGTTCCGATGCAGGCGCATCTATGCACCACCGCATCAGAACTCCCCACAGCCGGATCCGCTCGCTCCATAGTGAGCACTGACAGGATTTCCTGCGGCCGCTAAAAACTGACATGTCAGTGGTTTGCGGCTCCGCTAGGGATCCCGGCTGGAGCGTATACTATGTGTATCTATATATGTGCTATGTGTATACACTCTGGCCGGGATCCCATAGAAGCAAAGGTTACATATATTCTTGTAATAATCACGGCAGTTGTACAACGGCCGTGGTTTTATGAAAATATACATTGTGTGAACATAGCCTTAGGCAGGATGTTTTGTTGTTATGGCTGATCAGTGTATATAGCCTTCTAATATGTATACACTATGCAGACCAGTCCTCTCTGCTCCTGTACCCGTCTATTACTCAGTTACCTGATGTTTACTGCTTGTTTATGTTGTTTGCTCATACGTTACATATTTATACGCTCTCCCCCCCCCCCCCCCCCCCAGGGTCCGGGAAGGTAACGGTGTCATAAAATACCTGCCCAGAGTGACTAAGCTGTGTGCGGCAGGTCAGGCTGCGTTATAATGACAGCTGCCCTCCCCGGGGTGCCCTGCTGCCTCCCTGCAGCTGCCCGCCCCGGGGTGCCCTGCTGCCTCCCTGCAGCTGCCCTCCCCGGGGTGCCCTGCTGCCTCCCTGCAGCTGCCCTCCCCGGGGTGCCCTGCTGCCTCCCTGCAGCTGCCCGCCCCGGGGTGCCCTGCTGCCTCCCTGCAGCTGCCCTCCTCGGGGTGCCCTGCTGCCTCCCTGCAGCTGCCCGCCCTGGGGTGCCCTGCTGCCTCCCTGCAGCTGCCCTCCTCGGGGGGGACCTGCTGCCTCCCTGTAGCTGCCCTCCCCGGGGTGCCCCGCTGCCTCCCTGCAGCTGCCCTCCTCGGGGTGCCCCGCTGCCTCCCTGCAGCTGCCCTCCCCGGGGTGCCCCGCTGCCTCCCTGCAGCTGCCCGCCCCGGGGTGCCCTGCTGCCTCCCTGCAGCTGCCCTCCCCGGGGTGCCCTGCTGCCTCCCTGCAGCTGCCCTCCCCGGGGTGCCCTGCTGCCTCCCTGCAGCTGCCCGCCCCGGGGTGCCCTGCTGCCTCCCTGCAGCTGCCCTCCCCGGGGTGCCCTGCTGCCTCCCTGCAGCTGCCCTCCTCGGGGTGCCCTGCTGCCTCCCTGCAGCTGCCGGCTGAGAAGGCAGAGGTTACCCCAGGGAGTCATGCTCTGACATCTGTATACAAAGCCGACAACTATTAGGTCCTGTGGTCACAACACCGGGAAACACACACAAGGTGCTGCTTTGTTTCCTCTTAGGATTCCATGCCGCACTCGGCCGCTCAGCAGAGACAATCACTCTCCATATCCTGCACGGAGAAGGAGGTCTGAAGCGGTCGGCTCCCTCTGTAGCAGCGCACAGGCTCTGCTCCTGCTAAGGTCAATGGGAGCCAAGGCTGCAGTACACCAGGGCGGCCACTACACAGGGAACGGAGCCAACTGCTTCCCGCTTCATTCTCACCCCAGTGCAGCCATCAAACAGGATTTCATTTAGGCCGGGGTCACTATCAGCTTTTGCAGTCCGTTTAAAGGGGCAGTTCACAAAAAATATTTTCTGTCAGATCAACTGGAAAGTGACAGAGATTTGTACATTACTTCTATTAAAAAATCTTCAGTCTTCCAGTACTTATCAGCTGCTGTATGTCCTGCAGGAAGTAGTGTATTTTATTCGGGACATACAGCAGCTGATAAGTACTGGAATATTTGAGATTTTTTTTTATATAAAAGTAAATTACAAATCTCAGGAACTGTCTGGCACTGGTTGATTTGAAAGAATCTTTTTGATGAATCCGGGTATCCTCGGTAACGCACCACGCCTGACGGAGTTACGGGGGACCTCCAATGTAACCCAATGGATGTTGTGAGCATTTCTGCCATCTGTTACCATGGATACCCGAACGTCTGGATTAGGAGTCGACGCTGCCGCTAGTCTGAAAGTATTTGTGCTGGCAGGTCGTCTTTAAATGATTGACATCAGCGTGACCCCCAATATCTGTCAGTACTGGCAGGTATCGGCAGCAGAACACGGCCGGCCATCGCCAGGTATGAGGTGGTCTTAGCTGCCGGGTCTGCGCCATTCTTATATGACACCTGGTCACCATACATGTACAGCAGGTGGGTTTATACACAGTATAGCAGCCCGATCCAGTCTGTACACAGGCGCCCCATCTCTATGATCGGTGCGTGTATACAGAGCTTCCCAGGGCACCAGCCAAATATTACATGCATCACATGATTATATACGGGATACGGCTCAGGGTGGATGATATAACATGTAAGCGCCAACGGTCGGACACCAGGAAACTCAGACAAACAGAAACCATAACAGATCCGTCTCCTGACGTCAGTGGTGACAACAGCAGCACAGGGAGAAAACATTGTAGGGACAGAGGTCACGATGTGGTGGGGGCGGCCTGTGACATAGAGAGGGGGGGGCGGCCTGTGACAGAGGGGGGGGCGGCCTGTGACAGAGGAGGGGGGGGGGGCTGTGACAGAGAGGGGGGGGGGGGCTGTGACAGAGAGGGGGGGGGGCTGTGACAGAGAGTGGGGGCTGTGACAGAGGAGGGGGGCTGTGACAGAGAGTGGGGGCTGTGACAGAGGAGGGGGGCTGTGACAGAGGAGGGGGGGCTGTGACAGAGGAGGGGGGCTGTGACAGAGGAGGGGGGCTGTGACAGAGGAGGGGGGCTGTGACAGAGGAGGGGGCTGTGACAGAGTGGGGGCTGTGACAGAGGAGGGGGGCTGTGACAGAGAGTGGGGGCTGTGACAGAGGAGGGGGGCTGTGACAGAGGAGGGGGGCTGTGACAGAGGAGGGGGGCTGTGACAGAGGAGGGGGCTGTGACAGAGGAGGGGGGGGCGGCCTGTGACAGAGGGGGGGGGCTGTGACAGAGGAGTGGGGGCTGTGACAGAGGAGGGGGGGCTGTGACAGAGGAGGGGGGGCTGTGACAGAGGAGGGGGGCTGTGACAGAGGAGGGGGGCTGTGACAGAGGAGGGGGGCTGTGACAGAGGAGGGGGGGGCGGCCTGTGACAGAGGGGGGGGGGCTGTGACAGAGGAGGGGGGGCGGCCTGTGACAGAGGGGGGGGGCTGTGACAGAGGAGGGGGGGGGCGGCCTGTGACAGAGGGGGGGGGCTGTGACAGAGGAGGGGGGGGCGGCCTGTGACAGAGGGGGGGGGCTGGGACAGAGGAGGGGGGGGGGGCGGCCTGTGACAGAGGGGGGGGCTGTGACAGAGGAGGGGGGGGGCGGCCTGTGACAGAGGGGGGGGGCTGTGACAGAGGGGGGGGGCTGTGACAGAGGAGGGGGGCTGTGACAGAGGAGGGGGGGCGGCCTGTGACATAGAGGGGGCCTGTGACAGGAAGGGGGGGGGCGCCTGTGGTGCCCCCCACCTCCTCCTCACAGTGACAGGGCAGTTTATGTCACACTCGGACACACACACGGACGCGTACGGTCCGTTGTTACACACACAGAGGCGTACGGTCCGTTGTTACACACACAGCGGCGTACGGTCCGTTGTTACACACACACACACAGCGGCGTACGGTCCGTTGTTACACACACACACACAGCGGCGTACGGTCCGTTGTTACACACACACAGCGGCGTACGGTCCGTTGTTACACACACACAGCGGCGTACGGTCCGTTGTTACACACACACACACAGCGGCGTACGGTCCGTTGTTACACAAACACACACACAGCGGCGTACGGTCCGTTGTTACACAAACACACACACAGCGGCGTACGGTCCGTTGTTACACACACACACACAGAGGCGTACGGTCCGTTGTTACACACACACACACAGCAGCGTACGGTCCGTTGTTACACACACACACACAGCGGCGTACGGTCCGTTGTTACACAAACACACACAGCGGCGTACGGTCCGTTGTTACACAAACACACACACAGCGGCGTACGGTCCGTTGTTACACAAACACACACACAGCGGCGTACGGTCCGTTGTTACACACACACACACACACACAGAGGCGTACGGTCCGTTGTTACACACACACACACACAGCGGCGTACGGTCCGTTGTTACACACACACACAGCGGCGTACGGTCCGTTGTTACACACACACACAGCGGCGTACGGTCCGTTGTTACACACACACACACACAGCGGCGTACGGTCCGTTGTTACACACACACACACAGCGGCGTACGGTCCGTTGTTACACACACACACACAGCGGCGTACGGTCCGTTGTTACACACACACACACAGCGGCGTACGGTCCGTTGTTACACACACACAGCGGCGTATGGTCCGTTGTTACACACACACACACAGCGGCGTACGGTCCGTTGTTACACAAACACACACACAGCGGCGTACGGTCCGTTGTTACACAAACACACACACAGCGGCGTACGGTCCGTTGTTACACACACACACACACAGGCGTACGGTCCGTTGTTACACACACACACACAGCAGCGTACGGTCCGTTGTTACACACACACAGCGGCGTACGGTCCGTTGTTACACAAACACACACAGCGGCGTACGGTCCGTTGTTACACAAACACACACACAGCGGCGTACGGTCCGTTGTTACACAAACACACACACAGCGGCGTACGGTCCGTTGTTACACACACACACACACACACAGAGGCGTACGGTCCGTTGTTACACACACACACACACAGCGGCGTACGGTCCGTTGTTACACACACACACAGCGGCGTACGGTCCGTTGTTACACACACACACACACACAGCGGCGTACGGTCCGTTGTTACACACACACACACACAGCGGCGTACGGTCCGTTGTTACACACACACACACACAGCGGCGTACGGTCCGTTGTTACACACACACACAGCGACGTACGGTCCGTTGTTACACACACACACAGCGGCGTACGGTCCGTTGTTACACACACACACAGCGGCGTACGGTCCGTTGTTACACACACACAGCGGCGTACGGTCCGTTGTTACACACACACACACACAGCGGCGTACGGTCCGTTGTTACACACACACACAGCGGCGTACGGTCCGTTGTTACACACACACACACAGCGACGTACGGTCCGTTGTTACACACACACAGCGGCGTACGGTCCGTTGTTACACACACACAGCGGCGTACGGTCCGTTGTTACACACACACACAGCGGCGTACGGTCCGTTGTTACACACACACACACACACACACACAGGCGTACAGTCCGTTGTTACACACACACAGCGGCGTACGGTCCGTTGTTACACACACACTATCCATCACACACAGCACACTATCCAGCACACACAGCACACTATCCAGCACACACAGCACACTATCCAGCACACTATCCAGCACACACAGCACACTATCCAGCACACACAGCACACTATCCATCACACACAGCACACTATCCATCACACACAGCACACTATCCATCACACACAGCACACTATCCATCACACACAGCACACTATACATCACACACAGCACACTATCCATCACACACAGCACACTATACATCACACTATACATCACACACAGCACACTATCCATCACACACAGCACACTATACATCACACTATACATCACACACAGCTGACTGTATACCCCGGGTCTCTATGTGACCTGCAGCCGGCAGTGTATGGGGGCAGCCCCGGGGGGTTAGGGCAGGAGACCCCGCAGACCGGCCTCACCTTCCGCCTCGGTGGATGACACGAAGGTGAAGTCCCCCGGGTTGCTGCTGGGGTGCGGGGCAGGGCCCGGAGGCTGCATCCTTCTGCTGGGGGAGCTGACGGCGGTGACGTTTCAGGCCAGCACCACAGGCTCTACGTGGGGAGGTGAACGCCGTGACGTCACGCACATACCAGGACACCCGAGCCCCGCCTCCCGCTTTACGTCACCACGTGACAGACAACAACTTCGGGTCAGATCCAGTAGGAGATTGTACACACAGCTGCGGTCTGCCGCCGCCTGCCGCTCCGCCCTCCCAGCCACGCAGCAATAACAACCTGTACACAGACTGACGGGGCTCACTGCTACTCTGCTATTTGTGTTGTTAATAAAGCTTTTATGGTTCAAACAGTAAAAGAAAAATACAGGAAGTTCCTGTGCAATTCTGCTTGTGTACACAGTACCCAGATTACTGCGGTTTGCTGCTAAAGAGGTTGTTCACAAAATTTTTTTTTGTTCAAATCAACTGGTTCCAGAAAGTTAAATAGATTTGTAGTCTACTTCTATAAAAAAATCTCCAGTCGTCCAGTACTTATCAGCTGCTGTATGTCCTACAGGAAGTGGCGTATTCTCTCCAGTGTGACACAGTGCTCTCTGCTGCCACCTCTGTCCATGTCAGGAAGTGTCCAGAGCAGGAGAGGTTTTCTATGGGGATTTGCTGCTGCTCTGGACAGTTCCTGACATGGACAGAGGTGGCAGCAGAGAGCACTGTGTCAGACTGGAGAGAATACACCACTTCCTGCAGGACATACAGCAGCTGATAAGTACTTGAAGACGAGAGGATACACCACTTTTTTGCAGGACATACAGCAGCTGATAAGTACTGGAAGACGAGAGAACACACCACTTTTTGCAGGGCATACAGCAGCTGATAAGTACTGGAAGGCAGGAGATTTTTATATAGAAGTGACTTACAAATCTGGCTGAATTGAAAAAAATATTTTCTCCCTGGAGTAGGCCAATAATACTACACATGTACTGATAGGGTTTGCACTGGAAGGTATACAGAGCCAACCTGCTCCTCAGAGTTAGAGTTATACCTAAAGCTCAGTCCATGAGAACAAGGATAATTCTCACCTAACCACTATGACACATATCACCTCCAGGACACATATCACCCCCGGGACACATATCACCTTCAGGACACATATCACCTTCAGGACACATATCACAGCCAGGACACATATCACTGCCAGGACACATATCACCTCCAGGACACATATCACCTCCAGGACACATATCACCTCCAGGACACATATCACAGCCAGAACACATATCACCTCCAGGACACATATCACAGCCAGGACACATATCACCTCCAGGACACATATCACCTCCAGGACACATATCACCTCCAGGACACATATCACCTCCAGGACACATATCACAGACAGGACACATATCACCTCCAGGACACATATCACAGCCAGGACACATATCACCTCCAGGACACATATCACCTCCAGGACACATATCACCTCCAGGACACATATCACCCCCGGGACACATATCACAGGCAGGACACATATCACCTCCAGGACACATATCACAGCCAGGACACATATCACCTCCAGGACACATATCACAGCCAGGACACATATCACCTTCAGGACACATATCACCTCCAGGACACATATCACCTCCAGGACACATATCAACTCCAGGACACATATCACAGCCAGGACACATATCACCTCCCGGACACATATCACAGACAGGACACATATCACCTCCAGGACACATATCACCTCCAGGACACATATCACAGCCAGGACACATATCACCTCCAGGACACATATCACCTCCAGGACACATATCAACTCCAGGACACATATCACCTCCAGGACACATATCACAGCCAGGACACATATCACCTTCAGGACACATATCACCCCCGGGACACATATCACCTCCAGGACACATATCACAGCCAGGACACATATCACCTCCAGGACACATATCACCTCCAGGACACATATCACCTTCAGGACACATATCACCTCCAGGACACATATCACCGCCAGGACACATATCACCTCCAGGACACATATCACCCCCGGGACACATATCACAGCCAGGACACATATCACCTCCAGGACACATATCACCTCCAGGACACATATCACCTCCAGGACACATATCACCTCCAGGACACATATCACCTCCAGGACACATATCACCTCCAGGACACATATCACCTCCAGGACACATATCACCTCCAGGACACATATCACCTCCAGGACACATATCACCGCCAGGACACATATCACAGCCAGGACACATATCACCTCCAGGACACATATCACCTCCAGGACACATATCACCGCCAGGACACATATCACAGCCAGGACACATATCACCTCCAGGACACATATCACCGCCAGGACACATATCACAGCCAGGACACATATCACAGTCAGAACACATATCACCGCCAGGACACATATCACAGCCAGGACACATATCACAGCCAGAACACATATCACCTCCAGGACACATATCACCTCCAGGACACATATCACAGCCAGGACACATATTACCTCCAGGACACATATCACCTCCAGGACACATATCACAGCCAGGACACATATCACCTCCAGGACACATATCACCTCCAGGACACATATCACAGCCAGGACACATATCACCTCCAGGACACATATCACCTCCAGGACACATATCACCTCCAGGACACATATCACCTCCAGGACACATATCACAGCCAGGACACATATCAACTCCAGGACACATATCACCTCCAGGACACATATCACCGCCAGGACACATATCACAGCCAGGACACATATCACCTCCAGGACACATATCACCTCCAGGACACATATCACAGCCAGGACACATATCAACTCCAGGACACATATCACCTCCAGGACACATATCACCGCCAGGACACATATCACCGCCAGGACACATATCACAGCCAGGACACATATCACAGCCAGGACACATATCACAGCCAGGACACATATCACAGCCAGGACACATATCACCTTCAGGACACATATCACAGCCAGGACACATATCACCTCCAGGACACATATCACCTCCAGGACACATATCACCTCCAGGACACATATCACCTCCAGGACACATATCACCTCCAGGACACATATCACCTTCAGGACACATATCACCTCCAGGACACATATCACCTCCAGGACACATATCACCTCCAGGACACATATCACCTCCAGGACACATATCACAGCCAGAACACATATCACCTCCAGGACACATATCACCTCCAGGACACATATCACCTCCAGGACACATATCACCTCCAGGACACATATCACCGCCAGGACACATAACAAAACCAGGACACATATCACATCCAGGACACATATCACCTCCAGGACACATATCACCTCCAGGACACATATCACAGCCAGGACACATATCAACTCCAGGACACATATCACCTCCAGGACACATATCACCGCCAGGACACATATCACCGCCAGGACACATATCACAGCCAGGACACATATCACAGCCAGGACACATATCACAGCCAGGACACATATCACCTTCAGGACACATATCACAGCCAGGACACATATCACCTCCAGGACACATATCACCTCCAGGACACATATCACCTCCAGGACACATATCACCTCCAGGACACATATCACAGCCAGGACACATATCACCTCCAGGACACATATCACCTCCAGGACACATATCACCTCCAGGACACATATCACCCCCGGGACACATATCACCTCCGGGACACATATCACCTCCAGGACACATATCACAGCCAGGACACATATCACCGCCAGGACACATATCACCTCCAGGACACATATCACCTTCAGGACACATATCACCTCCAGGACACATATCACCTCCAGGACACATATCACCTCCAGGACACATATCACAGCCAGGACACATATCACCTCCAGGACACATATCACCTCCAGGACACATATCACCTCCAGGACACATATCACAGCCAGGACACATATCACAGCCAGGACACATATCAACTCCAGGACACATATCACCGCCAGGACACATAACAAAACCAGGACACATATCACATCCAGGACACATATCACCTCCAGGACACATATCACCTCCAGGACACATATCACAGCCAGGACACATATCAACTCCAGGACACATATCACCTCCAGGACACATATCACCGCCAGGACACATATCACAGCCAGGACACATATCACAGCCAGGACACATATCACAGCCAGGACACATATCACCTCCAGGACACATATCACAGCCAGGACACATATCACCGCCAGGACACATATCACCTCCAGGACACATATCACCTTCAGGACACATATCACCTCCAGGACACATATCACCTCCAGGACACATATCACCTCCAGGACACATATCACAGCCAGGACACATATCACCTCCAGGACACATATCACCTCCAGGACACATATCACCTCCAGGACACATATCACAGCCAGGACACATATCACAGCCAGGACACATATCAACTCCAGGACACATATCACCGCCAGGACACATAACAAAACCAGGACACATATCACATCCAGGACACATATCACCTCCAGGACACATATCACCTCCAGGACACATATCACAGCCAGGACACATATCAACTCCAGGACACATATCACCTCCAGGACACATATCACCGCCAGGACACATATCACAGCCAGGACACATATCACAGCCAGGACACATATCACAGCCAGGACACATATCACCTTCAGGACACATATCACAGCCAGGACACATATCACCTCCAGGACACATATCACCTCCAGGACACATATCACCTCCAGGACACATATCACCTCCAGGACACATATCACCTCCAGGACACATATCACCTCCAGGACACATATCACCTCCAGGACACATATCACAGCCAGGACACATATCACCTCCAGGACACATATCACCTTCAGGACACATATCACCTCCAGGACACATATCACCTCCAGGACACATATCACCTCCAGGACACATATCACCTCCAGGACACATATCACCTCCAGGACACATATCACAGCCAGGACACATATCACAGCCAGGACACATATCACCTCCAGGACACATATCACAGCCAGGACACATATCACCTCCAGGACACATATCACCGCCAGGACACATATCACAGCCAGAACACATATCACCGCCAGGACACATATCACCTCCAGGACACATATCACCTCCAGGACACATATCACCTTCAGGACACATATCACAGCCAGGACACATATCACCTCCAGGACACATATCACCTCCAGGCAGTGTCGGACTGGAGTGCCTTGGCCCATCAGGGGAAATCATTCTTGGGGCCCACCCTTCTGCCACCGCACTTATCTATGGTAACATTAACACGGCGTGATATGGGGCAGCATAGGGCTGCAAATGATTGCTAATCAGCAGGGCAGGTGATGTGCAGCCGACAGCAATGATCTTAGCCGCACAAAAGATCAAATCAGTCGACTATGGGGCATTTGCTGGCATGTCAGCAGATCTCTGGCACTTTTACATGGGCCGATCATCGGCTGAATAGACTTCCTAGGAGCACTTGTTACCGATTATTGGCCGGTGTAATTAGGCTATAAGACAATTTTTTTGTATGATAACACTGTATACTTAGATACAAGTCATACAGCTACCAATAACACCAGTATATAAAGAGCAAATATCCCCACACATATTACCGCTATATAGTAACTGACCAAATCCTGTCTATCAAGACCGATATTACCAATAAACCAGTATACAGGAGGGAAATAGTATCACCATACATATTACCGCTATACTGTTACTGACCAAATCCTGTATACTGAGACCAATATTACCAGTATACAAGGGGGAAATATTACCGCAACACCACAACCATTGCTACCATATTGTTACTGATCAAATCTGGTATACTAAGACCAATGAACACCGCACCAGATTACAAGTAACAAATAATACCCCCACATACTGACTAACACCACCACATACTGACTAACACCACCAAATACTGACTAACACCACCGCTGCTACTGAATAAAATCCTCTGAACAAAAGATCAATATCCCCTCATACAGTCATATAGACGTAGCCCCAGCTCTACACCATATACATTACAGTGCACATAGATTTAGTGACTCACAGGGGACGTCTTCTCTGATCGGAGTTCTTCCCTTTTCATCTTCTTCTCCATCTGCCCTGGGCCCTTATGAGAACTTCTCCAAGCCACGAATCCACAGAATCTGCCAGACAAACATATTAGGCTCCTCACTCTGTCACCATCCTCATCTCTCTACACACTGCACATCTGTACTGGCCCCTTTACACCTTCTCTCAGTGATTAGCTCTGACTATTTGTAGCGTGTGTATGTGTGTGTGTGTGTGTATATATATATATATATATATATATATATATATATATATAGTGTACACACCTTGTAGATGGCCCCTTGTTCAGTTCTCCATATAGATGGCCCTGTGTGCCTCTACTATAGTAGAGATCCCCCTCTGTGTAATCCCCTTACAGTAGATGACAACCTCTGTGCATTCCCTATATCAGGGGTAGGGAACTTCTCCAGCTGTTGCAAAACTACAACTCCCATCATGCCTGGACAGCCACAGCTAAAGCTGTAGTTTTGCAACAGCTGGAGATCCAAGGTTCCCTATTCCTGCCCTATAGTATATGGCCCCCTCTGTGTAGTCCCCTTATAGATGACCCCTCTGTGTAGTCCACTAAAGTAGATGCCCCTCTCTGTGCATGCCCTATTGTATACACACCGCACCCAGTATAGTTACCCTTATACATTGTTGTCCCCCTCTGTGTAGTGCCCTTTATAGATGCCTCCTCAGTGTTGTCCTCCTTATAAATTGCCCCCAACCAGTGTCCCTTATAGATGGCTCCCTGTGTTATCCCCCTTATAACTGGCCCGTGTTATCCATCCCCCCATATAGATAGCCCCCTTATGTTGTCCATCCCTACCCCCCATATAGCTCCTTATGTTGTCTATTCCCCCGTATAGCCCCCTTAGGTTGTCCTTGCCCCATATAGCCCCTTATGTTTTCCTTCCCCTGTATATAGCCCCTTATGTTGTCCTTCCCCTGTATATAGCCCCCCTTATGTTGTCCTTCCCCTGTATATAGCCCCCCTTATGTTGTCCTTTCCTGTATACAGCCCCCCTTATATTGTCCTTTCCTGTATATAGCCCCTTACGTTTTCCTTCCCCTGTATATAGCCCCCTTATGTTGTCCTTCCCCTGTATATAGCCCCCTTATGTTGTCCTCCCCCTGTATATAGCCCCCTTCTGTTGTCCTCCCCCTGTATACAGACCCCCCTTATGTTGTCCTCCCCCTGTATACAGACCCCCTTATGTTGTCCTCCCCCTGTATATAGCCCCCCTTATGTTGTCCTCCCCCTGTATATAGCCCCCCTTCTGTTGTCCTCCCCCTGTATACAGACCCCCTTCTGTTGTCCTCCCCCTGTATATAGCCCCCCTTATGTTGTCCTCCCCCTGTATACAGCCCCCCTTATGTTGTTCTCCCCCTGTATACAGACCCCCTTATGTTGTCCTCCCCCTGTATATACCCCCCCCTATGTTGTCCTCCCCCTGTATACAGCCCCCCCCCCCCCCCCCCCCCTATCTTACCCCCTCTGATAAAAAAAAAACAAAAAAACACAAGACTACTCACCTAACCACACGATCCCCCGTCGGTCGCTGGCCTCCTCTTCTCTCTTCTCCTGACAGGTGAGCAGCTCCGTTGCGAAGTGCCGCCAGCGCCATCACTGACCTCAGTGTGCGCCGCGGTGGCTGGGACTTCCGGTATTCGCTCCATGAACCGGAAGTCCTAGCCGCCGCGGCGCACACTGAGGTCAGTGATGGCGCTGGCGGCACTTCGCAACGGAGCTTGCGACACTCTTGTGATCGCAAGCAAATCTCTGCTTGCGGTCACAAGAGTGATTGACAGGGCGGGAAGCCTACGGCTTCCCGCTTTGTCAATCAGAACACTTCCTTACATTTAACTGGAAGCGATTGTTGCGATCGCTTCCAGTTAAAAAGGGAGGTGCGGCCCCCGGCCCCCCATAGGAGCGGGGGGGCCCACTCCAGCTCGGGGCCCACCGGGGGTTTCCCCGGCCCCCCGGTGGCCCAGTCCGAGCCTGCCTCCAGGACACATATCACAGCCAGGACACATATCACCTCCAGGACACATATCACAGCCAGGACACATATCACAGCCAGGACACATATCACCTCCAGGACACATATCACCTTCAGGACACACATCACCTCCAGGACACATATCACCTCCAGGACACATATCACCTCCAGGACACATATCACCTCCAGGACACATATCACCTCCAGGACACATATCACAGCCAGGACACATATCACCTCCAGGACACATATCACCTCCAGGACACATATCACCTCCAGGACACATATCACCCCCGGGACACATATCACAGCCAGGACACATATCACCTCCAGGACACATATCACCTCCAGGACACATATCACCTCCAGGACACATATCACCTCCAGGACACATATCACCTCCAGGACACATATCACAGCCAGGACACATATCACCTCCAGGACACATATCACCTCCAGGACACATATCACCTCCAGGACACATATCACAGCCAGGACACATATCACAGCCAGGACACATATCACCTCCAGGACACATATCACAGCCAGGACACATATCACAGCCAGGACACATATCACCTCCAGGACACATATCACAGCCAGGACACATATCACAGCCAGGACACATATCACCTCCAGGACACATATCACAGCCAGGACACATATCACAGCCAGGACACATATCACCTCCAGGACACATATCACAGCCAGGACACATATCACAGCCAGGACACATATCACCTCCAGGACACATATCACCTCCAGGACACATATCACCTCCAGGACACATATCACAGCCAGGACACATATCACCTCCAGGACACATATCACCTCCCGGACACATATCACCTCCAGGACACATATCACAGCCAGGACACATATCACAGCCAGGACACATATCACCTCCAGGACACATATCACCTCCAGGACACATACCACCTCCCGGACACATATCACAGCCAGGACACATATCACAGCCAGGACACATATCACAGCCAGGACACATATCACAGCCAGGACACATATCACCTCCCGGACACATATCACAGCCAGGACACATATCACAGCCAGGACACATATCACAGCCAGGACACATATCACCTCCCGGACACATATCACAGCCAGGACACATATCACTGCCAGGACACATATCACTGCCAGGACACATATCACCTCCCGGACACATATCACAGCCAGGACACATATCACCTCCATGACACATATCACCTCTAGGACACATATCACCTCTAGGACACATATCACCGTCATGACACTTATCACTGCCAGGACACATTAACTAAAAGAACAATAAACATTAGAACTTACCTAAAGAGACTGTCAGCAGGTGTATGGCGTCCTATCTCAGGGTCAGCAGGGTTATACTGTCCTATCTCAGGGTCAGCAGGTTATGGCGTCCTATCTCAGGGTCAGCAGGTATATGGCGTCCTATCTCAGGGTCAGCAGGTTATGGCGTACCATCTCAGGGTCAGCAGGTGTATGGCGTACCATCTCAGGGTCAGCAGGTTATGGCGTACCATCTCAGGGTCAGCAGGTTATGGCGTCCTATCTTAGGGTCAGCAGGGTTATGGCCTCCTATCTCAGGGTCAGCAGGTGTATGGCGTCCTATCTCAGGGTCAGCAGGTGTATGGCGTCCTATCTCAGGGTCAGCAGGTTATGGCGTCCTATCTTAGGGTCAGTAGGTGTATGGCGTCCTATCTCAGGGTCAGCAGGTTATGGCGTACCATCTCAGGGTCAGCAGGGTTATACTGTCCTATCTCAGGGTCAGCAGGTTATGGCGTACCATCTCAGGGTCAGCAGGTTATGGCGTACCATCTCAGGGTCAGCAGGTTATGGCGTCCTATCTCAGGGTCAGCAGGTTATGGCGTACCATCTCAGGGTAACATAAACTAGTGACAGAGAAGCTGAGCAGGATGATTTATCACTTACATTGTCCTGTGCAGCTGATCCAGAGATTTCCCCCTGAATAACATGGACAATATGTAGTCCTCTCCATTATGTGTGTGTGCTTGGTAGTCCTGGATATCAATGAGATGCACAAAACTCTGCCCACCAGCTGCTGATTGGCAGTTATCTGCCCATGCTGTGTATAGGCAGTCACCTGTCAATCAGCAGCTGGAGGGCGGGGGAGGGGTGCGGCAAGAATCCTATTCTCCTGCATATTAGGAGAACGGCTGAGCAGAATGATGTAATACACCGATCTGTCCAGCATTTCTGTCACTAGTTTATGCCGCCCTCATTTAAGGCATCGTATACCTAGTGACAGATTCCTTTTAAACCTGGTCTGAAATGTAATCAAGCAACTAACATAAAACCTGATATGTCCTCTGTGAGGGTAGATCAGTACCTAATCGGCTGATACGGCTGATGTAAGAGAATAGCAGATAGGGAGAAGGGGGACGTAGCCTGGTGGGTCTGGTCAGAATTGTGCAGCCATTATTAAGGGTGATTTTTCTGTCACCCCAATAAAGGGATGAACTTACCTTTCCCATGGGACACAAACAATGCGCCTGCTGGGGAGCGAGGTGTTACCCGTCGTGGCACTTCTCACTGGCCGCAGGTTCTCATACAGACATCTACTGGCTCAGACTGTGAGAAATGCTCCAAATTATTGCCGGATTCTAATATAACCTGTAAAAATGAGTCTGAATAGAAGAGAAAGTTACCCCAACAATTTCTACTCACAGACAAACACTGTGGCCATTTTCTTCCAGCAAACTTGTGATACGCCACTAGATGGTGCTATTGTTCCATGGGAAGTAATGGTCAGTTATTTGGGAGTGTACTGGGAGGCGGTCTGCACCTATACTGTGTTCTCATAAACCTCATTGTAATAATGTACTGTACAGCCTCTTATACGCATGCTTGATATTTTGGGTTTAGCCCGGATACCTGCCATACACCATACTGATTCCTTACAGCCAAGGTACAATCAGGTACATCACTGTTTCTTTTTTCATATTAAGCAATCGGGGATTCCTGTGGCGCAGTCCTTTTTTTTTTACATGCTGCCCAGTTCCCACGTTTGGCGCTGTTCTTTTGCCGTGCACCGGCCTGGCTCTAAGCACTGGGTGCAGGCCCATAGCCCCCCAATCTGACCATATCCCCTCCCCTCTGTGAAACGGCTATAATTAATTATAATTAAGCTGCATCACAGAGGGGATAAGGTCACAGTATACAGACCCTACAGGTATACAGACCCTACAGGTATACAGACCCTACAGGTATACAGAATCAACAGGTATACAGACCCTACAGGTATATAGACCCTACAGGTATACAGACCCTACAGGTATACAGACCCTTCAGGTATACAGAATCTACAGGTATACAGAATCTACAGGTATACAGACCCTACAGGTATACAGAATCTACAGGTATACAGACCCTACAGGTATACAGACCCTACAGGTATACAGACCCTACAGGTATACAGACCCTTCAGGTATACAGACCCTACAGATATACAGAATCTACAGGTATACAGACCCTACAGGTATACAGACCCTACAGGTATACAGACCCTACAGGTATACAGAATCTACAGGTATACAGACCCTACAGGTATACAGAATCTACAGGTATACAGACCCTACAGGTATACAGACCCTACAGGTATACAGAATCTACAGGTATACAGACCCTACAGGTATACAGACCCTACATGTATACAGAATCTACAGGTATACAGACCCTACAGGTATACAGAATCTACAGGTATATAGACCCTACAGGTATACAGAATCTACAGGTATACAGACCCTACAGGTATATAGACCCTACAGGTATACAGAATCTACAGGTATACAGACCCTACAGGTATACAGACCCTACAGGTATATAGACCCTACAGGTATACAGAATCTACAGGTATACAGACCCTACAGGTATACAGACCCTACAGGTATACAGAAGCTACAGGTATACAGACCCTACAGGTATACAGAATCTACAGGTATACAGACCCTACAGGTATATAGACCCTACAGGTATACAGAATCTACAGGTATATAGACCCTATAGGTATACAGAATCTACAGGTATACAGAATCTACAGGTATACAGACCCTACAGGTATACAGAATCTACAGGTATACAGACCCTACAGGTATACAGACCCTACAGGTATACAGAATCTACAGGTATACAGACCCTACAGGTATACAGAATCTACAGGTATACAGACCCTACAGATATATAGACCCTACAGGTATACAGAATCTACAGGTATACAGACCCTACAGGTATACAGAATCTACAGGTATACATACCCTACAGGTATACAGAATCTACAGGTATACAGACCCTACAGGTATACAGAATCTACAGGTATATAGACCCTACAGGTATACAGAATCTACAGGTATACAGACCCTACAGGTATACAGACCCTACAAGTATACAGACCTTACAGGTATACAGAATCTACAGGTATACAGACCCTACAGGTATACAGAATCTACAGGTATACAGACCCTACAGGTATACAGACCCTACAAGTATACAGACCTTACAGGTATACAGACCCTACAGGTGTACAGACCCTACAGGTATATAAACCCTACAGGAATACAGACCCTACATATATACAGACCCTACAGGTATACAGACCTTACAGGTATACAGAATCTACAGGTATACAGACCCTACAGGTATATAGACCCTACAGGTATACAGACCGTACAGGTATACAGACCTTACAGGTATACAGAATCTACAGGTATATAGACCCTACAGGTATACAGACCCTACAGGTATACAGAATCTACAGGTATATAGACCCTACAGGTATACAGACCCTACAGGTATACAGACCCTACAGGTATATAGACCCTACAGGTATACAGACCTTACAGGTATACAGACCCTACAGGTATACAGACCCTACAGGTATACAGACTCTCCAGGTATACAGACCCTACAGGTATACAGAATCTACAAGTATACAGACCTTACAGGTATACAGAATCTACAGGTATACAGACCCTACAGGTATACAGAATCTACAGGTATACAGACTCTACAGGTAAATAGACCCTACAGGTTTACAGAATCTACAAGTATACAGACCTTACAGGTATACAGAATCAACAGGTATATAGACCCTACAGGTATACAGACCCTACAGGTATATAGACCCTACAGGTATACAGACCCTACAGGTATACAGACCCTACAGATATACAGACCCTACAGGTATACAGACCTTACAGGTATACAGACCCTACAGGTATATAGACCCTACAGGTATACAGACCTTACAGGTATACAGACCCTACAGGTATACAGACCCTACAGGTATACAGACTCTCCAGGTATACAGACATAGGCTATGTTCACACAAAGTTTTTTCATCTCCGTTTATACGTCCGTTATTCAATACATTGTGTGCATTGGAGGTCCGTCTTTCTATTGACTTCAATGCAATGCAGTCAGTTAAATCGCGGCAATAAGCGGATGCCTTTTCTTTATTTTTGACGCTGTGTGAACATAGCCTTACATTGTAACGTTTTCCACAATTACCTTTTTCTTTCACCATTTAGGTTATGTTCACATAAAGTATTTTGCAAACAAAACCAGGAGTTGATTGAAAACACAGGAGGAGATGGCAGCCATTTAAAGGGGTTGTCCAGCAAAAATCTTTTTTTATCAAATCAACTGGTGTCAGAAGGGTATACAGATTTGTAATTTACTTCTATTAAAAAATCTCAAGTATTCCCATACTTATCAGCTGCTGTATGTCCTGCAGGAAGTGGTGTATTCTCTCCAGTCTGTCACAGTGCTGTCTGCTGCCACCTCTGTCCATGTCAGGAACTGTCCAGAGCAGCAGCAAATCCCCATAGAAAACCTCTCCTGCTCTGGACAGTTCCTGACATGGATCATCAATCAATGGATGTGGGCGAGCGGGCAGCCGGGAGGGAGGTGCGTTGATGACGGCCTCCAGCTACTAAAGCAGAGTCTGAGAAGGGAGAGTGCTCAGCAACGTCCTCTGTCCCTGCTCCCATAGCAGGACAAATGCACACGCTATCCTCCCGGCTGCACATGGAGGTCCCTGGTCTCTGGAGGAGGCCACAGGGACTGCGGGATCGGGTGATGCATGTGTCGAAGCTGTACTACTACTACACCCCTCATCTATACCTGTACTACTACTACTACTACACCCCTCATCTATACCTGTACTACTACTACTACTACACCCCTCATCTATACCTGTACTACTACTACTACACCCCTCATCTATACCTGTACTACTACTACTACTACACCCCTCATCTATACCTGTACTACTACTACACCCCTCATCTATACCTGTACTACTACTACTACACCCCTCATCTATACCTGTACTACTACACCCCTCATCTATACCTGTACTACTACTACTACTACACCCCTCATCTATACCTGTACTACTACACCCCTCATCTATACCTGTACTACTACTACACCCCTCATCTATACCTGTACTACTACACCCCTCATCTATACCTGTACTACTACACCCCTCATCTATACCTGTACTACTACTATATCCCTCATCTATACCTGTACTACTACTACTACACCCCTCATCTATGCCTGTACTACTACTACACCCCTCATCTATACCTGTACTACTACTACACCCCTCATCTATACCTGTACTACTACTACACCCCTCATCTATACCTGTACTACTACTACTACACCCCTCATCTATACCTGTACTACTACTACTACACCCCTCATCTATACCTGTACTACTACTACTACACCCCTCATCTATACCTGTACTACTACACCCCTCATCTATACCTGTACTACTACTACTACTATACCCCTCATCTATACCTGTACTACTACACCCCTCATCTATACCTGTACTACTACTACTACTACTACACCCCTCATCTATACCTGTACTACTACTACTACTACACCCCTCATCTATACCTGTACTACTACACCCCTCATCTATACCTGTACTACTACTACACCCCTCATCTATACCTGTACTACTACACCCCTCATCTATACCTGTACTACTACTACACCCCTCATCTATACTTGTACTACTACTACTACTACACCCCTCATCTATACTTGTACTACTACTACAACACCCCTCATCTATACCTGTACTACTACTACTACTACACCCCTCATCTATACCTGTACTACTACTACACCCCTCATCTATACCTGTACTACTACTACACCCCTCATCTATACCTGTACTACTACACCCCTCATCTATACCTGTACTACTACTACACCCCTCATCTATACCTGTACTACTACACCCCTCATCTATACCTGTACTACTACACCCCTCATCTATACCTGTACTACTACTATATCCCTCATCTATACCTGTACTACTACTACACCCCTCATCTATACCTGTACTACTACTACACCCCTCATCTATACCTGTACTACTACTACTACTGCACCCCTCATCTGTACCTGTACTACTACTACACCCCTCATCTATACCTGTACTACTACTACTACACCCCTCATCTATACCTGTACTACTACTACTACTACACCCCTCATCTATACCTGTACTACTACTACACCCCTCATCTGTACCTGTACTACTACTACATCCCTCATCTGTACCTGTACTACTACTACTACACCCCTCATCTATACCTGTACTACTACTACTACACCCCTCATCTATACCTGTACTACTACTACTACTACACCCCTCATCTATACCTCTACTACTACACCCCTCATCTATACCTGTACTACTACTATACCCCTCATCTATACCTGTACTACTACTACTACTACACCCCTCATCTATACCTGTACTACTACACCCCTCATCTATACCTGTACTACTACTACTACTACACCCCTCATCTATACCTGTACTACTACACCCCTCATCTATACCTGTACTACTACTACACCCCTCATCTATACTTGTACTACTACTACTACTACACCCCTCATCTATACTTGTACTACTACCACACCCCTCATCTATTCCTGTACTACTACTACACCCCTCATCTATACCTGTACTACTACTACACCCCTCATCTATACTTGTACTACTACTACACCCCTCATCTATTCCTGTACTACTACTACACCCCTCATCTATACCTGTACTACTACTACACCCCTCATCTATACCTGTACTACTACACCCCTTATCTGTACCTGTACTACTACACCCCTCATCTGTACCTGTACTACTACTACTACACCCCTCATCTATACCTGTACTACTACACCCCTTATCTGTACCTGTACTACTACTACACCCCTCATCTATACCTGTACTACTACTACACCCCTCATCTGTACCTGTACTACTTCTACACCCCTCATCTATACCTGTACTACTACTACACCCCTCATCTATACCTGTACTACTACTACTACACCCCTCATCTATACCTGTACTACTACTACACCCCTCATCTATACCTGTACTACTACTACACCCCTCATCTATACCTGTACTACTACTACTACATCCCTCATCTATACCTGTACTACTACTACTGCACCCCTCATCTGTACCTGTACTACTACTACACCCCTCATCTGTACCTGTACTACTACTACACCCCTCATTTATATCTGTACTACTACTACACCCCTCATCTATACCTGTACTACTACTACACCCCTCATTTATATCTGTACTACTACTACACCCCTCATTTATATCTGTACTACTACTAAACCCCTCATCTATACCTGTACTACTACTACACCCCTCATCTATACCTGTACTACTACTACACCCCTCATCTATACCTGTACTACTACTACACCCCTCATCTATACCTGTACTACTACTACACCCCTCATCTATACCTGTACTACTACACCTCTCATCTATACCTGTACTACTACTACACCCCTCATTTATATCTGTACTACTACTACACCCCTCATTTATATCTGTACTACTACTACACCCCTCATCTATACCTGTACTACTACTACTACACCCCTCATCTATACCTGTACTACTACTACACCCCTCATCTATACCTGTACTACTACTACACCCCTCATCTATACCTGTACTACTACTACACCCCTTATTTATATCTGTACTACTACTACACCCCTCATTTATATCTGTACTACTACTACACCCCTCATCTATACCTGTACTACTACTACACCCCTCATCTATACCTGTACTACTACTACACCCCTCATCTATACCTGTACTACTACTACACCCCTCATCTGTACCTGTACTACTACTACACCCCTCATCTATACCTGTACTACTACTACTGCACCCCTCATCTGTACCTGTACTACTACTACTACACCCCCATCTATACCTGTACTACTACTACACCCCTCATCAATACCTGTACTACTACACTCCTCATCTATTCCTGTACTACTACTACACCCCTCATCTATACCTGTACTACTACTACACCCCTCATCTATACCTGTACTACTACTACACCCCTCATCTATACCTGTACTACTACTACACCCCTCATCTATACCTGTACTACTACTACACCCCTCATCTATACCTGTACTACTACTACACCCCTCATCTATACCTGTACTACTACTACACCCCTCATCTATACCTGTACTACTACTACACCCCTCATCTATACCTGTACTACTACTACACCCCTCATCTATACCTGTACTACTACTACACCCCTCATTTATATCTGTACTACTACTACACCCCTCATCTATTCCTGTACTACTACTACACCCCTCATCTATACCTGTACTACTACTACACCCCTCATCTATACCTGTACTACTACTACTACACCCCTCATCTATACCTGTACTACTACTACACCCCTCATCTATACCTGTACTACTACTACACCCCTCATCTATACCTGTACTACTACTACACCCCTCATCTATACCTGTACTACTACTACATCCCTCATCTATACCTGTACTACTACTACTACTACACCCCTCATCTATACCTGTACTACTACTACACCCCTCATCTATACCTGTACTACTACTACTACACCCCTCATCTATACCTGTACTACTACTACACCCCTCATCTATACCTGTACTACTACTACTACACCCCTCATCTATACCTGTACTACTACACCCCTCATCTATACCTGTACTACTACTACACCCCTCATCTATACCTGTACTACTACTACTACACCCCTCATCTATACCTGTACTACTACACCCCTCATCTATACCTGTACTACTACTATATCCCTCATCTATACCTGTACTACTACTACTACTACACCCCTCATCTGTACCTGTACTACTACTACACCCCTCATCTATACCTGTACTACTACTACACCCCTCATCTATACCTGTACTACTACTACACCCCTCATCTATGCCTGTACTACTACTACACCCCTCATCTATACCTGTACTACTACACCCCTCATCTATACCTGTACTACTACTACACCCCTCATCTATTCCTGTACTACTACTACTACTACACCCCTCATCTGTACCTGTACTACTACTACACCCCTCATCTATACCTGTACTACTACTACACCCCTCATCTATTCCTGTACTACTACTACACCCCTCATCTGTACCTGTACTACTACTACACCCCTCATCTATACCTGTACTACTACTACACCCCTCATCTATACCTGTACTACTACTACACCCCTCATCTATACCTGTACTACTACTACTACACCCCTCATCTATACCTGTACTACTACTACACCCCCATCTATACCTGTACTACTACTACTACACCCCTCATCTATACCTGTACTACTACTACACCCCTCATCTATACCTGTACTACTACTACACCCCTCATCTATACCTGTACTACTACTACACCCCTCATCTATACCTGTACTACTACTACATCCCTCATCTATACCTGTACTACTACTACTACTACACCCCTCATCTATACCTGTACTACTACTACTACTACACCCCTCATCTATACCTGTACTACTACACCCCTCATCTATACCTGTACTACTACTATATCCCTCATCTATACCTGTACTACTACTACTACTACACCCCTCATCTGTACCTGTACTACTACTACACCCCTCATCTATACCTGTACTACTACTACACCCCTCATCTATACCTGTACTACTACTACACCCCTCATCTATGCCTGTACTACTACTACACCCCTCATCTATACCTGTACTACTACTACACCCCTCATCTATGCCTGTACTACTACTACACCCCTCATCTATACCTGTACTACTACTACACCCCTCATCTATTCCTGTACTACTACTACTACTACACCCCTCATCTGTACCTGTACTACTACTACACCCCTCATCTATACCTGTACTACTACTACACCCCTCATCTATTCCTGTACTACTACTACACCCCTCATCTGTACCTGTACTACTACTACACCCCTCATCTATACCTGTACTACTACTACACCCCTCATCTATACCTGTACTACTACTACACCCCTCATCTATACCTGTACTACTACTACTACTACACCCCTCATCTATACCTGTACTACTACTACACCCCCATCTATACCTGTACTACTACTACTACACCCCTCATCTATACCTGTACTACTACTACACCCCTCATCTATTCCTGTACTACTACTACACCCCTCATCTATACCTGTACTACTACTACACCCCTCATCTATACCTGTACTACTACTACACCCCTCATCTATACCTGTACTACTACTACACCCCTCATCTATACCTGTACTACTACTACATCCCTCATCTATACCTGTACTACTACTACTACTACACCCCTCATCTATACCTGTACTACTACTACTACACCCCTCATCTATACCTGTACTACTACACCCCTCATCTATACCTGTACTACTACTATATCCCTCATCTATACCTGTACTACTACACCCCTCATCTATACCTGTACTACTACTATATCCCTCATCTATACCTGTACTACTACACCCCTCATCTATACCTGTACTACTACTATATCCCTCATCTATACCTGTACTACTACACCCCTCATCTATACCTGTACTACTACTATATCCCTCATCTATACCTGTACTACTACTACTACTACACCCCTCATCTGTACCTGTACTACTACTACACCCCTCATCTATACCTGTACTACTACTACACCCCTCATCTATACCTGTACTACTACTACACCCCTCATCTATGCCTGTACTACTACTACACCCCTCATCTATACCTGTACTACTACTACACCCCTCATCTATTCCTGTACTACTCCTACTACTACACCCCTCATCTGTACCTGTACTACTACTACACCCCTCATCTATACCTGTACTACTACTACACCCCTCATCTATTCCTGTACTACTACTACACCCCTCATCTGTACCTGTACTACTACTACACCCCTCATCTATACCTGTACTACTACTACACCCCTCATCTATACCTGTACTACTACTACACCCCTCATCTATACCTGTACTACTACTACTACTACACCCCTCATCTATACCTGTACTACTACTACACCCCCATCTATACCTGTACTACTACTACTACACCCCTCATCTATTCCTGTACTACTACACCCCTCATCTATACCTGTACTACTACTACACCCCTCATCTATACCTGTACTACTACTACACCCCTCATCTGTACCTGTACTACTACTACTACTGCACCCCTCATCTGTACCTGTACTGCTACTACACCCCTCATCTATACCTGTACTACTACTACACCCCTCATCTATACCTGTACTACTACCACTACACCCCTCATCTATACCTGTACTACTACACCCCTCATCTATACCTGTACTACTACTACTACTACTACACCCCTCATCTGTACCTGTACTACTACTACACCCCTCATCTATACCTGTACTACTACTACTACTACACCCCTCATCTATACCTGTACTACTACTACACCCCCATCTATACCTGTACTACTACTACTACACCCCTCATCTATTCCTGTACTACTACACCCCTCATCTATACCTGTACTACTACTACACCCCTCATCTATACCTGTACTACTACTACCCCCCTCATCTATACATGTACTACTACTACTACTACTACTACACCCCTCATCTATACCTGTACTACTACTACACCCCTCATCTATACCTGTACTACTACTACTACTACTACACCCCTCATCTATACCTGTACTACTACTACATCCCTCATCTATACCTGTACTACTACTGCACCCCTCATCTATACCTGTACTACTACACCCCTCATCTATACCTGTACTACTACTACTACTACTACTACTACTACTACACCCCTCATCTATACCTGTACTACTACTACACCCCTCATCTATACCTGTACTACTACTACTACTACTACACCCCTCATCTGTACCTGTACTACTACTACACCCCTCATCTATACCTGTACTACTACTACTACACCCCTCATCTATACCTGTACTACTACTACACCCCTCATCTATACCTGTACTACTACTACACCCCTCATCTGTACCTGTACTACTACTACTGCACCCCTCATCTGTACCTGTACTGCTACTACACCCCTCATCTATACCTGTACTACTACTACACCCCTCATCTATACCTGTACTACTACCACTACACCCCTCATCTATACCTGTACTACTACACCCCTCATCTATACCTGTACTACTACTACTACTACACCCCTCATCTATTCCTGTACTACTACTACACCCCTCATCTATACCTGTACTACTACTACACCCCTCATCTATACCTGTACTACTACTACACCCCTCATCTATACCTGTACTACTACTACACCCCTCATCTATACCTGTACTACTACTACACCCCTCATCTATACCTGTACTACTACTACACCCCTCATTTATATCTGTACTACTACTACACCCCTCATCTATTCCTGTACTACTACTACACCCCTCATCTATACCTGTACTACTACTACACCCCTCATCTATACCTGTACTACTACTACTACACCCCTCATCTATACCTGTACTACTACTACACCCCTCATCTATACCTGTACTACTACTACACCCCTCATCTATACCTGTACTACTACTACACCCCTCATCTATACCTGTACTACTACTACACCCCTCATCTATACCTGTACTACTACTACACCCCTCATCTATACCTGTACTACTACTACTACACCCCTCATCTATACCTGTACTACTACTACTACACCCCTCATCTATACCTGTACTACTACTACTACACCCCTCATCTATACCTGTACTACTACACCCCTAATCTATACCTGTACTACTACTACACCCCTCATCTATACCTGTACTACTACTACACCCCTCATCTATACCTGTACTACTACTACACCCCTCATCTATACCTGTACTACTACTACACCCCCATCTATACCTGTACTACTACTACTACACCCCTCATCTATTCCTGTACTACTACTACACCCCTCATCTGTACCTGTACTACTACTACTACTACACCCCTCATCTATACCTGTACTACTACTACTACTACACCCCTCATCTATACCTGTACTACTACTACACCCCCATCTATACCTGTACTACTACTACTACACCCCTCATCTATTCCTGTACTACTACACCCCTCATCTATACCTGTACTACTACTGCACCCCTCATCCATACCTCTACTACTACTACTACACCCCTCATCTATACCTGTACTACTACTACACCCCTCATCTATACCTGTACTACTACTACACCCCTCATCTGTACCTGTACTACTACTACACCCCTCATCTATACCTGTACTACTACTACACCCCTCATCTATACCTCTACTACTACTACTACTACACCCCTCATCTGTACCTGTACTACTACTACTACTACTACACCCCTCATCTATACCTGTACTACTACTACTACTACACCCCTCATCTATACCTGTACTACTACTACACCCCCATCTATACCTGTACTACTACTACTACACCCCTCATCTATTCCTGTACTACTACACCCCTCATCTATACCTGTACTACTACTACACCCCTCATCTATACCTGTACTACTACTACTACTACACCCCTCATCTATACCTGTACTACTACTACACCCCTCATCTATACCTGTACTACTACTACACCCCTCATCTATACCTGTACTACTACACCCCTCATCTATACCTGTACTACTACTACACCCCTCATCTATACCTGTACTACTACTACACCCCTTATCTGTACCTGTACTACTACTACACCCCTCATCTATACCTGTACTACTACTACTACTACTACTACTACACCCCTCATCTTTACCTGTACTACTACTACACCCCTCATCTGTACCTGTACTACTACTACACCCCTCATCTGTACCTGTACTACTACTACACCCCTCATCTATACCTGTACCACTACTACACCCCTCATCTTTACCTGTACTACTACTACTACTACTACACCCCTCATCTATACCTGTACTACTACTACACCCAGGGCCATTTTAATACATTGATGGGCCCAGTGCACAGCCCTCAAGAGTGGGCCCCCCCCCCAACCCAGCGTTATCAGAATCGGAGCTCCACACACAGTATAATGCCCTGAATGCCCCCACACTGTATTAGAAGCCCCAATACATACAGTAGTTACCTTATAACCTTATAAAGATATCACCAATGATACCATTACACAATACCGCCACACCATGACCACTATCACTACAGACCCTATAACAGTTACATCCATTTACTCACAGGGGGCGTCTTCTCTCATCAGAGTCTTTCACCTTTTCTTTCACTCCTTCCAGCCTGGGCCACCTTTAAGTCTTCCCCCGGCTGTGAATCTTCTGTTCAGAATCTGCCAGAGAAACATTTTAGGCTCCAACACATACAGTAGTAAGGTCCCCTGTACCCCTATACAGTAGTCACCCCCCTCTGTGCCCCTATATAGTAGTTACACCCCTCTGTGCTCCTATATAGTAGTTACACCCCTCTGTGCTCCTATATAATAGTTACACCCCTCTGTGCCCCTATATAATAGTTACACCCCTCTGTGCCCCTATATAGTAGTTACACCCCTCTTTGCCCCTATATAATAGTTACACCCCTCTGTACCTCTATATAGTAGTTACCCCCCTATGTACCCCTATATAGTAGTTACCCCCCTCTGTGCCCCTATTTAGTAGTTACACCCCTCTGTGCTCCCACTTAATAATTAGGTATGCTCTGTGCCCCAATATAGTAGTAAGGTTCCTATATAGTATAGGCCCCTCTGTGCAGCCCTAATGTTAGTATAGACCCGTGTGCTGCCCCCAGTAGTATAGAAAGCTGTGTGCTGCCCCCAGTAGTATAGAAAGCTGTGTGCTGCCCCCAGTAGTATATAGAGCTGTGTGCTGCCCCCAGTAGTATATAGAGCTGTGTGCTACCCCCAGTAGTATATAGACCCCATTGTACTGCCCCCAGTAGTATATAGACCACTAGGTGCTGCCCCCAGTAGTATATAAACCCCTTGTGTGTTGCCCCTAGTACTATAGACCACTAGGTGCTGCCCCCATTAGTATATAGCCCCTTCTGTGCATCCCCCAGTAGTATATAGACCCCTTATGCACTGCCCCCAGTAGTATATAGACCACTAGGTTCTGCCCCCAGTAGTATATAGACCCCTTGTGTGCTGCCCCTAGTGCTATAGACCACTAGGTGCTGCTCCCATTAGTATATAGCCCCCTCTGTGCTCCCCCAGTTATATATACCCGCCACTGTGCATCCCCCAGTAGTATATTTACCCCCTTGTGCTCCCCCAAGTAGTATATAGTCCCCCTGTGCACCCCACAGTAGTATATATCCCCTGTGCTCCCCCAAGTAGTATAAAGTCCCCCTGTGCACCCCACAGTAGTATATATCCCCTGTGCTCCCCCAAGTAGTATATAGTCCCCCTGTGCACCCCACAGTAGTATTAATATCCCCTGTGCGCCCCTATATAGCTCCCTGTGTGCTCCCTGACTTATATATACCCCCCTGTGCACCCCCCTTTTATATAATCCCCCTGTGCACCCCTGTTATATATATCCCCTGTGTGCCCCCAGATATACATATACCCCCTGTGTGCCCCCAGATATACATATACCCCCTGTGTGCCCCCAGATATACATATACCCCCTGTGTGCCCCCAGTTATATATATACCCCCTGTGTGCCCCCAGATATATATACCCCCTGTGCCCCCAGTTATATATATACCCCCTGTGTGCCCCCAGTTATATATATACCCCGTGTGCCCCCAGATATATATACCCCCCTGTGCATCCCCTTTTATATAATCCCCCATCACTTTGCGCTCCCCCAGTTTAAATATACCTCCTGTGTGGCCCCCCAATTATATAAACCCCCCTATACATCCCATCCCACCCCCAGTAGTATATAGGCCCCCCCTGTGTGCTGCCCCCCGTTATATAGCCCCCCCTTGTGCTTCCCCCTCCCATATAGCAAGTAACAAAAAAAACAAACACTTTATACTCACCTGGGTCTGCGCGTTCCTCTTCTCTTCACCTCACTCTAATGCCGCAGGCAGTGCTTTGCCTGCGGTCACAAGAGGCCGCTCTACCCTCTCGCAATGTCGGCGCTGAGTGACGTCACTCAGCGCTGATACCACTGCGGGAAAGCGGCTTCTTGTGACCGCAGGCAAAGCACTGCCTGCGGCCACAGGGATGACTGACAAGGAGGGAGCCAATAGCTCCCGACCTGTCAGTGCCGCTGCCTGTACCTATGAGCGCTCGTTTGAGCGCTCATAGCTACAGTACAGAGCGCCGCAGGGGGGGCCCTGCAGGGGGCGCCATGGACGGGTAACCTTACCCATCCCGATGGCGCCCTCCTGGCAGGCTGGTGGCCGGAGCCCTGTGTGACCGCAATGGTCGCACAGAGCAAAGGCCGGCCTGCTCAGGGTGGGCCCCTTTAACCAGTGGGCCCGGTGCACGTGCACCATGTGCCCTCTGGTTAAAGCGGCCCTGACTACACCCCTCATCTATACCTGTACTACTACTACACCCCTCATCTATACCTGTACTACTACACCCCTTATCTGTACCTGTACTACTACACCCCTCATCTGTACCTGTACTACTACTACTACACCCCTCATCTATACCTGTACTACTACTATATCCCTCATCTATACTTGTACTCAGGGGCTGGCTGGCAAATTTTAGCCCGGGGGGCAAGCACACAGCACTGGCCCATAAGTAGCAGGCTGGCGGCCCATCCTTTAAGGACCACTCTGGCCCTTACCTATAACATCTTCGTCATTTGTGAGCAAATATCCTACTGTGCCCTGTGAAGGGATCAGAAGTCACTTTCCTGTATAAGTCTATGGGGCGGCTCAGCGATGACACGGAACGTACCCATAGACAGATGCTAGGAATGCTGGGTGACCTCTATCATACTGAGTATAAGATGCTGGAAAGCTGGGTGACCTCCATCATACTGAGTATAAGATGGTGGAAAAGCTGGGTGACCTCCATTATACTGACTACAAATACAAGATGCTGGGAAAGCTGGGGTTTCTGTATTTTTTTTTACAATAGTTTATATCACTTCTGTGGTCCTGTGGGTATAGGCATTCCTCTTTTTAGAACACCCCCCTCGTGTGTGCACCCCCCATTAGTAAAAATAATAATAAACAAAACAACAAACACACATACTTATATGTATCCTCTATGTACTCCTGTATATATGTATCCTCTATGTACTCCTGTATATGTCTCCTCCTGTATATATGTCCCCTCTATGCACTGCTGTGTATGTCTACTCCTGTATATATGTATCCTCTATGTACTGCTGTGTATGTCTACTCCTGTATATATGTATCCTCTATGTACTGCTGTGTATGTCTCCTCCTGTATATATGTATCCTCTATGTACTGCTGTATATATGTATCCTCTATGTACTGCTGTGTAGGTCTCCTCCTAAGTGTGCGTGTATATATATATATATATATATATATATATATATATATATATTCACGAGGGAATATGCAATGCAGGAAAATTTGGATCAGTGTAAATATATATATAAATATATATATATATATATATATATATATATATATACACACAGGAGGAGACCTACACAGCAGTACATAGAGGATGCATATATACAGGAGTACATAGAGGAGACATATATACAGCAGTACATAGAGGAGACATATATACAGCAGTACAGAGGAGACATATATACAGCAGTACATAGAGGATGCATATATACAGGAGTACATAGAGGATGCATATATACAGGAGTACATAGAGGAGACATATATACAGCAGTACATAGAGGATGCATATATATAGGAGTACATAGAGGATATATGATGTATCCTCTATGTACTCCTGTATATATGTATCATCTATATACTTCAGTATATATGTCTCCTCTATGTACTACTGTATATACTGTATGTATCATCTATATACTTCTGTATATATATCTTCTCTATGTACTCCTGTATATATGCATACCCCCCAACTTTTGCTAGGGGGAAAGAGGGACATAGCCACGCCCATAACTGCGCTCTATGACCCCATAGCCACATCATCTATTACCATTATATAAGTAACAAATATTATCACCACTCCTTCACCACATACGGTAGTTACTTATACCACCATACCACTGGTGCCTTCATCTAGGTAGGGTGTAGTAGTGGAGGTATAGTGAATAAGGGGTGTAGTAGTACAGGTAAAGATGAGGGGTGAGGTAGTACAGGTATAGATATGGGGGGTATTAGTAATACAGATGAGGGGATTAGTAGTAGTAGTACAGGTAAAGATGAGGGGTGTAGTAGTAGTACAGGTAAAGATGAGGGGTGTGGTAGTACAGGTATAAATGAGGGGTGTATTAGTAGTACAGATGAGGGGGATTAGTAGTAGTAGTACAGGTATAGATATGGGGTGTATTAGTAATACAGATGAGGGGATTAGTAGTAGTAGTACAGGTATAGATGAGGGGTGTAGTAGTACAGGTACAGATGAGGAGTGTAGTAGTAGTACAGGTATAGATGGGGGTGTAGTAGTAGTACAGGTATAGATGAGGGGTGTAGTAGTACAGGTATAGATGGGGGTGTAGTAGTAGTACAGGTATAGATATGGGGTGTATTAGTAATACAGATGAGGGGATTAGTAGTAGTAGTACAGGTATAGATGAGGGGTGTAGTAGTACAGGTATAGATGGGGGTGTAGTAGTAGTACAGGTATAGATGAGGGGTGTAGTAGTAGTAGTACAGGTATAGATGGGGGTGTAGTAGTAGTACAGGTACAGATGAGGAGTGTAGTAGTAGTACAGGTATAGATGGGGGTGTAGTAGTAGTACAGGTATAGATGAGGGGTGTAGTAGTAGTACAGGTATAGATAAGTGGTTTAGTATTAGTACAGGTATAGATGAGGGGTGTAGTAGTAGTACAGGTATAGATAAGTGGTGTAGTAGTAGTACAGGTATAGATGGGGGTGTAGTAGTAGTAGTACAGGTATAGACGAGGAGTGTAGTAGTAGTACAGGTATAGATAAGTGGTGTAGTAGTAGTACAGGTATAGATGGGGGTGTAGTAGTAGTACAGGTATAGATGGGGGTGTAGTAGTAGTACAGGTATAGATGAGGGGTGTAGTAGTAGTAGTACAGGTATAGATGAGGGGTGTAGTAGTAGTAGTACAGGTATAGATGAGGGGTGTAGTAGTACAGGTATAAATGAGGGGTGTATTAGTAGTACAGATGAGGGGGATTAGTAGTACAGGTACAGATGTGGGCTGTAGTAGTACAGGTAAAGATGAGGGGTGTAGTAGTAATACGGGTATAGCTGAGGGGTCACTGGGGGAAACTGGGGGAGCTGGGGGTGACTGGGAGAGCTGGGGGTGTATGGGGCAAACTGGGGGAGCTGGGGGTGACTGGGAGAGCTGGGGGTGTATGGGGCAAACTGGGGGAACTGGGGGTGACTGGGAGAGCTGGGGGTGTATGGGGCAAACTGGGGGAGCTGGGGGAGACTGGGAGAGCTGGGGGTGTATGGGGCAAACTGGGGGAGCTGGGGGTGACTGGGAGAGCTGGGGTTGTATGGGGCAAACTGGGGGTGACTGAAGGGGGACTGGGGACAGTTGGAGTTGACTGAAGGGGGACTGGGGCAGACTGGGGATGACGGAGGGGAAATGGGAAAGACTGGGGGTGACTGAGGGTGACTGGGGCAGACTGGGGGTGATTGAGGGGCACTGAGGCAGACTGGGGGTGACTCTAGGGGGACTGGGGCAGCTGGGGGTGATTGGGGCAGGAGTGCACATAGCCCTCCTCCTCTTCCTCTCACCCTGGCACACAAGTTCCCCTCCCCGCCACACGTGCAGGTCCCCGGTCTTTGAAGGAGGCCGCAGGGACTGTAGTGGTGATATCACCTGCTCCAGAGACCGGGGACCTGCACGTGTGGCCGGGAGGGGAGCAGGACGTGATATTTATAGCTGGGGTAGGTCAGTCGCGGCTCTGTTAGGCGGACTGCCCGACCGCCCTGCACCTCACCTCCGGCCCGACACTCCACGCACCGCCATAAGCCCGCCATGCACCTCACCTCCACGCCGCCCGCTTGACCTGCACCTCTTGCCCGGCCGCCAACCCGACAATCCATGCTGCTCCGCCTGCAATGATTTTTTGTGAAAATTTAATTTAAGATTTTCACAAAAAATCTAATCGATTCTAACCTTCTGGGCGAATTAATTTGATTACTCACCCAGCCCTAATTCCTCTGTATGTCTCCTCTTGTATATATGTATCCTCCATGTACCCCTGTATATATGTCTCCTCCTGTATATATGTATCCTCTATATACTCCTCTGTATGTATCCTCCTGTATATATGTATCCTCTATATACTCCTCTGTATGTCTCCTCCTGTATATATGTATCCTCTATATACTCCTCTGTATGTCTCCTCCTGTATATATATATCCTCCTGTGTATATGTATCCTCCATGTACCCCTGTATATATGTCTCCTCCTGTATATATGTATCCTCCTGTATATATGTATCCTCTATATACACCTCTGTATGTCTCCTCCTGTATATATGTATCCTCCTGTATATATGTATCCTCCATGTACCCCCGTATATATGTCTCCTCCTGTATATATGTATCCTCCTGTATATATGTATCCTCTATATACTCCTCTGTATGTCTCCTCCTGTATATATGTATCCTCCTGTGTAGGTCTCCTGTATATATGTATCCTCTATATACTCCTGTATATATGTCTCCTCCTGTATATATGTATCCTCCTGTATATATGTATCCTCTATATACTCCTCTGTATGTCTCCTCCTGTATATATGTATCCTCCTGGGTAGGTCTCCTGTATATATGTATCCTCCTGTGTAGGTCTCCTGTGTATATGTATCCTATATGTCAGGGATAGGGAACCTTGGCTCTTCAGCTGTTGCAAAACTACAACTCCCATCATGCATGGACAGCCTATGGCTGCCCAGGTATGATGGGAGTTGTAGTTTTGCAACATCTGGAGAGCCTTGGTCCCCTCCCCTCCCCCTGCCCTATGTCCTGCTGTGTAGGTACCTGGCTTTCTGCAGACACCATCTTCTCTGTCTACAGGCTCTTCTAGCCCAGACACAGGAGAACGAGCTGGGAGGAGAGAGCGGCCTCTGGTGGCCGGAGGAAGATACTGCGTACAGCAGTTTGCTTTTTACCATAAGCCTCATAGGCTTATAGAAAGCATAATGGCCATAAAGGGGGCGGGGCTTAACGTAATGGGGGGCGGGGCTTCAGCGGCCGCTTCCATCACAGTCCGGATCCACAGCAAGCCACAGGTAAATAAAACTGAAGAGGGCGGGGCTGTAAGCAGGGGAGGCACTGAGGACTCCAGCCAGCTGTCAGCAGCCATGCGGCCCTGACAACTGGGGGAAGACCAGCCCGGGGGGCATATGCCCCCCTGCCCCCCGGCCCAGCCCGCCCCTGCTTGTACTACTACTACACCCCTTATCTGTACCTGTACTACTACTACACCCCTTATCTGTACCTGTACTACTACTACACCCCTCATCTATACCTGTACTACTACTACACCCCTTATCTGTACCTGTACTACTACTACACCCCTCATCTATACCTGTACTACTACTACACTCCTCATCTATACCTGTACTACTACTACTACTATACCCCTCATCTATACCTGTACTACTACTACTACTATACCCCTCATCTATACCTGTACTACTACACCCCTTATCTGTACCTGTACTACTACTACACCCCTCATCTATACCTGTACTACTACACCCCTCATCTATACCTGTACTACTACTACACCCCTCATCTATACCTGTACTACTACACCCCTTATCTGTACCTGTACTACTACTACACCCCTCATCTATACCTGTACTACTACTACTACTATACCCCTCATCTATACCTGTACTACTACTACTACTATACCCCTCATCTATACCTGTACTACTACACCCCTTATCTGTACCTGTACTACTACTACACCCCTCATCTATACCTGTACTACTACTACACCCCTCATCTATACCTGTACTACTACTACACCCCTCATCTATACCTGTACTACTACACCCCTTATCTGTACCTGTACTACTACTACACCCCTCATCTATACCTGTACTACTACTACACCCCTCATCTATACCTGTACTACTACTACACCCCTCATCTATACCTGTACTACTACTACACCCCTCATCTATACTTGTACTACTACTACTACTACACCCCTCATCTATACCTGTACTACTACACCCCTTATCTGTACCTGTACTACTACTACACCCCTTATCTGTACCTGTACTACTACACCCTACCTAGATGGAGGCACAAAGACGACCTCTTATACTACATGGGGGCACAGAGTGGCACATGTTTGGCAAAGCTACTTATATGAGGGGGCTTGTCTATTACATGGGGGCACTGTTAGGCTATGTTCACATATTTAACAGCGTCTGTTGCATAGCAACGGACGTTGTTAAACAGCCGGCGGTCGGACTGCACTCAGCCCGTTCCTGCAGCCAATACCTCCATATCAGCTGCAGGCACGTTCTTTTTTCACAATTGATTTGCGGGCACCGGCGGCTGTGCCGGCAAATCAATTAGCTATTAACTACAATGCAATGTACGGCCGCGCTGCACATTGCGTTGTGTGAACGGCTGATGTTTCCGGACGCTGTTCAGTGAACAGTGTCCGGAAATAATTGACAGGCACATTATTCTATCGCCCGTTCTAAAGATCGGGCGTTAGAATAACGATGTGAGAACACAGCCGGCGGCATTGCATTAACTTCAATGCAATACCGCCCCTGCATTAAAGAATGGACGCTGAGGCAATTGCAATCAGCGTCCGTTCTTTACTTAAAAAGAATGTTGTGTGAACATAGCCTTACACTGGGAAGCAATACAGTTGTCTCAAACATCATTGAAATAGTATCTGACGCTGCAGGGAGAAAAACGTTCTGTTTATTTCGCAAAAAAGGAAAAGAAAATCGAGATTTAATTGGAGAATCGTCTAAAAATATTTAAAAATCAAGATTTTATTTTTTGGCCATCTCGCCCAGCCCTATTAATATATATATAATTTATTCTATGAAATGGTGCCTGAAAGTCACACAGATATGTAAATAAGCACTATAAAAAACATGTCTTCCAGTACTTATCAGCTGCTGTTTGCAGTCCTTCCTATCCAGCATGTAGCTCTCTGCTGCCACCTCTGCTCATATCAGGAACTGTCCAGAGCAAGAAAACAAATGCTTATTCCTGACAGGACCAGAGGTGGCAGCAGAGAGCACAGTCACGTGGGGATCACACTGGCTGCTCTCCAGATGTTACACAACTACAACTCCCAGCATGCCTGCAGAGCCAAAGGCAAAGGATTTTCTGTCCGGGCACGATGGGAGTTGTAGTTCTCTAACAGCTGGAGGGCCGCAGTGTCGCATGATAGTACCCAGCCTGCCCTGCCACCAGATCATTGGCTGTCACTGCTGTCACTGACAGGTGTCATGGTCATGTGACCCGTCTGCCTCTTACCCAGCTATGGGTTATATGAGGAGAGATGTGGGGGATTGATAACGGCCGCTCACAGTGTGGAGGGCCACATTATAACGACCGCTCACAGTGAGGGAGGGGGATGAGGGCGCCACATTATAAGGGGCTCCACATTCTGACGGCCGCCTGGATGTGACAGGGATCAGGGCTCCACATTCTGACGGCCACCTGGATGTGACAGGGATCAGGGCTCCACATTCTGACGGCCGCCTAGATGTGACAAGGATCAGGCTCCACATTCTGACGGCCGCCTGGATGTGACAGGGATCAGGGCTCCATATTTTGACGGCCGCCTAGATGTGACAGGGATCAGGGCTCTATATTCTGACGGCCGCCTAGATGTGACAGGGATCAGGCTCCACATTCTGACGGCCGCCTGGATGTGACAGGGATCAGGGCTCCACATTCTGACGGCCGCCTGGATGTGACAGGGATCAGGCTCCATATTCTGATGGCCGCCTGGATGTGACAGGGATCAGTCTCCACATTCTGATGGCCGCCTGGATGTGACAGGGATCAGGCTCCACATTCTGACGGCCGCCTGGATGTGACAGGGATCAGGGCTCTATATTCTGACGGCCACCTAGATGTGACAGGGATCAGGGCTCCACATTCTGACGGCCGCCTGAATGTGACAGGGATCAGGGCTCTATATTCTGACGGCCGCCTAGATGTGACAGGGATCAGGGCTCCACATTCTGACGGCCACCTAGATGTGACAGGGATCAGGCTCCACATTCTGATGGCTGCCTGGATGTGACAGGGATCAGGGCTCCACATTCTGACGGCCGCCTGGATGTGACAGGGATCAGGGCTCCATATTCTGACGGCCGCCTGGATGTGACAGGGATCAGGCTCCACATTCTGACGGCCGCCTGGATGTGACAGGGATCAGGGCTCCACATTCTGACGGCCGCCTGGATGTGACAGGGATCAGGGCTCCATATTCTGACGGCCGCCTGGATGTGACAGGGATCAGGGCTCCACATTCTGACGGCCGCCTAGATGTGACAGGGATCAGGGCTCCACATTCTGACGGCCCCCTAGATGTGACAGGGATCAGGGCTCTATATTCTGACGGCCGCCTAGATGTGACAGGGATCAGGCTCCACATTCTGACGGCCGCCTGGATGTGACAGGGATCAGGGCTCCACATTCTGATGGCCGCCTGGATGTGACCGGGATCAGGGCTCTATATTCTGACGGCCGCCTGGATGTGACAGGGATCAGGGCTCCACATTCTGACGGCCGCCTAGATGTGACAGGGATCAGGGCTCTATATTCTGACGGCCGCCTAGATGTGACAGGGATCAGGGCTGCACATTCTGACGGCCACCTAGATGTGACAGGGAGCAGGGCTCCACATTCTGACGGCCGCCTAGATGTGACAGGGATCAGGGCTCTATATTTTGACGGCCGCCTAGATGTGACAGGGATCAGGGCTCCACATTCTGACGGCCACCTAGATGTGACAGGGATCAGGCTCCACATTCTGACGGCCGCCTGGATGTGACAGGGATCAGGGCTCCACATTCTGACGGCCGCCTGGATGTGACAGGGATCAGGGCTCCACATTCTGACGGCCGCCTGGATGTGACAGGGATCAGGGCTCCATATTCTGACGGCCGCCTAGATGTGACAGGGATCAGGGCTCCACATTCTGACGGCCGCCTAGATGTGACAGGGATCAGGGCTCCACATTCTGACGGCCGCCTAGATGTGACAGGGATCAGGGCTCTATATTCTGACGGCCGCCTAGATGTGACAGGGATCAGGCTCCACATTCTGACGGCCGCCTGGATGTGACAGGGATCAGGGCTCCACATTCTGATGGCCGCCTGGATGTGACCGGGATCAGAGCTCTATATTCTGACGGCCGCCTAGATGTGACAGGGATCAGGGCTCCACATTCTGACGGCCGCCTAGATGTGACAGGGATCAGGGCTCTATATTCTGACGGCCGCCTAGATGTGACAGGGATCAGGGCTCCACATTCTGACGGCCACCTAGATGTGACAGGGAGCAGGGCTCCACATTCTGACGGCCGCCTGGATGTGACAGGGATCAGGCTCCACATTCTGACGGCCGCCTAGATGTGACAGGGATCAGGGCTCCACATTCTGACGGCCGCCTAGATGTGACAGGGATCAGGCTCCACATTCTGACGGCCGCCTGGATGTGACAGGGATCAGGGCTCTATATTCTGACGGCCACCTAGATGTGACAGGGATCAGGGCTCCACATTCTGACGGCCGCCTGAATGTGACAGGGATCAGGGCTCTATATTCTGACGGCCGCCTAGATGTGACAGGGATCAGGCTCCACATTCTGACGGCCGCCTGGATGTGACAGGGATCAGGGCTCCACATTCTGACGGCCGCCTGGATGTGACAGGGATCAGGCTCCACATTCTGATGGCCGCCTGGATGTGACAGGGATCATGCTCCACATTCTGATGGCCGCCTGGATGTGACAGGGATCAGGGCTCCACATTCTGACGGCCGCCTGGATGTGACAGGGATCAGGCTCCACATTCTGACGGCCGCCTAGATGTGACAGGGATCAGGGCTCCACATTCTGACGGCCGCCTAGATGTGACAGGGATCAGGGCTCTATATTCTGACGGCCGCCTAGATGTGACAGGGATCAGGCTCCACATTCTGACGGCCGCCTGGATGTGACAGGGATCAGGCCTCCACATTCTGACGGCCGCCTGGATGTGACAGGGATCAGGCTCCACATTCTGATGGCCGCCTGGATGTGACAGGGATCAGGCTCCACATTCTGATGGCCGCCTGGCTGTGACAGGGATCAGGCTCCACATTCTGACGGCCGCCTGGATGTGACAGGGATCAGGCTCCACATTCTGATGGCCGCCTGGATGTGACAGGGATCAGGGCTCTATATTCTGACGGCCACCTAGATGTGACAGGGATCAGGGCTCCACATTCTGACGGCCGCCTAGATGTGACAGGGATCAGGGCTCTATATTCTGACGGCCGCCTAGATGTGACAGGGATCAGGGCTCCACATTCTGACGGCCACCTAGATGTGACAGGGATCAGGCTCCACATTCTGACGGCCGCCTGGATGTGACAGGGATCAGGGCTCCACATTCTGATGGCCGCCTGGATGTGACAGGGATCAGGGCTCCACATTCTGACGGCCGCCTGGATGTGACAGGGATCAGGGCTCCACATTCTGACGGCCGCCTGGATGTGACAGGGATCAGGGCTCCATATTCTGACGGCCGCCTGGATGTGACAGGGATCAGGGCTCCACATTCTGATGGCCGCCTGGATGTGACAGGGATCAGGGCTCTATATTCTGACGGCCGCCTGGATGTGACAGGGATCAGGGCTCCACATTCTGACGGCCGCCTAGATGTGACAGGGATCAGGGCTCTATATTCTGACGGCCGCCTAGATGTGACAGGGATCAGGGCTCCACATTCTGACGGCCACCTAGATGTGACAGGGATCAGGGCTCCACATTCTGACGGCCGCCTGGATGTGACAGGGATCAGGCACCACATTCTGACGGCCGCCTGGATGTGACAGGGATCAGGGTTCCACATTCTGATGGCCGCCTGGATGTGACCGGGATCAGGGCTCTATATTCTGACGGCCGCCTGGATGTGACAGGGATCAGGGCTCAACATTCTGACGGCCGCCTAGATGTGACAGGGATCAGGGCTCTATATTCTGACGGCCGCCTAGATGTGACAGGGATCAGGGCTCCACATTCTGACGGCCACCTAGATGTGACAGGAAGCAGGGCTCCACATTCTGACGGCCGCCTGGATGTGACAGGGATCAGGGCTCCACATTCTGACGGCCGCCTGGATGTGACAGGGATCAGGGCTCCACATTCTGACGGCCGCCTGGATGTGACAGGGATCAGGCTCCACATTCTGACGGCCGCCTAGATGTGACAGGGATCAGGCTCCACATTCTGACGGCCGCCTGGATGTGACAGGGATCAGGGCTCCACATTCTGACGGCCACCTAGATGTGACAGGGATCAGGGCTCCACATTCTGACGGCCGCCTGGATGTGACAGGGATCAGGGCTCCACATTCTGACGGCCGCCTGGATGTGACAGGGATCAGGGCTCCACATTCTGACGGCCGCCTGGATGTGACAGGGATCAGGGCTCCACATTCTGACGGCCGCCTGGATGTGACAGGGATCAGGGCTCCACATTCTGACGGCCGCCTGGATGTGACAGGGATCAGGGCTCCACATTCTGACGGCCGCCTGGATGTGACAGGGATCAGGCTCGACATTCTGACGGCCGCCTGGATGTGACAGGGATCAGGGCTCCACATTCTGACAGCCGCCTGGATGTGACAGGGATCAGGCTCGACATTCTGACGGCCGCCTGGATGTGACAGGGATCAGGCTCCACATTCTGACGGCCGCCTGGATGTGACAGAGATCAGGGCTCCACATTCTGCCGGCCGCCTGGATGTGACAGGGATCAGGGCTCCATATTCTGATGGCCGCCTGGATGTGACAGGGATCAGGGCTCCACATTCTGCCGGCCGCCTGGATGTGACAGGGATCAGGGCTCCATATTCTGCCGGCCGCCTGGATGTGACAGGGATCAGGGCTCCATATTCTGATGGCCGCCTGGATGTGACAGGGATCAGGGCTCCACATTCTGACGGCCGCCTGGATGTGACAGGGATCAGGGCTCCATATTCTGACGGCCGCCTGGATGTGACAGGGATCAGGCTCCACATTCTGACGCCCGCCTGAATGTGACAGGGATCAGGGCTCCACATTCTGATGGCCGCCTGGATGTGACAGGGATCAGGCTCCACATTCTGACAGCCGCCTAGATGTGACAGGGATCAGGGCTCCACATTCTGACGGCCGCCTAGATGTGACAGGGATCAGGGCTCTATATTCTGACGGCCGCCTAGATGTGACAGGGATCAGGGCTCTATATTCTGACGGCCGCCTAGATGTGACAGGGATCAGGGCTCTATATTCTGACGGCCGCCTGGATGTGACAGGGATCAGGGCTCCACATTCTGACGGCCGCCTGGATGTGACAGGGATCAGGGCTCCACATTCTGACGGCCGCCTAGATGTGACAGGGATCAGGGCTCCACATTCTGACGGCCGCCTAGATGTGACAGGGATCAGGGCTCTATATTCTGACGGCCGCCTAGATGTGACAGGGATCAGGGCTCTATATTCTGACGGCCGCCTAGATGTGACAGGGATCAGGGCTCTATATTCTGACGGCCGCCTGGATGTGACAGGGATCAGGGCTCCACATTCTGACGGCCGCCTGGATGTGACAGGGATCAGGGCTCCACATTCTGACGGCCGCCTGGATGTGACAGAGATCAGGGCTCCACATTCTGACGGCCGCCTAGATGTGACAGGGATCAGGGCTCCATATTCTGACGGCCACCTAGATGTGACAGGGATCAGGGCTCTATATTCTGACGGCCACCTAGATGTGACAGGGATCAGGCTCCACATTCTGACGGCCGCCTAGATGTGACAGGGATCAGGCTCCACATTCTGACGGCCGCCTGGATGTGACAGGGATCAGGCTCCACATTCTGACGGCCGCCTGGATGTGACAGGGATCAGGCTCCACATTCTGACGGCCGCCTGGATGTAACAGGGATCAGGCTCCACATTCTGAAGGCCGCCTGGATATGACAGGGATCAGGGCTCCATATTCTGACGGCCGCTTGGATGTGACAGGGATCAGGGCTCCACATTCTGACGGCCGCCTGGATGTGACAGGGATCAGGGCTCCACATTCTGACGGCCGCCTAGATGTGACAGGGATCAGGCTCCACATTCTGACGGCCGCCTGGATGTGACAGGGATCAGGGCTCCACATTCTGACGGCCGCCTAGATGTGACAGGGATCAGGCTCCACATTCTGACGGCCGCCTGGATGTGACAGGGATCAGGGCTCTATATTCTGACGGCCGCCTGGATGTGACAGGGATCAGGCTCCATATTCTGATGGCCGCCTGGATGTGACAGGGATCAGGCTCCATATTCTGATGGCCGCCTAGATGTGACAGGGATCAGGGCTCCACATTCTGACGGCCGCCTGGATGTGACAGGGATCAGGGCTCCACATTCTGACGGCCGCCTGGATGTGACAGGGATCAGGGCTCCACATTCTGACGGCCGCCTGGATGTGACAGGGATCAGGGCTCCACATTCTGACGGCCGCCTAGATGTGACAGGGATCAGGTCTCCACATTCTGACGGCCGCCTGGATGTGACAGGGATCAGGGCTCCACATTCTGACGGCCGCCTGGATGTGACAGGGATCAGGGCTCCACATTCTGACGGCCGCCTGGATGTGACAGGGATCAGGGCTCTATATTCTGACGGCCGCCTAGATGTGACAGGGATCAGGGCTCCATATTCTGACGGCCGCCTGGATGTGACAGGGATCAGGGCTCTATATTCTGACGGCCGCCTAGATGTGACAGGGATCAGGGCTCCACATTCTGACGGCCGCCTGGATGTGACAGGGATCAGGGCTCCACATTCTGACGGCCGCCTGGATGTGACAGGGATCAGGGCTCTATATTCTGACGGCCGCCTGGATGTGACAGGGATCAGGGCTCTATATTCTGACGGCCGCCTGGATGTGACAGGGATCAGGGCTCTATATTCTGACGGCCGCCTAGATGTGACAGGGATCAGGGCTCCACGTTCTGACGGCCGCCTGGATGTGACAGGGATCAGGGCTCCACATTCTGACGGCCGCCTGGATGTGACAGGGATCAGGGCTCCACATTCTGACGGCCGCCTGGATGTGACAGGGATCAGGGCTCTATATTCTGACGGCCGCCTGGATGTGACAGGGATCAGGGCTCCACATTCTGACGGCCGCCTGGATGTGACAGGGATCAGGGCTCCACATTCTGACGGCCGCCTGGATGTGACAGGGATCAGGGCTCTATATTCTGACGGCCGCCTGGATGTGACAGGGATCAGGGCTCTATATTCTGACGGCCGCCTGGATGTGACAGGGATCAGGGCTCCACATTCTGACGGCCGCCTGGATGTGACAGGGATCAGGGCTCTATATTCTGACGGCCGCCTGGATGTGACAGGGATCAGGCTCCATATTCTGATGGCCGCCTGGATGTGACAGGGATCAGGCTCCACACTCCCACAGTAGCACTACAACCTGTTGAGATTCTCTGAGTCATTGTGCTGTTTACGTTTTAATAAAGTTTGGCAAAAAAAAACAACAGCGTTCTCTCTTGTGCGGCTCGCAGGACGCACACGCACAAACACGGCCGTCAGGCGAGCGCAGGTGTCGTCACTTCCGGTGTCCCCTCCTCCTGTCCGTGCGGCTTCCTGGCTGCTGCCCCGGATGGTGTATAGCGGTAGCGGAGCTGCTGCGGCTGCTGCTCTCCTGTCACCTGACGCAGCGGCCGGCGGCCTTCCTCCTCCTCCTCCTCCTCCTCCTCCTCCTCTTCTCCCGGCTCCCGTGGCGGAATCCTCCTGTCCCCGGACTTCCAGCCCTTCAGCCTCGGTTGCTCGCTCTTCCCCCGGCCTCCGCGCCCCGGTGTCCCGCCCGGAGGGGGCCCGGCCGCCGAAGATGGCGGCGGGGGCTGCGGCGGGCTCGGCGGAGTGGCTGGTGCTCAGAGATGGATGTCTGCGCTGTGACGAGCTCGGAGTCAGCAGTCTGTCCTATCATCCGGCGCTCAACGCCATCCTGGCCGTCACCTCCCGGGGCAGCATCAAAGTCATCGACGGCACCTCCGGGGCTATCCTGCAGGCGTCCGCCGGGCCCGGTGAGTGCAGCGTGTGCCGGGGGAGCGGGGGTCCGGTACCGGCCTATATGGCGGCTGTCAGCGGGGACGGATCCCGGGCCATGGGGGGGCAGGGGTGATATACCGGATCCCGGGGCAGGGGTGATATACCGGATCCCGGGGCAGGGGTGATATACCGGATCCCGGGCCAGGGGTGATATACCGGATCCCGGGGCAGGGGTGATATACCGGATCCCGGGGCAGGGGTGATATACCGGATCCCGGGACATGGGGGGGGCAGGGGTGATATACCGGATCCCGGGGCAGGGGTGATATACCGGATCCCGGGACATGGGGGGGGGCAGGGGTGATATACCGGATCCCGGGGCAGGGGTGATATACCGGATCCCGGGACATGGGGGGGGCAGGGGTGATATACCGGATCCCGGGCCAGGGGTGATATACCGGATCCCGGGCCATGGGGGGACATACCCGATCCCGGGCCATGGGGGGGCAGGGGTGATATACCGGATCCCGGGCCATGGGGGGGGCAGGGGTGATATACCGGATCCCGGGCCATGGGGGGGGCAGGGGTGATATACCGGATCCCGGGCCATGGGGGGGCAGGGGTGATATACCGGATCCCGGGCCATGGGGGGGCAGGGGTGATATACCGGATCCCGGGGCAGGGGTGATATACCGGTTCCCGGGGCATGGGGTTATATACCGGATCCCTGGCCATGGGGGAGCAGGGGTTATATACCGGATCCCGGGCCATGGGGGGGCAGGGGTTATATACCGGATCCCGGTGACTGATATTATATACCAGATCCCGGGCCATGGGGGAGCAGGGGTTATATACCGGATCCCGGTGACTGGCGTTATTATATACCGGATCCCGGTGACTGGCGTTATTATATACCGGATCCCGGTGACTGGCGTTATTATATACCGGATCTCGGTGACTGGCGTTATTATATACCGGATCCCGGTGACTGGCGTTATTATATACCGGATCTCGGTGACTGGCGTTATTATATACCGGATCTCGGTGACTGGCGTTATTATATACCGGATCTGGGTGACTGGCGTTATTATATACCGGATCTCGGTGACTGGCGTTATTATATACCGGATCTCGGTGACTGGCGTTATTATATTCTGGATCCCGGTTACGCGTCATATATACAGATAGAATCCATCAGCTGTAAGTCTGGATGTAATTCTAACTGGGATCCCTGTCAGTGTGTATAAGCAGGGGGGAGTGGATCCCTGTCAGTGTGTATAAGCAGGGGGGAGTGGATCCCTGTCAGTGTGTATAAGCACGGAGGAGGGGATCCCTGTCAGTGTGTGTAAGCAGGGGGGAGTGGATCCCTGTCAGGGTGTATAGGCAGAGAGGAGAGGATCCCTGTCAGTGTGTGTAAGCAGGGAGGAGGGGATCCCTGTCGGTGTGTGTAAGCAGGGGGGAGTGGATCCCTGTCACTGTATGTAAGCAGGGAGGAGGGGATCCCTGTCAGTTTGTGTAAGCAGGGAGGAGTGGATCCCTGTCACTGTGTATAGGCAGAGAGGAGGGGATTCCTGTCACTGTGTGTATAGGCAGAGAGGAGGGGATTCCTGTCACTGTGTGTATAGGCAGGGGGGAGGGGATCCCTGTCACTGTGTGTATAGGCAGGGGGGAGGGGATCCCTGTCAGTGTGTGTATAGGCAGGGGATCCCTGTCAGTGTGTGTATAGGCAGGGGATCCCTGTCAGTGTGTGTATAGGCAGGGGATCCCTGTCAGTGTGTGTATAGGCAGGGGATCCCTGTCAGTGTGTGTATAGGCAGGGGATCCCTGTCAGTGTGTGTATAGGCAGGGGATCCCTGTCAGTGTGTGTATAGGCAGGGGATCCCTGTCAGTGTGTGTATAGGCAGGGGATCCCTGTCAGTGTGTGTATAGGCAGGGGATCCCTGTCAGTGTGTGTATAGGCAGGGGATCCCTGTCAGTGTGTGTATAGGCAGGGGATCCCTGTCAGTGTGTGTATAGGCAGGGGATCCCTGTCAGTGTGTGTATAGGCAGGGGATCCCTGTCAGTGTGTGTATAGGCAGGGGATCCCTGTCAGTGTGTGTATAGGCAGGGGATCCCTGTCAGTGTGTGTATAGGCAGGGGATCCCTGTCAGTGTGTGTATAGGCAGGGGGGAGGGGATCCCTGTCAGTGTGTGTATAGGCAGGGGGGAGGGGATCCCTGTCAGTGTGTGTATAGGCAGGGGGGAGGGGATCCCTGTCAGTGTGTGTATAGGCAGGGGGGAGGGGATCCCTGTCAGTGTGTGTATAGGCAGGGGGGAGGGGATCCCTGTCAGTGTGTGTATAGGCAGGGGGGAGGGGATCCCTGTCACTGTGTGTATAGGCAGGGGGGAGGGGATCCCTGTCACTGTGTGTATAGGCAGGGGGGAGGGGATCCCTGTCACTGTGTGTATAGGCAGGGGGGAGGGGATCCCGGTCAGTGTGTGTATAGGCAGGGGGGAGGGGATCCCTGTCAGTTTGCGTATAGGCAGGGGATCCCTGCAGGCAGGGGGGGAGGGGATCCCTGTCACTGTGTGTATAGGCAGGGGGGAGGGGATCCCTGTCACTGTGTGTATAGGCAGGGGGGAGGGGATCCCTGTCACTGTGTGTATAGGCAGGGGATCCCTGTCAGTGTGTGTATAGGCAGGGGATCCCTGTCAGTGTGTGTATAGGCAGGGGATCCCTGTCAGTGTGTGTATAGGCAGGGGGGAGGGGATCCCTGTCACTGTGTGTATAGGCAGGGGGGAGGGGATCCCTGTCAGTGTGTGTATAGGCAGGGGATCCCTGTCAGTGTGTGTATAGGCAGGGGATCCCTGTCAGTGTGTGTATAGGCAGGGGATCCCTGTCAGTGTGTGTATAGGCAGGGGATCCCTGTCAGTGTGTGTATAGGCAGGGGATCCCTGTCAGTGTGTGTATAGGCAGGGGATCCCTGTCAGTGTGTGTATAGGCAGGGGATCCCTGTCAGTGTGTGTATAGGCAGGGGATCCCTGTCAGTGTGTGTATAGGCAGGGGGGAGGGGATCCCTGTCAGTGTGTGTATAGGCAGGGGGGAGGGGATCCCTGTCAGTGTGTGTATAGGCAGGGGGGAGGGGATCCCTGTCAGTGTGTGTATAGGCAGGGGGGAGGGGATCCCTGTCAGTGTGTGTATAGGCAGTGGGGAGGGGATCCCTGTCACTGTGTGTATAGGCAGGGGGGAGGGGATCCCTGTCACTGTGTGTATAGGCAGGGGGGAGGGGATCCCTGTCACTGTGTGTATAGGCAGGGGGGAGGGGATCCCTGTCAGTTTGCGTATAGGCAGGGGATCCCTGCAGGCAGGGGGGGAGGGGATCCCTGTCAGTGTGTGTATAAGCAGGGGGGAGGGGATCCCTGTCACTGTGTGTATAGGCAGGGGGGAGGGGATCCCTGTCACTGTGTGTATAGGCAGGGGGGAGGGGATCTCTGTCAGTGTGTGTATAGGCAGTGGATCCCTTTCAGTGTGTGTATAGGCAGGGGGGAGGGGATCCCTGTCAGTGTGTGTATAGGCAGGGGGGAGGGGATCCCTGTCAGTGTGTGTATAGGCAGGGGGGAGGGGATCCCTGTCACTGTGTGTATAGGCAGGGGGGAGGGGATCCCTGTCACTGTGTGTATAGGCAGGGGGGAGGGGATCTCTGTCAGTGTGTGTATAGGCAGTGGATCCCTTTCAGTGTGTGTATAGGCAGGGGGGAGGGGATCCCTGTCAGTGTGTGTATAGGCAGGGGGGAGGGGATCCCTGTCAGTGTGTGTATAGGCAGGGGGGAGGGGATCCCTGTCAGTGTGTGTATAGGCAGGGGGGAGGGGATCCCTGTCAGTGTGTGTATAGGCAGTGGGGAGGGGATCCCTGTCACTGTGTGTATAGGCAGGGGGGAGGGGATCCCTGTCACTGTGTGTATAGGCAGGGGGGAGGGGATCCCTGTCAGTGTGTGTATAGGCAGGGGGGAGGGGATCCCTGTCAGTTTGCGTATAGGCAGGGGATCCCTGCAGGCAGGGGGGGAGGGGATCCCTGTCAGTGTGTGTATAAGCAGGGGGGAGGGGATCCCTGTCACTGTGTGTATAGGCAGGGGGGAGGGGATCCCTGTCACTGTGTGTATAGGCAGGGGGGAGGGGATCTCTGTCAGTGTGTGTATAGGCAGTGGATCCCTTTCAGTGTGTGTATAGGCAGGGGGGAGGGGATCCCTGTCACTGTGTGTAAGCAGGGGGGAGGGGATCTCTGTCAGTGTGTGTATAGGCAGGGGGGAGGGGATCTCTGTCAGTGTGTGTATAGGCAGGGGGGAGGGGATCTCTGTCAGTGTGTGTATAGGCAGGGGGGAGGGGATCTCTGTCAGTGTGTGTATAGGCAGGGGGGAGGGGATCTCTATCAGTGTGTGTATAGGCAGTGGATCCCTTTCAGTGTGTGTATAGGCAGGGAGGAGAGGATCCCTGTCACCGTGTATAGGCAGCGAGGAAGGGATCCCTGTCAGTGTGTGTAAGCAGGGGGGAGGGGATCCCTGTCAGTGTGTGTAAGCAGGGGGGAGGGGATCCCTGTCAGTGTTGGGATGAGGGGTCTTTATGGAGAGGTAACATAAATCCCTGGTAATCGGCTGCACACGGCTTTTTCCTGATGAACGTGTTTCCGGGGCATTAGAATCAATGGAGCTGCGGTCATAGAGGGGCGGTGGTTTCCTCCCACTGTGGGTGGGCCTCCACTACTTCATCCCCGGCCCTCTGCCCATGAATGGAACACGAGAACCGGGCCGCGGTTCAAAAAAAACTACCCCCCACTGGCTTACCCGCGCCGCTCTATACGTAGGCAAAACCTAAAGTGAGTGTACCTGATGGTATATTCCCTTTAAAGGGGTTCTCCAGAGCTACAAAAACATGGCCACTTTCTTTCAGAGACAGCGCAGCTCTTGTCTCCAGTTTGGGTGGGGATTGCCAATCGATTTCATTGAAGTGAATAGAGCTTGATTGCAAACCGCACCTGAACTGGAGACGAGTGGGGCTGTCTCTGGAAGCAAGTGGCCATGTTTTTGCAGCGCTGGAGAACCCCTTTAAAGGGATTTTTCTGTGTCATGATGGGAGATCACTTACACATGCCACCACTTTGATTGTTGGGGGGCTAACCTCTTTATCCCTCATTAAATGTGAGAGTAAGGGATGCAGCTCTGGTGGCGGGCTGCACATCAGGGACGGGGTGGCTGCACGCTGGTGGATGCGGTAATGGGGGGGGGCAGTTGTGCAAGAAAATAAAATCCTCATCGGTTTGAGTCTTGTGCTATTACTTTGAAATTGAAAGCATTGATGGCCTACGGCTAGAGATACAGCCAGGCTGAGGGGCGGGGGCAGAGTGTTACCCTTTTAGATGTCGCCCACACACATCTCCGCTGTTGGCCATGCCCTGGACCCTAAGGGCCCTATTACATGGGACGATTATCGTGCAAAAAATCGTTATATTCGAATTTAAATGATAATCATTCTGTGTAATTGCAGGCAACGATCGAAAAATCGTTCGTATGTCGCTGATAGTTGATTTTAGATCTGAACCTAAAATTATTGTTAATCATTCGCTGTAAGGGCCCTATTCCACGGAGCGATAATCGTCCGAATCGGCTCGATTCGGCCGATTATCGCTCCGTGGACTAGAGACAATGATCAGCTGATGATCGTTGTCATCGGCTGATCGTTGATATAGGTCCGGACCTATATTTGTCGGGCGCTGACCGCGTACCGCTACGTCGAATAGCAGTGCGCGGCCGGCGACTGACGATATACATGACCTATTCATGGTGCAGGGCTCCTCCAGCGTCAGGGCGACCTGTGTCTGCTTACAGGCCGCTCAGCCAATCACAGGCCGCGGCAGTCCCGGCCAGTGATTGGCTGAGCGGCTTGTCAGCTGCCCTGAAGCTGGAGGAGCGTGCGGGACCCGGGAGAAGCAGGAGAATAGGAGCCCTGCACCATGAATAGGTAATGTATACTAGTTAAGCAAGAGCTGCAAGGACATCGGTAACTATGTCCTTGCAGCCCTTGTTTAACGATAATCGGGGCCGTGGAATAGTCCCATAATTCCAAGTTCCGTGTTTTTTTACTAATCATTCAGTGTAATTGCACATTGTCCATTGTGTTGCTGAGATCAGAAGGAATTAACGATCATAATAACGATCGTATTTAACGACCATCGTTCTGTGTGATATGGTGAACGATTTCTGGTTAACGATAATTTTATTTTTTTTATTTTATTTGTATAGCGCACACAGATTCCGAAGAGCTTTACCTATCTGTATGTTTTTGTGTGTGGGAGGAAACCCAGGCAAACACAGAACATACAAACTCTTTGAAGGTGCTGCCCTTGGTGTGCGATCTAATTTGCAATTGTTTATCATTAGTCATTAATCGTTAAAAATCGCTCTGTGTAATAGGACCCTTTATACTTTGTGGAATTTTCTGGATCTGTTGGTGTCTCAGGTTTCTGACTCATTGAGGGCAGCTTAGAGACATGATATAACTGAGATCTGCCAAAAAACGGCCTACATAAAAGTGTCACCTGCTCAGGGGTCATGTCTGGGGTTGCGTAGTTACTATATAGTGATTGTTTTAGCATCTTTCTCTCATAGGTCTTCCGTGTAGGTTGCAAAATGCTCTAGTTTCCCGATGGGGGTCGCTATTTTGTGTATGACAGGTTGTTGACCCCAAATCTGACCGTGCTAAACCTCACCTGATCTATTTCCATGCATCCAGCTGCACTTGGTCAGGTCTGGTATAAGCCTAAAGCCCCTATTAAACGGGGCAACAAAGAGGTGCAAATGAGCGCTGTCAGCTGCTCCTCACTCCCCGCTCGCTGCCAACGCTATTACCCGCAGCAGAAGTGAGCGGGTGAGTACAGCGGGAGCAGCAACGAGCTTTGGGGGCGCTGCCCGGGTGATCGCTAGATCGTCCGGGCAGCCCATGGCATATAGCAGCGGTCTGCTGCCTCCTATTCCACGGGGTGACTGCAGCAGATCGCTGCTATATTAGTTGTTTGTCTTTCAACATGTTGAAAGACAACGACAGACAACGATGAGCTAACATCGCTCATGTCGGCTGATCATTGCACTCTTACACGGAACGCTTATTGGCCGAATTTGGCCCATAATCGTTCCGTGTAGTAGGGCCTTCAGGGTTTGTCTGGTCTGGATGGGTCCACAAGGGTCTGGATGGCTGGAGTCCACAAGGGTCTGGATGGCTGGAGTCCACGAGGGTCTGGATGGCTGGAGTCCACGAGGGTCTGGATGGCTGGAGTCCACGAGGGTCTGGATGGCTGGAGTCCACGAGGGTCTGGATGGCTGGAGTCCACGAGGGTCTGGATGGCTGGAGTCCACGAGGGTCTGGATGGCTGGAGTCCACGAGGGTCTGGATGGCTGGAGTCCACGAGGGTCTGGATGGCTGGAGTCCACGAGGGTCTGGATGGCTGGAGTCCACGAGGGTCTGGATGGCTGGAGTCCACGAGGGTCTGGATGGCTGGAGTCCACGAGGGTCTGGATGGCTGGAGTCCACGAGGGTCTGGATGGCTGGGGTCCACGAGGGTCTGGATGGCTGGGGTCCACAAGGGTCTGGATGGCTGGAGTCCACGAGGGTCTGGATGGCTGGAGTCCACGAGGGTCTGGATGGCTGGAGTCCACGAGGGTCTGGATGGCTGGAGTCCACGAGGGTCTGGATGGCTGGAGTCCACGAGGGTCTGGATGGCTGGAGTCCACGAGGGTCTGGATGGCTGGAGTCCACGAGGGTCTGGATGGCTGGAGTCCACGAGGGTCTGGATGGCTGGAGTCCACGAGGGTCTGGATGGCTGGAGTCCACGAGGGTCTGGATGGCTGGAGTCCACGAGGGTCTGGATGGCTGGAGTCCACGAGGGTCTGGATGGCTGGAGTCCGCGAGGGTCTGGATGGCTGGAGTCCGCGAGGGTCTGGATGGCTGGAGTCCGCGAGGGTCTGGATGGCTGGAGTCCGCGAGGGTCTGGATGGCTGGAGTCCGCGAGGGTCTGGATGGCTGGCGTCCGCGAGGGTCTGGGTGGCTGGCGTCCGCGAGGGTCTGGGTGGCTGGCGTCCGCGAGGGTCTGGGTGGCTGGAGTCCGCGAGGGTCTGGGTGGCTGGCGTCCGCGAGGGTCTGGGTGGCTGGCGTCCGCGAGGGTCTGGGTGGCTGGCGTCCGCGAGGGTCTGGGTGGCTGGCGTCCGCGAGGGTCTGGGTGGCTGGCGTCCGCGAGGGTCTGGGTGGCTGGCGTCCGCGAGGGTCTGGGTGGCTGGCGTCCGCGAGGGTCTGGATGGCTGGCGTCCACAAGGGTCTCGGTACTAGTATCGGTCGGCTTTCTTGGTTCATGAGTATTGTTGTATTGTGGATTCATCACCAATTATATATTGACACAAAGTGGGAAATCTGCCGTCCCCGAAACGTAAAAGATTTATTTGGCTTCACACTTATTCTTAGGCCAGTTTCACACGTAACTGATCCCTTTCTTGTCAATTTCAATGAGAACACGTAGTCGCAGCGGGATTGACATCAGTTACGTGTGACACAAGCCTTAAGGCCCTATTCCACCAGACGATTATCGTTTGCATAATCGTTAACAATCTCAAACGACGCTATTGTGAAAGACCTGAAAACGTTCACTCATTTCCATGGAACGATAATCGTTACTTATGATCGCATTTGCGATCGTTTCTTCTTCGCTGTTTCTTTGCTATTGCGTTCGTATCTACTGTGAACATCTTATTCAATGCGAACGATTTGCGAACGAGCAACAATAAAAATAGGTCCAGGTCTTATAAAGCAATCAACGATTTCTCGTTCGGTCGTTAATAGTTAACTGCATTTCAACCAAACAATTATCGTTTGGATTCGAACGATTTAACGATAATCTGAATGATAATCGTCCGGTGGAATAGGGCCCTTAGAGTGGTCTGTCTTGCATTAGACCTCCAGCGTTCTCTCTTGGTGTAGTATGAACTATGGTGGTGTGCTGGGCTTGCACAGTTAGGGCGCGTTCACACTACAGAATCTGTGCGGATAACCTCTGGCAGATTCCATGCACTCCCTCCGCTCCCGCTTGTAGATCTGGTCGTCCCATAGTCTCCATTCTTTTCAGGCAGATTGCACTGTACGCCCGAAAAAAGAATTGACATGTCAATTCTTTCGCTGGATGTCGGAATCGGCCTGAACATAGAATGAAGCCTAAGGGACGGCCAGATGTATAAGTGGGGGAGGCGCGCAGACGGAATCCGCGTGTAGTAGGAACGTACCCTTATAGACAATGAACAGCACACAGCTCGTGTCATTGGGAATGATTTCCCTGATTGCAAATAATACACGTGAATGGGGTTTTCCAAATCATCTGCACCTATTGGAAGAAAGGAGATGACTGAGGATTTCAGGGCAGGTTCAGGTCTTGTATTTACAGCCACAATAAGCCACCAGCAGAGTCCGGCAATTCCCTATCACACCCAGCCAACCAGCTATTCCTATACACCTATTGTCAAGGTCTATGGCTTCCTATTATAAAATAAACATGACCCTTTGCCCGATGGGTCATACATTAAACCCAGTTGACTTCTAATGGTTTCTGTCAGGGTTACCATTGTGCAGTGTCCTGGTACCTGTCCCCCGGCTTAGAGGTGTCATGTGGCTGGGAAATTTCCTGCTCTTTAAGTTGTATTTACTGTCATTATACTGGGCACATTTCTAAGCAGCATATATCAATGTGTATTGTAGTGCAAGGGTTAATATTGTATATATGCCACACCCAGTGATCACATGGGAGGAAGGTTTAGGTCACTCTTCCAAGTAACTTCTATGTGCCGTAAGGGAGGAGACTTCCAGGGGCCACAAATGAGCGAGATCAGTGCCGAGCCATTACAGGGCACAAGATATCTAGCAGATGGGCTGCATGAACAATTGTTGTATCACTCAGACATGCATATATAGGGGTCTGGGGTATATGTGCATATATCTATCTGGGATGTGTGTATATATAAATATGGGTCTGGGATATGTGTGTGTGTGTGTGTAATATATATATTGGAGTCTGGGATGTGTGTGCAGATATATTGGGGTCTGGGATATGTGTGTGTGTGTGTGTGTGTGTGTGTGTGTGTGTGTGTAATATATATATTGGGGTCTGGGATATGTGTGTGCAGATATATTGGGGTCTAGGATATGTGTGTGTAGATATATTGGGGTCTAGGATATGTGTGTGTAGATATATTGGGGTCTGGGATATGTGTGTGTAGATATATTGGGGTCTGGGATATGTATGTAGATATGTTGGGGTCTGGGATGTGTGTGTAGATATATTGGGGTCTAGGATGTGTGTGTAGATATATTGGGGTCTGGGATATGTGTGTGTAGATATATTGGGGTCTGGGATATGTGTGTGTAGATATATTGGGGTCTGGGATATGTGTGTAGATATATTGGGGTCTAGGATATGTGTGTGTAGATATATTGGGGTCTGGGATATGTGTGTAGATATATTGGGGTCTGGGATATGTGTGTAGATATATTGGGGTCTGGGATATGTGTGTGTAGATATATTGGGGTCTGGGATGTGTGTGTGTAGATATATTGGGGTCTGGGATATGTGTGTGTAGATATACTGGGGTCTGGGATATGTGTGTGTAGATATATTGGGGTCTGGGATATGTGTGTGTAGATATACTGGGGTCTGGGATATGTGTGTGTAGATATATTGGGGTCTGGGATATGTGTGTGTAGATATATTGGGGTCTGGGATATGTGTGTGTAGATATATTGGGGTCTGGGATATGTGTGTGTAGATATATTGGGGTCTGGGATATGTGTGTGTAGATATATTGGGGTCTGGGATATGTGTGTGTAGATATACTGGGGTCTGGGATATGTGTGTGTAGATATATTGGGGTCTGGGATGTGTGTAGATATATTGGGGTCTAGGATATGTGTATATGTGCTTTCAGTTTCCAGATCACTAGCAGCAGTATATACTTGCCAGCCATGCTGCTTGTGATCCTGCATTTGGCTCTGATCCTTGTGCCAGCTGTATGTTCAGGCCGAAGTTGTGGCTGGAGGACTGAAGAACCAGATGCTGGATCACAAGTGGCATGACTGGTAAGTATATACTGCTACTGGTGATCTGGAAACTGACAGCACAGATATATACCAGACCCCTGTGTGTGTGTGTGTGTATATATATATATATCTCTGTGTTGTCCGTTTCTCTTTATCTTTCGGGGATGCACAAGCCCCTGCTGGTTACACAGAGATGTGTGGACATTTTTGAACAGGCACAATAGATGTGATCAGCCGATAATCAGGCGTTTGCTCGGTCTTTGGCTGATCGCTGCCTGTTTACACGGGCCAATTATCTGCTGCAGGAGTGTTGCTACCGATAATCGGCCTGTGTAAAATGACCCCAAGTCTGGGCCTGGCCAGAGTAGAGTAAGAAGGTTTGGGCCTCTGACCCTCATCCAGCACAGCTGTACTGCTTTTCGGCAGTCACCGTAACATCCTGGTCTAATAGCAGCCTTTGCCTAAGGACAGGTCTGAGCCATGTACAAGGTGACCATGACAGTTAGGTGGTCTTGTCTAATGGTACTTTTACACGGAGCGATAATTCGCCCGATCGCACGATTAACGATTTTGAATGAACAATGTTTTTTTTTTTTATAACGATCAGCATTTAGATGGAACGATACATCGTACGGAAAAATCGTCATGCGATCGTTTTGCGATTGTTTAAGCCTATCTCACACATAGGTGAAATCGTTGAAAGAATGTTTACATGAATGATTTCTCGCTCGTCGTTTGATCGTTCGCTGCGTTTACACGTACGATTATCGTTCGAATTTGATCGTTATCATGCAAATTCGAACAATAAATCTTTCCGTGTAAAAGTACCATTAGACCGCCAACAGTCCACGCTGAGATGAACCCGGAGCTAACCAGACAGGCAAATGGCTGAAGTCAGGGAACCTTCCTCAAGAACTCTTACTACACTTAACTCTTTGGCAACTTCAGTCAGCATTTATGGTTAGCGGCCATGTTTTTGTAGTGCTTGAGAACCCCTTTAGGTCAGCGGTTATGGTTAGCGGTTATGGTTAGCGGCCATATATGTATGGGCCGTTCGTCTCCTGTTGCCTAATGACACCACCCATTCCAAGCTGGCAGAGACTAATGCTGCCCACAACAGCTGTCATGTATGGGTTATACAAAGGACACTGGGTATAAACACCCCCCTGCCATGTGACATCGCAGAGGAAGTACAACACTCAGCTAGCCTGTAACATACCAATAATTGCCCCCGCTGGTTACCACAGTTAAAGTGAATCTGTACCATCCGACATCCCCCCCCAAACCAGCGGTACTGTTCTGTTGTCTTGCTCAATCCATGCCGCTGTGGTACGGGGGTAGAGAATCTGTGCCCTAGGTCTGCAGCGCCTCTCTCCACCTCTCTTCTGCGTCCACACCCCTGGGTATTATAATTGTCTTTGGCTGGAAACCAAACCCAGGAGACAGACAGCCCCCGGGACAAGGCATGGATTGAGCAAGACAACAGAGCGGTAATGGCGGTGTGGGGGTTGTGTCTGGCGTTAAAGATGACACAACCCTCAGCTCAGGCTGCTGATAATGTGGATAGAGCCCTATTATTGGTCCCAGTTGGGTTTAGTAATTGATGGTAAGAACGAGGCTGTAGCTATTTGTGCCATCGGAAGTCCCGGGCACCTAAATGAAGTGGCATAAAGCCAGTGTGAACAGAGCCTTAGGCTGTGTGCATACTGAACCATAGGTATTCCTATGTTACTAAACCCACCTGTTCTGGGTATTTACACAGCCATAATTAGAACCTAAAGAAAGATTCGTCAACAGCAGACAGCCTTAAAAACGGCATCTTCCTCTGCAACCATGCGGTCCTACTCCCTTCATCCATCTACTGCGGCTTTCTGTTCTAACCAGCAGAGGGCAGCACCTGGGTCAGGCACCCACAAGGTGTGATCGTATGATCCTAACATGAAGACATGCAGGGCTGCACAGGAGCTGGAGACACAAGAGCATTTGAATCTCTCTACATGAAGCAGGTGCTGTATGTCCTGCAGGAAATGGTGGTATTATCTCCAGTACTTATCAGCTGCTGTATGTCCTGTAGGAAGGGGTGTATTCTTTCCAGTCTGGACAGCAGGGGAGGTTTTCTATGGGGATTTGCTGCTGCTCTGGACAGTTCCTGACATGGACAGAATGCACCATATCCTGCAGGACACACAGCATCTGATAAGTACTGGAAGACTGGAGATTTTTTAAATAGAACTAAATTAGAAATCTGCATAACTTGCTGACACCAGTTATTAGGAAGTACCCCTTTAAGCTTGGGAGGGTGGAGAACATCTGTAGGTATCTCCCCTCATGATCAGTCACATACTGGCAATGAAGTTTAAAAAAAGCATTTAACATGTCCGGAATCCTTTGTGCGTCTGTTCCGACCTTTGCTGATAATACAGTAATGAGCTGGGAGAAGCATTCAGCGGTGCGCTTCCCTACCCGACTCCCGAGCTTCCTAGACTTACTGTAAAAGATGTCTCCTGTGGTGATCTGGGGAGAGAAGCACACAGTCACGCTCTTCCCCCAGCTCCTTCTAACTGTTTTAATCTATGAATTGGCTGTAAGGCTGCATTCACACGTCTGTAAGTTTTGGAGTCCCTGTCCTGGATTGTTTCCCTGCCCGGCATGATGATGATACAGGGGAAACTGTTTTAATCTCTGCAGCTTACAGCATAAAAATGTCAGTAACATATAAAGCCCGGCTTTTACATAGCGGTATGTGAGGAAGAGAACGGTCAGGGAGTACGCGGCGTGTGCTGGCACTAGGTAATTGTAGTGCGGCGGAGGATCCCACCAAAGTTCATTTAAGGACAAGAGGGTAACTAGCCAAAGCAGCCCAAGTGCGGCCTGTGTACAAAGTTACAGGAAGACTATATATACACTGGCATCTATATGGGGACCTCATACCTATTGCAGAACAAGCATGGAGATGGGGGCTGATCTGTCTGTTTACTTATGAGACCAGATCCCCGGACGGTACTTACTGTTCATCCACCTTATCTCAGGAAGTGTCAGCTGTCCTAATCAAGGATTTCTGATATTTGTTGACATGACAGAAATAAAAAGATCACTGAGAATTCTTTAAGCGTGTGTTTACACTAAGCATGTACCCGTCTCTCAGCGATATCAGAAGTTATTGATCCAGCCGGCTCTCACTGCTGACACCTGATCAGGAGATCTAGCTGGGGAGAGAGCGCAGCAGCCGTGCCATCCGCCTCCTGTCCCTGTCAGGAACTGTCCAGAGCAGGAGAGGTTTTCTGGTTCAATGGTTTTTAAGAACATATTACAAAAGAGAAAATCTATAAGCACTGACTCTAGTGCCAACAGGGAAGGTAACATGTTTGTACAGCAAGCTAACATATGGGTTACCAAAGAATAAAGTAACTAATAACATTCGGTATATTACATAGATATAGAATTGTGGTAACATACATTCAGCCTGGTAGAGGGACATTAGGTGTAGCACCTCCTGGGCAGATCAGTGTGAAGTATACTGGGTCATCAGTAAAGATAATATACAAGGTAAAGAGAGAAAAATAATATAATATAAATGTCCTCAAAGCCGATATGTGAGCTGCTCATTGTGTGTACAGTATGGCCATTCCATCCATAAACTCTGTTTGCGTAGAAAAGGTTGTGTGGATCCAGCGCTATACGCTAAAACCTTTTCAGAATAAAACGATGAGTGTCCTGCTGTTATATACTGCTGTATACTCATTGTCTGGAGGGAAGGTACAAGATTTCCAGGATCTGGCTAACACTATTTTTGCATGTATGAATAGTAGACAAGCTATTGGTCTGATAGTGGGAGAAATAGACTGGGTATCTAAGAAAAGAAGGACCATGTGGGGCCCCAGGGGCAGCTGTACCCGGAGGACCCTATTAATGAGTGTAATACATGAGTCCCAATACGGATTCACTACAGGGCACTGCCAAAGGAAATGAGCGTGCCACAGTCGCCGCAATTTCTGCAGCATTTGTCTGATGTTCCTGGGTGGATATGGGCCAGTTCCGTGGGTGTGTAGTACCATTGCAAGATGGTTTTTATAGCAGATTCTATATGGGTGCTACATGTGAAGGTTTTATGTATAACAGAAAGGGCTGCTTGCCGGAGAGGTTTTCTATGGGGATTTGCTGCTGCTCTGGACAGTTCCTGACATGGACAGAGGAGGCAGCAGAGAGCACTGTTAGACTGGAGAGAATACACCACTTCCCGAAGCAAGCTGGAGTGGTGTGTGCAGCGTCCCAAGCCTTGAGGAGAGAGCCGTGCCCGGCAGCAGCACAGCGTGCAGCAAGGACAGGTAATGTATGCTGCTTACAGCGGGGGAGCCGGCGGGAGTAGAAGGGGTTAAGCGCGGTATAATTACATACTCGCTGCGGTCGTTTAGACCGCAGCAAGTATGTAGTTTATGGGAACTGACAGGACCTGCCGGGCTCGCAGCGAGATTCTCGCTGCGAGCCCGCCCGTGTGAATATACCCTTAATGACACTGGATCCACAGCATGAAATCTGGTACGTGTGAAGGCACCCTTAAAGAGTGCTCTGGGCAAAGCTAAAAAAACAGCAGGAGGTGGGGGTATAATAATAAGGTAATACTTGCACCTGTGTCCATATATAATCTGGTCTTTTATAATACTACTTCTTCTCACTCCAGAGTCCACGCTGAGTACATGCTGCCCCCATCCCATTGGTAGATGGCCCATACATGCTGCCCCCATCCCATTGGTAGATGGCCCATACATGCTGCCCCCATCCCATTGGTAGATGGCCCATACATGCTGCCCCCATCCCATTGGTAGATGGCCCATACATGCTGCCCCCATCCCATTGGTAGATGGCCCATACATGCTGCCCCCATCCCATTGGTAGATGGCCCATACATGCTGCCCCCATCCCATTGGTAGATGGCCCATACATGCTGCCCCCATCCCATTGGTAGATGGCCCATACATGCTGCCCCCATCTCATTGGTAGATGGCCCATACATGCTGCCCCCATCTCATTGGTAGATGGCTCATACATGCTGCCCCCATCCCATTGGTAGATGGCCCATACATGCTGCCCCCATCCCATTGGTAGATGGCCCATACATGCTGCCCCCATCTCATTGGTAGATGGCCCATACATGCTGCCCCCATCCCATCGGCTACAGGTCTGCACCAGTCTGGACGCCATCTATAGTTCCAGGGTTCTGATGTATTCTCACTCCCATATACTTTTTCAGGATTCTCTGCGTTTCCTTCATCTTGTAGGTTGGATTCTTCACGGTGCGGCACTTTTTTTCCTTGTTTTGCTGACGCATAAAGCAGGTTTGAGTTACAGATCTTGGCAGAAAGCGCAGAGTAAGCCCTTTAACCCCTCACAGAGATGGGACCTTCTTTATTGGGTCTGTATATCTTTTGATATAACACTTGGAGGTGTTTTCCAGTAAAGCTTGTTGTATAGATCCCCACAGATTGCAGGATCTGGTTTGGTCTTGGTAAATGGAGACGTCTTCTGGGTTGCACGGTTGGGGCACTTTGCTTGCTCTTATACCCGTACGACTCTATTGGCCAGCTGTATGCTGAGAGGTGACAATTGAGAGCAGAAGCTTTCTTGGTGGATTTCCCAACCAGTGTACAGCGTGAAGCAGACTATAGCCATGGGAATTGGACGCCCTTATCTCCCCCAACCTCACCATAAAGCTATGTTCACACTATGTACAAACAATGGCTGCTGTTTCACATGTTCCTGCGGCCGATACTGCCTTATGGGCCGCAGTAACATTATTGACATACATTGTGCCGGCCATATGTATCTATTAAAGGGAACCTGTCACCCCCCGTGCCGGGGTGACAGGCTCCCGATCCCCCGTTAGAGCCCCCTATACTCACCTAATCCTGCCGGGTCCCGCTTCTGGAGGTGTTCGGGTGATGAAGATCTCAGCCGCTGCAGCCCGGCGCGCTGGACGGAGCGCTGGACTCTCCTGTCTTTCTCTATGGGTGTTGGACTCATCTCTCAGCGCGCGCGCACCCGACCACCTCCAGAAGCGGGACCCGGCGGAATTAGGTGAGTATAGGGGGCTCTAACGGGGGGTCGGGAGCCTGTCACCCCGGTACGGGGGGGTGACAGGTTCCCTTTAAGCATTGATTTCCATGTCCACTACGGCAGCAAGACAGTTACACGGTGGGAGCTGTCAATTATTTCCTGCCCATGTTTGGAAACGACGACCGGAAATAACTGACAGGTCAATTATCTCCATGGCCATATTGAACAATGGCCATTGTTTCAATTGATTTCAATGGGACACTATTTATGATTGGAACGGCCGTTGTTTTAATCAGCAACAATGGCCATTCTTTTTTTTACTGGATTGTTTTTGCAGCATTTGGCTGTATTCCCACTTTGAGAACATATCAGGTAGAAGCGACTTCTTAAAGTGACACTGTACCCACAATCTGACCCCCCCCAAACCACTTGTACCTTTGGGTAGCTGCTTCTAATCTAAGATCTGTCCTGCGGTCTGTTCGGCAGGTGATGCAGTTATTGTCCTAAAAAAATACTTCATCATTAGGAATGCCACTGAAACATTTTCTCCATGCTGAACATTGCACAGGTCCTTAACGATCCAGCCCATGTGCCGGGCGGACACAGGTGGGGAATAGGAGGCAATCTGCCTGGAGCATTCCTAATGATGATGATGAGGGTGGGAAGGAGGGACGGAGGGGTGGTTCAAAGTTAGGGCACAGATACTCCCATTTGGCACGGGGCTTCAAGTTTAAAAGTATAACTGCATCACCTGCTGAACGGACCCCAGGACAGATCTTGGATTAAAAGCAGCTATCCGAGGGTACAAGCGGTTTGGGGGGGTCAGATTGTGGGTACAGAGTCGCTTTAAATATACGGCCGTTAATAATGATTGTGAGATGACGGCCTTTCCCGATATGTTCCTGGGAACATGGCCTTTTCCTTCCATCGTTGGTTGGCGTCACTTCCCGTATTACATAGGGAGATTTGTCTTGTTCATCCATCGGTCTCCTGGCCGCTTAGGCTGCTCTTACAGTTCGGTCTAGTTGCAGTTTTATTGCGTCTATGATGCCAGAACCAGGTGTCAGTACGACAGTATAAAGAACAGGTGCTGCTGCCTTTTATTTTAATCCATTTCTCACTGGGTGTGTAAGTATATGGCACCACCTTTCAGTCTTCACCCCAGTATGGCCACCAATAATCACCCCATTCAGCTGATCAATCCCAGCAACTGCTCAGCTGCATCCAACCTCTTCAGCCGCTGGTGACCAAATGCTGGGACTGGGACGTGCTCCGGCCGTGCTCCTCTCCTGAGCTCCTGTGGACTCTTGGTCGCCCATGCTCCCTGCGGATAGGGTGTTGGTGCTGTGTGGCTGAGATAACTACTGTATCTGCAGGGAGACCGGTCACTAAGGAATCCCTGCGTCCTGACACAGAGCCCCTTGGAAGTTTAGTGGCAGCTCCCTTGTTGTAAGGACAGACAGATGTCTGGCTGAGCGTCTGCCCTCGCTGTAATCCGCTCATGTGTAATGGACGCCACGGATTAGGGTCTCTAGCATTGAAATGACGTCAGGGTAAGTATTCTACCAACCTTCATTGCCGCCATTGGGCTCAGCAATTAGTTATAAGTGGGAATTGGACAGGGCGGAGATTCTCGTCTATCCGTTCACGCTTTTCACTGTGTTGGTAAGATCTCGGATTTGTCTGTAGAAACCCATGTGATGTAGTGTGTAAGGTCTGGTGTGTCCGCTGATGGCAAGTCATGGGAGCAACTGGGAGGGGTCTGGTAGTTTCTCATATTCATGGTAGACTTAACCCCTTAAGGACAGAGCCAATTTTTGTTTTTGCGTTTTCGTTTTTTCCTCCTTGTGTATATAAGGCCATAGCACTTGCATTTTTCCACCTAGAAACCCACATGAGCCCTTATTTTTTGCGTCACTAATTGTACTTTGCAATGACAGGCTCAATTATTGCATAAAGTCACTGCGAAAGCAGGAAAAAATTCAATGTGTGGTGAAATTGAACAAAAAAAATGCATGTTTTTTGTTTTTATGCCATTCGCCCTGGGGTAAAACTGACTAGTTATGCATGTTCTTCAAGTCGTTACGATTAAAACGATATGTAACATGTAAAACTTTTCTTGTATCTGATGGCCGGTAAAAAATTCAAACCATTGTTAACAAATATACGTTCCTTACAATCGCTCCATTCCCCGGCTTATAGCCCTTTTATCCTTTGGTCTATGGGGCTGTGTCAGGTGTCATTTTTTTACGCCATGATGTGATCTTTCTATCGGTACCTTGTTTGCGCATATATGACTTTTTGATCGCTTTTTATTACATTTTTTTTTTACACCTATACTAGAAGCCCCCCATCTGTAGTGACTGTCCAGCGATGTCGGTGTCAGCCATTAGGCTATGAGAGTTCGTCACACAGAGTCCTGCGCTCCACATGTGGTGTGTTATCCTGACCCTTCATGGCTGCTCCTCGACCAGCAGCAGAAAGCTCAGGGATATAGACATATAGATATAGAATTGCCTTCTTACACTAGATTAGTGCCCGTAATGTACTTTCTTCTTGTTTTCTTTTTACTCTGATAATTACTATGTTTGATGCTTATGAACACGGTCTTAGATATATAGATATTTGAGCTATATCATATACAAAACAAGTCAGAAACAAGGTATATAGAATAGCATGAGATCTTTATATCTAAGACATTGTTCCTCAGCATCAAGCACAGTAGTTATCAAAGTAAAAGAAAACGGGAAGAAGGAAAAGTATGCAACAGGCACTAATTAGGAATGAGTAGAGACCCCAACCGGAAGGCATTTCCCCCCCGAGTTGTGACTGTTCTGTGTGACGGTGAAGTATGTGTCAGCTCGGCATGAGATCTCGCCATGTTCCATCTGTGCACATTCACTATGTCACTAAGCTTCCCCCTGGAGAAAGCTCATATGGAACAGTCCACGCAGCATGATCATGTGGGACGTTCTGGCAGAAATTGGTACCCCCTTTGAGAGTACAGAAACACATGTATTTTCCAGGGGGTCATCTTAAAATCACATGATCCAACTGAAAGGAAAGATGAGGTAACACTAGCTGATCTGTGTATATTGACTGACCAGCTACAAAATAAGTAATAGAAATAAATTGTGGGAAAGCTAGAAAGGGCAATAGTTCACCTTCTGGGCTATAGCCACAAAAAATTGGATCAATAGCCGTCTAAATCAATAAGCTTTATTTCTCCTTTAATACAATACTTAAAATCGAGGCAATCTCCAACATGAGACCGTCCACAAATACAGGTTCAGTCCTCAGTCCGTGCAGGATACAGCTACACAATGGCTATATAACTTACCATATCTCTTAGATTAGATTACAATCATATATATTATACGATGCTATGTATAATTGTAATCTAATATGAGAAATATGGTTAGTAATAAATATATATATCCATTGTGTAGCTTTAGGCCCTATTCCATGGAATAATTATCGGCTGATATTCGTCCCGTGGAATATAGGGCAACGATCAGCAGACATTGTTCATGTCGGCTGATTGTTGCAGTCGATTGTATTTCAACATGTTGAAGAACAAACGACTCATACAGCAACGATCTGCTGCCGTTTCTCCGTGGAACAGGAGCGGCAGCAGCAGACCGCTGCTATATGCTATGGGCTGCCCGGACGATCTAGCGATCACCTGGGCGGCCCCTCCCGTACTCACCCGCTCGCTGCTGCCGCATGGAATAGAGGCTTTTAATTTATATGGTTGGACTATAGTTTGCTGTACATATGTTGTATCACGTTCACCTGCTGACATTGTGTATATATAAATCAGGAGGGGGGGGTACAGTGTGTATATAAATCATTAGGGGGGGTACATTTTGTATATATAAATCAGGAGGGGGGTACATTGTGTATATATAAATCAGGAGGGGGGTACATTTGTGTGTATATAAATCAGGGGGTGGGTACATTTGTGTGTGTATATAAATCGGGGGGTGGGTACATTGTGTGTGTGTGTATATATAAATCAGGAGGGGGGGTACATTGTGTGTGTATATATAAATCAGGATGGGGGGTACATTGTGTATATATAAATCAGGGGGGGGGTTACATTGTGTGTGTATATAAATCAGGAGGGGGGGTACATTGTGTGTGTATATAAATCAGGAGGGGGGGGTACATTGTGTGTGTATATAAATCAGGAGGGGGGGTACATTGTGTATATATAAATCAGGAGGGGGGTACATTGTGTGTATATAAATCAGGAAGGGGGGTACATTGTGTGTATATATAAATCAGGAGGGGGGGTACATTGTGTGTGTATATAAATCAGGAGGGGGGGTACATTGTGTGTGTGTGTATATAAATCAGGAGGGGGGGTACATTGTGTGTATATATAAATCAGGAGGGGGGGTACATTGTGTGTATATAAATCAGGAGGGGGGGTACATTGTGTATATATAAATCAGGAGGGGGGGTACATTGTGTGTATATAAATCAGGAAGGGGGGTACATTGTGTGTATATATAAATCAGGAGGGGGGGTACATTGTGTGTGTATATAAATCAGGAGGGGGGGTACATTGTGTGTGTATATAAATCAGGAGGGGGGGTACATTGTGTGTATATATAAATCAGGAGGGGGGGTACATTGTGTGTGTGTGTATATATAAATCAGGAGGGGGGGTACACTGTGTGTGTGTATATATAAATCAGGAGGGGGGGGTACACTGTGTGTGTGTATATATAAATCAGGAGGGGGGTACATTGTGTATATATAAATCAGGAGGGGGGGTACACTGTGTGTATATATAAATCAGGAGGGGGGGTACATTGTGTGTATATATAAATCAGGAGGGGGGGTACATTGTGTGTATATATAAATCAGGAGGGGGGGTACATTGTGTGTATATATAAATCAGGAGGGGGGGTACATTGTGTGTGTGTATATATAAATCAGGAGGGGGGGTACATTTGTGTGTGTATATAAATCAGGAGGGGGGGTACATTGTGTATATATAAATAAGGAGGGGGGGGTACATTGTGTGTGTGTATATATAAATCAGGAGGGGGGGTACATTGTGTGTGTATATATAAATCAGGAGGGGGGGTACATATAAATCAGGAGGGGGGGTACATTGTGTGTATATATAAATCAGGAGGGGGGGTACATTGTGTGTATATATAAATCAATAGGGGGGGGTACATTGTGTGTATATATAAATCAGGAGGGGGGGTACATTGTGTGTGTGTATATATAAATCAGGAGGGGGGGTACATTGTGTGTGTGTATATATAAATCAGGAGGGGGTACATTGTGTATATATAAATAAGGAGGGGGGGTACATTGTGTGTGTGTGTATATATAAATCAGGAGGGGGGGGTACATTGTGTGTGTGTGTGTATATATAAATCAGGAGGGGGGTACATTGTGTGTGTATATATAAATCAGGAGGGGGGGTACATTGTGTGTGTATATATAAATCAGGAGGGGGGGTACATTGTGTGTGTATATATAAATCAGGAGGGGGGGTACATTGTGTGTGTATATATAAATCAGGAGGGGGGGTACATTGTGTGTGTATATATAAATCAGGAGGGGGGTACACTGTGTGTGTATATATATAAATCAGGAGGGGGGTATATTGTGTGTGTGTATATAAATCAGGAGGGGGGGGGGTACACTGTGTGTATATATATATATATATATGTGTGTGTGTATATATACGTGTGTGTGTGTGGGGGGGGGGGGGGGGTATTGGGTACGGGCTGATCCCCTCACCCTTCTGTATGAGCAGCGCTGTCGTGTATGTCATCTACTAGCTTAGTGTATAGATTCTGCCGCCTGCGTCTCCTATTGTAAGATCTCTGTGGGAGAGAGGTTGTTTATCATGGTAATGGATCCTCCATATTGTGACTCAGTTTGCGGACATTTAATTGCCTATAATCTCCACATAACAGGAGCCCCCCGCCACCATCTCCCGCCGTATGCTGAATGTGCCAGCTGACTATTACTGGAGTTTCCCTTTATAAACATGGAAGACGTTCTTAGACTTTGTAATGTACAATCCTATAGTCCTGGTAGAGCTGAGGGTTCTGTATTCTAGATGGATGGAGAAGAGCGGAGCGTGTATTGGCCGTCCGTTCATTTAGTTATGTAATAGGTTCCGGATTCCTGATCAATGATAAGTAACCTTACTATTGTTTCCTGGAGGGAACAGGCTGGGAACTGAGGGGAGACCAAGTCTGCTCATATACCAGGGGGGTAGGAGCATCTAAGCTTCTGCTATCTCCCTATAGAGCACGGGGGCTCGGCATGGTTTTGGTACCTCCATTAGGAGTTTAATCTTAATGCTAATTAGTTGCATTGGTGCGCTCAACGTAGTCCTCCCCCGTGCATCTCGCTCTGCTGATATTCATTAGAGGGGGCGGAGCTGTGACATGGGGCTGGTAGTCCCGCCCCCAGTGCACCAGGACGCCTAATAAAACTAAGGATTAACATTCTGATGGTACAAACCTGCACCGAGGATGAAGTTCAGATGGCCTCCTCATTGCCCCGGGCGCTGGAGGGAGATATCAGCTGGTTAGAGGCTTCTATCCCACTGATCGTTTCCCTTTAAATGCGGCCATTATTTGTCTTTTCATCCATGTTTCTGATTTGTTTGTCTGTTCCACAGGGAAGCCTGGTGGTCGGGTGAAGTGTCAGTATTTCCCCACTGTAGATAAAGTGATCTTTGTGGATGACTATGCAGTGGGTTGTCGGAAGGATCTGAATGGCATTTTATTATTAGACACCGCACTTCAGACTCCAGTCTCCAAGTCGGATGATGTAGTCCAGCTGGAATTGCCGGTTACTGAGGTAAGCACAACTTCTGACCCCCCCAGATATCACATTGATGTCCCCCTAATGTGCCATGTCATAGTACAGAATCCCAGAATTTCTAGAGGATCTCAATCATCCCTGAAGTGTAGAAGTATGAGACGGAAGAGGGAAGCTTTCGTTGTGCTGTGCTTGACTCTTAAAGTGACACTGTCGCCCCCTATTTGCAGTCTGACTGCTCTTCACAGGTGTAAAGGGTAAATTACAGCTTTTATTATTTTATATTATACCTCATGGTGCTTGTTCTGGTAAAAAGTTGTTTTTATCACCTGTGGATTTGTATATGTGGGCGGGGCCTCACAAGCTTTGTGCCACATTGCTCCGCCCCCAGCACAACTTAGCCCCACCCCCATCCGTGACATCATATACCAATCCACAGGTGATAAAAACGTCTTTTTACCAGAACAAGCACCATGAGGTGTGATATAAAATAAGTAATGAAAGCTGCAACATTTACCCTTTACACCTGTGGAGAGCAGTCAGACTGCAAATAGGGGGCGACAGGGTCACTTTAAGGCTGTATTACCTCAGGCAGATGTCTTCCTGTGTGATAGATCCGTGTAGCTGAGCACCATCCATTAGAGGTAAGTGAATTTCGTATGAACCAGAAATCTCGGCGTCTGATTCCCGCTGTCTGTTTGCTCCGTGCAGCGGGTGGATACAGCGTAAGGAACGCCTGGAAAACTGGGATACAGCCAATGCCAATGACTGTATCCCAGTTTTCCAGGCGTTCCTTACGCTGTATCCACCCGCTGCACGGAGTGAACAGACAGCGGGAATCAGACGCCGAGATTTCTGGTTCATACGAACCAGAAATCCGGCAAGTTCGCTCATCTCTACCATCCATATATACAGCGTGTACACAGAACCTGGGAATAAGGCCATACTGCTATGTAAGAAAACACATTGGGTACTCGGATGATTTGTTTGTTTTTTAACTAATGTCCAAAAGTTATACGGATTTGTAATTTACTTTTTTCAAAAATCTCCAATATTCCCATACTTGGCTGCTGTATGTCCTGCAGGAAGTGGTGTATTCTCTCCAGTCTGACACAGTGCTCTCTGCTGCCACCTCTGTCCATGAAGAGCAGCAGCAAATCCCCATAGAAAACCTCTGCTGCTCTGGACAGTTCCTGACATGGACAGAGGTGGCAGCAGAGAGCACTGTGTCAGACTGGAGAGAATACACCACTTCATTTGCTAATCTGTGTAATTTTCTGACACCAGTTGATTTGAAAGATAAAACAAATGCGGAGTGCCCCATTAAATCCTATGGAATTAGAGTTATGCATTTGTTTACTATATCCACCTTCCTGTGTAGGCCGTTTCTATCCCCCGACCACTTCTGTATCTGCTCTTTTTACACAAAGTCGTAATGGGGCGGCTTTTTCCATGGTTGATTTTCAGGTGCAGCAGTTGTTGTCGGCTTGTCTGGAGAAGATCGATGTGTCTAGTGCAGAAGGCTATGATTTGTTTATTATGCAGCTCAAAGATGGCTTTAAAAATACCTCACACGAGACGGCGGCAAATCATAAGGTGGCCAAGGTAAGAAGCCTCTCCCTCGTTTCTGTAGAAGGAAGATACAAGTAGTTATTGAGTGTGCAGCCGTATGCTCATAACCCATTAGCTAAGCCCTTTGGCTACGGTCACATGATGGATAGGCTGATGTGCAAGCATGAAATCCAGAGTGTATTACAGTACCAGCAGAGGGGGTGCCATTACTAGAAAATCAGCGAGACATTGACCTTAAAGGGAAACTAACGGAAGGTTAGAAGACTCTAACCTGCTGTTATGTTCTCTTAGGGTCAGGAATGCTGAGAATTAAAGGGGAACTCTCAGCAAGTTAGAAGACTCTAAGCTGCTGTTGGATTCTCAGCATTCCTGGCCCTATGAGAACAGAAGGCAAACTATCTGCAAGTTAGAAGCATGTAACCTGCTGATATGTCCCTATTGTACTGAGGAGGGAGATAAGCTTCATGGAGACGGGACTACTATAATGAATATAAGCAGAGCCGATTAGTAATCCCGCCCCCAGTGCACCAGGAAGCCTGATTAGCATAAAGATTAAACTCCTAATATCACATAAACGCCCGAGGATGAAGATAAAAACTTAATTTCATCCTCAGCTCCCCATGCTCTATAGGGCATATCAGCAGGTTACATGCTTCATCCTCAGCTCCACCCCCCTCTATAGGACATATCAGCAGGTTACATGCTTCATCCTCAGCTCCCCCCCCCCCCCCCTCTATAGGATATATCAGCAGGTTACATGCTTCATCCTCAGCTCCACCCCCTCTATAGGACATATCAGCAGGTTACATGCTTCATCCTCAGCTCCCCCCCTCTATAGGACATATCAGCAGGTTATATGCTTCATCCTCAGCTTCCCTTCGCTCTCTATAGGACATATCAGCAGGTTACATGCTTCATCCTCAGCTCCCCCCCTCTATAGGACATATCAGCAGGTTACATGCTTCATCCTCACCTCCATCCCCTGTATAGGACATATCAGCAGGATACACGCCTCATCCTCAGCCCCCCCTCTATAGGAGATATCAGCAGGTTACATGCTTCATCCTCAGCTCCCCCCCCCCTCTATAGGAGATATCAGCAGGTTACATGCTTCATCCTCAGCTCCCTCCCCCCTCTATAGGACATATCAGCAGGTTACATGCTTCATCCTCAGCTCCCCCCCCTCTATAGGGCATATCAGCAGATTACATGCTTCATCCTCAGCTCCCCTCCCCCTCTATAGGGCATATCAGCAGGTTACATGCTTCATCCTCAGCTCCCCCCCCTCTATAGGACATATCAGCAGGTTACATGCTTCATCCTCAGCTCTCCCCCCCCCCCCTATAGGACATATCAGCAGGTTACATGCTTCATCCTCAGCTCCCCCCCTCTATAGGTCATATCAGCAGGTTACATGCTTCATCCTCAGCTCCCCCCCCTCTATAGGGCATATCAGCAGGTTACATGCTTCATCCTCAGCTCCCCCCCTCTATAGGATATATTAGCAGGTTACATGCTTCATCCTCAGCTCCCCCCCCCCTCTATAGGACATATCAGTAGGTTACATGCTTCATCCTCAGCTCCCCCCCTATAGGATATATTAGCAGGTTACATGCTTCATCCTCAGCTCCCCCCCCCCTCTATAGGACATATCAGTAGGTTACATGCTTTATCCTCAGCTCCCCGTGCTCTATAGGACATATCAGCAGGTTACAAGCTTCATCCTCAGCTCTCCCCCTCTATAGGACATAACAGGTTACATGCTTCATCCTCAGCTCTCCCCTCTATTGGACACATCAGCAGGTTACATGCTTCATCCTCAGCCCCCCCCCCCTCTATAGGACATATCAGCAGGTTACATGCTTCATCCTCAGCTCCCCCTCTATAGGACATATCAGCAGGTTACATGCTTCATCCTCAGCTCCCCCTCTATAGGACATACCAGCAGGTTACATGCTTCATCCTCACCTCCCCCCTCTATAGGACATATCAGCAGGTTACATGCTTCATCCTCACCTCCCCCCTCTATAGGACATATCAGCAGGTTACATGCTTCATCCTCAGCTCCCCCCCCCCTCTATAGGACATATCAGCAGGTTACATGCTTCATCCTCAGCTCCCCCCCTCTATAGGACATATCAGCAGGTTACATGCTTCATCCTCAGCTCCCACCCCCCTCTATAGGACATATCAGCAGGTTACATGCTTCATCCTCAGCTCCCCCCCCTCTATAGGACATAGCAGGTTACATGCTTCATCCTCAGCTACCCCCCTCTATAGGTCATATCAGCAGGTTACATGCTTCATCCTCAGCCCCCCCCTCTATAGGACATATCAGCAGGTTACATGCTTCATCCTCAGCCCCCCCCTCTATAGGACATATCAGCAGGTTACATGCTTCATCCTCAGCTCCCCCCCCCCCCCATAGGATATATCAGCAGGTTACATGCTTCATCCTCAGCTCCCCCCCCCCCATAGGATATATCAGCAGGTTACATGCTTCATCCTCAGCTCCCCCCCCTCTATAGGACATATCAGCAGGTTACATGCTTCATCCTCAGCTCCCCCCCTCTATAGGACATATCAGCAGGTTACATGCTTCATCCTCAGCCCCCCCCCCTATATAGGACATATCAGCAGGTTACATGCTTCATCCTCAGCTCCCCCCCCTCTATAGGACATATCAGCAGGTTACATGCTTCATCCTCAGCTCCCCCCCCTCTATAGGACATATCAGCAGGTTACATGCTTCATCCTCAGCTCCCCCTTCTATAGGACATATCAGCAGGTTACATGCTTCATCCTCACCTCCCCCCTCTATAGGACATATCAGCAGGTTATATGCTTCTTCCTCAGTTCCCCGTGCTCTACAGGACATATCAGCAGGTTACATGCTTCATCCTCAGCTCCCTGTGCTCTATAGGACATAGCAGGTTACATGCTTCATCCTCAGCTCCCCCTCCCTCTATAGGACATATCAGCAGGTTATATGCTTCATCCTCAGCTCCCCCCCCATAGGATATATCAGCAGGTTACATGCTTCATCCTCAGCTCCCCCCCCCCTCTATAGGACATATCAGCAGGTTACATGCTTCATCCTCAGCTCCCCCCCCTCTATAGGACATATCAGCAGGTTACATGCTTCATCCTCAGCTCCCCCTCTATAGGACATATCAGCAGGTTACATGCTTCATCCTCAACCCCACCCTCTATAGGACATATCAGCAGGTTACATGCTTCATCCTCAGCTCCCCCCCCTCTATAGGACATATCAGCAGGTTACATGCTTCCTCCTCAGCCCCCCCCCCCCTCTATAGGACATATCAGCAGGTTACATGCTTCATCCTCACCTCCCCCCTCTATAGGACATATCAGCAGGTTACATGCTTCATCCTCAGCTCCCTCCTCTATAGGACATATCAGCAGGTTACATGTTTCATCCTCAGCTCCCCCAGATGCAGGACGGACTATGCGCCAGGGAACCGCAGGTGATTATTAATTACGGAATGTGAGCGATTGGTAGGATTAGCTTGTTTATACCCTAATCGGATGGGACATCATCACCCCTGGACGAAGGTAACGAAATGCGCCTTGGGGTGGTGGCGTCCCGGAGGATATACACGGATGGTATACAATTAGCTGGGGTTGAGAGCAGGTTGAGGTCCCAGGATGGATGTCAGATGGAATAGTATGGTTTCCTGTATGCACTAGCACTTACATGATCTGCCTATGTAATAATGTATTGAGTTGGTCGGGGTCTCAGCATGTGTAATATAGTATAATCTATACCTCCTCCGGAATAGCCACTGTTCTTTAATGTTTGGTCTTTTTCTCTTTTTTAATGAATTGTTTTTAAATATGTGTATTTAATAATGATAATTTTTGCTACATAATCTCAGCAATTCTTTTTTAGGGTAATTAGTGGATTCTGTGTTACTGCCGCCTCTAGCCATGTGGTCACTCAGCAATATCTGGTTATTACAAAGCAGCCGCACTTCTGATGAAGGCCGGGCTCTAATAATGTAATGACAACAGCTAGACATAAAAAATAATTAGGATTGTTGTCCATCCTCAGGAATAGACCATTAATTTGCCATCAGCCACATATGGCACCTGGGTGTACATGGGGGACAGAGCTTGAACCCCAACTTTGTTTATTATGCGTCGTCCGTGCTGGATAACTGCAGCCCTCTTCACTTCAGTTGGATCCGTGTTGCATTAAAGGGGAACTACCACCATAGTTTTTGGTTTTTTTTTCGATCTCAGCTGGTACCAGAAAGTTATACAGATTTTTAGACTATTTATATATCTCAAGTCTTCCAGTACTTATCAGCTGCTGTATGTCCTGCGGGAAGTGGTGTAAGTGACATATTTTAATTAGATGTAAATTACAGAGCTGTATAACTTTCTGGTATCAGTTGATTTGATAAAAAGATAAATTTTTCTGCAGAGTTCCCTTTTCACCCTTCATGTATTCTTTATAAAATAACTATTCTGGAACATGTTTTACTAAAACTTTCTGAATAAATGGACAATTAGGCGTTACTAGCTAGGGAGGTGTTATATCTATCAGCACTCATGGTCAGTGTCACACTGTGTAGAAACACCTCTTTGACATGGAGATTGGTAACGCCCAGTTGCCAATCTCAAGGAGACGTTAATACAGGAACTGCACAAAGCCTGAAACATGCAGAAAAGCTAGACGCAGTATACAAGTAGTAATCGGACAGGACGCAAAGGTGACGGAGCCTTTGACCCAAGGGGCATCCTTGAACTGTATTGTAGAAGTTTCTTTTTTCTTCCACTCCCAGTGGGCGACCGTCACATTTCATCTTCCCCATCATGTGTTGAAGTCGGTGACTGGGGCCATTGTGAACGAGCTGAAGAAAATCAATCAGAACGTGGCTGCGCTGCCTGTAGCTTCTTCTATAATGGACAGACTGTCCTACCTGTTACCGAGTGCCAGGCCGGAGCTCGGCGTGGGACCCGGACGCTCGGTGGATCGGTAAGTTACTGGATGTGCTTACTGGCAGCTTATCACACCTCTGCTGAACCTTGTATACTATGGAGAGGGTCAGGAGTGAAAGGTTTTTGCAGGTCTGACATGTTGCCTACATTTCTGATAACCAGAGTACTAGTGAGATACGTTATTCCTTCTTAAAAGGTTTAAAAACTAACTGGATTACAGAGAATATAGGTCAGAGGGGTAGGATTGTCCGAGCGGGATGGTGCTGTGCAGCGGCGTTCATACATTAGCCCACACTCGCTCCCTAATTTCACACACCTGTACTGTAAAGGTGGGCATGTATGTAACTGCAACTATGCTTAAAGGGGTACTCTGAATATATATATTTTTTAATACATTGCTTTAATAAATAGATATTTTTGTTACTATTTCCCATGCGTTGAGTGGTGGCAGTAAGGGGCCACACAGGCCTCTCTGCTGCCACCAACTTTCATTTCAGGACCTAAACCTTTCCGTTCCCAGACCGTGCTGTGATGAAGGGCTTCCGCTCAGCGCTGTACAGAGCAGGGTCCCGGCATACCCTCAGACAGGAATGTTTGTGGCAGCAGCGGGGCCCCTGTCACCCCTCACTACTGCTACTCAACCGAACTGGAGTAGTACCAAAAACTATAGTAATAAAACTTTATTAAAGCAATGTATTCAGGGAGGTAAAGTTCCTCTCCAGAGTGTCCCTTTAATACTTCCCTTTATGTGTGTGAAACATTCGGCTGTGCTCTATGGGAGAGACAACCGTCATGCATGCTGTGAAGTTTTCCTTGGTTGTTAATGGTTCTGGTGTAGCCGCGGTCCTTGATGAGCTCTGTTATCTTCCTCTTTAGGTCCTTGATGTATAGTGAAGCAAACAGACGGGAGACCTTCACTTCTTGGCCTCATGTCGGTTACAGGTGGGCTCAGCCGGACCCCATGGCTCAAGCCGGTTTTTACCATCAGGTGAGATGCATCAGCCGATCAGTGAGATCACCCTGAGGAATATCTATATGCTCTTATACATTGTTTGGTTTTACCTTTACAGCCAGCTTCCTCAGGGGATGATCGAGCCATGTGTTTCACATGTAGTGTGTGTTTAGTCTGCTGGGAACCTACCGACGAACCATGGCAAGTAAAGCTATGCTACCTTCACGTTTCTTTATTAAATTGATTTATAAGAATAGTCTTCCAATCCCTTAAAGCCGTATTACCCAGACTAATCAGTGGTGTAAGCGAGCACCAAATAAACCCTTTCTTCTCTGTATGATTACTGCAAAACTGAATTTCAGCACCTTGCAAAAACTCCTGCAGACTTAAGGGGGGTTCTCTGGGGAAATCAGCTGCTCTATGTCCTGCAGGAAGTGGTGTATTCTCTCTAGTCTGACACGGTGCTCTCTGCTGCCATCTCTGTCCATGTCAGGAACTGTCCAGAGCAGCAGCAAATTCCCATAGAAAACCTCTCCTGCTCTGGACAGTTCCTGCCATGGACAGAGGTGGCAGCAGAGAGCACTGTTAGACTCGAGAGAATACATCACTTTCTGCAGGACATACAGCAGCTGCTAAGTACTGGAAGACTGGAGATAATTAAATAGAGGTTAATGACACATTTATGGCACGTTGGTTTATTGTATAGACATCTTCCTCTAGATTAAAGTCTAAGGTGACGCAGACCACTGATATAACCCTTTGTACTGACGCTCTTGTTTTCAAGCGCACACACAGTTATGCTTGTAGATTATGTACATAATATATATATTTTTATCTAGGTCTGAACATGAGAGACATTCCCCAAACTGCCCGTTTGTGAAAGGTGAACATACTCAGAATGTGCCCCTCTCCGTTACCCTTGCCACCTGTCCTGCCCAGTTCCCCTGCACAGATGGCACAGATAGGATATCCTGCTTTGGGGTGGGGAACTGTCCACACTTTCTGGCTGCTGCTACGAAGAGAGGAAAGATTTGTGTGTGGGATGTATCTAAGCTTATGAAGGTATCACTTCTCTCTATTCACTTTATAATCGCTGACTAAGCGCGGACCTGTCTGTAATGGTGGGCTTCATCTTTATTTTTGGCTGCTTAAGGTGCACTTAAAATTTGAGGTGAATGCGTATGATCCTGCGATTGTGCAACTTTTAGTCCTCGCTGGTGACTCAAGTACGACGACAGTGGAGACACGGAGGCCGACGCTTGCTTGGTTAGAAGATTCATCCAGCTGTTCGGATATCCCAAAGTTGGAGGGAGACAGGTAGTGTACACACTCACACAATCTTCTATCAAATATTTCTGTGCTATCGAGTCACGTGAGCTCTAACTTTAAGGGTTAAACAATGTGCAGTATAGAGCTCCTAATAGCGCCATGTCTGTCTATAGCTACACTGTTGCTGCAATGAGCTGCAGGCCCAGGCCTCCAGCCAATATTGTCCTGGTACAGCGTCTGATTTAAGGCGGCACTTTTTTGTACTTGGTCATATGCACAGTTAAAGGGATATTCACTTCTGATCTCATTAATTTGTATCCCTGTGTCAGGTTTTCAGGAAAACATGGATACATGGATATGGCCTATGGCTGTATCCAGGTTTTCCAGGACTCCCTAGGGTGACATCCAATTTCTGCAGCTGCGGAAAATCAAACACTGAGTGTTAGGAGAACGTTGCAGAAACCGAACAGTTTGACAGGCCTGCTCATCACTAGTCACAGGGATATGACAAAAGTGTTGGCTGGTCAGGGACTCGTTACAAAGGTCCCCACCGATCAGGAAATCGAGCTTGGGGTAGTGTGCATCACTTCCCTGTAGTGTAAGCCATCCCACCAGTGGCCTCTCCATGGCATATAATAAGCCTACTCTCTGGGCATGCAGGATCCATCTAATAGAGTCACAGCACCACAGAAACAATGGGGGACATTTACTAAGGACTATCTTGTGGTTGATTTATTAAATGTAGCCCTGCCATAGTGACTGCATCTAAGTAAAAAAGTTGGCACTGACCGGACATAGGCCCTGCGCCGGCATGTGCAACTTTTTCTCAAATGTCTCAAATGATAAATTGGGCGCAAATCCCGGATTTAGCTATTTTTGGGGGGGTGATTAAAAATTGCATCTAAAAAATATTCACTTGTCGAATACTGGTTTATAAATAGAACTCAGACCAAAAATGGGCAAAAATAATCCAATTATTCACCTAAAAATAGGTGCAAAGCCCTTGATCAATGTCCTGAATGTGTAGTGGGTGCAGGTCTCACCATACCGGACCCAGGTTCATCTATAAATCCAGAAGACAATATGGAGAAAGCACGCAGCCAGTATTCGGCACTTTATTCCACACTAGTTCCTGGCGGTGATGGGGATTAAACTGCTGAATATTGGCTGTGTGCTGTCTCCATATTGTTGTCTTCTAGAAGTCTTTTTAAGTGACCATACGTGTATCATGTAGACATATTGCTCAGGAGTAGAACGCAGACCAGTGATATGGATGACGTTCTTATTTGCTGCAGCAAAAATTTGATGCAGAAATATTTCCCCTTTAAGCTGGTCAAGGTTTGGGGTTGATGTCCTAGATGACGGCTGGTAGTATTGTGAGTTATGCGTCAAAATCCATTAGGAAATGTGTTTCCATGTTACCCACTATGGGGTGTAGGGATCTTCCCGGGGGATGGTGTGTTTGGACACAGTTCAGGCAGCAAACTTGGGCTCATAAAACAGCTTTGGGTGTTTATTTGTAGCATAAACAGTCCAGTAACATAAATACAGCAACACTGTGCAGTGAGAATAAACAAAACAAAAAGTCCTGCCCGTCTGGGCGCTTACTAATACATCAGGTTACCTCTCTGGCACTTCAGTGATCAGTATTGCGGGGTGTGAACAGGCCCCCAGCAGCGGCTGTCTTCCCAGCTCTCACCAAACAGCATGCAGGCTGTTCACTCCTGGCTGAGAGAGAGACCTGTCCACTGAGCACAGCTTTTGCCTTCTCAGGCTGATTGGGATCAGAGCTCACCTGATCCCAAAACCCACACTGGATCGAGGGGGAGGGAATGGCAAGTCCCACTACCAAAACCTACCTGCCATTCCATGTAAGTCCAGGCCCGGCAATAATAAATAATAGCTCAGCAGCATAACACTGCTGAGCACAGATGCCTCCTGGACTCACCATCTCACACTGTGTATCAACCTGGGTGAGATGTACATCCCCTCGAGCACTTTACCAGTGACATGTCCACATATCCCCCCCCTCTTCTTCAGACCGGAGGGCTGAGCGTATTGTCCCCACAGGCAGTGTACCCTTGATAGGGCGTCAGCATTTGCCTGTAATTTCCCTGGCCGGTGTTCCACAGTGAAATTAAAGTTTTGTAGGGACAGAAACCACCTAGTCACCCTTGCATTCTTCTCCTTGTTTATTTTCATCCATGTTAGGGGGGCATGGTCTGTCACTAACTTAAACCTCCTGCCTAGTAGGTAGTACCTCAGGGATTCTAGGGCCCACTTCACTGCCAGACATTCTCGCTCAACTATGGCGTAGTTTTTCTCGGCCGGGGATAGTTTCCTGCTTAAGTACATCACCGGGTGCTCCTCGCCATTCACGACCTGTGAGAGGACGGCACCTAACCCTGTGTTAGAGGCGTCTGTCTGTACCAAAAACTCTCGCCTAAAGTCAGGGGTAACTAGCACAGGCTGTTGGCACAGGGCAGACTTGAGGCTTTGAAAAGCCTTCTCGGCCTCTGGAGTCCATGTCACCATTGCGGACTTCGCACCCTTTGTCAGGTCAGTTAGTGGGGCTGCAACTGAGGCAAAATTTTGCACAAACCTACGGTAATAGCCCGTAATACCCAGGAAAGCTCTGACCTGTTTCTTTGTGAGGGGTTGAGGCCAATTCTGTATTGCCTCGATTTTATTTAGTTGTGGTTTCACTAACCCCCTCCCAATAATGTAGCCCAAGTATTTGGCCTCCTCTAAGGCTAATGCACACTTCTCTGCATTGATGGTTAAACCCGCATCACTTATGGCATCTAACACCGCCTGGACCTTACAGAGGTGACTTTCCCAATCCGTGCTAAAAATGACCACATCATCGAGGTAGGCAGCGGAGTAATCACGATGTGGTCGCAGAATCAAGTCCATCAACCTCTGAAAAGTGGCAGGGGCTCCATGTAACCCGAATGGCATCACTACATATTGGAAGAGCCCATCAGGGGTGGAGAATGCAGTCTTCTCTCTAGCCTTAGGAGTGAGTGGGATCTGCCAGTAGCCCTTAGTGAGATCGAGGGTAGTTATGTACCTGGCATTACCCATCCTTTCTATTAACTCATCTACCCTGGGCATGGGGTAGGCATCGAACTTGGAGATCTCATTTAACTTTCTAAAATCATTACAGAACCTCCAAGTTCCATTGGGCTTTGGGATTAACACAATCGGGCTGGACCACTCGCTCTGGGACACCTCAATGACTCCTAGGTCAAGCATACGTTTTACCTCGGATGATACCGCCTCCCTCCGGGCTTCTGGTATCCTATAGGGCTTAAGGTTTACTCTGCTTCTAGGCTCAGTTTCAATATGATGACTAATGAGATGCGTACGCCCTGGTAGGTCAGAAAACTTGTTTTTATTTTTCTGCAGGAACTCTTTAGCTTCCTGCTTCTGGGATACTGATAGGGTGTCACCAATCCTGACCGGAGGGATTGGTGGTGACAGATGACCAACAGGCTTTGTCGCCACCAAGGCTTCCCTGTCTTTCCAGGGCTTGATCAAGTTTATGTGATAAACTTGGAAAGGCTTCCTTCTACCTGGTTGGTGTACCTTGTAGTTGACCTCACTGATCTTCTCTACAATTTCATAGGGACCCTGCCACTTTGCTAAGAATTTGCTTTCTACCGTGGGAACAAGTATGAGTACCCGGTCACCTGGGCTAAATGTCCTGATTCTTGCAGAACGATTGTAAATTCTGCTTTGGCCCTCTTGCGCCCTCTGGAGGTGTTCCCTTACTAGGGGCATTACAGTGGCTATACGGTCCTGCATTTGTGCTACATGCTCTATAACACTCTTGTATGGGGTGGACTCACTTTCCCATGTCTCTTTCGCTATATCCAATAAACCCCTAGGGTGACGACCATAGACTAATTCGAAGGGAGAGAACCCTGTGGACGCTTGGGGTACTTCCCTAATAGAAAACATCAGATAAGGTAGTAAGTGATCCCAATCACGACCATCCTTTTCCACCACTTTTTTTAACATATGTTTCAGGGTTTTATTAAACCTCTCCACTAACCCGTCTGTCTGTGGGTGATATACAGAGGTACGTAGGTGTGAGATTTTAAACAGTTTGCATAGCTCTTTCATCACCTTTGACACAAATGGTGTACCTTGGTCAGTCAAGATTTCCTTGGGGATCCCCACCCTGGAAAACATATAAAACAATTCCCGTGCAATTGTTTTAGAGGTAGTGTTTCTTAGGGGTACAGCCTCAGGATAGCGGGTCGCGTAGTCCAACACCACTAGAATGTACTGGTGTCCCCTAGCCGACTTTACAATGGGACCCACCAAGTCCATTGCGATCCGGTCAAAAGGTACCTCTATGATGGGGAGTGGGACCAAAGGACTGCGAAAATGCGACACTGGAGCGCTAAGCTGACATGTGGGGCACGACTCACAGTATTTTTTTATGTCAGCATAAATCGCAGGCCAATAAAACCTCTGGAGGACTCTCTCCTGTGTTTTATCTGTCCCCAAGTGTCCCCCAAGGACATGATTATGGGCCATGTCGAGTACCTGACGCCGGTACGACTTAGGCACCAGAAGCTGTTCCACCACCTCATCATTAATTTTAGTGACTCTGTAGTAGAGATCATTAGTCATAGAAAAATGTGGAAATTTTTTCTCAGCTTCTGGTTCCTGAGGTACCCCATTCATAACAGTGACCTGCTCTCTCGCATTTTTGAGAGTGGGGTCCTGTAATTGTGCAGTACCAAAATTATCCCTAGACACCTCTAAGTCTGGAACATTTTGCGCAGTGGGAGGAGCCTCTTCCTCACCAGCCAGGACCTGCAAAGGAAAAGCATCATATTCCTCCTGTACATTTTTATCATTTACCGTGGGTAATGCAATAGGCTTAGGGGTCTCCTCACTCCTTTCAGGGGATTGTTGTTTTCCCCATAGAGCCCAGAACAAAGGAAAATCACGCCCCAATATAACATTATGCATAAGGTTTTTAACCACACCCACTTCATATTGTACAGCACCTAGTTCAGTCCCGACATTAGCCCGTACTATAGGGTAAACCTTTGTATCGCCATGTATGCATACCACACTCATATGTCTTGCTGGCACAAAGTCCCCAGTCACCAGGCTGGCATGCACCAGGGTGACAAGGCTTCCTGAGTCCAGCAACGCCTTAACAGGAAAGTCATTTACAGTAATGTTGCAGACTTGTGGTTCAGTCTCTAGTCCAGTGACTGCAACAAAAGACGGCTCCGCAAATAGCGACTGACGCCGGCTAGCGTCACACTCCATGGGCTCAGAGGTAAGAGGGCAATGGGCAGACATATGTCCCGTCTCGTGGCATCTCCAGCACTGGATAGGGCCTGGTCTCCTTGGCAGGGAGTCCTTTTTAGGGCCACTTAGCCACCGGGGTCCCCCACCAGTCTTTTGCCCCTGAGACACCTCCTGAGCGCTCTTCCCTCTATCAGCACCCCTCCACACTCCCCCAATAGATGGAAGTCTCTTACCAGATGATGGCACAGATCTGGCACTCCGGGGAGGTGACGGTGCTGCAGGAACATCACGGAGGTAGTCCTCGGTCGCCTGGAACCTCTCCACAAGGCTGACGAGTTCGTCGGCACTCCTAGGGTCGCCTTGTCCCACCCAGCGTTGTAGATCAGCAGGAAGGGCACGGAGGTAGCGATCCATCACGACCCTCTCTAGGATCTGGGCAGGAGTAGAGGTGTCTGGCTCCAACCATTTTCTTGCCAGATGAATCAGGTCGTACATCTGGGACCTCGCTGACTTGTCCAGACTGTAGCTCCAGTTGCGGACCCTCCGGGCACGGACAGCAGCAGTAACTCCTAGTCGGGCGAGTATCTCTGCTCTTAGCCGAGGATAGTCCTTGACCTCTTGCTCACTGAGGTCATAATAGGCCTTTTGAGGTTCGCCTGTTAAATAGGGAGCAATGACCTCTGCCCACTCAGTGGAGGGTAACTTTTCTCGCTCAGCCACACGCTCAAAGACAGTTAAGTAGGCCTCAACATCGTCATCAGCAGTCATCTTTTGCAGCGCACGCTGCACAGCTCTTCTCACAGACAAAGTCTCTGGCGCGGCTGCTGCCACCAGCTGGGGATTAGCACCTGCAGACGCCTCTTGCTTTGCTATCAGGTGCTCAATAAGTCTCTGTTGTTGAGCCATTGCTTGCTGATGTGCAGCCATTGTCTGTTCATGGCGCAGATTAGCGGCTGCCTGATCCTGTTTAGCGGCTGCCTGAGCCTGTTGTTGTGCGGCCAATGCTTGCTCATGGCGTAGGTTAGCGTATGTCAGAGCCTGTTGTTGCTGCATATTCACTTGCATTAACTGCTTCATCATCTCCTCCATGTTGCTTGACTGTTTTTGGAGTGAAGCCGCAGCCTTCACCCAGGACATAAGCAGCTGTAGCCAAGTTGATGCACACCGTTGCCCCTAGCAACCGTTTTGCCCGCTCCGCAGCACCAATTGTAGGGATCTTCCCGGGGGATGGTGTGTTTGGACACAGTTCAGGCAGCAAACTTGGGCTCATAAAACAGCTTTGGGTGTTTATTTGTAGCATAAACAGTCCAGTAACATAAATACAGCAACACTGTGCAGTGAGAATAAACAAAACAAAAAGTCCTGCCCGTCTGGGCGCTTACTAATACATCAGGTTACCTCTCTGGCACTTCAGTGATCAGTATTGCGGGGTGTGAACAGGCCCCCAGCAGCGGCTGTCTTCCCAGCTCTCACCAAACAGCATGCAGGCTGTTCACTCCTGGCTGAGAGAGAGACCTGTCCACTGAGCACAGCTTTTGCCTTCTCAGGCTGATTGGGATCAGAGCTCACCTGATCCCAAAACCCACACTGGATCGAGGGGGAGGGAATGGCAAGTCCCACTACCAAAACCTACCTGCCATTCCATGTAAGTCCAGGCCCGGCAATAATAAATAATAGCTCAGCAGCATAACACTGCTGAGCACAGATGCCTCCTGGACTCACCATCTCACACTGTGTATCAACCTGGGTGAGATGTACATCCCCTCGAGCACTTTACCAGTGACATGTCCACAGGGGGTAGTGAGTTACATTGCTGAATTTTATATTATTCATTTTTTTATTCTATTTTTTCCTCTTCTGTTTTCTTTAGTGATGATTTGTTGGATGATTCAGATAGCGAAGAGCGATCACGATCTGACTCTGTAACAGGTAATTTATACAGATGTCGCAGGGAGCCATGTGAACACAAGCTTCGGTGGTCGCAGGTTCACCGCTTGTTACTTGTATCTGGAGGTTTTCAAGAACTGATATCAAAGATCTTGACAGTGATGAGGAATTATATAATTTAGTAAATATGCTTGTAAATATGTATGTTGTGAGACCCATCAAAACCTGTATGCAGAGATGAAAAGTAATGTGAAAGACCTAGTCAGTGAGTGCTATAGAGATATACAGTGTAAAGCTCCTTTACATGGTCCTATTAAATTAATCTTTATGTCAGGCTTTCTATGAAAATAGAAGATACGTGGCAGATAGCTAAGGGAAACTGACAGCACAAATATGTATTTATGCAGGTCTGGGATATCGTATATATCGTAGTTTTCATATCACAAGCAGTGTATACTTACCTTCTGCGCTGCTGTGTGATCCAGCATCCTGCTCTCCCGTATCTTTAGGCTGCCACCCCTCCAGCTGTCAATCATTCTTGGGTTGGTTGTCAGAGAGCAGGATGCCTGGTCACACAGCAGTGCAGAAGGTAAGTATACACTGCTTTTGATCTGGAAAATGACAGCATGGATATATACATATCCAAGAACTATATATATATATATATATATATATATATATATATATATATATATATATATATATATATATATATATATATATATATATATATGTGTATGTGTGTGTGTATGTGTGTGTGTGTGTGTATATATATATATATATATATATATATATATATATATATATATATATATATATATATATATATATATAATGCACATAAACACGCATCTGTGCTGTCAGTTTCCTCGGCTCTCAATGAGCTTGGCGGTGTTAAGACACAGCAGACGAGTGCCAATGTCGCTGATATCGGGCTGTGTAAAAGCGCCCAACTCTAAATGGTAATTGTATTGTGACATTGTTTGTCTTGCCAGGTCACGCTTCTCAGAAGGAAACCCTGGAGATGAGCCTGGATATAACCGCGCTCAGTATTCTGCAGCAGCCCGAGAAGCTACAGTGGGAGATTGTGGCCAATGTTCTGGAGGACACCGTAAAGGACCTGGAGGAGCTTGGAGCAAATCCTACTTTAGTTGGTTGTAAAAACGAAAAGACCAAGGAAAAACACTTAGAACAGCACAACATTCCCTTTCCTTGCCTCCTGACCGGGGGCTTATTGACCTACAAGTCCCCCGTCTCCTCCCCTACAAGTAGCAACTCTCGCAGGTCACTTGATGCTTTAAACAGGACTCCAGGCGAGAGCTCCTCAGAGCAGGGCTCCACCGACAACGAGTCCGGCACCAACTCCGATCTTAACTCTCCTATGGTAAAGAGGACGCTCCCCATTTTGCTGCTTTACAGCATTAAAGAGTCCGACGAAAAAGCAGGGAAACTTTTTTCTCATATGAACAATATTATGAGCAAAAGTCTACACGACGATGGGTTTACTGTCCCTCAGATCATTGAGATGGAACTTGATAACCAGGAGCAATTGCTTCTTCAAGACCCCCCTGTCACCTACATCCAGCAGTTTGCTGAGGCCACGGCCAGCCTGGCCTCCCCCGACACAGACAAGTGGACGTCTATGGTTCCTAAGCCCGGGACACTGGTGCAGTGTATGCGGCTGCCCAAGTTTGCCGAGGAGGAGAACCTGCGGGTAGATTCCATTATCCCTTGTGCTGATGGTGTCCATCTTCTAATAGGTTTACAGAAATGTCCGGCAGAGTCCCTGAGTGCAATAAATCAAGTCGAGGCCTTGAATAATTTAAACAAATTAAATTCGGCTCTTTGCAGTAGGAGGAAAGGAGAAGCGGAGCACAGTCTGGGTGGTATGAATGGGACAAGTATCAATGTCATCCCCTGCGAATCCTCAGCCGACGCTCACGACCCTTTAATCATTCAGCCGCTGCAGAGAAGTGTAAGCGGCGGCTATTTGCTGATATACAAAATGAATTATACTACCAGGATAGTGACGCTAGAGGAGCAGCCGGTCAAAGTCTTACATATTAAAGACCCTCAGGACGCCATTACCTCGCTCATTTTATTACAGCCTGATATCCTAGATAATAGAGAGGACGACTGTGAGGAGTCTGCAGAGGACGCCCCACTCACCCCCAAAAATCCTGCCGGAAAAGAGAAGAAATCCGAGCTGCTCTGTCTAGGACACTTAGTGGTCACAACTCAAGGGGGATTTGTGAAAATTTTAGATCTATCAACATTCGAGGTCATGGCTAAAGTGGACCCACCGAAAAAGGAAGGAACGGACGAGGCCGACCCGTTTGTATCGGTTGTCTACTGTTCGGGCACAGACAGATTATGTGCCTGCACCAAAGGTAAGAACGGACATGGTGTCCAGTGCCTGTCACGCTGGCTTATTCTGCTGGTTTGAGCTTTCACTCTAATAAAAAAGGTTTAGTTTTGTATTGCAAACTCCCTCACATACTCACGAAGCAGGCAGATTCCTGAAACTTTAGGAATAGGGGATGGACTCACTTAAAGGGGAACTTTTTTGTTTCATTCACATCAGATAGTGTCAAAAAGTTATATAGACTTGTAATTGTAAAAAATCTCCAGTCTTCCAGTACTTATCAGCTGCTGCATGTCCTGCAGGAAGTGGTGTATTCTCTCCAGTCTGACAGTGCTCTCTGCTGCCACCTCTGTCCATGTCAGGAACTGTCCAGAGCAGCAGCAAATCCCCATAGAAAAACTCTGCTGCTCTGGTGATTGCTGCTGCTGTTAGTTGCCAACCTGGCTTCAAAGGTCTGGCTTCTAGCGACTGCTGGAGACTGAGGGTCCTGTTAGACGAATTGATTTTTAACGATAAACAATAGCAAAGGAGAGCTGCCTGAAATAATTCATATCACACAAAACGATAGTCGTTAGTTACGATTGTTTACTCCATCTGATCCCAGCAAATGAAGGGACCATGTGGAATTACACTGAACGATTAACAATGATTAAAGGTTCAGCTTAAAAGATGCAGTCAACGACACAAACGATTTTTTCGATTGTTGCATAAACACACAACGATTATCATTTAAATTTGAACAATATATTATATATAATAAATTATTGATGATAGTCCAGTGTAATAGAACCTTAGTCTTGTGTGACCGGAGATGACTTCAGCAACAAGCGAATCAGAGTGACACGTAGTAGGTAGCATCTCCACTTATTCTTATACCGGTAAGAAACCTGTGATTAGATGACATGCGGATAGCGCTGATACACCAATCTCTGACCAATCAGCTTATATAGGAGAGAACGTCCTGCTCTATTAGCTGATTGGTTACAGGAATGATTCTGTCACTGAGTCCAAAGGGAAGCGTCTAAACAGAGGAGCAGCCGGTTCAGAGGACTTTGGCCAATGGGGAAGTCTGTTTACATAGAGAGAGACGCCCCGAATTCGGGGAAGACAGTTACGATAATGTCAGAGGTTCGTCCTCTGTTGGTATGATATTTATAATAGGTCATAGGAAGAGGCGGCTTGGGGAGAAGCCAACCTTATGACCCCTTTATAAGGAAGACTAGGACCATATGGCAGACTGATAGCTATGCTGCCTCTAGCAGGGAAACATGTGAATGGGGCTATGCTATGCTCCTAGTGCTCACATACTATATCATGCATTAACCAGCAGTGGAATTAACTGAATAGATGCGTTGTGCAGGAGCATACGGGCACAGGAGTGTGTGTTTTTAATATTTTTTGTTACACTATTTTATTTTAAAGGGCAACTCTAATGTTTAGTGGGCGGCAGGATGTTGAGTAGAAGTTTAGTCTTAGTCAGGTACCTTGGGGGACTCTTTTTTTCAGCCCCTGGGACAGGTGTTAGTGGTCCTATTGGACCACCGACTGCTGACTCAAAGGAATTGAGATCGTTGTATTTAAGGGGAACAATTACACCGTCCAATAATACCTGTAAACAAGCGCCGTTCTGCTAAATCTGTGCTCATTTACTGGGCCTATCACACGGCCCGATTATCGTTTAACAAGGGCTGCATGGACATCGTTACCGATGTCCTTGCAGCCCTTAAACTTTATACATTACCTATCCATGCTGCAGGGCTTCTCTTGCGATGGTCTTCTCCCCGTGTCCCGCGCGCTCAAGCTTCAGAGCGGCCTGTCTTAGCTCAGCCAATCACTGGCCGGGGCTGACCGGTGAGCCTGGCAGGTAAAATGTATGCACATTAGTACTTGGAATGTGTTCGGCGTCTTCTTACAGCTGTAACTAGCAAGCTTCGATATGCAGAAGAAAAGCTGGCAATTCAGAGTAATATCAGAATTCTTGTTGGGGCTTCACATGTAGTACAGATCACCGTGTCTACCATGGCGGGTCTGTGTCACATGTAGTATAGATCACTGTGTCTACCATGGCGGGTCTGTGTCACATGTAGTATAGATCACTGTGTCTACCATGGCGGGTCTGTGTCACATGTAGTACAGATCACCGTGTCTACCATGGCGGGTCTGTGTCACATGTAGTATAGATCACTGTGTCTACCATGGCGGGTCTGTGTCACATGTAGTACAGATCAGTGTCTACCATGGCGGGTCTGTGTCACATGTAGTATAGATCACCGTGTCTACCATGGCGGGTCTGTGTCACATGTAGTATAGATCACCGTGTCTACCATGGCGGGTCTGTGTCACATGTAGTATAGATCACCGTGTCTACCATGGCGGGTCTGTGTCACATGTAGTATAGATCACCGTGTCTACCATGGCGGGTCTGTGTCACATGTAGTATAGATCACCGTGTCTACCATGGCGGGTCTGTGTCACATGTAGTATAGATCACCGTGTCTACCATGGCGGGTCTGTGTCACATGTAGTACAGATCAATGTCTACCATGGTGGGTCTGTGTCACATGTAGTACAGATCACCGTGTCTACCATGGCGGGTCTGTGTCACATGTAGTACAGATCAGTGTCTACCATGGCGGGTCTGTATCACATGTAGTACAGATCAGTGTCTACCATGGCGGGTCTGTGTCACATGTAGTACAGATCACCGTGTCTACCATGGCGGGTCTGTGTCACATGTAGTACAGATCAGTGTCTACCATGGCGGGTCTGTGTCACATGTAGTACAGATCACCGTGTCTACCATGGTGGGTCTGTGTCACATGTAGTATAGATCACCGTGTCTACCATGGCGGGTCTGTGTCACATGTAGTATAGATCACCGTGTCTACCATGGCGGGTCTGTGTCACATGTAGTACAGATCACCGTGTCTACCATGGCGGGTCTGTGTCACATGTAGTACAGATCAGTGTCTACCATGGCGGGTCTGTGTCACATGTAGTACAGATCACCGTGTCTACCATGGCGGGTCTGTGTCACATGTAGTACAGATCAGTGTCTACCATGGCGGGTCTGTGTCACATGTAGTATAGATCACCGTGTCTACCATGGCGGGTCTGTGTCACATGTAGTATAGATCACCGTGTCTACCATGGCGGGTCTGTGTGACATGTAGTATAGATCACCGTGTCTACCATGGCGGGTCTGTGTCACATGTAGTACAGATCAGTGTCTACCATGGCGGGTCTGTGTGACATGTAGTATAGATCACCGTGTCTACCATGGCGGGTCTGTGTCACATGTAGTACAGATCAGTGTCTACCATGGCGGGTCTGTGTCACATGTAGTACAGATCAGTGTCTACCATGGCGGGTCTGTGTCACATGTAGTACAGATCAGTGTCTACCATGGCGGGTCTGTGTGACACGCAGTACAGATCACCGTGTCTACCATGGCGGGTCTGTGTCACATGTAGTACAGATCACCGTGTCTACCATGGCGGGTCTGTGTCACATGTAGTACAGATCAGTGTCTACCATGGCGGGTCTGTGTGACACGCAGTACAGATCACCGTGTCTACCATGGCGGGTCTGTGTCACATGTAGTACAGATCAGTGTCTACCATGGTGGGTCTGTGTCACATGTAGTACAGATCACCGTGTCTACCATGGCGGGTCTGTGTCACATGTAGTACAGATCAGTGTCTACCATGGCGGGTCTGTGTGACACGCAGTACAGATCACCGTGTCTACCATGGCGGGTCTGTGTCACATGTAGTACAGATCAGTGTCTACCATGCTCATGAATATATATTATGAGCAACATTCTAATAGAACACTGGCTCTATTAGATAAGTGTGGTCGGGGAATTTATCAGTAATAGGACACTGGCCCTATTAGATAAGGGTGGTCGGGGGATATATCAGTAATAGGACACTGGCCCTATTACATAAGGGTGGTCGGGGAATATATTAGTAATAGGACACTGGCCCTATTACATAAGGGTGGTCGGGGAATATATCAGTAATAGGACACTGGCCCTAAGGGGGTTCGGGGAATATATCAGTAATAGGACACTGGCCCTATTACATAAGGGTGGTCGGGGAATATATCAGTAATAGGACACTGGCCCTATTACATAAGGGTGGTCAGGGAATATATCAGTAATAGGACACTGGCCCTATTACATAAGGGTGGTCGGGGAATATATCAGTAATAGGACACTGGCCCTATTACATAAGGGTGGTCGGGGAATATATCAGTAATAGGACACTGGCCCTATTAGATAAGGGTGGTCGGGGGATATATCAGTAATAGGACACTGGCCCTATTACATAAGGGTGGTCGGGGAATATATTAGTAATAGGACACTGGCCCTATTACATAAGGGTGGTCGGGGAATATATCAGTAATAGGACACTGGCCCTAAGGGGGTTCGGGGAATATATCAGTAATAGGACACTGGCCCTATTACATAAGGGTGGTCAGGGAATATATCAGTAATAGGACACTGACCCTATTAGATAAGGGTGGTCGGGGAATATATCAGTAATAGGACACTGGCCCTATTAGATAAGGGTGGTCGGGGAATATATCAGTAATAGGACACTGGCCCTATCACATAAGGGTGGTCGGGGAATATATTAGTAATAGGACACTGGCCCTATTACATAAGGGTGGTCGGGGAATATATCAGTAATAGGACACTGGCCCTAAGGGGGTTCGGGGAATATATCAGTAATAGGACACTGGCCCTATTACATAAGGGTGGTCGGGGAATATATCAGTAATAGGACACTGGCCCTATTACATAAGGGTGGTCGGGGAATATATCAGTAATAGGACACTGGCCCTATTAGATAAGGGTGGTCGGGGGATATATCAGTAATAGGACACTGGCCCTATTACATAAGGGTGGTCGGGGGATATATCAGTAATAGGACACTGGCCCTATTACATAAGGGTGGTCGGGGAATATATTAGTAATAGGACACTGGCCCTATTACATAAGGGTGGTCGGGGAATATATCAGTAATAGGACACTGGCCCTAAGGGGGTTCGGGGAATATATCAGTAATAGGACACTGGCCCTATTACATAAGGGTGGTCAGGGAATATATCAGTAATAGGACACTGACCCTATTAGATAAGGGTGGTCGGGGAATATATCAGTAATAGGACACTGGCCCTATTAGATAAGGGTGGTCGGGGAATATATCAGTAATAGGACACTGGCCCTATCACATAAGGGTGGTCGGGGAATATATCAGTAATAGGACACTGGCCCTATTACATAAGGGTGGTCGGGGAATATATCAGTAATAGGACACTGGCCCTATTAGATAAGGGTGGTCGGGGAATATATCAGTAATAGGACACTGGCTCTATTACATAAGGGTGGTCGGGGAATATATCAGTAATAGGACACTGGCCCTATTACATAAGGGTGGTCGGGGAATATATCAGTAATAGGACACTGGCTCTATTACATAAGGGTGGTCGGGGAATATATCAGTAATAGGACACTGGCCCTATTACATAAGGGTGGTCGGGGAATATATCAGTAATAGGACACTGGCCCTATTACATAAGGGTGGTCGGGAATATATCAGTAATAGGACACTGGCCCTATTACATAAGGGTGGTCGGGGAATATATCAGTAATAGGACACTGACCCTATTACATAAGGGTGGTCGGGGAATATATCAGTAATAGGACACTGGCCCTATTACATAAGGGTGGTCGGGGAATATATCAGTAATAGGACACTGGCCCTATTACATAAGGGTGGTCGGGGAATATATCAGTAATAGGACACTGGCCCTATTACATAAGGGTGGTTGGGGAATATATCAGTAATAGGACACTGGCCCTATTACATAAGGGTGGTCGGGGAATATATCAGTAATAGGACACTGGCCCTATTACATAAGGGTGGTCGGGGAATAGATCTGTAATAGGACACTGGGTGGTCGGGGAAAAGTCGTCGGTCACTATTTGGCAGCTTGTTTCTGAGCTGGAAGTGTCCATTGTGTGGGGGGAGATCTGTGCTGGTCTCTTCCTGGATGCTGGATGACTGTATATGAGCAGCAGTGTAATATGGAGACATCCTGTGTAATATAGAGGAGGAGGAGGAGACATAAGTAGTGTAGGTATAACCTCTGACCTCAGTGTGGGGTTTTGGGAGAAGACTGTTTTTCTTCAGTGTGCTATGGCTGCAGCAGGCTGTGTGTGTGTATGTATGTGTGCTATGGCCGCAGCAGGCTTTGTGTGTGTGTATGCGCGCAATATGGCTGCAGCAGGCTGTGTGTACGTGTGCTATGGCCGCAGCAGGCTTTGTGTGGCTGTGTGCGTGCGCGCACTATGGCTGCAGCAAGCTGTGTGTGCGCGCTTTGGCTGCAGCAGGCTGTGTGTGTGCGCGCTTTGGCTGCAGCAGGCTGTGTGTGTGTGTGTATGCTATGGCTGTGTGTGTGTGTGTGTGTGTGTGTGTGTGTGTGTGTGCGCGCACGCGTACGTACAATTGTGTGCCCCCACAGTGACCTTCTATATCACTGTGTGACCTCTATATCACTGTGTGACCTCTCTCTCTATATCACTATGTGTGACCTCTCTCTATATCACTATGTGACCTCTCTCTATATCACTATGTGTGACCTCTCTCTCTATATCACTGTGTGACCTCTCTCTATATCACTGTGTGACCTCTCTCTATATCACTATGTGTGACCTCTCTCTATATCACTGTGTGTGACCTCTCTATATCACTGTGTGACCTCTCTATATCACTATGTGTGACCCCTCTCTATATCACTGTGTGACCCCTCTCTATATCACTGTGTGACCCCTCTCTATATCACTATGTGTGACCCCTCTCTATATCACTATGTGTGACCTCTCTCTATATCACTGTGTGACCCCTGTATATCACTATGTGTGACCCCTCTATATCACTATGTGACCTCTCTATATCACTATGTGTGACCTCTCTATATCACTATGTGTGACCCCTCTCTATATCACTGTGTGACCCCTCTCTATATCACTGTGTGACCCCTCTCTATATCACTGTGTGACCCCTCTCTATATCACTATGTGTGACCTCTCTCTATATCACTATGTGTGACCCCTGTATATCACTATGTGTGACCCCTGTATATCACTATGTGTGACCCCTGTATATCACTATGTGTGACCCCTGTATATCACTATGTGTGACCCCTGTATATCACTATGTGTGACCCCTCTCTATATCACTGTGTGACCTCTCTCTATATCACTATGTGTGACCCCTCTCTATATCACTGTGTGACCCCTCTCTATATCACTATGTGTGACCCCTGTATATCACTATGTGTGACCCCTGTATATCACTATGTGTGACCCCTGTATATCACTATGTGTGACCCCTGTATATCACTATGTGTGACCCCTGTATATCACTATGTGTGACCCCTGTATATCACTATGTGTGACCCCTGTATATCACTATGTGTGACCCCTGTATATCACTGTGTGACCCCTGTATATCACTGTGTGACCCCTGTATATCACTGTGTGACCCCTGTATATCACTGTGTGACCCCTCTCTATATCACTGTGTGACCCCTCTATATCACTGTGTGACCCCTGTATATCACTATGTGTGACCCCTGTATATCACTATGTGTGACCCCTCTCTATATCACTATGTGTGACCCCTCTCTATATCACTATGTGTGACCCCTCTCTATATCACTATGTGTGACCCCTCTCTATATCACTATGTGTGACCCCTCTCTATATCACTATGTGTGACCTCTCTATATCACTATGTGTGACTCCCTGTATATCACTATGGCTGACCTCTATATTACAGGGATCTGGCAGTGTTAGCAGTGTGTCTTTGTGTATGGTAAATATTTAGTTAAGGCCCTATTCCACGGGTCGTTTAGAGGAGCAATATCGTTCGTATTTGGCCGATATCGACCGCTAGGAACGATATTCGTCCCGTGGAATAGAGTGCAACGATCAGCCGACATCGTTCATGTCGGCTGATCGTTGCAGTCGCTTGTTTTTCAACATGTTGAAAAACAAGCGACTGATATAGCAGCGATCTGCTGCCGTCGCTCCGTTGAATAGGAGCATCGGCAGCAGGCGCTGCTGTATCCTATGGGCTGCCTGGACGATCAGCGATCCCCCGCCGCCCCCTCCCGCACTCACCCGCTCGCTGCAGCCGCGTTGAATAGCGGCGGCAGCGAGCGGGGAACGAGGAGCAAACGAACGCTAATAGCGCTCGTTTGCTCCTTCAAACAACTCGTGGAATAGGGGCATTAGAAACATAGAAGATTGTCAGCAGGAAAAGACCACCTGCTCCATCTAGTCCAGTTCTAAGTAGTTCAGGACATGGAGGCTGGAGACTGGCTGCACCCACTGCACACACAGGAGAAGCTGCTGTATATACAGTATACCCTCAGAAGTCGCCCCAGGATCATGTAGGACATTAGGGAGAAGCTGCTGTATATACAGTATATATTCCCTCAGATCATGTAGGACATTAGGGAGAAGCTGCTGTATATACAGTATACCCTCAGAAGTCGCCCCAGGATCATGTAGGACATTAGGGAGAAGCTGCTGTATATACAGTATATATTCCCTCAGAAGTCGCCCCAGGATCATGTAGGACATTAGGGAGAAGCTGCTGAGCCGGTGTGATAGATATCTCCCCTGGTATCTGACCGGCCATTTATCAAGGAGCAGGAGTCGGCCCTGATAAAATTCAGGAGTTGGAGTCGGAGCTGCGGCTTACCGTCTCCACAGCCCGGCTGCCACGGCCAGACGTCTGCCGGTGTGTGCAGGGGTGTCTGTGCCCACGCAGCCTAAACCAGCCCTGCCCGCACTGACCTGTATCAGCCACAATTATTGGCCCCAGCAGAGCTCTGGTAACACTGGAAGGGGGGGGGGGGGTGTTTGTAGCCGTCTCAATAATTTCCTATATTGTAATGGACCTGTATGTGTTATAGGTGGAGAGCTTCATTTTCTTCAGATTGGAGGAACATGTGATGATCTGGATGAGACCGATATCCTTGTTGATGGGTCATTAACAAAGGGAGTAGAGCAGTTAACGGAAGGCATCAAGCCATTGTCCAACCCTTCCAGTCCCGGCATCACCGGTAAGTGGTATTCCTATGGAGGTTACTGCACCCTTGTGGGCTCCATCTCTAACATCTTTATGGATATTGGCGTTTCCCCCCAGGTGTAGACCTTCTAGCAGAGCAGCCCTTCTCCTTGGAAATGCTGACCTGCTTAGTGGAGCTAACTCGCTTTGAGACCTTGATACCCAGGTTTTCTGCGACTGTGCCACCTTGCTGGGTAGAAGTTCAGCAGGAGCAACAACAAAGACGCCATCCGCAACATTTACACCAACAGCACCACGGGGACGCTGCCCAGCACACCCGCACCTGGAAACTACAGAACGACAGGTACGCATCTATAGGACAATACGCTATGGGCTTCATCTTTCTTCCAGAATAAGGTTAATGTAGATCACCTTTAAAGCGACTGTGTCATCAGTACAGGACTTATTGTATAAATGTTTTTCTGTTAAACATATTTTTTAAGAATTTTTGGTGACATTTTTCCTATTTTCCCATTTTTCTATCTATATTCTAAAATAATCCTGATACCTTGCAGTTCTCATTCTCACCACTGGGGCTAAAACTAAGCTAAGACTTCCTGTTGTGTCTGTGGTGATAAGAGGAGGCTGCTGTAAAGTGACCTGTACAGCATTGCAGCGTCATGTGACACCAGTAGATAGAGGAGACAATAGCAGCTCCCTGTGGAATGTCTTACATTCATCTCACAGGGACAGAGTCTGTCTATTGTCATCTATGTCCATGAGTCTTGCTGTAAAGCATGTCACTAAATGCTGTTATTAACAGCCCAGGCAAGATGGCCACCCCATAAAAATGTACAAACAGGGAAAATAAAATAAAAGTCAGAAAATAGAAACAGATTAGAATAAAAGAACAAGTTTTAGTATCTGACTCCAATCAGTAACAGACAATGTAGGTGACACCTTCCCTTTAAGGTTTTAGTCCCAGCTTCATTCCTACTCATAATTTGCTTAAAGGAGGTACAGAGGGAAGTGGTTTCTACCAGGTGTGTTGGATGTGCTCGTGGTCTTTACCAGAAATCTGCATGGATCACCTGGTGGAGATTGCTCAGCAAATACTGGCATACTGTACCCCCTTTAAGTGTGGCGGCCTCGGCATTGCATTAGCTGGGTAACTACTTCAGAATAGAGAATGCAGCACTCAGCGCCCTGTGGAGCGATCACTTATCTGCAAGCTACATACATGCGTGGAGACCCGTGTAATCTGCTATTTGTCTTGGACTCTTCACCACATACATTGTAATTCCTGGGACTTGTTGTGCTTCCTCCTGTCTCTGTGTCTTGTTGCATTTATCTTCTTGTCACTTGCTGTATTGAGGATCGTCTTCTTTTGTCCTTAGCTCCAGTTGGGATGAACATGTCTTTGAACTGGTTTTACCAAAAGCGTGCATGGTGGGCCATGTAGACTTCAAGTTTTTACTGAACTCCAACATTACGAACATTCCACAAATCCAGGTGACGCTGCTTAAAAACAAAGCACCCGGATTATCCAAAGTTAATGGTAAGAGCTCAAAATTTCTCATGAACCTATATAACATGCGCCCAATTTATCTGGTCCTTGGTGGTAATGGGTTTGTCGGAGCGCATGTCCGGATAATGTCCCCTATGCAAAGTAACAGCAGTGAATTATCGGCCGGGGGGCAGGCGGGATTGGTTATCGGCCGGGGGGCAGGCGGGATTGGTTATCGGCCGGGGGGCAGGCGGGATTGGTTATCGGCCGGGGGGCAGGCGGGATTGGTTATCGGCCGGGGGGCAGGCGGGATTGGTTATCGGCCGGGGGGCAGGCGGGATTGGTTATCGGCCGGGGGGCAGGCGGGATTGGTTATCGGCCGGGGGGCAGGCGGGATTGGTTATCGGCCGGGGGGCAGGCGGGATTGGTTATCGGCCAGGGGGGCAGGCGGGATTGGTTCTCTGGAGGCTGTAGCTTTGCCCCCTGCTCTCTAAACAGAGACAGGATTACGCTACAAAGAGCATGGGAACAGCGCCAAGGATGAAGGTAACAGACACACCTTCATCCTCAGGGCCCCGTGCACAATAGGGATGTATCAGCAGGTTAGATTTGTCTAACCGGCTGAGTTTTCCCCTTTATGGTGCGTTCACACCTACAGGATCTGCTGCAGATCCTGTAGGTGTGAGGGTAAGACTTCACCTTGTTTATTCTGCATAGCATTAATGCAGAACGGGAAGCTGTCTCTTACATCCTACTTCCTCCCAGACCAAGCTGCAGCCATTTTTTCCTTCGGTGTTTCCTATAGATGTGCCGTTTGATTGGGCCTTAATGCTCTGTTTATATGGGGGGGCCCTCCGAGGCTGTTTTTCTTAGGATGTCTTTTAGATGTCCTAAGATAAAGTGGTTTGTCCCTATGAAAGATTCCCTTTAAATTTGTAAAACTCTGCCACGATGGCGGTGACGCTGTTATGTTTGCTTCCCATTGCAGAGACACCAGTGGATAGACCCATAGCCTTTCCTCTGTCCCCAGCCTTCAATATCGAAGTGCAGAGAAATGGGAAGCCTGCTCTGGTGGACCTGAATGAGGACATGCAGAACATGGAGGTGGAGGACTCTCAGTGTAAGGATTTATTGTAGTCTATGAACTAAAGCAAACTCTGTGCACGCTCAGGTTCACATGTTTAGTTGCCGGTGGCTGGTGAAGTAGGATGCAGCCCTAGGGCGTCCTGGAAAGCATGGATACAGCCATAGGTCATAGTTTGCATCCATGTTTTCCAGGGCTCTCTAGCTTTAGCCACAGATAACCAAATGCTGAACGCTCTGGTTTGAACGGACCTGAGCATGCTTGAGATTCGCTCAACTCTACTGGATTTTCATGCACAGTACTGCCGGCATGACAGACACACAGTGTAGGGACACAGTGGCTGTCAATTATTTCCATGGCCGTATTAAACAACGATCTTTAATCAATACACTGTGTGATTAACGGTCGTTGATTGCATTGCAGCACGGCCATTCTTGTCATTAAAAAGTACATAGTGTGAACAAAGCCTAAATCTGAATTTCCAGAATAATGTGCTGGCCGTGGTCAGTTATTGTTCCGTTGCCTTTGGACTTTGTGTGACTGAGCAGTGTGACTCTTCACAACCTCATCTAAACACCTGATACATTTCTGATAACTACGAACTGCATAGACTGCTGCTCCTTCCACACAAGTGGCCTGTTTGTGGCTGCCATTGGATTGGATGGTCGGGCCTCCAGCTTGGCTATTAGTCACTAGATCTTTTATTGTGGAGGATGACCTTTAATTTATTTTTAGTCCAAGCTTTGTCAATTATTTTATATTATTCGGCTTATTCTACTTTGTGAAACATTTACTGATTCCCTTCTGCACTTAGTAAGGGCCGTATTACACGGCAAGATATTGAGGAGGAAGCGAGCGCCGACCTGTCAGATCAGCGCTTGCTTCCTCCTCATTCACTGCTTGTTGTCTGTGCTATCTCACACACACACACACACACACACACACACACACACACACGGGCGATCCTTTGATCATCCAGGCTGCCCATTGAAGTCGGCAGTGGTCCGCTGCCACCTATTACATGGAGTGACTAGCAGCAGACATCGCTGCTGTGATTTTTCAGCATTGTGCATGTCGGCTGATCGTGATTGTTTACCATGCACCATTACACCAAACTATTATTGTCCGGAAAGGATAGTAATCGGCCAAGAACGGCCGATAATGGTTTAATGTAATAGGGTCTTAAACGTTTGATTAAAGCTTCTTCTTTATCGTCCAGGCCCAAGGCTGTGCCCGTTTTTAGAAGAGCACAAAGAAGATATCTTATGTGGTCCGGTGTGGCTGGCCAGTGGTCTCGATCTCTCAGGTCATGCAGGAATGTTGACCTTGACCAGTCCTAAGCTTGTGAAAGGTAGGTCTGAAATGACCCCAGCCAAGTATTGTCAGACTTGCACATTAGTGGACCAGCATCTGTAGTATTTTTATGAGCTTGGCGTTAGTTTTGGATATACATGTAAGTTCCCTTTGTAGGGATGGCCGGAGGCAAGTATCGTTCATTCTTAATTCACGTGAAGGCTGCGAATGACAGAGGATCAGAAGACCTTTGTAATGGTGGAACCAGACCAGTTGTACGGATGCCATCTTTAAAACCTCAGAGCGTGAAGGGGCACTCCCTGGCTTCCTTATTGGCTAAGGTTGTACCAGGCAAGGTATGGAACCCTGATAGTTTACGATTGTTGCTGTATTACCATTATGGGGAGCTAGAAAATATTTAATTTAATATTTCTTCTCTCCTTTCCCTCCTCCTTCTGAAGGACAAATCTTCTACTAAAATTGATGCCAGCACCTCATCCCGGAAAGTGGATAACCTCCGAGGGTGCGACCTTCTGCAGGAAGTGTCTGTCACCATACGGCGCTTCAAGAAAACCTGCATCCCAAAAGAGAGGTTTGTGTTCAAATTTAGTGAGTTGGTATAGCAATCACCGGGATGGACGTGGGCTGCTGCACAAGGGAACCATTGCTTTCCGGCATCCGATTTACAGGGTCTCTCTAAAGGATTTGTTGGGTCTCAAAACCCATTCCCCAAGTTGAAGGTTAAACAGATACTCCGGCTAAAAATTTCGAATTAACTGATACCAGTAAGCTATACTGATTTATAAATTACTTTTTAAAAATCTCCAGTCTTCCAGTACTTATCAGCTGCTGTATGTCCTGCAGGAACTGGTATATTCTCTCCAGTCTGACACAGTGCTCTCTGCTGCCACCTCTGTCCATGTCAGGAACTGTCCAGAGCAGCAGTAAATCCCCATAGAAAACCTCTCCTGCTCTGGACAGTTCCTGCCATGGACAGAGGTGGCAGCAGAGAGCACTGTGTCAGACTGGAGAGAATATACCAGTTCCTACAGGACATACAGCAGCTGATAAGTACTGGAAGACTGGGGATTTTTAAAAAGTAATGTACAGATCTATATAAAAAAATTCCACTGGTACAGTGGAGATCTAGTGGAATGAGTGCCTTGCTCTGGAAGACCCAGCTGACAAAAATGTATCATATGGTTGCCTTTAATTTTAATAATAAGTTCAGTAGAAGGAGATGAGTGTAAGCACTGGTAGCTGCTTCTGAGGATTCCAGTAGCTCGATAGTCAAAGAAACCATTGTAGTTGCCACTAGAGATGCCACCCAGAGCATGCCTCAGTTTTGGGTCAGGTTGAGGACAAGTAAAGTGAGTTTGCAGACGGCTTACATTACGGATCTGTGAAAGAAAGTAATGGTAACATCTGATAAACAGGACTATTGTTTAATGCACAAAAAGAACCCGCGATGCCTCATTTAAGAGTCTCAAACCATAGGACTAGCCAGATATCCCTCCGGGAAGGACCCAGCCAAGGGGCGGCTCCTGTAGAGAGACCATCAAAACCACCATATTAAGTGGCCCTATAAGTCAATGTAATAACAAGGGGAAACACCAAGGCCAGGTTACCATCCACAGACAGCCGCCCCGGGGTCTCCATCCACAGACAGCTGCCCCGGGGTCTCCATCCACAGACAGCTGCCCCGGGGTCTCCATCCACAGACAGCTGCCCCGGGGTCTCCATCCACAGACAGCTGCCCCGGGGATCCATCCACAGACAGCTGCCCCGGGGATCCATCCACAGACAGCTGCCCCGGGGATCCATCCACAGACAGCTGCCCCGGGGATCCATCCACAGACAGCTGCCCCGGGGATCCATCCACAGACAGCCGCCCCGGGGATCCATCCACAGACAGCCGCCCCGGGGACCATAGGACACAGGCTGAGCCAGTGTGGCAGGGCATAACGTCATTGCTGGAGTGGGTACAAGTAGTAGATAAGTGGGTGATGCCATAAGCTGTGGGGGGCATTACATATGGGATGTGAGATTCTCGTCATTTAAATCTATTCTTTCCCCTGTTTCTAGGGTCCAGCGGTGTGCCATGCTGCAGTTCCCAGACTTTCATGAGAAGCTTCTAAACACCCTCTGTAAGAGGACGGCAGACAGTCTAGCTACAGAGCATGCTCAGAGCTTAGTTCTGGATATCCTGTGTTGGCTGGCTGGTGTCCACTCTAACGGACCGGGCAGGTATAGTCAATATCTATAATATCCTATCTATACCCCCCAGTCTTTTTCGTAAAGTTCTTATTTACTTGCTGTAGGTGAGAGGAACAGGAGACTTATTACAGTCCAGATGGCCGTTATATATAAATGCTTTAATGGCTATTTTTTTCCGCTAGCAAACTCCATAAATTTAGAGCATCTGGGAACAATAGCTGCAACCTGATGAAAGTGGTCAGCGCTTCATTCCCTGTCTCAGGAGAGGGGCTCCATATACCTACTATAGATCCCTGGCTCTAGTGATCAATGGGGGGGGGGGGGGGGGCATCCAGACGCCAGTCTTTATGTTAACAACGCTTTTCTGATTTTCCTTTTTTTTTTTTGTTGTTTTTTAAATCTATATTATAAAATATTCCTGAAAACTTGAAGTTTTCTGAAGATTAGACACAAATTTCCTGTTGTGTCTGGTGATAAGCGGCGGCCGCTGTCCGCGTGGCATCTGGCAGCTGCTTTCCGCGTGGCGTCTGGCGGCTGCTTTCCGCATGTCGTCTGGTGGCTGCTGTCCGCGTGGCGTCTGGCGGCTGCTGCCTACTTATGTTCAGCTGGTAAACGGCCTAGTAAATTCTTTATGAATGTTCCCAGTTGAGATTTTGACCCAATAACGTTTTAGGTTTTATATTATGGGTAAAATAAAACCACCATATGAAGCCTAAGAAACTTTCCTTGTAAAGTAACTGTGGACCACTCTCCCATTGTCTTGTATTACAGTTGCCACTACTAGTTAGATTATCATTGTTGTAGTTATAATTCAGAACTTATTTATATGGGTGATTTTTTTTTTTTTTTTTTTTTAATTTACACAGCAGTAATCATATGAATGTGTTAAGTTTACAAGTGGTGCATAATAACAGAATAAGGCCCTAAAAGTCGTCCATCAGTACCTCCCATTACCAATAAGCTGGAACATAAGTTTTATATGACCCTCTAGTTTGGGATGGGGAGTTGGGAAGTCCTCCTCATTGTGTCAGTAACCCCGTGATTGGAGTGTGTCCTCGCTCTTGCCTCACATATTAGGTTTGAAGCCCAGTGTAGATCTACTGTGCAGATCCCCGAGGCTACAGCCGCGTCTGCAGCGGTATATTTACAGCGGAGAAAAAAAGGCGTTTTATTCCGGAGAGGTGTGGCAACTAGTCCTCTGGGTGGGGAGCGGCTGTGACCAGTCACTGCTCTCTACCTGTCAATCATTCCACACTGCAAAAACGGGTCTCTCTGCCTGTCAATCATCCCTGCACTGCGTGCTGACAGGCAGGGGGCTGTGACTAGATTGAGGAGGCTCCCGTCCAGATGACTGTTTTCACATCGGTCTCTGTGGTCCCTGGTCTTTGGAGAGCGGCACATCTGGCTTCCATCTTGACCTGCAGAAAGCATTTGCTCAGCAAATCACTAACTGTGACCGTGACCTGCCCCAGCTATTAAACACCTGACCAGAAGGATGACCCACCCGAATGGCCAGCGATTGACAAAAGTAGGGAGTACTGCTCAGCCGGGATCGGGCACCAGTGAGGATTAGTAGTTTTTCCCCCTGAGGATTTATCTGAAGAGAAGTGATATGATGCTATTGTAGTTTCATGGTTTGTTCTGTTCTGTAACAATCCCCTTTTATTTTGTAGCTTACGGGAAGGAAAGGAAAGCTTGTTGTCTAAAACGAGAAGATGTCTCTCTGATATTGTGCGCACGTGTTTTTTTGAAGCAGGAAGAAGTATTGCCCATAAATGTGCTCGCTTCTTGGCTCTCTGCATAAGGTTGGTGACATCTCTGGGCTCCAGATTTTTGAGCAGCATTGAGTGTGTGACGCGTGTCATATGTGAGCGGTATTGCTCGTGTTCATTCCTGCTGTATAGACTAATCATCTTCCCACTATGGAGGCTCTGCCAGGACGGGTGCTATCAGTGGCATCTGCTGCTATTTACATGGAACCTCCAGTATAATTGCAGCACTCAGTTATGTTTTATAAGCCCCTCTGTGCCCACCTCGACCTATAGACACTGCCCACCTCGACCTATAGACACTGCCCACCTCGACCTATAGACACTGCCCACCTCGACCTATAGACACTGCCCACCTCGACCTATAGACACTGCCCACCTCGACCTATAGACACTGCCCCCCTCTACGTGACAGCTACAAACAGCAGATAATCGGCCCATGTAAAAGTGACAGTGATCGGCTGAGGACGGGGAAAATGCCAGCTTCTCCGCTGATCGCATCTCTTGTGCTGCAGCCAAATATAGCCAATAATACATTTAAAGGAGAAATCCGGCAGGGCTTGAGGGGGAAAATAACGAAGGGTATTACCTCGCCTCTCCCCGTGCGTCTTCAGGGCCAGATTTCTGCTTTAGTGACCCCCTACATACTCCAGAATCTCCAATGCTGCGGATGTTAGACCCGGCTGATGGACTGGACGCTTAGCCAGTCAGTGACTGGGATGGGACCCCGCTCCAGTCAATGATTGGCTGAGCAGGCTGTCCATCAGCCAGGAAGGGCATTAGTGACGTCACAACTGGGGGGAAGGGGGGGGGATTCCTTCTGGCTGGGGACAGTCAGACGGCACATCATGGGCACAGGGAGAGGAGAGCAATGCTTCATTGTTACTTTTCTCCCCTGCCGCCTTATTAAAAGTAAGATGAGGCCGGACTTCTCCTTTAAATGGCTACACACACGATACAGGGATCATTCATGCGAACCAGCTGCTCAATTCATCGGGCCTTCTAAAAGCAGTGAACACGAGTACCAATCTCACCGAGAGGAGCCAAATATTCTTAGGTCTAAAAGGGCCGTAACTTCCTGAGCAGATGCAGACAGCATAGCACTGAGCTGTGGCCAAACTAACCTGTGAGTTATAGCCGACACTTTCAGAAAGTTAGCGGTAAATTGGGGCAACTTGGAATCATTGGTTGGTATTAGAGGTGATCTGTTATATAGCGCTATAGTAGAGCCAGTAGTTTCCTATGCTATAGAAGCATTGTCATTTCTTCTTCTTTTTTTTTCTATATGAAGCAACGGCAAATGTGATCCCAATCAGCAAGGCTTTGGCTTTGTTCTTTTAAAAGCATTGCTGGAAAACATGACTTACCTTCCATCTGCAGCGACCGGAGGTAGGTGCAGTCTGTGCTGTAGTACATGTAATAGCCGTCATCTTACCTGTATACACTACAAATGTCTGTCTTCTTTCCTACTTCAGGAGCCGTGTACTGGTACTTTGTCTTGTTAAATTATGTTAAGGATGAAGATCTGGCTGGTTGCAGCACGGCCTGTGCCTCGCTGCTCACGGCTGTGTCCAGGCAGCTGCAGGACCGGCTGACACCAATGGAGGCGCTGCTTCAGACCAGGTAATAATCCTTATTTATGGGGTCTGTAATATGGAAGATTCTTACACCTTTTCTTACATCTGTAAATCTCTAAAAGGGGTTGGCTGTATGGCTCGCTTCATTAACAGAGACCCCCTCTCCATCCTCCACTACACAGTCATAGGTTATGTCAGGTGCCGCTCCCTGAGGGGATGGTCAGTGCTGAAAATCCATGTAAAACCCTCTATTACCATCAGACAGATGCTTGTCTCATAAGTTAGTTTTTTTACATGGATTTTCACCATTGTCCATTCCATAAGCAACCGGCACCTGTCGACATTACCTGTGATATTGTGGAGCTGAGGGTAGTTTTGGATCTCTTGTGAGGAGACCATAGGAGGGACCGAGATCCTTGCTGTCACCCTGTGCGCTGTCTTCTGTTTGCCCTCTCAATCATGGCTGAAATAGGTAAAAAATAGATAATGAAGCCAGCTGGACAGCCGGGCCCTTTTATACTGGTCGCCGACAGTCACTTTTTAGCTAGAATCAACATGAACAAGGGGAGGTGCTAGAACCGCCCAACGATCTGCTGTGGGGACGATCGATACAGTGTTCAGATTGGGAGTAGATACTTCTTTACTGGTGGTCGGGCACAGGGCTGGTTCAGCACTGTGCAGCTACACAACTGTGACCTATAGCTGCACAGTCCTCTCCCTTTTCCTGCCGATCACCGATCAGTGAGATCCGTGCTGGGCAGATGAGAAATGGGCATCACCTCCAGATTCCTGCATACAAAAGCCTCAGGCACTAAAGGACCTTTGGTGATGTCAGTCATGTGATTAATCACTGTTGGTCCTGCAGGTTCTTCACTAAATACCATGGGCCGCAGCAGTCTCCGTTTTCAGACGCGCATAACGTACAGTTTAAGCTCCTTGTATGTGTGTCAACTCCAGCGGTTTGTGGTGAACAATGTGCTTTGTTGTCCTGCAGAACAGCCCTAGTCCATCCAGGTTATTTCCGACCTGACCTCTGACCTCTAAATATCGATATGTTTCTCCTCGTTTAGATACGGACTGTACAGTTCTCCTTTTGATCCCGTGCTCTTTGACTTGGAAGTCAGTGGCTCCTCATGTAAGAACATATACAACAGTAGCTCGGGGATACAGTCAGATGAGATCGACCTTTCAGATGTTCTTCTGGGTAAGTACGCTACTTGCAGGAATTTGTAGAATATTGCTTCCTTTAGGTAATAAAATCGCTCTTCCCGCCTCCCTCCAAATGTAGTCGGTAAGTGTTTGTGTTTGATAATACTACAACACGAAGCCGCTTGGCGCCTGCTGAGCGCATCAGGATTGGCTGCTGCACATTTATACTCTTGTATTTAGAGGGGTTTTCACCAATTTGTTTTTCTTTTAAATCAACTCTGAAACCTGTCTGCTGTCCACCTGTGTTTCTGGCAGAGTATAGGTGTTTTATGGATCTCACAGAGTACTAACTAGCTGGGATTCCCTCTTCTAGCGGCTGGGACATTAATTTTCCCATTTTCTTTCCAGGCAGCGGAAAGGTGAACAGCAGCACGGCAGCGGAGGGCAGCTTCACCTCTCTCACCGGCCTCTTAGAAGTCGAACCTTTGCACTTTACTTGCGTTTCCACAAGTGATGGAACCAGAATAGAGAGGGATGATGCAAGTACGTTTACTGGTATATACATTTTTTTTCTTCTTTATCAATTAATATGGCTATATTCTCATGTATTATGTATCATGAATTAAAGTTGGTGCTTAGCATGAATGAAAAACATTACAGCGAGTCACAGGGTTCTGTGTATTTTGTTACATAGAATTGTACATACAAAGTACAGTAATGAGGGTTGTGCAGTGTTGCCTTAGATTTAAAGGGGTATTGTAAATTGTGGATAAGAAATGTTGGAAAGTAACCAGAACCCCCATATATATTGCTTCCTCACTCCCTTCCCTGCCCTTGTACCGGAGCAGGTCGCTGTGCACAGAGCTTGTTTTGGGGTTGGTGCGTGTGTTGCCCGATGCGCCAGTCAGCAGCTGCAGCTTAGTCCCATCCGATGTGACTGATGCCCGGGCAGACCCCAAACACACGGTGCTGTTAGGCCAGCTTCAGTATAACAGCAGCGGCTAGTAAAGCGAGGAAGGTAAGTCTCCTTTTAGATATAAAGATTTGTTGGCGGCAGGGGCTGAGATCAGCGCTCTGTTTCAGAGCCTTTATACGGCATGACAAATCGAGCAGCCAGGCTGCACAAACGATCCTTGTATCTTTCGTGCAGCCCTGGAAACTGACAGCACAGATATGAATATATTCAGCAAAAAGTTGTCATGTCTCTTATAATTTGTCAAATTACTGGTTTCCAGATTTCCAGCATTGTTCCCCATCTGATTCCTGCTCCCCCAGCATTGTTCCCCATCTGATTCCTGCTCCCCCAGCATTGTTCCCCAGCATTGTTCCCCATGTGATTCCTGCTCCCCCAGCATTGTTCCCCATCTGATTCCTGCTCCCCCAGCATTGTTCCCCATCTGATTCCTGGTCCCCCAGCATTGTTTCCCATGTGATTCCTGCTCCCCCAGCATTGTTCCCCATGTGATTCCTGCTCCCCCAGCATTGTTCCCCATCTAATTCCTGCTCCCCCAGCATTGTTCCCCATCTGATTCCTGCTCCCCCAGCATTGTTCCCCATGTGATTCCTGCTCCCCCAGCATTGTTCCCCATGTGATTCCTGCTCCCCCAGCATTGTTCCCCATCTGATTCCTGCTCCCCCAGCATTGTTCCCCATCTAATTCCTGCTCCCCCAGCATTGTTCCCCATCTGATTCCTGCTCCCCCAGCATTGTTCCCCATGTGATTCCTGCTCCCCCAGCATTGTTCCCCATCTGATTCCTGCTCCCCCAGCATTGTTCCCCATCTGATTCCTGCTCCCCCAGCATTGTTTCCCATGTGATTCCTGCTCCCCCAGCATTGTTCCCCATCTGATTCCTGCTCCCCCAGCATTGTTCCCCATGTGATTCCTGCTCCCCCAGCATTGTTCCCCATGTGATTCCTGCTCCCCCAGCATTGTTTCCCATGTGATTCCTGCTCCCCCAGCATTGTTCCCCATGTGATTCCTGCTCCCCCAGCATTGTTTGCCATCTGATTCCTGCTCCCCCAGCATTGTTCCCCATGTGATTCCTGCTCCCCCAGCATTGTTCCCCATCTGATTCCTGCTCCCCCAGCATTGTTCCCCATGTGATTCCTGCTCCCCCAGCATTGTTCCCCATGTGATTCCTGCTCCCCCAGCATTGTTCCCCATGTGATTCCTGCTCCCCCAGCATTGTTTCCCATGTGATTCCTGCTCCCCCAGCATTGTTTCCCATGTGATTCCTGCTCCCCCAGCATTGTTCCCCATTTGATTCCTGCTCCCCCAGCATTGTTCCCCATTTGATTCCTGCTCCCCCAGCATTGTTCCCCATGTGATTCCTGCTCCCCCAGCATTGTTCCCCATGTGATTCCTGCTCCCCCAGCATTGTTTCCCATGTGATTCCTGCTCCCCCAGCATTGTTTCCCATGTGATTCCTGCTCCCCCAGCATTGTTCCCCATGTGATTCCTGCTCCCCCAGCATTGTTCCCCATCTGATTCCTGCTCCCCCAGCATTGTTCCCCATCTGATTCCTGGTCCCCCAGCATTGTTTGCCATCTGATTCCTGCTCCCCCAGCATTGTTCCCCATGTGATTCCTGCTCCCCCAGCATTGTTCCCCATGTGATTCCTGCTCCCCCAGCATTGTTCCCCATGTGATTCCTGCTCCCCCAGCATTGTTTCCCATCTGATTCCTGCTCCCCCAGCATTGTTCCCCATGTGATTCCTGCTCCCCCAGCATTGTTCCCCATGTGATTCCTGCTCCCCCAGCATTGTTCCCCATGTGATTCCTGCTCCCCCAGCATTGTTCTTCATCTGATTCCTGCTCCCCCAGCATTGTTCCCCATCTGATTCCTGCTCCCCCAGCATTGTTCCCCAGCATTGTTCCCCATGTGATTCCTGCTCCCCCAGCATTGTTCCCCATCTGATTCCTGCTCCCCCAGCATTGTTCCCCATGTGATTCCTGCTCCCCCAGCATTGTTCCCCATGTGATTCCTGCTCCCCCAGCATTGTTCTTCATCTGATTCCTGCTCCCCCAGCATTGTTCCCCATCTGATTCCTGCTCCCCCAGCATTGTTCCCCAGCATTGTTCCCCATGTGATTCCTGCTCCCCCAGCATTGTTTCCCCATCTGATTCCTGCTCCCCCAGCATTGTTCCCCATCTGATTCCTGCTCCCCCAGCATTGTTCCCCAGCATTGTTCCCCATGTGATTCCTGCTCCCCCAGCATTGTTCCCCATCTGATTCCTGCTCCCCCAGCATTGTTCCCCATCTAATTCCTGCTCCCCCAGCATTGTTCCCCATCTGATTCCTGGTCCCCCAGCATTGTTCCCCATTTGATTCCTGCTCCCCCAGCATTGTTCCCCATGTGATTCCTGCTCCCCCAGCATTGTTCTTCATCTGATTCCTGCTCCCCCAGCATTGTTCCCCATCTGATTCCTGCTCCCCCAGCATTGTTTCCCCATCTGATTCCTGCTCCCCCAGCATTGTTCCCCATCTGATTCCTGCTCCCCCAGCATTGTTCCCCAGCATTGTTCCCCATGTGATTCCTGCTCCCCCAGCATTGTTCCCCATCTGATTCCTGCTCCCCCAGCATTGTTCCCCATCTAATTCCTGCTCCCCCAGCATTGTTCCCCATCTGATTCCTGGTCCCCCATCTGATTCCTGCTCCCCCAGCATTGTTCCCCATTTGATTCCTGCTCCCCCAGCATTGTTCCCCATGTGATTCCTGCTCCCCCAGCATTGTTCCCCATCTGATTCCTGCTCCCCCAGCATTGTTTCCCATGTGATTCCTGCTCCCCCAGCATTGTTTCCCATGTGATTCCTGCTCCCCCAGCATTGTTTCCCATGTGATTCCTGCTCCCCCAGCATTGTTTGCCATCTGATTCCTGCTCCCCCAGCATTGTTTCCCATGTGATTCCTGCTCCCCCAGCATTGTTCCCCATGGGATTCCTGCTCCCCCAGCATTGTTCCCCATCTGATTCCTGCTCCCCCAGCATTGTTCCCCATCTGATTCCTGCTCCCCAGCATTGTTCCCCATGTGATTCCTGCTCCCCCAGCATTGTTCCCCATGTGATTCCTGCTCCCCCAGCATTGTTCCCCATGTGATTCCTGCTCCCCCAGCATTGTTCCCCATCTGATTCCTGCTCCCCCAGCATTGTTCCCCATCTGATTCCTGGTCCCCCAGCATTGTTCCCCATGTGATTCCTGCTCCCCCAGCATTGTTCCCCATGTGATTCCTGCTCCCCCAGCATTGTTCCCCATGTGATTCCTGCTCCCCCAGCATTGTTCCCCATGTGATTCCTGCTCCCCCAGCATTGTTCCCCATGTGATTCCTGCTCCAATGCGTAGCTTCCCATCTCAGTCTTGCTCCCCAGCATGGCTCCCTGTTATTCCTGGTCAGTGCATGGCCCCAATCCTGTTCCTGGTTCTATATACTATAACAGGAAAACAGTCGGTCACAGAAACCGGCTAGAGGGGGAGTGTTTTCTTGGAGGGTGGTCTTCTCGGGAGGTTACACTGTATGTAATTATTCGGTCTCTGTACAGAAGTAAATGTATTTACATAGTGTTGTTTTCTTTTGCCCTATGCCAGTGAGTACCTTTGGCGTGACCCCAGCAGTGGGCGGCTTGTCTGCTGGCACAGTGGGAGAAGCTTCCACCGCTCTGAGCTCCGCAGCTCAGGTCGCTCTCCAGTCGCTCTCTCATGCTATGGCCTCAGCCGAACAGCAGCTCCAGGTACTGCAAGAGAAACAGCAGCAGCTTCTGAAGCTTCAGCAACAGGTGGGAGGACGTTTCCCCACGTTCAACTTGAACACCACATGCTGAGAACCTTGTTCAAAATGCCATAAAGTGGTTGTGTCTTTACGTGAAATGTTCTCTATACAGGTTTCCATCTCACAAACCTGCCATACGAGACTACTTAAAACTCTTACACGGTGTGAACTTGGTGAGCATGGTGTGTGGGGTTCCTTCATCTCATCTGCTCACGAGATTTACTAGAGGTCTCGGAAATCCTCTTCATTGTACTCTGTGCTCAGAAGTGGAAAGGCCGGGACCTGGTCCTATACTGTGGAAATATCTGGGCCTTATAGGACTTGAGCTGCCCCTATAGCGTCTATTAGGACTCTTGAATAGATTTCCTTATTTTGGCTAGCTATGTATTAGGCCATAGACTCCCAGCAGCCTCTGTTAATCAGCTCTTTAGTTGGGCTCCAGGGCTTATGTGAGTGTCGCAGCCTCTTCAGTGATCACAAGCTCTTGTACTTGCAGCTGTTGCAACCTTGTACCATTTAGGTGAACAGGAGAACAATGCAGTAACTTGCTCCACTGCTACTAATAGTACGGCAAGTGACATTCACGTGTACGCCACTGCCCCTTTAACCACCCTTAGAGGTGAGAGCAACTCTACATACAGACTGCAAAGGCATTCTAGACTTGGGGACACTTGGTAATATGCAGCGATCTCACACAGGATAGCACAAGATGACTGTGTATTGACAGAACGGTGGGCAAAGGCTCATGGGAGCTCATTCCGACACTCAGCATGCCGGGATGTTCAGGGTTTGCACAAAAATCTAGATCTATATAGCTGGAGGTATACAGCTGGCACGGATGGTGCCCTGGATAGGTGTAAGGCAAATAAATGTGTCTAATGTGGCAGATGGTGTACGTAGGAAAAGACAACAGTCCGGCACTCACCAAGGCAATGTGCGGTTTATTCGGGATTCATAGGCTCAGGCGTGGAAGCACAGAATGATGGTCACCACTCCTGAACGCTCCCATCTTCCCCCATCCAGGCCTGCACCTGTGTGTCCCCAATAAACCTCACACAGTGTTAGTGAGTGCCGACTGCTGTCTGTTCTTTGGATAGATATTTACCAGAGGACCAAAAATGTAACATATTTAGAAAAATATTTAATCTTTTTACAGTAATTATAGAATTAAAAAAAACACAAATTCCCCCTCAATTGGTTCTCTTTAAAGCCTGGCTGATGCCTTACACCCGGCCACTTGTTTGGCCGTCACTTGTCTCCGTCTAGCCTTCCTTCAGCACTCACATGTGCTGCTATAGAGGTAGGGGCAGTAACCTGCGGCCAGACGCTCTCCTGGAGTAGCAAAGGATTTGGGAATAGTGTAATCCAACATACCTGAATCCTGCTTGTAGTGATCTGACTGCCCCTATAGACATGATGCAGGTAGCAAGTTATACTGTGATACTGTGATATATCTATAGTTAATCACCAACTTTACATCCCTGCAAGTCTGAAATCCTAAGAAATCTACTTGGCATTGGGCGTTTAGCAGCTCCGCACCAGTAACGTCTCACTGTAGTCATCGATGCAACAGAGTTTATCATTACTCAGCATACACAGATGGTGGTAAGGGGCACCTCAAGTCCTATAACCCTAAGGGACATAATGATGTGAGGAATTTACTGAAAGCAATCTTCTCTATATCATACTCTGTGCTTAAGTGTCCCGGAGGCGGGGTTGAGCTGTCACAGCATGCATGCCTCCTCCCTCCACCTCCTTTCTGTTGTGGCAGGGAGCAGTGGGGGAGGCCGGAGGCTTGCATGCTGTGGCAGCGGCACAGCCACCATGACACCTAAGCTCAGAGTATGTTACAGAGCTGACAGATTCCTATTAATTGCGTCTTTAAATATTTTACTCCAAACTCTACTTTCTCCAGTTTGTATTGCTGTGGTGTGCAGGTATATATGTAATATAATGTCATAGTTCCCGCTCATGGTTTCTGTTTAAGTTATGTGCAGACTGCCCTCCCTTATGGTCGGCATCGGCTTTATTGGCCTCTGGATATAATGCGCTAAGGCACATTTACTGCTATGTTTTATTACAACTAATGGGATTCTGTGGGCTAAAAATAATTTAGGCAATGTTCAAATCATAGTAATATACCGAGGTCTCCATTAGCTTGATAGAAGCCAAAAGAACGTCCTTTGTCCGGCCAGTAAATCTCTGTACAGGTGAGGTAGTGTAGTATATCTCTGTACAGGTCTCGTAGTGTAGTATATCTCTGTACAGGTGGCGTAGTGTAGTATATCTCTGTACAGGTGAGGTAGTGTAGTATATCTCTGTACAGGTGAGGTAGTGTAGTATATCTCTGTACAGGTGAGGTAGTGTAGTATATCTCTGTACAGGTGAGGTAGTGTAGTATATCTCTGTACAGGTGAGGTAGTGTAGTATATCTCTGTACAGGTGAGGTAGTGTAGTATATCTCTGTACAGGTGAGGTAGTGTAGTATATCTCTGTACAGGTGAGGTAGTGTAGTATATCTCTGTACAGGTGAGGTTCTGTAGTATATCTCTGTACAGGTGAGGTAGTGTAGTAGCCTAGCCTGTGATATTCCATAGACAGAAGATCCACACAGGATCAGTGGACTGAGCCCCCCTCCTTCGGATCAGCGCAGGTGTAAAGGTAAGTAGTCAGGAGCAGGATAACAGCTGCACCGGTCTCAGTAAGCAGAAAGCCGCACACATGATGGATTCCAATCTCAGGTGTATTCGGTGCCGGGCGTTTTTGGGCTGTGAAGTCTGAACGAGCATAAACACCTATTGTCAGACATCACTTATAAACGTTACAAAGTGTCACGTAGCCAATTACTTCCAGACTCGTAACCATGAACATCCAAGCTCTATAGTGCCAACAAAGATGTGCGCAGTACACGCGGGGAGAGAACTCCATTAGAAAACTAATAGATACATCAGGGTTATAAGAAGAGGACAAGTAAAGTTTTCTATAAATTCTTAGTTAGAAGAAGCTTCCACATTTCGTCTCTCCAATGTTTGCTCCCCCCCCCCCCCTTCCCTCTGACCCTCCGTAGATATATATATCTACGGAGGGTCAGGCTGAAAGCTATAACAACCATCATAATTTACAAATGACACAAACTGTATCTGATATCCCACAATGTAACTTTCTTCCTCATTGTGAACTATCATAGCGACATCTAGTGGGTAAAAGGGTAAGAGACATGGAGTATCCTGCTGTCTGTGCCTGTTCATTGCATTCACTGAGACATCAGGAGGGAGACTTGGGATATTGTAAATCCAATATGACTCACGCTTGCAGAACATGGACCAACCATCAGTGACATCTGCTGGAATCTCTTCTATAGGGAAGATTGTACTGCTGGTAAATGATCCCCCATTTGTATTATATATCCTTCCTATGTCTTGTGTCCATTTATTCTCTTGTGCAGGGTTGCTTAGTTCTCCGCACTCACAGCATATATATAGATATATTACCGATATAATGAGGGAAGAAAGTGACATGGTGTGATATGTGATGCAATGTGTGTAATCTGTAAGTAATGCTGGAGCTTCCTCACCCTCGGCTAGCCGTATGTAGAATTGTTTATATGACTAGGACGGGTGTAGAGAGATTCCCCGGCCTACGCACTGTGAGGTCTGTGTAGGGTGCAGGTGACTTCTCTCGGCGCGGCCCCCGATACTTTGCTCTCCGCTGCGGGGACGAATAATGGGGACGCTGAATGCAAAAGCTTCTAAGTAAGAATTTATATTAATCTTTTTTTAATTGTTCTCTTTTTAGAGCCATCTTAATACATTGGTGGGCCCGGTGCACAGCCCTCAAGAGTGCCCCCCCCCTTTTCCTTTCAGCGCACCCCCACCCCGCGTTATCAGAATCTGAGCTCCACACACAGTATAATGTACTGAAAGTGCCACCACACTGTATTAAGAGCCCCAATACATACAGTAGTTACCTTTATAACACTATTTTCACATACAGTGATGACATATTACATGAAAACTGCACTGAACAAAACAGAAAGATATCAGCAATGATGCCATTACATAATACCGCCACACCATGACCCCTATCACTACAAGCCTATAACAGAGTGCAGTTACATCCAGTGACTCACAGGGGGCATCTTCTCAGAATCTGTCACCTTTTCTTTTTCGCTCCATCCAGCGTGGGCCACCATGATAGTCTCCCCCGGCTGTGAATCTTCTCTCCAGAATCTGCCAGACAAATATTTCAGGCTCCAACACATACAGTAGTTTGGTCCCTTGTACCCCTATACAGTAGTTACTCCCCTCCTTGTACCCCTATATAGTAGTTACTCCCCTCTGTACCCCTATATAGTAGTTACACCCCTCACTGGTATATAGCCCCCTTGTGCGCTCCCTCAATGCTATATAGCCCCCCTGTGTGCTCCCCCAATCGTATATAGCTTGTGTCCCCCCCCCCTCTCCTTTTGTGTGCTTCCCCTCCCATATAACATTAAAAAACCAAACACTTATACTCACCTGGGTCCACGCGCCCCTCTTCTCCTCACTCTTGTGGCCGCACTGCAGCGGTCACAAGAGGCTGCTCTCCCCTTTCCCTGGCGCCGGCGCTCCATTGACGTCGGGCGCAGACACCAGAGGGAGAGTGCAGGCTCTTGTGACCGCAGGAAGTGCGGAAAGTGCAGGAATGGCTCTCTCTCTGTCAGTGCTGCTGCTGAAGGTAGCTATGAGCGCTCGCCTACAATGTACAGTGCAGCAGCCGGCGGAGGGGGGCCTGCAGGGGGCGCCATGGATGGGTGAGTAGAATATTCATCCATGGCGCTCCCCCCTGACAGGCTGGAGCCCTGTGCGACCCCACTGATCGCACATAGCAATGGCCGGCCTGCTCGAGGGGGGGTGGGGTCTTTAACCAGTGTGCCCGATACACGTGCACCTTTGGCCCTCTGGTAAAGCGACCCTGCCTCTTATAACCCTGATGTATCTATTAGTTTTCTAATGGAGTTCTCTCCCTGCGTGTACTGCGCACATCTTTGTTTGCACTATAGAGCTTGGATGTTCGTGGTTACGAGCCTGGAAGTAATTGGCTACGTGACTCTTTGTAATGTTTATAAGTGATGTCTGACAATAGGTGTTTATGCTCGTTCAGACTTCACAGCCCAAAAACGCCCGGCACCGAATACACCTGAGATTGGAATCCATCATGTGTGCGGCTTTCTGCTTACTGAGACCGGTGCAGCTGTTATCCTGCTCCTGACTACTTACCTTTACTCGTGGATCTTCTATCTGCTCGGCTCCTGACCACTTTGTTGCCCCCGGAATAGCTGCGGTGTCAGCCGCCTTATGGGTTTGTGGCTGGTACATTGCACAGCTCATCCAGGTGACTGCATTCTAATCACACTTGGCGTTCGCCACCTTACACCAGGAGACGTCCCTGTGGTGGTGGTCTTTTTATATAGACAGTTTAGGCTATGTTCACACAACGTCAAAAAAAGAGAGAAGACGTCCGTTATTGCCGCAGTGTGATTAACCTTTGTGCGATGCATTGAAGTCTATGGAATGACGGACGTCCAATGCACACAGTGTATAAAATGACGGACGTTGTCTGTGCAGAAGTCAGAATAATGATCGTGAGAATTATTTTCGGACGTCTTTTGCAGACGTTATTTTTTAGTTGGTCACACAGTTTTTCTTTTTTCACTGTCCTTTCACGGTTTTCACTATTAAATTTAGTAAACTTTTCAGTTAAAGACAAAGGATGATCAGTCACCTGACCTTGAATAATGGACGGACAGCCGTCACTACACTGACGGCCGCCAAAGAGCCAAATGACCAACGTAATTTTAAACAGAATAGAGCTTTTACTGTACAGTGTGTGAATGGTGTCTGAAGCCCTGCACTATCTGCTGGGTTACTGCGAGCAGCTCCTATTGAATAAAACAGAATGGCCTAAGTCATCCATTTTCTCTATGTTCTCTGTTTTTTTAGAGCACTTAAAGAGGTTATCCAGCGCTACAAAAACATGGCCACTTTCTTCTAGAGACAGCCCCACTCTTGTCTCCAGCTTAAAGGGGTTATCCAGCGCTACAAAAACATGGCCACTTTCTTCTAGAGACAGCCCCACTCTTGTCTCTAGCTTAAAGGGGTTATCCAGCGCTACAAAAACATGGCCATTTCCCCCCCTCTCTTGTCTCCACATTGGGTGGGGTTTTCAAACTCAGTTCCATTGAAGTAAATGGAGCTTAAAGGGGTTATCCAGCACTACAAAAACATGGCCACTTTTCCCCCTACTGTTGTCTCCAGTTCAGGTGCGGTTTGCAATTAAGCTCCATTTACTTCAATCGAACGGAGGTTCAAAACCCCACCCAAACTGGAGACAACAGTAGGGGGAAAGTGGCCATGTTTTTGTAGCGCTGGAGAACCCCTTTAATTGCAAACAGCACCTGAACTGGAGGCAAGAGAGGGGGAAAAGTGGCCAGTGTTTTTTAGCACTGGATAACCCCTTTAAGCGGGGTTTTGCTGCTCAGTTCCATTGAAGTGAATGGAGCTTAATTGCAAACCGCGCCTGAACTGAACACAAGAGCCTTGCTGTGGCCATGTTTTTCTAACACTGGATAACCCCTTTAAAGCAAGAAAGGAAATCCAGCCAGATATTTGTATTTTGTGTTTGTGTTTGCTGAAATTTAATACATCGATTTGTTCTTTCTAGAAGGCGAAGCTGGAAGCCAAGTTACACCAGACCACAGCAGCTGCAGCCGCCGCCGCCTCGGCTGTGGGTCCCGTTCACAACTCTGTGCCTTCCAACCCTGTGGCCGCCCCAGGGTTCTTCATCCATCCCTCTGATGTCATCCCTCCCACCCCAAAAACCACTCCCCTCTTCATGACGCCGCCGCTCACCCCACCCAACGAGGCGGTGTCAGCTGCCATCAATGCGGAGCTCGCCCAGCTCTTCCCCGGCACAGTCATTGATTCTCCTCCCGCCATCCTCACCGGACACGGCAAGAACACTAACAAATCCAGAGGGGTAAATGCTGATGACTTTGTTGTCTTATTTGGTTACTATCTTTTGGCTAGCCTTTTATGTATAGTCTCTTCTCTCATCCTCTATGTAGATTTTATTTGTATTCTTTTAGCCTGTTTGTGTGACCTGTGAATTATTTTTTTTATCATGATCTGTTTCAGACTCAGCTGGGCTCGGGTCTGGCCCTGGCCATCTCTCACGCGTCTCATTTCCTGCAGCCGCCTCCTCATCAGTCCATTATTATTGAGAGGATGCATTCTGGTAAGAGCAGATGTGACAGGTTTCACATCTTAATGTCTTAAAGGGGTAGTTTACAAAAAACGTTTTCTTTCATATCAACTGGTGCCAGAGATTTGTAGTTTACTACTTATTAAAAATCTGCAGTCTTCCAGTACTTATCAGCAGTAAGTGGTGTATTCTCTCCAGTCTGACACAGTGCTCTCTGCTGCCACCTCTGTCCATGTCAGGAACTGTCCAGAGCAGGAGAGGTTTTCTATGGGTATTTGCTGCTGCTCTGGACAGTTCCTGACATGGACAGAGGTGGCAGCAGAGAGCACTGTGTAAGACTGGAGAGAACACACCACTTCCTGCAGGACATGCAGCAGCTGATAAGCACTGGAAGACTGGAGATTTTTTAATAGTTAATTACAAATCTCTGGCACTTTTTGGCACCAGTTGATTTGAAAAAAAAAAACCCAGTGTGTTCTGAAGTCTGAAGACCCTTATGTATTGTAATGTCATTTGTCGTGTTTTTGTATCTTTTAGGTGCTAGAAGATTTGTGACTTTAGATTTTGGCAGACCGGTGCTCCTCACGGATATCCTAATCCCCACCTGTGGTGATCTGGCCTCCTTGTCGATTGACATTTGGAGCTTAGGGGAGGAGGTTGATGGTAGAAGATTAGTGGTGGCGACGGACATCAGCACCCATTCCCTCATCTTACATGACCTGTTACCTCCACCAGTCTGCAGGTTCATGAAGGTAAAGAGAACATAGGATTTAGCTGAACATTTCTGGAAATCTAATTGTTCTATTCCAGAGGAAACGTGCCAGAGCAACCTTTCCTTACCACATACACAAAAGGGGTATAAAGACCCACCTGCTTGGTGAGTGCCGTGATAGCGGACACCTACACAGAGTGTACAGATCTAATGTGGGGTGAACAGAACCTTCTAGATGGCCAGTTTGCTGCCCAACACAACCACCAGTCTGTTAGGTTGGTGCGCTCCTTTATGGAGAGTTTTTTGGTGTGTTTACACAGATTATCTGATAGATTTTTGAAGCCAAAGCCAGGAACAGACTTTAAAGAGCAAACAGCTCATAAAGGAAAGACTGAGATTTCTCCTCTTATCCATTCCTGGCTTTGGCTTGACACATGGGAAGAGGTGGCAGTAGAGAGCACTTTGTCACACTGGAGAGAATACACCACTTCCTGCAGGACATACAGCAGCTGATACGTACTGAAAGTTTGGAGATTTTGTTAATAGCAGTATATTACAAATATCTTGCCCTTTTGGGCACTTCTTAATTTGAAAGAAAAAAAAGTGTTGAACAACCCCTTTAAGCATGTCTGGACACCTTCCAGATGAATTTTTTTGGGTAGGAAACCTACAGTATTACATTTACTTCATGGCTTCCTATCTTTACAGATTACAGTCATTGGACGGTATGGGAGTACAAATGCCCGGGCAAAAATCCCATTGGGCTTTTATTATGGCCACACCTATATTCTACCCTGGGAAAGTGAGCTGAAACTGATGCATGACCCCCTGAGAGGTGAGAGTGAAGCTGCCAGCCAGCCGGAGGTGGACCAGCATCTCACCATGATGATCGCCCTGCAGGAGGACATCCAGTGCAGGTGGGTTAGTCCTGTGCCCTCCCGTTACTCCTTACTCATCTCCTCCCTTCGGGGTAAGCCAGTAATCGCTGTGCTTTTCTCCTTACTCTGTAGGTATAACTTGGCCTGCCATCGATTAGAGACTCTGCTACAGAGCATTGATCTGCCTCCGCTCAACAGTGCCAACAACGCACAATATTTCCTAAGAAAGCCTGACAAAGCGGTGGAGGAGGACAGCCGGGTGTTTTCTGCCTATCAGGACTGCATCCAGCTCCAGCTCCAGCTGAACCTGGCCCATCACGCCGTGCAGAGACTGAAGGTGGCCCTGGGCATGAGCCGCAAAACCCTCAGAGAACAGTATGATTCCAGAGAGCTGATTCACACGTCCTCAACCGAGCAACTGCGCACAATCATCCGCTACCTTCTGGACACTTTGCTCAGCCTCCTTCACTCCTCTAATGGTTAGTGTCTCCATCTATCCAAACCAGAAGTACTTTTAGCCGCTTTACTGTATACATTGGGCATTAAAGGGCAACTATCCGCAGGTTAGACGAATCTATGGTGCTGATATGTCCCGTGCAGTTAGTAGTTGAATCCTAAATCCAGAGCACCATTAGGAGCACTGCCCTGCTACCATCGCTCCAGTCTGCTTGCTCCATTGATTATCATTAGAAGGAGCGGGCGGGCTCGGCACAATAAGGGTGGGCAGTGCTCCTGAAGGTGCTTTGAGCTATGTTCAACTGCTAGCCTCATGAGAATAACCCAGAATGCTGATGCTTGTACACCTCAGAAAACCCCCATAGTGGGGATGAAACTAAGGACGGGCATTTTAGTGCTCTCATGTATCTCATTGGTCAGATGGCAGGCTAACAGGCAATGTGATGTGGGGAGGGTAAGGCTCTTCTCATCTGACCTTATGATTGAGGCCTCCATCACAGTTTCTGCCGATTCAGAGACCCTGTGATTTTTCATTGTTCTGCTGACAGGATCAAACAGAAAAATCTATTTAAAAGGGTTTTCCAAGTTATTTTGACATCTCTAATAAACTTGTCTTGCTATATAATGTGTCACTGGCTTCTATAGCCATTTCTGGCTCTTCCTCTCCTTTCTCCCTCGGTTTAGAGCCCTATTACACAGTGAGTATCTGACGGTTCTTGTAATAAAGACAATGATCAGATGATGAAATGGTCCTCGGCTGATCGTTGCCTAAAAATCATCGACCACTGAGTGCACATTGCTGGGCTTAATAGCTATGTGTAATAGCGTTGAATACCCCTTATACATTACCTCTCTGCGCTCCCCGAAGTCCTTCTCACTTCTGACCGGTCCTGCAGCCCCTGCTGGAACTTTTGAGCCGGTCTGTGAAGTGACAGGCCGCCCAGCCAATCGCCTATTACTCCAGAGACTCAGCAGTACCAGCGGCGGCTGCGGAACCGGGCAGAAGTGGGGAGAAAATAAGCAGCGCTTAGGGTATCTATAAGGATTATTGAGCCGTGTAATAGGCAGTAAATATTACACACCTAATGCCTATAATAGTGATATATAGTGTTATAAGGCTTCCCTGCATGAGGTCTCACTGATAACCCTGTATGGTTTTGGTGAGACCTGATCTTACTAATTGCACAAATCTTTCCTTTGACTTGAAGGCCATTCGGTGCCAGCCGTGCTGCAGAACACCTTCCATGCTCAGGCCTGTGAGGAGCTGTTTAAGCACTTGTGTATCAGTGGGACCCCAAAGATTCGGCTGCACACTGGTCTCCTGCTGGTGCAGCTTTGTGGTGCGGAGAGGTGGTGGGGGCAGTTTCTTTCCAATGTGCTCCAGGAACTCTACAACTCGGAACAGCTACTTATCTTCCCTCAAGACAGGTATGGTGCCATCTGCTTTATAGATGGACATTGTGTATTCATGGCTGGTGGTGGTGTGTGTGTGTGTGTGTGTGTTTTTTTAATATATAAATTTGCATTGAGTTTGTTGAATATTCACATGCTTTAAAAGGGAACTATCTGCAGTCTAAACAAATCTAACCTGCTGCTATGTCCCTATTGCACAGGAGACGCTGAGGAGGAAGGTATGTCTCTTTATAGTATGTCCCTTATAGTGTGTCTCTTGCCTTCCTTTCTGCCTTTCTGGTGCAGTTAGTAGTTTGCTCCATGATCCGGTGAGACCATTAGGAGCACTGCACGGCCCCTAAAGCATTGATTGGCCCCCTGCTGGCCCACCCCTATAGTTATAATCAATGGAGCCGACGGAACCGCTGCTATGGGGGCATGGAGTGCTCCTAACAGTCTCACTGGACCCTGGAGCAAACTACTAACTGCACCAGAATGGCACCAAGGAGGAAGATAAGGGACATGCTATAAGGGACCTGGCTTCCTCCTCAGCGTCTCCTGTGCAATTGGGGACTTTCAGCAGTTTTAATTTGTCTAACCTACTGATAGTTCCCCTTTAAATAGCCCTTCACTCAGGTATAATGTGTATTTACAGGAGGATATATTTTAGGTACACGGCATGGGCTTGTGCTTTCTCCTCTTGCACAGAATAGTAGCTCTCCCCTGCCTCTACCTCCTGTGTTGTGTTCTGGTCTATCTGTTACCAGAGATGGACGGATCCCAGCAGGCTGCAGAGACAGTTTTTTCTGGGTTGATGAGTCATTTTTGTTAAATTTTAATTTATTTGCCAGTCTATTTAGAATCACACAGGCTGGGAGTGAAGTTGTTAAAACATTATTTAGTATTTCCTGCCCCATAGAAAAAAACTAGGCCCGAAGCATGTTACCCTCATAGATGCCAAGGACCCAAAATACACAACAAAAGTGACGAAAAATGCTACAAACTAAATACATTGCTTTTTTGTGGTGCATTTTCTGTATTACTTGTAGCTTCTATCTAACATCAGTCTACAGTGTATTCTCTATTGTCAGTATCCTGGGAACATGGATGGAAGAATATTAGCAGAATGTCAGCCATTGTGGTTATTAAACTGCTTATTGCTTTCTATTTTGTTGCAGAGTCTTCATGTTACTTTCTTGCATAGGCCAAAGATCCCTTAGTAACAGTGGTGTCCTTGAAAGCTTATTAAACCTTCTCGACAGTCTTTTGTCACCTCTACAACCTCATCTTCCTGTGTATCGTCGTGTTGAAGGTAGGACAGCTCACATTCTATATGAGGACGGATCTGGTGTCAGAGTTTAGATAAATCAGTATGGGAAGCCATTGACATAGTTCATAGTGTTTCCCTTTGTATCTCTCCATAGGTGTCCTAGACATTCCTATGATAAGCTGGGTGGTCATGCTGGTTTCTCGCTTGCTGGATTATGTTGCTACTGTCGAAGATGAAGCTGCAGCCTCTAAAAAACCTTTAAATGGCAAAGAACGGGAGAGGTTCCTCTCAGGTATCTGTTACTAATAGAGATTAGCGCAACTGGCGCACGTTCAAGTCTAATTGTTCGGCATTTGATTACTCGTAGCTGCAGAAGTTGGATGCCACCCTAAGGAAAAATGCTGTCCCCTGGAAAATATGGCTCCAGCCCTAGGCTGGTGGGGCCCGGAGTCAGGGGGCTGAGTCTGGTAGCAGAACAGGTTGCCAGTCTACTGGGTCACTGCTCCTATAGGCACTGGGGGGCAGTGCTACATTATTAAAGTGGGTCAGTGTATACAATGTGGAAGGAAGGCCATGCCTATACATATAATGTGGATATACATCTATATTATATACATTGACCCACTGTTTCTCAGCAAAATTAAAGCCATCAGCAGGAGTCGGTATACATTTTGATTAAATTGTTGCATATTTACCATGTCTTTTACAATTGTAGTTCTTAATGTGAATTTGGTATACCCTCTGGGATGTTCCTTAGACTTCTGGGACCGCACTTGTAATCTATTTCCACACCGAAAACCAAAGCAAATTTTCCCATAAGAAATCACGGATCTGCTGACAATTGGTTCCACACCCCAAATATAATGGTTATTTATTCTGAATAACATGTAGAACAGATGAAACAATGAGAAGCAGCTGGATATGTGATATATAAGTTACTGTACAGCAGCGCTTTTCAAACTTTTTCTACTGAAGCCTCACCCAACAGACCAAGGCAATGCCTGGGCCTCACCAGACTGACCAAGAGGATGCCTGGGCCTCACTATCTGTGGTGAAAGTCTATTTAAAAGCTAAAAATAATGCTAGGGCTGGCTTTCATCAGTCTCCCAAGCTTAATATGCTAATAAAGCAAGTACAAAATAAATTAATAATGTTGCTAAAATGGAGATTTACGCAAACCGCAAAAGGACAGTGCAGATCATAGTTACTTAGTGTAAACTGGCTCCTCAGCTGGGCCTCACCAACAACTAAGGGGTGATATATAAGTTACTGTACAGTATAGCAGCATGTGGTGTATAATGTATAGTAACTGTATAACCCTGATAACACAGCAGCTGGATATGTGATATATAAGTTACCGTACAGTATAGCAGCATGTGGTGTATAATGTATAGTAACTGTATAACCCTGATAACACAGCAGCTGGATATGTGATATATAAGTTACTGTACAGTATAGCAATCAGCATGTGGTGTATAATGTATAGTAACTGTATAACCCTGATAACACAGCAGCAGCTGGATATGTGATATATAAGTTACTGTACAGTATAGCAGCATGTGGTGTATAATGTATAGTAACTGTATAACCCTGATAACACCGCAGCTGGATATATGATATATAAGTTACTGTACAGTATAGCAGCATGTGGTGTATAATGTATAGTAACTGTATAACCCTGATAACACAGCAGCTGGATATGTGATATATAAGTTACTGTACAGTATAGCAGCATGTGGTGTATAATGTATAGTAACTGTATAACCCTGATAACACAGCAGCTGGATATGTGATATATAAGTTACTGTACAGTATAGCAATCAGCATGTGGTATATAATGTATAGTAACTGTATAACCCTGATAACACAGCAGCAGCTGGATATGTGATATATAAGTTACTGTACAGTATAGCAATCAGCATGTGGTGTATAATGTATAGTAACTGTATAACCCTGATAACACAGCAGCAGCTGGATATGTGATATATAAGTTACTGTACAGTATAGCAGCATGTGGTGTATAATGTATAGTAACTGTATAACCCTGATAACACCGCAGCTGGATATATGATATATAAGTTACTGTACAGTATAGCAGCATGTGGTGTATAATGTATAGTAACTGTATAACCCTGATAACACAGCAGCTGGATATGTGATATATAAGTTACTGTACAGTATAGCAGCATGTGGTGTATAATGTATAGTAACTGTATAACCCTGATAACACAGCAGCTGGATATGTGATATATAAGTTACTGTACAGTATAGCAATCAGCATGTGGTATATAATGTATAGTAACTGTATAACCCTGATAACACAGCAGCAGCTGGATATGTGATATATAAGTTACTGTACAGTATAGCAATCAGCATGTGGTGTATAATGTATAGTAACTGTATAACCCTGATAACACAGCAGCTGGATATGTGATATATAAGTTACTGTACAGTATAGCAGCATGTGGTATATAATGTATAGTAACTGTATCACCCTGATAACACAGCAGCTGGATATGTGATATATAAGTTACTGTACAGTATAGCAGCATGTGGTATATAATGTATAGTAACTGTATAACCCTGATAACACAGCAGCTGGATATGTGATATATGTTACTGTACAGTATAGCAGCATGTGGTGTATAATGTATAGTAACTGTATAACCCTGATAACCCAACAGCTGTATATGTGATATATAAATTACTGTACAGTATAGCAGCATGTGGTATATAATGTATAGTAACTGTATAACCCTGATAACTCTGCAGCTGGATATGTGATATATGTTACTGTACTGTATAGCAATCAGCATGTGGTATATAATGTATAGTAACTGTATAACCCTGATAACACTGCAGCTGGATATGGGATATATAAGTTACTGTACAGTATAGCAGCATGTGGTATATAATGTATAGTAACTGTATAACCCTGATAACACAGCAGCAGCTGGATATGTGATATATAAGTTACTGTACAGTATAGCAGCATGTGGTATATAATGTATAGTAACTGTATAACCCTGATAACTCTGCAGCTGGATATGTGATATATAAATTACTGTACAGTATAGCAATCAGCATGTCGTGTATAATGTATAGTAACTGTATAACCCTGATAACACAGCAGCTGGATATGTGATATATAACTTACTGTACAGTATAGCAGCATGTGGTGTATAATGTATGGTAACTGTATAACCCTGATAACACAGCAGCTGGATATGTGATATATAAGTTACTGTACAGTATAGCAGCATGTGGTATATAATGTATAGTAACTGTATAACCCTGATAACACAGCAGCTGGATATGTGATATATAAGTTACTGTACAGTATAGCAGCATGTGGTATATAATGTATAGTAACTGTATAACCCTGATATTACTTTAACAGCATTGGGGAAGGGTGTGTGTGCTCAGCATGGGCTAATCGTGAAGTGAGAATCACAGAGCTGTGCAGGAGGACAATGACAGAAACTTCTATACAGCAGTGTGTATAGCTGAGTGTAAGTGCAGGCACATTATACAAGTAATGAAGAGGATGGAAAACACAAGGGCGGACAGAGACTGCAGGGAGCATGAAGGAATGAGCAGGGCAGATGTGGGCACATACATGCAGCGCTCTCTGTCCGGGGAGAGAGGGGTTACAGCTATGGAGAGATTACCTCAACAGTCCTGTCCCCTGATGTAAGCCCCAGCCTGAAGTGGATCTGTTATGATTTGGAAGGTGAGGGAGACTTCCTGGGTCATAGTACAGGGCTGTAGACCCCCCTATGCAGACCATGCCCCTCCACCACTCCCCCTCCTACAATATACAATTAAACTATATATTTAACTAAACGTAGTCACTGTAGACAAGACCATATGAGCTTTGTAACTTTAAATGTGTCAAGGATGTGAAGTATCTCGCCAACAAATACGTAAGAAGCATTGAAAGGACAAAGATAAAGACTAGAAGTGAAGGGGATGGGAGGGAGATCTGGCCGCTCTTTATCAGGCAGGATGGCGCTCTCTGTATTGCTGGGCAATGTGGTCCATTGGTGCAGTTACCAATAAAAACTATGATGGATTTTTTTTTTATACAGGAAATCAATGGAGTTTCATAAATAATAGCCTGCACACACAAAGTCTAAACCGGTCCGCCAAAGGAAACAGCAGCTTGGATCGGCTTTACTCCAGGAAGATCAGGAAGCAGCTGGTCCACCATAAGCAGGTAATCTGTATGGTGTGGAATACAGTCTTCTGTGAGGCCTCGTACATTCAGTGCTACACCAAACTGTACTGTGTGAACTCGGCCTTACTAACATGACCTGTAACCCATAAGAATGTAAGGTAGGACTGTAGCCACAGAGGCAACGCTTGGGGTCACTAGTGTAAGGCGACAAAAGTTATTTATATCATTTAATAAATTAACTTTCCTTCTAGCAACTTAACCTACTAAAGGCAAAACAGAAGGCTTTAGTAGAGCAAATAGAGAAAGAGAAAATTCAGAGCAACAAAGGATCGTCATACAAGCTGCTGGTGGAGCAAGCCAAGCTGAAACAGGCCACGTCTAAGGTGAGGAGGGGTTCAGCTCTCTGCATCCGGCTTCATGCTGGGCCGTCACCAACCATTCAGGGTATAAACTTCCTGCACTTCATGGTTATCTTCACACTATGTTTTTGGAGGGGAAAATCCAGCTGAATTGTAATATCGAAGTCATTAAATAATCATGATTAGAGATGAGGGAAGATGAGGGAATCCTCTTCCCGGGTGCTGGGAAAAGTGGCATCCAGTCCTGGGAAACAGGGAGAAGTCTCAGCACCTGAGTAGCAGCATCAAGGAGCGGCGGTCAGTCGTAAGGAAGCCGAGGGGGAGCTGCGGGAGTAGCGGCCTCTTGTACCTGGAGGTCTAATGCTGCCTCTGTCCCCAAGAGTAATTGATTGTGCCGGAAGCCATTGGCTCCCAACCCTGTTTATCACAGTTCTACCTTTACCTGTATACACATACAGTTAAACGGCCAGCATCGGCACTTGCTCGAGTTCTAGTGCTGGCTCGCACTGTTATGCTATGCAACCGGAATTCTGGAGAGGTTCTGGATGTGCATCTAGAGATCTTCGGAATTCTGAATGACCCCTCAGGGTTCTGTGGGGTATCAATGCCGGAATTCTGGACAAGGACATGTCCTATATTTTACGGCACGGATACTCTTGGGAAAAATCCTGAAGGGAATCCATGCCAATAGAGCCCTTGTGGGTCTGGAAATTTATCAGCATCTTCTGGTACGAAATCCGGATGAATTTCTCTGACACATGGAATTTAAGATCATTGATCCTCTAAATTTTAGTTTTAACCTTATCAATTCCTTTCTTCTGCCCTGGAAGCAGCAAATAAAACCTGGAGTGTTGTAATCATTGCACAATGGACCTGTAATGGTCCCCTGGGTTCCGTTGTGGGGTATGCCTTTTTGACAGGGAGAATACCACACTTTAGCTCAATTTTTTCTGTCAAAACTTGACAGAATTTGTGATTTTCTTCACAGATGTAAATGGGATAATTATAATTAAACTTGAGTGAATGTATAGTAATAACCAAGTGTTAAAACTGACTGCCGCTCAGTGCCGCTCCTACCTGGGTGCTGCGAAAAGCTGGAGCCAGTCCTAGAAACTTCTCCCACTTTTCCAGGACTAGATTCAGCTTTACATGTGTGTGGCCATTTATTCAGGATCAGAATCAAATATTATTTCACTGAAAGAGTAGTAGATGCTTAGAACAAACTTCAAGCAGATATGGTAGATAACTTTCCAGTTACTGAGTGTAAACCTGCCTGGTATATGTACATATATTTATCCTATGATAATAAAAGGAACAGCAGAAGGGCAGATGGGGGGGGGGGGGGGGGGGGGGTTCTGCTGAACATCTTTGTTTGTTTTTATCGGTCAGATAGAAACTTCTCTTTTCTGTGAAACAAATCAGGTGTTGATTACTTTTCCTTCCAAGAAAAACCCTCTAAGTAGAAGTCATTGAGCCGTGTGTTTCTTTGAAACTTCTTGGGATCTGATCCTGCTCCTTCTTAACGGCTATTGGACTGTCCACCAGTTATAACCGCTGTCGTAGCTGTAACGGCAGCCATATTTGCCCAGAAGTATAGAGATTGATGAAGGCAAATCAATGAGTTTCTATGTTGTTTTTATACTTTTTATTAGACAATGATAAATGAAAAAAAAAACCCAAAACTTAAAAAAAAACTATTTAATGTTTAAAGGGTTTTTCTTCCCTTCACTTCCACAGCACTTTAAAGACTTAATCCGCCTGCGCCGCACCGCTGAGTGGCCTCGGTCTGCTCAAGACACAGAAGTATCTGCCACAAAGGAGAGCCCAGAAGTGGAGCCGCTGCCTTTCACCTTGGCACATGAGCGTTGTATTTCTGTCGTACAGAAGCTAGCTCTTTTCCTCTTATCCATGGACTTCACTTGTCACGCTGACCTCTTGTTGTTTGTCTGCAAGGTACCAGTCCTGCTGTCTTGTATACTTTCCTATATCCATCAGTATTTGTAGGTTGTTGTCACATCCTGTTCAGACTTCTGCGCAGCTGCGTCAGGACAGTACTGCAAAGATTAAACGGTTTCGGAGCTCCCGGCAACATTATGATTCATGACGGAAACTGTTCCTTTGCACACCATCCATACGGACTGTTCTATTATCCGTCCATATATACCCGGGATGGGGAACCTTTGGCTCTCCAGCTGTTGCAGAACTACCATTCCCTTCATGCCTGGATGGCTAAAGCCAGAACGTGGGAATGAGGCCTAAGGGCTGCAGCCACCGGTGTTTGAATGCAGAATGCTGGGACTCGAGGTGCGCTCATCTCTGGTTATCATGTGTCAGCTAAGCATTGCTAGGAAATGATCTGACTTCTGCCATCTTTCTAGAAGTAGTAGGTGCCTTTGCACTGATACAGTAGGGGCTTTGCAGGTGTAGATTCTGACATTGTATACTTGCCTCTGGTGTCTAGTAGGTTGCTGTGCTACAAGTTTATATCGGCCCTTCTGGAATGTTCCTGTATAGTTGTTAGAAAGAAGGAGCCATGTGGGTTCTTCCATTAAAGGATTCGGCCTTGCCCTGTCATGCCTGATGTTTTCACATTTCTTCTCCATTATCAGGTGCTTGCCAGGATAGCAAATGCCACCCGTCCAACCATACACTTGTGTGAGGTCGTGAATGAACAACAGCTGGAAAGACTTCTGCTGCTTTTGGTTGGTACAGACTTCAACAGAGGAGACATCTCCTGGGGAGGTGCCTGGGCCCAGTACTCTCTCACCTGTATGCTTCAGGACATCTTAGCAGGTAATCACAACAACCTCTCACCTTTCCCTCTCACTTCATTCAATTGTAGTTTGTTTATTTTAGCTCTTAAAAAGTATTAGTACTAGCATTTATTCTTCCAAGGAAGATTCCCGAACCAGGACAAGTTGTTAGGACATCAGGAGTTGACTCATTCATTCAGGTTACCCCTTCTGACACCACTGTACATTTAAAGGGTACCCTGCATTTAAACAAATTTCTGACATGTCGTAGCAAGGTCCAGGTGCTGAGACCTCCGCCGATTGCTAGAATGAAGGGGCACTCTGCTTCTTCATCTCAGTCTCACTGCTAAAGTAGTGAATTATAATGGAGCCTTATGGAACTTCTGGTACAGTAATTACTCCATAACCTCCATTGGGCTCCATCATAGTAGTGTATAACACTACTATGCGCTGCTGCCCCCTCAGTATAACGATCAGCGGGGTCTCGGCTCCCGAAACCTGACCCTCACTATGACATGACAGAAGTTTGTTTAAAAGATAGGTAGCCTTTAAGGAATTGTTGTCGAGCTGACGCTTTGCCCCTACAGACACATCATATTAAAAGTCCTTCTGTGGGCAAATTATATCTCGAAGGCCAAATTTAGCTGCATCCCTAAAGGGGTAATAAATCCGATGCTTACCTACCCCCTGCATCTCCCGTTGTGGCTCCAGTGCTGCTCATCAAGAGGTTGGGTCAGGACCTTCTCAGCCAATCACTGCCTGCAGCGGTCTCCTATATTAGTCAGTGATGGGCAGAGCAGGCAAGTGCTGCTCCAGTGTCAGGAGAGGGGAGCAGTGTGGGACTGAATGTAGAAGCAGGAGCTGCAGGCGACCAGGAGCAGGAATCACTTTAATTTTTTACTCCTTTTCATCATAATCCCCCCCCCAATCCCGATCGGAAGCTTGTGGTACCAGGCCTGACCATATACAATAATATGCACTGGAATAGTTTAGACGTTTCTAATAGAAAAGTTTAGGTACTTGTCAGCCTTTCTGCCGGTGTAACACTTGTCCCCTTCACTTCCAGGGGAGCTTTTGGCACCTATAGCAGCTGAAGCCCTGGATGAATCGGCCATGGGAGAGGAGGCAGCTGCTGCAGGGGGGGACTCGGATGATTCCTTGCAGCAGTCCTCAGTTATACCATTGGTGGAGACAGTAGATGAACCTCTAACACCTGACATCACAGGTAATTGTAATAGAAGGAAAGGACAAGGGGATAAGCTTCAGGACAGAACCATTTAGTGTCTTCACTTTTTTGTATTTTATCCCCAGTTTAAATAAAAAAAAAACAAAAAAAAACAACCTTACCCCAGTCCCCTGCCGCTCTCCGTCCAGTGCTGTGGTCATCACCACATTTTCCTGCACACCAAATGAGTTGTCAAAGCAGGATCTTCTATCCCTGCCAGTCACGACTGCTGGGGTGTCCTACCTCAATGACTGGGGGGTCCGGTCCTGCTGAGATCACTCATCGTGGTGACCAGGAGGGGACCAGCTGGAAGGAGAGCGGCGGGGAACCGGGGCAAATAATCTCATTGTTTTTTCTTCATATATTAAGGAACATATGAATCCCAAAACATTCTCAGTTATTTTTTTTATGAGGGAGGGTAGTGTCACCCCTAGATAGAATACTGCTAAAGGAGGGGACAATGGTTTCAGTGCTCTAATAATGTTTAGAAAATTTTGTATGAACATATCCATCACATAAGGTATAATTAAGATCCGTAAAGTGTCACTGTCATCATAGAGATCTTTTGACATGTCTTTAAGTTTTGACAAGACTTAAATTATGGGCCCGACTGATCATGTGACCGCGCTTAGCTTGGTCTTCTCTCCATTCGCTCTGCCAATCGGTACAGATCTGGACACTCAGATGCAGATTGATAAAAACTTTTGACCTGTCTCTATGACCAGTATACATGTATTGTTCTCTTGATCTCATACGAAAGATGTGAAGAGCTACTTCGCTTGGATGCTGTTGGATTCCTCATCTACCAGTTCACTCGAGCACTTGGGATTGTGGACTACCAAGCGTGCATCCGCTACCTATCTGCTACATTGGGCCTCTTGGGGCTGTTGGATTTGCCTTGTTCTCCTGTCTCAAGATTTTTACAGTGACATTGACACTTTAAGGAGACATTGACACTTTAAGGATCTCCCTAATGCTTAGATCTAACACGGTACAGACAACTATTCTCACCGTACACATAACACACTGATTTACATTTATCATATGATTATTCTTTATACATTGAGCTGAATTAGGAACATGAAAGTACAGCCTTAAAATTGCCCGGTAATCGCCCTCATGGTCCAGGGGTTTAGGTGGCAGACCGCACTACTTGGCAGTATTAAAGCTGTTTTCATCACCCAAAGGTGCTCCTCCTCTGTCATCTTTGGATAAAGATAAAGAAATTGACCTTGAATTACTACAAGACCTGATGGAAGTTGATATTGATCCTTTAGATATTGATTTGGAAAAAGATCCTCTTGCAGCCAAAGTCTTTAAGGTAAGTTTTACTTTCAGCTCTTTCAGTGTACAAGTTGCTGTAGATGATGGGGGAAGCTGTGTAACCTTATTCCCGAGGGAGGATGACAGGCTGTGCATAGATATCTTATGTAGAATGGGGTTTGTGTTACTTCCCTCATACTCGGCAATTGGAGGGATAAAATGCTGATCCTATTGAGGGAATCTAGGTTTTGATCAGATTTCCATATCGAAACTCTTCCCGTTATACTCGCCAATTACAGATATTCTCATTTCTTAGTTCCCAGGAACAGTTTAGGCCCGGGCCGCTCTGTATTATTGCTTTCTTTTTAACGGATCCATTTTACCATACACAACCGCGTGACCAACCACAGTTTTGTGTACGCTAAAAAATATGGATCCAGGTTGGCGTTTGTTTGTCTGTTTTTTGAATAATGTAAGTAATGGAAATTAGATCTTGACAGCTGGCGTACAACGGCATCCACTTTCACAGTCTGTTCTTGCGTTCTTTTTTTTTTTTTTTTTTTACATAAAATGGGTGCGTTAAACTGACAGCAAAAACAACGCAGCCCCAGCCTTAGTGCTTTAGCATCCTTAAAGCGTAACTAAATATTTTGACCATTCAGTATTAGTTAGCTTAGGTCATGATAAGAATTTTTGCAATATACATTAATAAGCTAAAATGAACAGTTTTTGTTTTAAATACATGAAGCTGAATGTCCTGTCAGCTCTGTCTGCGTCTGTGTTATTTCTGCATTCCTGCTGGACACGCCCCTCCCTGGGAATCCTGCTGGACACGCCCCCTCCCTGGGAATCCTGCTGGACACGCCCCCTCCCTGGGAATCCTGCTGGACACGCCCCCTCCCTGGGAATCCTGCTGGACACGCCCCCTCCCTGGGAATCCTGCTGGACACGCCCCCTCCCTGGGAATCCTGCTGGGCACGCCCCCTCCCTGGGAATCCTGCTGGGCACGCCCCCTCCCTGGGAATCCTGCTGGGCACGCCCCCTCCCTGGGAATCCTGCTGGGCACGCCCCCTCCCTGGGAATCCTGCTGGGCACGCCCCCTCCCTGGGAATCCTGCTGGGCACGCCCCCTCCCTGGGAATCCTGCTGGGCACGCCCCCTCCCTGGGAATCCTGCTGGGCACGCCCCCTCCCTGGGAATCCTGCTGGGCACGCCCCCTCCCTGGGAATCCTGCTGGGCACGCCCCCTCCCTGGGAATCCTGCTGGGCACGCCCCCTCCCTGGGAATCCTGCTGGGCACGCCCCCTCCCTGGGAATCCTGCTGGGCACGCCCCCTCCCTGGGAATCCGTCCTGAGTGTACAGACTCTGACAGCAGCATCACATAACAGCCCTGACAGACAGAAACAAAACCTCCTTCCCCACCCCCGCTCACAGAGGTCACTTAGCAGAGCTGAGGGTGTTGTGTGTGAGGAGCAGTGCAGGGGAGAAGCTGGATGGAGGGACAAGTACCCAGTTCTTCACCCAGGGGAGACATGCCACCATGTATCTAATCTTACTGTGTGATACTGTATGCTGGGGCTCTGTATCTGATACCACTGTGTGTGATACCATCTGCTGGGGCTCTGTATCTAATTTTACTGTGTGATACTGTATGCTGGGGCTCTGTATCTGATACCACTGTTTGTGGGCAGTGAATGGAGGGGCCCAGCAAGGGAGATAAGGGATAGGCCACGCCCACTTTGCCAGTCAGGGACAGGGGGATAGGCCACGCCCACTTTGCCAGTCAGGGACATGGGGGATAGGCCACACCCACTTTCTGCCAGCAAGAAGAAAAATTCATTTATTCTTCTGAACCAAACAACTGGGGATATCTCAGCGAGCGCACACACTATATCCACACAGTTTAGGGCTTTTTTTTAAAGAGTAACACATGGGCTTTTTATTTGAGGAATTTCATTTTTTGGCTACTTAAATTATAGTTAGCTGCCAATCCCATCACCGGATCCCATTACCCAACAAATTCATTACAATAGGGATGGTCAGAACCCGCCGAGGTTCGGGTTCGGCTGAACCCGAACGCTCGGCATCAGATTCCCGCTGTCTGCCTGCTCCGTGCAGCGGATGGATACAGCGGGAGGAACGCCTGGAAAACTGGGATACAGCCTATGGCTATGGCTGTATCCCAGTTTTCCAGGTGTTCCTCCTGCTGGATCCGCCCGCTGCACAGAGCAGGCAGACAGCCGGAATCATTGCTGAGGGTTCGGGTTCGTACGAACCCCGTCCGGACCAGGTTTGGACCATCCCTAATTAGAAGTTGTTGACCACATCATACAATGCCGTCTGCACCCTGTCCCCTCCATGTATCTCTGACCTCATATCCTGCTACCGTCTCTCACAGCCTCCGATCCTCCAGTCACCTCCTTTGTCCTCCCCCCTTGGTCCTACCTCACAAAACCTCCTCCCAAGTTTTTTTTAGCCTGAGCCTTCCTCATACTCCGCCTCTCACTGCCCCGACACATCCGCCTCTCCCTGCCCCGACACATCCGCCTCTCCCTGCCCCGACACATCCGCCTCTCCCTGCCCCGACACATCCGCCTCTCCCTGCCCCGACACATCCGCCTCTCCCTGCCCCGACACATCCGCCTCTCCCTGCCCCGACACATCCGCCTCTCCCTGCCCCGACACATCCGCCTCTCCCTGCCCCGACACATCCGCCTCTCCCTGCCCCGACACATCCGCCTCTCCCTGCCCCGACACATCCGCCTCTCCCTGCCCCGACACATCCGCCTCTCCCTGCCCCGACACATCCGCCTCTCCCTGCCCCGACACATCCGCCTCTCCCTGCCCCGACACATCCGCCTCTCCCTGCCCCGACACATCCGCCTCTCCCTGCCCCGACACATCCGCCTCTCCCTGCCCCGACACATCCGCCTCTCCCTGCACAGTGCTCTAACACAGTGCTCTCTGCTGCCACCTCTGTCCATGTCAGGAACTGTCCAGAGAAGCAGCAAATGGAGGTGGCAGGTGAGAGCCCTGTGTCAGACTGGATAGAAGATGCCACTTCTGCAGGACATACAGCAGATGATAAGTACTGGAAGACAGAGTTTCTTAAATAGGAGTAAATTACAAATCTTTTTCTTTCACATAAACTGGTTTCAGAAAGTTTTATAGATTGCTCCTTTAATTGCTTTGCTGCTTTGGTAAGTAATCCCTCTCTACGCCCTAATGGTCAGCAGTAAGGCATATACATACAGCAGTGTCTGAGAGGACCGGCTTGGCTTCATGTCTGCAATTGTATCCTGTATATGTCTTATAAGATATTAGAAGTCGTCATTGACTCTTTCTTCTCTCCACCAAAAGCCAATCAGCAGTACCTGGTATGATTATTGGGGCGCCGATTATGGTACCTACAATTACAATCCATACATAGGAGGTGTTGGAATTCCCGTGGCAAAACCAGCAGCCACTACAGAAAAAAATGGTGCCCAGACAGTGACCGTATCTGTGTCGCAAGGTGAGAGTTCTGTACTGACATTGACATGTGTTGTGCATGTTTGTGTGTTGTGTGTGTGTGTGTGTGTTGTGCATGGGAGTATGGTGTGTATGTTGTGCATGTGTGTATGGTGTGTTGTGCATGTGTGTATAGCGTATGTGTGTATGGTGTGTTGTGCATGTGTGTATAGCGTATGTGTGTATGGTGTGTTGTGCATGTGTGTATAGCGTATGTGTGTATGGTGTGTGTTGTGCATGTGTGTATAGCGTATGTGTGTATGGTGTGTGTTGTGCATGTTTTTATGGTGTGTGTTGTGCATGTTTGTATAGCGTGTGTGTTGTGTATGGTGTGTGTGTTGGGCATGTGTGTATTGTGCATGTTTGTATGGTGTGTGTGTGTGTGTGTGTGTTGGGCATGTGTGTATTGTGCATGTTTGTATGGTGTGTGTGTGTGTGTTGGGCATGTGTGTATTGTGCATGTTTGTATGGTGTGTGTGTGTGTGTTGGGCATGTGTGTATTGTGCATGTTTGTATGGTGTGTGTGTGTGTGTTGGGCATGTGTGTATTGTGCATGTTTGTATGGTGTGTGTGTGTGTGTTGGGCATGTGTGTATTGTGCATGTTTGTATGGTGTGTGTGTGTGTGTGTGTGTGTGTGTTGGGCATGTGTGTATTGTGCATGTTTGTATGGTGTGTGTGTGTGTGTTGGGCATGTGTGTATTGTGCATGTTTGTATGGTGTGTGTGTGTGTGTGTGTGTGTTGGGCATGTGTGTATTGTGCATGTTTGTATGGTGTGTGTGTGTGTGTGTGTTGTGCATGTGTGTATTGTGCATGTTTGTATAGCGTGTGTGTGTGTTGTGCATGTGTGTATGGTGTGTGTTGTGCATGTGTGTATTGTGCATGTTTATGTAGCGTGTGTGTGTGTGTGTGTTGGGCATGTGTGTATTGTGCATGTTTGTATGGTGTGTGTGTGTTGTGCATGTGTGTATTGTGCATGTTTGTATAGCGTTTGTGGTGCGTGTGTTGTGCATGTGTGTATGGTGTGTGTGTTGTGCATGTGTGTATGGTGTGTGTGTTGTGCATGTGTGTATTGTGCACATGCACATGTGTGTATTGTGCGTGTGTGTGATGTGCATGTGTGTATTGTGCATGTTTTTATAGCGTGTGTGTTGTGCATGTGTGTATAGCGTGTGTGGTGCGTGTGTGTTGTGCATGTGTGTATAGCGTGTGTGGTGCGTGTGTGTTGTGCATGTGTGTATGGTGTGTGTGTTGTGCATGTGTGTATTGTGCATGTTTATATAGCATGTGTTGTGCATGTGTGTGTTGTGCATGTGTGTGTGTATAGCGTGTGTGTGTGTGTTGTGCATGTGTGTATTGTGCATGTTTGTATAGCGTGTGTGTGTGTTGTGCATGTGTGTGTTGTGCATGTGTGTGTTGTGCATGTGTGTGTATAGCGTGTGTGTGTGTGTTGTGCATGTGTGTGTATAGCGTGTGTGTTGTGCATGTGTGTATGGTGTGTGTGTTGTGCATGTGTGTATTGTGCATGTTTGTATAGCGTGTGTGTGTGTTGTGCATGTGTGTGTGTTGTGCGTGTGTGTTGTGCATGTTTTGTATGGTGTGTGTGTTTTGTGTATGGATATATAGTTCTGTATGATTACACTACAGATGCAATAACTTGTTACTAGATGATGTCCCGGCTCCTCCACCAATCAGATCATTCTGTCCTCTGCTTTACACCAGGTTGCACTTTCTATTGCAGTCACTTTGTTTCTATGTTAAAGGGGTTCTCCGGCCCAGCCGTATTTTTCAGATATGGCTGGGGAGGGGGTGGTTATGGATGCCGGAGGTCACTTACCTCCCCGGTTCCAGCGCCGGGTCCCGTATCGCGGCGCTCCGTACCTCCATCCCGCAGCCACACGAGGTGTCATGTGTCCAGGCAGCTCAGCCATTCAGTGGCCAAGGCGGGACTCCGCTATAGCCGCCGAATGGCTGAGCTGCCTGGAGATGACACGTCTCGTGCTGCAGCTCAGACCAGGAGGCGGGACGGGGGTGACCTCCGGCATCCATAACCAAATACCCACCCCCGGCCATATCTGAAAAATCCGGCCGGGCTGGAATACCCCTTTAATGAGTAGCATATGGTTTGCGGCAGCATTACAATTTGCGGCTTCTTTTATAAGTTTGTATAAGATTAGTGAATAACCCAGACGTGCAGGCTACTAAATAAAGCTTCAAGGGGTAGTGCGGCGCTAAGCAATTATTCACAAAATAACACACATTACAAAGTTATACAACTTTATAATGTATGTTGTTAGTGAATGACCCCCTTCCCCGTGTTTCCCCCCCCCCCCCCACGCTAGACCCGGAAGTGTGATGCACTATACTCACCTGATTCTTGTCGACCCCCGGCCGCCATCTTGTGACAACTATGTAATCTTCGGGAGACCGGCCGAACCGCTGCAGCGGTCCCTCTCTCTGCCGCGTCTTCAGCTGCTCAGCCGCGATTGGCTGAGCATAACTAACTTCCAAAGATGACGTCATTGTCCCCAAGATGGCGGACGGGTCGATACGAATCAGGTATGTATAGAGCACTACACTTCCGGGTCTGGTGTGGGGGGAAACACGGGGAAGGGGGCCATTCACTAACATAACATACATTAAAAAGTTGTATAACTTTGTAATGTGTGTTATTTAGGGAATAATTTTCTAACAGCGCACTACCCCTTTCAGTAAACCTCACTGGCCTTAGCTGCTTTATTCTATATAAATCTGTATTTTCCCTCCAGCTCTCGATGCCCGATTGGAGGTCGGTCTTGAACAGCAAGCAGAGTTGATGTTGAAAATGATGTCGACTCTCGAGGCCGATTCTATTCTACAAGCGCTAACCAATTCATCACCAACGTGTAAGTGAATAACCCCTCTGCCATGGTATAGGGAGGCATCCAAGGGTCGGATGTCAGGGACACAACTTATTACCTACCCAAAATAAGGAATTATTCTCCTGAATTCTCTTACTGAAATGATTATGCATAAGCTGATACCATTATACAGGAAGCAGAACATTATTAGAAGCTTAGGGAAACTTATTGCAGGAATTACAATTCTAAATCTCGACCCCTCAAAGATTCCTGACATCTGTGTTAAAAAATTGTAGAGCTGACTCAGGAACTGGCGGCTGACTAGGACCTCCAGGATACTGGGGTTCATATGAACCTGAACACTCTGCTTTTAATTACCAGTGGGTGAAGAAGTTGGATGCAGCCCTGAGGCTGTCTGGAAAACATGGAGACAACCATAGGCTATGTGGGTTTTTTTTTTTGTTTTTTTTGTGGTTTTTTTTTATGTAATCTTTATTGACATTTTTTGATAATAAACAATACAAACAGTAGTTCCGGAGAATCACATTAACGCAGACTACACCAGCCCAGAACATGCTGCACTTCCCCAATAGAAATGTAGAACATTCAAAAGTAAGAAAGCATAACCGTGGGAAACAGTAATTCAACTTAGTTCACCAGTAAAGGTTGATGGTATAAAAAGTCAAGACGCCATTAACCAGAAATGATGAGGAGACACATAAATGGGAAGAACAAGAGGGTAAGCTGGAAGGAAAACAAAAGGGGGGCGGGGGCACATAAGGAACATATCTGCGAGCCAGAGAGGGAACAACTCCTAATCAGTTGGGTAAACCAGTAGGAGCCCAATAAGCCTCCCAGGGAGCCCAGACTAAGTCAGCAGCATCTGGTTGTTCAGTGACGCTGTTAGTCGCTCTAGGCCCCTAATATCTCTGATCTTGCGAGCAAATCATCAACGGATGGGAGGGAAGTCTGCCTCCATTTGCAGGGTATAAGCGACTTAGCGGCTGTCGATAAGTGAAGCATTAGTTTGGTGGATTTCGTACCCAGACTTTTTGGTGTAACATTAAATAAGAACTTAGGGATCAAAACTAAGCGGAGTGTCCAGGACCGAAGAAAGCGACGTTGCAACATGCGACCAATACCCCTTGATAAGAGAGCGGTCCCAGAAGAGATGGAGCACAGAGCCCACCGAGCCATTGCATCTCCAGCACACCGAGGGGTACTACCATTTAGCCTGTGAAGCAATTCAGGAGTATGATACAACACATCATACATTTATAGTGGCATATTGAGGAGGAGGCGGCTCTGCTCCATATCACCTGCCACAGCTCAGGGCTAATTGTCCTGGCAAGTGAAGTCTCCCATCTATCCATATATTTGTGTCGGATCGATGAGTCCCCCACAGGCGAGTTCAGAATATGATAGATAGCCGAGATTAGGCCCCTAGTGGACCCACCTGCCCTAATCAGCTGTTCAAACATTGTAGGCTCTAAAAACTGTAAGGGACCCAACGACCGACTGCATAAAGTGTCTAACACCAAGGTAGGAAAGATACTCCGACCTAGGCAAGTCCATGCTTTTCTCTAAGGGTAAGAGATGAGAAAGAAATGAGAGGAGAAGAGTACAGGCTAAATCTAGCTGAACAAGTGGACAATGTGTCTAGTGAAGAGGATCGGGCCCAGCATAGGTGAGGCGGGGGGAGGGGCAGACCACAGCAAGGGGTTCAGGTGGATAGGGGCCAACCACAGTTTCTCTATCACCGCCCATACTTTATATGTAGAGAGAGGGGCCCATGCCAAGACCTGGCGGAGATGCGTGGTCCAGTAATAATGAAGAATATTAGGGGTAGCTAAACCCCCCTGGGACTTGCTAGACATCATTACGGACTTTGGGATCCTATTACGCTTATTTGCCCTTATAAATCTAAAAATCACCCCTTGCAGGGCGCTCAATTCACTCAGGGGCACCCGGACCGGGAGGGTCTTAAAGTGGTAGAGGAGCTTTGGCAAAATGGTCATTTTCACAGATGCTATCCGACCCAGGAGGGAAATATGCTGAGAAACCCATTTCCCGAGGAGGGCCCTAAGGTCCCGAACAGCGGAGGGAAATTTGCAGCATACCAAGTGGAATAAGTAGGAGTCAGCTTAATGCCCAGGTATTTAAGGGACGAAGTGGACCATTTGTACTTGAAATTGGCCTGTAGCTGAGACACCAGGGTATGTGGGAGATTTAGGAGAAAGGCTTCAGTCTTAGTCGTATTAACTTTATATCCAGTCTGTACGCTCGTGAGAGCAGGTCACTAATTTGGTATTTTAATTTATTCATTGTATAACTTAATATATAACCTTATAATATACCTACAAAAAAATACTGTACCCAGATATAATACAATCACGAATGAATATTTATTGATAACACAGACATATAACAATATATATCATAAAAACACAAACTGAATCAGAACGGATGATGACAAAAAACATGGGTAAAGTGCATATACTACAGTGCCGGCCTATGGCATAAATGTGCAACAATGCAAGCGTTGTAAGTATTACAAATAAGGTGCCTGGCACAATCAATAAATAGGGTCTACATATTCAGCAAGGGTTCATTACAGTAAACAACATGTCCCAAAAAGACCGTAAACCAATATCACAGACAGCCCTATCGCTGAAACATTACCTGATATGTGTGTTCATACAATACCCATGAGGTGCGCCCCGACGCGCGTTTCGGCAACACGCCTTTATCGAGGGGTGGCGCCACACTACTAGATCTGATCTTTTATATCCCCTATTCCTGGCTCTAACCAATGAAAAACTCCATTCCACGCATATTAATAACAATCACCTGCATGTCTCGTCGGCGCATTTTCCCAGGGCCATCCGTCTCAAACACTTCCGGGTCCGAGCACACATGACCCACGCCAAGCGTGATCACGTGACCGTGCTCCGAGCCGCAAGTGGTGTCGGGAGAGACCTCGCACATGCGCACACATGCGGACAAAGTAAAGGAATGCATAAGTGTCATCGGTATATGAATGGGCGTACTATCTAGTCAGCTGTAAACTACATTAAAAGTCCCCTAAAATAGTCACCATTTAATCAGTTGTCAACTACATTAAAGTCCCCCAAAAATAATTCATAAAAACATAAATCAGCTACATAATTCAATATATAATACACTAATTAATACATAATACATGTGCAAAATTTGCTCACAAAAATTGTGTATGATGTGCCATAGGCACAAAATATACTAGTGTTAAATAAGTGATATATTAGTAAAAAAAAGAAAAGAAAAAGTGTACAATTGTGTGTTGAATCACTATAAAAATGCCCAGTATAAAGTTTCATATAAAACGCATAAACGCATGTCACAACAATACAATGTGAATAGTGCCAAAATATACAAAATGCTAGAAAATTCATAATTGTGAAATTGCTCAATAATCCAGTGAAAAAATAAATAAGAGTGAGAATCAACCATTTGCACATACAAAAGATATATATATATATATATATATATGAAAATTAAAATAAAAATTAGTATTTAATCATTTAATTAATTGCAAAAATTATATTTTAATATAAAGAATAAAATATATATGTAAATTTTTATAACAATCATGACCATAAGTGAAAACTGTGACAATGTAATATAATGTGTGAAAACACAAAAATATATAAAATTGTATAAAATTGGCGTGGGTCATGTGTGCTCGGACCCGGAAGTGTTTGAGACGGATGGCCCTGGGAACATGCGCCGACGAGACATGCAGGTGATTGTTATTAATATGCGTGGAATGGAGTTTTTCATTGGTTAGAGCCAGGAATAGGGGATATAAAAGATCAGATCTAGTAGTGTGGCGCCACCCCTCGATAAAGGCGTGTTGCCGAAACGCGCGTCGGGGCGCACCTCATGGGTATTGTATGAACACACATATCAGGTAATGTTTCAGCGATAGGGCTGTCTGTGATATTGGTTTACGGTCTTTTTGGGACATGTTGTTTACTGTAATGAACCCTTGCTGAATATGTAGACCCTATTTATTGATTGTGCCAGGCACCTTATTTGTAATACTTACAACGCTTGCATTTTTGCACATTTATGCCATAGGCCGGCACTGTAGTATATGCACTTTACCCATGTTTTTTGTCATCATCCGTTCTGATTCAGTTTGTGTTTTTATGATATATATTGTTATATGTCTGTGTTATCAATAAATATTCATTCGTGATTGTATTATATCTGGGTACAGTATTTTTTTGTAGGTATATTGTATTGTTTTGCTGTCATAGCACCCAGTAGATTAACCCCACATATTTTATAGTTTGCACTTGCTTGTTATACCTCTGGGGTAGAATATCAGCTAGTACATTTTTGTTTGGTTAATATATAACCTGTAATGTATTTATATATTTAAATAAGCGCTGCGGAATCTGTTGGTGCTATACAAATAAATATTATTATTATCATCATCATCATCATCATCCAGACAACAGACCAGGAGAGGAGAGCATGCAAGACAGGCAGGGTACTGAGGGGTTCAGTCAGCGAAAGCAAAATGTCATCAGTGAGAAGCATTCCCACCCTCACCACCTGGATGTCAGGATTACTCTGAATGGCACATGCCAGGGGCTCAATACCTAGTGCAAATAGTGGCGGAGAAAGAGGACAGCCTTGGCGCATGATAGGCTCTATATGTGTTTCTCTAGGACTGACTTGGGCTTCATCCATCTTCTTCAACCAGCACCTATCAAATGTAGAGTGTTCAGATGAACCCCAGTATTTTCAGTGTTCACTCCTCTCGGACCCTCACAGCTGTGCTATAATTTTAGTCCCAGCTGTTTAACCACCTGGACGCCACAGTCAGTTGCAACCGCAGCATCCAGGCGCCATGCATGCCGTCACTTCTGGCCTCCAATTGGCATCATGGGACAGTGACAAAATTATTATTCCATTAGCATTGCTGTGTACAGTTCAGGCCATTGCATAGTCAAATCCTATAGGAGACCTGGTCATTATTATATAATTTATAATTTTTTATTTATACCCTTTTTCGCCTTTTTTCAAAAAAAATCTTAACTACAAGAAAGTAAACCTGGTCGGTGTCGCCACGTTTCAATTGTTAAAGGGAGTTGCACCAGCTTAGAAAACATGGCTGCTTTCTTCTGAACACAGCAGTACTCCTGTCCCCGGTTTTTGTGGGGTTCTGTAAGTTTTTGTCATGGAGCCGTATACAGTATGGCTTATTCTGTGACATTGGAGCTACGATAAATGGTGAGATCCACACATTATCAGGATGGGTTTTCACCCATTTTAAAGTGACCAATAAATGTTCTTATTTACCACTGACAAACAATGGGGAGGAATTCAGTACACAGGATATTAAGAGTTACATTGATTTTATTATTCTGTAGTTAACCATTGTTATGTATAGCTGGCAGCTTACTTTATGCTTTGTATATAGTAGCATGTTACAACCTATGGCTTAGTCTGTGTCTCCCCTTCATCCACAGTATCACAACCTTCGGTTGGGACAGACGACTCTTTATTGCGAGGGCTTCACGCGTCCAGTCAGGCGAACCAGCTAATTGTTCAGTCGTCTTCCATTCCAATGCTGAGCACCTGTTTCAACAAGCTCTTTTCAATGTTGCAAGTGCATCATGTCCAGGTTGGTATTGAGCAGCTTTCAGTTGTAGGGTATAGACATAATCTATAATTTTTTTGTAAGTTTATAGCAGTGGGGTAGTTTGGGGGTCTTTTGGGAGTTGGGGGAGTTTCAACGGGGCGGGGAGGCTGCTTGCTGGGAGAGGGGGGGGGGTGGCGCTTTGTGGGCTGAAAAGGGGCCAGCCCAAACGCACCACAAGTGCCAGCAGCCCCGTCCTGTGTACCGTGGATAGAGCTGCTGGCACTTGATGCGTTTGAAGTGGCCTAGGGGGCAGTTTGGGGGTCCGTGGGGGAGGTGGGGGTTAGGGGTTACACTACAGGGTGGGAGGACGTTGGAGGGCGGGCACTATAGATGTATTTTTTTGAATAAAAGCAGACTAAATGCCCTAGTTATTTTTACAATGCAATTTCTCCTTACACTGTGCCCCCTGCTGGACCCTTCATATGAATTACACCTGATTCGTGATGTCACAATGTTTTAGAGAAATTGAAGCCTGCCTGATGTACTAAATTGAGGAAAAATAGCACTATATGTGCATTTCCCATAATAAGTGGACATTAGCAATTTGTCTAACTTTCCTTATGTTATAACATATTAAAAATTAGATTTTGCCCGGAGTTGTCCTTTAATCAGTGCCTTATATCTTTTCCACTGTAAGTATTACACCTAGGGGTATAGACATTTATTGGTCAGAGTACAATCCTTTTTGGAGTAAATTTTGTATATTTTGCTGTACTGTTAATAATAGTTACAGCCGGAGTGATGGGGTGTAAGTCTCGTTCTGGTTACTTGTAGTGCAGCACAGATGTCTTGTCTTTTGGAGAACTGTTCCTCATTGTTTCCCCACAGCTGGAGTCTCTTCTACAGTTATGGCTCACATTGAGCCTGAATTCTAGCTCCACCGGAGGCAAGGAAAGCGGCAGTGACCTGTTCTTATACCACGCTAATCGAGTGCCAGTTATCGCTCTCAATCAAGGTACAAAAATTTTGTTCGAAAAATTCAAGAATGGAAATGATTTGAGCTGTGGTTTCCCTGAACCTGGTGCGATCCCCTTGGTTCATGTATGTCAAAAGAGCAGAAGTAGCGGGGTGTCTATTAGTCCTGCTGCTGGATTAAAGGTCATTTACAATGTTGCAGTCCTTTTTCCTATAACCAGTGGGATGTGTCAGTCATTACTTGGACAGTGCAGGGCACCCAGGCAGCATGATTTTTATGCAATTGCCTAGGCAGGACATAAATGCTTCCCTTCCTGCCACTCCAACGCCAGGATCACTGAGCACATCCAGATGTATTCAGTCTTGCTCAGCTACCCAACAAATCCGTGTCCATAGCGATGGAAGGTTCCCCCCCTCCCCCGCCACCTACCCAGCTAATCCGTGTCCATAGCAGTGGAAGAACCCCCCCCCCCCCCCCCCCCCGGTACCCAGCTAATCCGTGTCCATAGCGGTGGAAGGACCCCCCCCCCCCCCCGGTACCCAGCTAATCCGTGTCCATAGCGGTGGAAGGACCCCCCCGCCGCCCCCCCCCCCCTCCCCCGCTACCCAGCTAATCTGTGTCCATAGCGGTGGAAGCACCCCCCACCCCCATAGCGGTGCCCCCTCCCCACCCAAGCAAATCCGTGTCCATACCGGTGGAAGGCCCCCCCACGCCCCGCCCCCCCCCCGGCTACCCAGCAAATCCGTGTCCATAGCAGTGCCCCCCCAAGCTACCAAGGCTTTTTATACGGGAATAGTTAATAAGGTTGTTTGGTCATGGAGATGAGGTGTTTCATCTCACGGCTGATAGCTGGAATCCTGCCGGCCTAGGGGGGGGGTCTTTGGTATGTTGGGACGAACAGCTCTTGAGATGTCTCTGAGCATTATTAGGATTGTGATCAGCATGTTCATCGTTTTATAGTTTGGCCATTATAGAGCTTCAAAATGTTACTCCCTTAGGGTATGTGCACACTACAAAATCACGCCGGAAACCCGTCAGGTTCATTCTTTGGATGGACGATGGAATCCGCTCATGAATAGAATTGAGTATATGGCACAGGCAGAGACGCAAGCAGCCTCCAGAGTATGTGAGCGGATGGAAGCTGTGCAATGCGCTTTCCATTGTGATTCCATAGTGTGCACGTATCCTTACCTTATAATGTCACCTTTTCATTGCTCTATAGTGGCCACCATTAAGTTAGATCACCCCTTTAAACATATCTGCTTATTGTTTCTGTCACCAACCTGGGGCCGCCTGTTCACTTCTTCAGTGCGTTGTCACCCCCCCCCATTGTCTCTCTCCCATTGTCTTCAGTTAATAACCCTGATGCCGTTTCCTTTTATTTCCAGCCTCTATAACCAGCTTTCTGACAGTCCTGGCCTGGCATCCAAACACTTTACTGCGGACGTGGTGCCTTGTGCTTCATAGCCTCACTCTTATGACAAACATGCAGCTGCACTGTAAGTTGTCTGTCTCGGCCATTGGAGAATATTGTAGGGTTCGATTGTTTTTTTAATGTATGTTCAGTAAAATTAACATGACGTGTGAACCATAAATAACAGAAGTATATGATATCTAGAGGTTGGAGGAATTCTCTGTCTAGTCTTCTGCTAGTTTTGTAACTTCTGTGCACATTTCCTTCTCTCCTAGCTGGAGCCAGCAGCACTATCGGAGCTCAGGAAAACACTGCCCAGCTCTTAGTGTCAGACCCAAACCTCCTCCATGTCCTTGTAAAATTTCTCTCAGGAACAAACCCTCATGGGACCAACCAGCACAGTCCCCAGGTAAGGTTACACAGCCGGCTAAGAAGCTGTGACCTAGTGCTAGACATGGTGCTCAGGCAGATGAGGAGGCCATACTTACTCGCCCACCTGCGTCTGTACTCTGCACCGGTACATGGCACCGTGAGTATCCGAGGCCGGACACTGCTCCAGCACTATACATAGAAGCGCAGGATCCCCTCCTCTGTGTGCAGTGCTAGGAGCCATCATAAAAGTAAGGCTACATTCACATGTCCATAGTGCAGCCCGCAATGGAGAACCGCACTACCAATGTGCATCTGTAGTGCTCCGTGCTTAACTGAACATCATATTGCCACTTTATTAGCATAGTGGTCTGTGTCACAGTCACGGCCCCATGCACACTTACAGATGTGTGACCGGGCCATTGGATAACATTGGTCCTATAGTCTGTCTGCATGTGAATGTGGCCTAAGGCTCCGTCAGCTTGCTCACAGACAACTAAAAACTTGTGACTGAGCCTGCAGAGCAGAAATCTGGTGGAAATACCATGTGTAAATTGGCCGAGAATAGTTCTCATCCACACACAATAGCAGCATCACAGGGCCATTTCCGCTGCATGGGGGGGGCTGGTTTCGCCTTCATGTAGGGATTGTGATGCAGTTGCTCATGCTTTATAGAGAGAGCAGAGGAAGAAGTGGCACCTGGAGGGTGGGGGAAGGTACTGTAATACCTATTCTACGTCCCGGACCACCATTAAGGTTTCGGAGTACAACAGTTCTATGTCTGGCTGTACCTGGCCCGCTGAGTGGGGACCCTCAGGGCACTCCTACAATAACATGGTTGTTATAACTTAGTGTCACTGTGGTTTAAATTTTTGACAGAAATTATTAGTCCAGGCGATTTTAAGAAACGTTTGTAATTGGGTTTATTAGGCGAAAATTTTTTATCATGAAAAAGCAGTTTGAAGCTCTCCCCCCTGTCTTCATTGTTCTCTATGGAGAGGGGAGGGGTGGGGGGGATATGAGGCACCAAAACAGGACAACAAAGAGTTAATTTACAGCTACATCACTGGGCTATCTCCTCTGATAGTCAGCACTGACCTCTCTGACCTCTGAATACCGACTTTAATACAGGTCCCGCTGTGTAATCTTATGTTCTCTGCTCTCTGCTGGCGACTAATCTCCCTCCTCCCCCCTCTCCATAGGTTACACAGGATCCGACTGATGTAAAAGAGCCAAGACTTCCTGATAATGAGCAGTAAATGAGAGAGGGGAGGGAAGGGGGGTGGACCTGGGGAAAGGCATATTTGCCTAATAAACCCAATTACAAAGTTTCTTCAAATAGCCTGGACTATTGATTTCTGCAAAAAACAAACAGTGACACTTTAATGAATATTGTGTCTTCTCTGTGGACCGCAGATCCCAGCATTGCGTAAGGGGCCATAGTTACCCATAGGGTGATGGATTTAGGTGCCTTGTATTCCTGTGTTGTGTAGACGCTATACATCAGACCATCCACAAGTCCACAGCTTGTAACGTCTTCTATTATGTTGCACATTGTGATTGTGAGTTGCTGACGTTCCTGCTAAGTGTTGGACGTTCTCTGTGTGATTGTCTGGTAATGCTCTGGTTATTCCTATCCAGGTTGGGCCCACTGCTACTCAGGCCATGCAGGAGTTCCTGACGCGACTACAAGTCCATCTTTCTTCTACCAGCCCTCAGATGTTCAGTGAATTTCTATTGAAGCTGATACACATACTCTCCACAGAGAGGTAACGGCACAGCCTTAGTGGCACTGGACGTTTTCCATTTCTAGTAGTCAGAGATGAGTGCAACTGGAGCAGCTCAAGTCTGATCATGGCATTGGAATACTGGTGGATGACATGGAGCGTTGCCGCATCTTTTGGTGCTATACAAATACATGTTATTAATAATTTTCCTGGACTGCCCAGGGCTGCTTCCAACTGTGTCAGCCACCGGTAATCAAATGCTGAAGGATCAGGCTCAAGTTGCGCTCATCTCTAGGAGTCAATTGTGCCTGTGTAGCTGTTGACAGCCGTCTTTCCTATACCAAGTACTACTACACTGTTACTTCTGCCTCATTTCAATGTGGAATCCTCCCCCATCCTGGAGACTAACAATTCCTTTCATACTTGTTGTTATCTATTCAGTCTCCTTCCCCCAGTTTTTAGCTGCTGCTTTCTGCTGAAGCCACATAAAACTATGTGTGAGCTGTTCTCTGTCTCCTCTCTGAACCCCCCCTCCCAGCATTACAGAGTGCACAGACAGCCGGCCATGTAGGAAGGGAACAACAAGTTTTTTTTTGTGTCTTCAGCAGAAAGCAGCAGCTGGGAACTGGAAGAAGGAGACTGAATAGATAACAAGTATATAAGGAATTGTTTTACCTGACTGGATAACCCCTTAATGTTAGACATTACTGTGTTTGTCTTGATAGAATTATACAGTCTGCTTTCTCTTGTTTTTCTAGAGGGGCTTTTCAGACAGGACAAGGACCCCTGGATGCTCAGGTGAAACTCTTAGAATTCACTCTGGAACAGAACTTTGAGGTGGTCTCGGTCGGCACCATTTCTGCGGTCATCGAATCGGTCACCTTCCTGGTTCATCACTATATCACCTGCTCGGACAAGGTGGTGTCTCGCAGTGGATCGGACAGCTCGGTTGGGGCCCGGGCCTGCTTTGGGGGCTTGTTTGCTAATATTATTCGACCTGGTGATGCCAAAGCGGTTTGTGGCGAAATGACGCGCGATCAGCTGATGTTTGACTTGCTGAAGCTGGTGAATATCCTGGTCCAGTTGCCGCTGTCAAGCAACAAAGAGTTCAGTGCTCGGGCAGCTGTGGTCAGTAGCACAACGGACAGCGTTTCTGACGAAGAGAAAGTCTATGGGGGAAAAGATGCCAACGGCAATTCTTCAGCAACGCAGAGCTCCACTGCATATGTGGCCGATCTGGTGCTAGCCAACCAGCAGATTATGAGCCAGATTCTCTCTGCCCTGGGCCAGTGCAACAGCAGCGCCATGGCCATGATTATCGGTGAGTGGAGGACGTCTAGTTAGAATCAGTACATATATACTTGTGTGTTTTCCTAAATAACTCAGACGTTACTTGGACAGAGTGTGAGCTCAGTGAGGGGTACTGCTGTGCTGCATCTTTTTTTTTGTTTTTAATTCTCAGTTTTATTCAATTTTTATACAATCAACACCCAAAAAGGTTGTAAAGGCACATATGCAAGGCACATATATGAAATCGCAAAAAACGGTAAAACATCGAGCAACTGCATGTGCTGCATCTTCTGCTTTAGACTGGTATTTAGTTATAGGATTCTTACTCTGTTAAAGGGGTACTCCGGACATTTTTCCCCCTTAAATTAACTGGTACCAGAATGTTTGAAGATTTTTAAATAAAAGTCATTTACAAATCTGTAAGTCTTTCACTAATCAGCTGCTGTATGTCCTGCAGGAAGTAGTGTATTTTCTCCAGTCTGACACAGTGCTCTCTGCTGCCACCTCTGTCCATGTCAGGAACTGTCCAGAGCAGGAGATGTTTTCTATGGGGATTTGCTGCTGCTCTGGACAGTTCCTGACAGCAAATACAGCAGCTGATAAGTACTGGGATTCTGAAGAGAATCCACCACTTCCTGCAGGACATACAGCAGCCGATAAGTACTGGAAGACTGGAGATTATTAAATAGAGGTAAATTACAAATCTATACAACTTTCAGACACCAGATGAGTTGAAGAGAAAACAAATTCACACACAAACATTTACAGTTCACCCCTTTAAATTCTATACAGTGTGTTTTTGATTATTTTTTGTTTGCTTTTTAGCCTGTTCTTCAAAACTAAAGTCTAATATATTTGCTGCTTTGTTTCCTTCTAGGTGCAAGTGGGTTACATTTAACTAAACATGAGAACTTTCATGGCGGATTGGATGCCATATCGGTTGGTGACGGACTCTTCACCATACTCACCACTCTCAGTAAGAAGGCCACCAGTGTTCAAGTCATGCTGCAGCCGATACTTACCTACATGGCGTGCGGCTATATGGGCAGACAGGTAAATGGAATATTATTCATCCACCAGTGCACAGGGTCTCGCCTTAATTCCTCTAGGTTAAAGATCCTAATCCTTTCTCCTACTGCATCGGTTACGTTCCGTTACGTTCCATCGGTGTTATCGCCTGCACGTGTTACACAGCAGTCTGTGGTATCGCCTGCACGTGTTACACAGCAGTCGGTGGTATCGCCTGCACGTGTTACACAGCAGTCGGTGGTATCGCCTGTTTATGTTACACAGCAGTCGGTGGTATCGCCTGTTTGTGTTACACAGCAGTCGGTGGTATCGCCTGTTTGTGTTACACAGCAGTCGGTGGTATCGCCTGTTTGTGTTACACAGCAGTCGGTGGTATCGCCTGTTTGTGTTACACAGCAGTCGGTGGTATCGCCTGCACGTGTTACACAGCAGTCGGTGGTATCGCCTGCACGTGTTACACAGCAGTCGGTGGTATCGCCTGTTTGTGTTACACAGCAGTCGGTGGTATCGCCTGTTTGTGTTACACAGCAGTCGGTGGTATCGCCTGTTTGTGTTACACAGCAGTCGGTGGTATCGCCTGCACGTGTTACACAGCAGTCGGTGGTATCGCCTGTTTGTGTTACACAGCAGTCGGTGGTATCGCCTGTTTGTGTTACACAGCAGTCGGTGGTATCGCCTGTTTGTGTTACACAGCAGTCGGTGGTATCGCCTGCACGTGTTACACAGCAGTCGGTGGTATCGCCTGCACGTGTTACACAGCAGTCGGTGGTATCGCCTGCATGTGTTACACAGCAGTCGGTGGTATCGCCTGCACGTGTTACACAGCAGTCGGTGGTATCGCCTGCACGTGTTACACAGCAGTCGGTGGTATCTCCTGCACGTGTTACACAGCAGTCGGTGGTATCGCCTGTTTGTGTTACACAGCAGTCGGGGGTATCGCCTGTACGTGTTACACAGCAGTCGGGGGTATCGCCTGTTTGTGTTACACAGCAGTCGGGGGTATCACCTGTTTGTGTTACACAGCAGTCGGGGGTATCGCCTGTACGTGTTACACAGCAGTTGGTGGTATCGCCTGTTTGTGTTACACAGCAGTCGGTGGTATCGCCTGTTTGTGTTACACAGCAGTCGGTGGTATCGCCTGCACGTGTTACACAGCAGTCGGTGGTATCGCCTGCACGTGTTACACAGCAGTCGGTGGTATCGCCTGCACGTGTTACACAGCAGTCGGTGGTATCGCCTGCACGTGTTACACAGCAGTCGGGGGTATCGCCTGCACGTGTTACACAGCAGTCGGGGGTATCGCCTGTACGTGTTACACAGCAGTCGGGGGTATCGCCTGTACGTGTTACACAGCAGTCGGTGGTATCGCCTGTACGTGTTACACAGCAGTCGGTGGTAATATTATTTTTTCTCGTACGGTTTTTCATAGAGGGATGGGTATAGCCCTTCACACCAGGCTGGAGTCAGGGCAACATCTGATCCCATTTAACCCCAGAGATGCCATGGTCAGTAGCAGCTGAGATAACTAAGTGGTTAGAAAAGGAGGGAAGTCCCTCTTTCACCCTATTGCAGGGATGGGGATCTGTCAGACCTCCAGCTGCGGCAGAACTACAATTCCCATCATGCCTGGACACGGCCAAAGCTTTGATTTTTAGGCATGAAGTGAATTGTAGTCATATGTACCCCATAATGGTAAGAATAAAGGGGTCTCTTTGTGCTGATCAATAAATCTGTAAATTTCTTATGGTTGTAACGGTACAGACCTTACAGACCCCATACATTTCACTTTCACGCCTGGTGTGGTAAAATGAAAGGTATCCCTACACAGTACAGGAGTGTAATGAATAGGCGGGGTTCCCCCGGGGTTATTACTGCAGTAACGTGTTGTATCTGAGCACAGGAACTGGTTAGGAGTCGTCCATTCTGCAGAGAACTGATGAGATTGTACGGTGTTCTGGTTTCTTCAGGGTTCTCTTTCTACTTGCCAGCTGTCGGAGCCTTTGCTGTGGTTCATCCTGAGAGTTTTAGATACAAGTGAGGCCTTGAAGGCGTTCCATGATATGGGTATGTACATCTGACAGTGTCAGTATAATATATATATATAGTTTTACTCTAGCTGGATCTCACGCTGCTGTTTTATGTTCATCTTTGCAGGAGGTGTTCAGCTCATCTGCAATAACATGGTGACGAGCACAAGAGCCATTGTGAACACTGCCAGAAGTATGGTGTCCACAATCATGAAGTTTCTTGACTCTGGTCCCAGCAAAACCTCAGACAGCAGCTTAAAGGCGAGGGTCCTGGCTTCTGAGCCCGATAATGCAGAGGGAATCCACAACTTCGCTCCACTCGGTAAGTAGTTGTCATTTCTATTCATATATTTAATGCTTCGCTGGTTATCCTCAGTCCTCGTGGCCTCTTCAAAACAGGAACCTTCCAAATCTAATATTGATTGGCGTTCCTGAGGATAACCTTTTCAGAGACTAGAAAAATTCTCTCAGAAAACCTCCACTCCACCACGAGGTACAATAGGGCGCCGGTCCCATGTAGGCATCACCCGATGTATATCATATCATATATGATTTATTGTAAAAACAGCTGTTAAAATGCGACACAACGCCTTTCCAAACCGCTCTGATTTCTTCTTCAAGTGTCATCTGTGTGAGGAAACAGCAGTATTGTAGCTCTGGAAACGCTTTAGAAACGTGTTGTGTCACATTTTAACAACTGTTTTTACAATAAGTTATTATGATATACATTGGGTGATGCCTATATAGTGGAGGTTTTTTTCTGGCTGTATCGATCCCTTACATGCTGTTTGAGGGTTGTGCCTCCTAGATCGCACAACACGACCAGGTGAGAGCCTTTTTACCATTGCTCCCATCCGATGCGAGGTCTGTATTATGCCTTGGAGCGCTGTTCTTTTTCTTTTACTAGAAAATTCTAACAGGTTTCTTATCAGCCTTTCTCTTCTCAGCCAACATATAAGCTGATTTATGTCCTCAGCTTATGTGTGTCACATGCACAACATAGACAGAGAGCACAGTATGGTGGCTTCCGGTCACCAGGGGGAGCTCACCACAGCACACTCGTACAGCACAGCAGGGTCAGCGTACGGTATGGTGGCTTCCAGCCACCAGGGGGAGCTCACCACAGCACACTCGTACAGCACAGCAGGGACAGAGTATATGTGGGCAGCTTTACATTTGGAAGTAGGGGACAGTGGGGATGGCAGTAGGCGACGGGGCTCTTGATGCCTTGCCTGTATGTGTACTTACTACTGACGGCCGCGGAAGACAACAATGGGGTTGGCGGCAAACGACTTCATGTCCAGCATACGTCTTCCAGCCACCAGGGGGTGCTCATCACAGCACACTGGTACAGAGCATATGGTCTTGCGCCTTCCGGCCACCAGGGGGAGCTCACCAGAGCACAATTGTACAGCACAGCAGGGACAGAGCATACTGTATAGTGGCTTCCAGCCACCAGGGGGAGCTCACCACAGCACACTCGGACAGCACAGCAGGGTCAGCGTACGGTATGGTGGCTTCTGGCCACCAAGAAGAGCTCACCACAGCACACTCGTACAGCACAGCAGGGACAGCATACAGCTTCCAGACACCAGGGGGAGCTCACCACAGCACACTCGTACAGCACAGCAGGGTCAGCGTTACGGTATGGTGGCTTCCGGCCACCAAGGGGAGCTCACCACAGCACACTCGTACAGAACAGCAGGGACAGAGTGTATGTGGGGAGCTTAACATTTGGCAGTAGGGGACAGTGGGGATGGCAGTAGGCGACGGGCCTCTTGATGCCGTGCCTGTATGTGCACTACTGACGGCCGCGGAAGACAACATTGGGGTTGGTGGCAAGCGACTTCATGTCCTGCATGCAGCTACTCTGCAATGGACTGTAAAGGTAGGGGACAACGGCAGCAGGCTAAAAGAATCCCAGCTGCGTGCCCCAGTGTTCTGTTCGGCGGGCACGCTTCCAATGAGAAACTTGCTAGGTCTTATATTTAGCAATTCACCAAACCCCTACTAGGTCTTATTTAACCAGACATCCCAGTTGTCATCTGTCAGCAAGCTTACTGTCTTGTTTTGTGTGACAGCCGGCAGCAATGACCACACTTATGGCTTTATTTCAGGGTTTGTACAAGCAAAGTAATGGCAAGTAATGCAGAAGTCTGTGACCACCCATATTGCTTTCAGATATGAGAGACTTTTATTATTTCCTTATTTGAGCAATGTTTGTCCGTTCTGGCAGGTACAATCACGTCCAGTAGTCCGACAGCTCAGCCAGCGGAGGTCCTTCTACAGGCCACGCCACCACACAGGAGAGCCCGCTCCGCTGCCTGGTCTTACATCTTCCTGCCAGAGGAAGCTTGGTGCGACCTGACCATCCATCTGCCGGCAGCCGTGCTCCTGAAGGAGATCCACATTCAGCCTCACCTCGCATCCCTTGCCAGTAAGTAGCCGCATAACCGTGACCTAACCTGAAAACAAGCAAATCACCATTCTAATTCCCTGCTTTTGTCCTTGCCTCTTAGCTTGTCCATCTTCAGTCTCTGTGGAAATAAGCGCCGATGGAGTCAACATGCTCCCGTTGTCCACACCAGTCATCACCAGCGGACTCACATACATCAAAATTCAGCTAGTAAAAGCGGAGGTGGCCTCTGCCGTCTGCCTCCGCCTCCACCGTCCTCGTGACGCCAGCACGCTTGGACTTTCCCAGATTAAATTGCTCGGCCTGACGGCGTTTGGAAACACTTCATCAGCAACTGTTAACAACCCGTTCCTTCCGTCTGAGGATCAGGTGTCTAAAACAAGGTAAATCTCCTGCGAAAACCAGAAGTTTGGTGAAACTATTGTGTCCTGATGTATCTGCAAGTGATCGGTAACTTCCTCCAGATCGTGTAGAACATAAGTGGTGAAGATCAGTGGCTTGGATTACAAAATTGGCATTTAAAGGGGTGCTCCGGCAAAAAAAGTTTCTTTCAAATCAACCGTTATCAGCTGCTGTATGTCCTGCAGGAAGTGGTGCATTCTCTCCAGTCTGACACAGTGCTCTCTGCTGCCACCTCTGTCCATGTCAGAAACTGTCCAGAGCAGCAGCAAATCCCCATAGAAAACCTCTCCTGCTCTGGACAGTTCCTGCCATGAACAGAGGTGGCAGCAGAGAGCACTGTGTCAGGCTGGAGAGAATACACCACTTCCTGTAGGACATACAGCAGCTGATAAGTACAGGGAGACTGAAGATTTTTAAATAGAAATAAATAACATTTTCTCTGGAGTTCCCCTTTAAGGACACCCTTTTTAAGGTTTAATTTTAAGAACTTTTCTAGTACATGTTGTTCCTAGACTTCCACCAGAGGTTTATTAGGGACGTTGCTGCAGCGTTCTGGAGGAAGCTTTGCCATAAAAGTTGGGTCCATGTGTTTTGTTTTTCTCTTTCATCCTTTTTTTGGGTTTATGGGTAACGTTCTGCCTGAATCCACTTCTGCTAGGTTTTTATTACTGAGCAGTGTTGTGTTTTTTTGACCCTTAGTATCGGCTGGCTGCGGCTTTTACATCATTGCCTCACTCATATCAGTGAACTGGAAGCCATGATGGCTAGTGCTGCGGCGCCCACGGCCAATCTGTTACAGACATGCGCTGCCTTACTGATGTCTCCCTACTGTGGCATGCACTCGCCCAACATCGAGGCAGTGCTGGTGAAGATCGGACTTCAGTCTACCAGGATCGGGCTTCGCCTCATTGACATCCTTCTGCGTAACTGTGCTGCGTCTGGCAGTGACCCTGCAGGTAGGTCCACGCACTCTCCATAATGCAGAGAGGATCGGTCGGACAGCTCAATCATTTCTCTTTCTTTGTGATGTCACAGATCTGAACAGTCCTCTGCTATTCGGAAGGCTTAATGGATTGTCCTCAGATTCCACCATAGATATCCTGTATCAGCTGGGGACTACCCAGGATCCTGGGACCAAGGACAGGTATTGCATCCATTTTCTACCTGTGTGTCTTATAGCATTAGATAGACAGCAGTATGTATGTGTTTGCCATCTAAGATATCTCCAGTCAGTCTGTGTGGTAATGGATCTTTATTGGCCACACATCTTACTGTGTAACCAGGAGTCATGTGACCGATAGCAAAGGGAAACTGACAGCACAGATATATGCGTGTTTCCAGGTCACACAGCAGTGCATACTTACCATCAGTGCTGCTGTGTGATCAGGCACTGTCAGCTCCTTGTCACTGCCCTGCCTTTTCCGACTGTCAATCTTTCTGGCTGCCTGTAGTTATAGCAGCAGGATGGAAGCTGACAGTGTCGGATCACACAGCGTCGCTGATGGTAAGTATGCACTGCCTGTGTAATCTGGAATCAGCACTGATATATTTATATCCCAGACCTCAATATATTCCTGCCTGTGCTGGCAGTTTCCATGGCCGCACAAATGATTTAAGGATAGCTCGTGTAGCCCGGGCGCTCGATTAATTGTGCCATGTATAGGCACTGCAAACTATCGCTGATCTTGCTGATCTCTGATCCTGTAAATGGACCCTTAGTAATTCTAGGTTGACGTTTTGGATGGATAATACAATGTAATTTTTTTTGGACTTGATAAGGACGTTGTCTGGTAATTGCTAATGGATTTCTCTTACTTTAGAATCCAAGCTCTGCTGAAGTGGGTGAGTGATTCTGCCAGAGTGGCCTCATTGAAAAGAAGTGGACGTAGCACTTTCAATCCTCCAAACAATTCAACAAGAGAGTTTGGTCTCTTGATGCCATCGCCCTCTCATTTGCACTGCGTAGCCGCCATTTTATGGCACAGTTATGAGCTTCCTGTGGAGTATGACTTGCCTGGGTTGCTGAACAGAGATCTTTTTGAGTAAGTGCCTTACATTCTCATCCCGTTCTTTACAGGTCCATGATGATGTTCTAGATCAGGGGCGTCAAACTCTGGCACTCCAGCTGTTACAAAACTACAACTCTCATCATGCCTGGACATGTGAGATAAGCTTTGGCTGTCCAGACATGAAGGGAGTTGTAGTTTTGTAACAGCTGGAGGGCCCCAAGTTTGACACCTGTGTTAATGTATTACTGTCCAGTGTATAGTGAGGATAGACAAGCACCCATGCATATACCTGTACCGGTAACTTCTCAGTCCCTTGTCATGTATATAATCTAACACGATTATCCCTCCTCCAGGTCCCTGTATAAATGGTCCATGTCTTTACCGTGCAACATGGTCTTAAAGAAGGCTGTGGATGGACTCCTCTGCTCTATGTGTCACATTCACCCAAGTTATTTTTCTTTGCTAATGGGCTGGATGGGAATTACCCCTCCTCCGATACAAAGCCAGCACAGACTGTCCATTACAGATGATAGCAAAAAGCAAGACCTTAATGCTGCTCTGACCGATGACTCGAAAAATGCACAAGCACCTCTTGCACTTACAGAGTCTCACCTGGCCACGCTTGCTGCTTCGTCACAGTCCCCAGAAGCCATCAAGCAACTGCTGGACTCTGCTTTACCCTCTCTTCTTGTTAGGAGCCTGGTTAGCTTTTGCTTCAGCCACATATCCAATGCAGACTGTGCTGCAAGCTCTGTGGACACCACCCAGGAGAGACTCAGGCGGCAGCACTCATCTCAGCACTTTAGTAGGATGCCAGTCACTGCAGACTTGGTGGCACCTATTCTCAGGTTTCTGACTGAAGTTGGCAATAGCCATGTTATGAAGGATTGGCTGGGGGGTTCGGAAGTGAACCCTCTTTGGACAGCACTTTTATTCTTACTTTGCCATTCTGGCGCCAGCTCAACAGGTCATGTGAATGGTTCCCAGCAGACCAATTCTAGGTGCACTTTACTGAACTCCACTGCAGGGAACGGCCTCACCACTCAACAACGGACTGCTGTGGAGAATGCAACCGTGGCCTTTTTCTTGCAATGCATATCCTGTCATCCAAATAACCAGCGATTAATGGCACAGGTGAGAGGACGGGGTCTGCAGGGGGGTTCCATCTTGTGAGCGTGTAAAAACTCAGTAGGTCAACAGAAGAGATGAAGGAATTTTCAGTAAGTTTGGATTAGCAATAACCCAAAGGCATGGCATTTGAATCCGGCGGCATCCATCTTCTCCAGGCAGCGGGATTCAGATGCTGAGTGTTCGGGTTCCTGCCCGCCCAAACTTACTGTAGGTTCAATCATCTCTAGTCAACGAGATAATACATAAAAAACTCTGGAACATAAACTACCATTCGTGTCAGTCAGCTTCCTTCTATTCTTCTCTCTAGATACAAGTTAGGCTACCTGTCATAAGAAAAGGTAAACCATTTTGATCAGTGGGGGTCTCACTGCTGGGGCCCTCCACCAATCAGGGGAGCGAGCAGGGAGCAGAGGGTTGCACATCCTCATAGTCAGTCTTCTTACTTATTATGGAGGTTGCTGCACTGCAACGTTTCACATGGTCTCTTGATCGAGTAAAACCTTTAATCTGTCCCTGTAATGATGATGATGATGAAACGGTCCACCAGCGACCGTGAAGTAAATCAATCCAAATGGTTTATTGGCATTGCCTCATCCGATACAGATAAAATTCTATGTTTCGATCACACAGGCTCTACGTATAACAAGCCGGCCCTTTATGGTAAAGATTTCTTCTGTATCGGATGATGCCAATAAACCACTTGGTCTGATTTGCATCTCAGATGCTGGTGGACTGTCACCTGTAAGTTTGCATGGCGGGATGGTGGGCTTACAGCGTTCATCTGGCTACAACTACTGGGGCTACACTTGGATGTACCTCCTCAGGGCTGGAGGACTTTTTATTTGTTATGTGTGAGAAGTTTTTTGTTTTTATGACATTTTACTTTTTAATAAAGAAAGGAAGGAAGGAAGGAAGGGGTCTTAATTCTCCCACCTGTTTGCACGGGGGGTCCCTGTAGTAACCTGGCTCTGTTACAGCTCCTAGGACATAGTGTACAGAGCACCATTGCACGCCTTACACCTCAGTCTTGGCTGAACCAAACCTGCATTATAAATGTGGCTCCAGCATCACAGCTGACAACTGAATCGTCTTTTTGACATGGTGTTGGACCGAAATCACATTTAGATTTTGTTGAGTTTTTGGAGCCAAACCCCTGCCTAGACCCCTGAGATGGTTGATGCCCCCCTGGCTGTTGCTCGGAGATACTGCGGCCATTGCGAGGGCAGGAGAATGCTCCTGTATCACAGATGGCTGGCGCTGTATTGTATAGCTTGTCTACTGGATTTCAGGATTTTATTTTTATTTTTTAACCATTGTCGGAGGTGTAAGCTGCTGACAAGTAACGTATGGATCACAATGTATGATCAGAATAGAACACGGGTCTCTTGTGTTGTTTCTAATGTAGTCTGTAATCTTTGGCTGCGTTTCGTCTTCTTTGTGTTGTCGTCTCTTCTCTTGTGCTTTAAGCTGTTTAATAACCTGTTGGGCAATGTAATGAAACCCTTTCAGAAGCCGCCCAGGCCCTCATGTTATCTGTAATATAGTCGTTTCTGGAAGACACAGGCCAGGCCCGTAGCGGCAGTGCCATAGGGAGGCCGGTGTGCCGCCTCCTTCACAATGTTTGAGGAACCCTTCAGCATGATGGGGTCGGTAGTTGCGGGGGGCTGTGGGTGTTTTATTGTCCATGAACCATCTCTGTCTGTGTATGCAGGTTCTCTGCGAGCTTTTCCAGTCTTCTCCGCAGCGAGGGAATCTGCCGGCCTCCGGAAACATCTCTGGCTTCATCCGAAGACTTTTCCTGCAGCTGATGCTGGAAGATGAGAAAGTTACCATGTTCCTTCAGTCTCCCTGCCCTGTAAGTATCCCTGGACACAGGGTCACGGCTGAGGACACCTGGGATGTCCCCCATTATTTTCTGGGTCCAGGTTTTACATAGTGATCTTCTTCTCAACGCTTGTGAATCTTTTCCTTTATTTGTGTTTGAAAGTACAGATGAGTGAGCATGCAGCAAGTGCGGGATTGTGCAAAACCCATCGCTCGTCATGACTCCTCCTACCTGGAGAAACTGAGGCTGCATCCATCCTCCCCAGGCCGCACCCGCCTTCTCCAGGCCGCGCCCAGCTTCTCCAGGCCGCGCCCAGCTTCTCCAGGCCGCGCCCAGCTTCTCCAGGCCGCGCCCAGCTTCTCCAGGCCGCGCCCAGCTTCTCCAGGCCGCGCCCAGCTTCTCCAGGCCGCGCCCAGCTTCTCCAGGCCGCGCCCAGCTTCTCCAGGCCGCGCCCAGCTTCTCCAGGCCGCGCCCAGCTTCTCCAGGCCGCGCCCAGCTTCTCCAGGCCGCGCCCAGCTTCTCCAGGCCGCGCCCAGCTTCTCCAGGCCGCGCCCAGCTTCTCCAGGCCGCGCCCAGCTTCTCCAGGCCGCGCCCAGCTTCTCCAGGCCGCGCCCAGCTTCTCCAGGCCGCGCCCAGCTTCTCCAGGCCGCGCCCACCTTCTCCAGGCCGCGCCCACCTTCTCCAGGCCGCGCCCACCTTCTCCAGGCCGCGCCCACCTTCTCCAGGCCGCGCCCACCTTCTCCAGGCTGCGTTCAGCTTCCCCAGGCCGCATCATCAAATTTGCGCAAACCTACTGCATGTTCACTCATCTCTGTTTAAAACCCGGCCTGCTGTCCTTATGAGAACTCGTATAATATTACTAAATCAGATCTACTCACACACACCCTGTATACTTACTGCGGGAGTTTAGCGTTTCCTCCGACATGACAGCCGAGCATATTGAGCAGAAAGTAGAAGAGTCCTTATAGATGACGCTACCTGGCCTCACCTGTCTCGCACCTCTGATGTAACTGCGGCAGCAGTATTGATTCAGTCTAAAATGAGCAGTTTTCTTGTCAATCTATACAATTCTATGGGATTTTATGTGGTACGAATTTAAACTATACATGGTCCGGACTGCATTTAAAAAAAATCCTTTTATTAGTAAGTCGCAGCAGCTTGCAAGGTGCTGTACTGTCCAGCAGGTGGCAGCATACACTAAGAAACAATCACTGTACAAATCTGGCCACAAGTAGAAGTGAACACGGCTCCTTACATTGTGTGCACTGTAGTCGATCCCCGGAGACTGAACTGGGTAACATCTCTGGGAGATATCAGCATGTTAAAGTGTACAGTGTTGGGGAACTCATGTAAGACAGTCATCAGTGATATATATATATATATATATATATATATATATTACATACTCTAGGTGGCCATTTTATGTGAGACCATCAGTAATGGAAGTCTCTTATATTCCTTACAGTTGTACAAAGGCAGAATCAACGCCACAAGTCACATCATCCAGCATCCCATGTACGGAGCAGGACACAAGTTCCGCACTCTCCACTTGCCGATCTCTACTACTCTGGCGGAACTGCTTGACCGGGTCTCTGGTAAGAGAGAAGTGATTTTTTTATTTTTTATTTTTTTTTGTGCTTCCATACTAATAATGCGTATAATGTGTGGCATCCATGTACTTAAAATGGGCAGATCTCCTCCTGAATAACATGGACAATAACTAGTCCTCTCCATTATGTGCGTGTGCTCAGTAGTCCTGGATATTTATGAGAAGCAGAAAACTCCGCCCACCAGCTGATTGGCAGTTATCTCTCCATGCTGTGTATAGGCAGTTAGCTGTCAATCAGCGGCTGGGGGGAGGGGTGTGGTAAGAATCCTATTCTCCTGCATATTAGGAGAACGGCTGATCAGATTGATGTCAGTAATACACCGATTTGTCCAGTATGTCTGTCACTAGTTTATGCCGCCCTCATTTAAGGTGGAATAAACCTAGCGACAAATTCCCTTTAATGATGCACAGTGGAGACAGTGTGATGTCATGTTACCTTTAAGTTCTCCAGGTTAAGATCTCTGACATTCTGAGTATAAACTAAGGTTTCCTGACCTGACCGCATCATAGTGGTCTATATGATTGATAATACGGGGTGCATAGGGTGAGACCCTCAGCAAATCCATGGCAGATAAAATGGTCTGGAGCCAGTGCCCATTCATCTTCTATACCACAAATACTTATTCAACCAGTAGCTGCTCCGTAAGACCCTTATAAATGAATACTTGGTGTTTATGATGGGGTCTGGCAGGAGTTTACTCCCCTATCTCCTATGGGAACAAAGAGCCGGGCATGTTGGCATCCAGCATATCCACTACTCCTCTCTCTGATGTCTCCGCACCCTCACAGGCCCACTGACACATTCAGCTATGGTCCACTGTGCTCTGATGTGCGGTGGCACCTTAGCCTGTGCCGCTCTGCTATGGGCAGGTTCTAGGATCCCTATCAATACTTTCCTGACTTTTTTCACCCAATGCATAAATATTTATGGAAACTTTGTGTTTTATCAGTGCCGAAAATAAACTTTTATATTTGCTTAAGAATTCCCATAATGCTTTATTCAGTATTCTAAACATTTAAAGGGACAGTCTCTTTAGAAATTGACTTACTGTATAATTAATGTTTTTATGTTATACAGATTTTTTAAACATTTTTGGTGACATTTTTTCTCATTTTCCATTTTTCTATCTACTATAAAATAATCCTGATATGTTGCAGTTCTCACTCTTACCACTGGGGCTAAAACTAAGCTGAGACTTCCTGTTGTGTCTGTGGTGATAAGAGGAGGCTGCAGTAAAGTGGTCTGTACAGCATTGCAGCGTCATGTGACACCAGTAGATAGAGGAGACAATAGCAGCTCCCTGTGGAATGACCTCTTCACAGGTCACAGAGCGCGCTCAGTAATGTCTCACATTCATCTCAAGGGGACAGAGTCTGTATATTGTCCTCTATGTCCATGAGGCTTCCTGTAAAGCATGTCACCAAATGCTGTTAAGAACAGTCCAGGCAAGATGGCCGCCCCCATAACAATGTACAAAAAGTGAAATAGAAGCACACACAGTTAGCCCTGGCCGCTGGGAAGGCTGCTGTTACCGTACACAGATAGTCCTGGCCGTTGGGAAGGCTGCTGTAACCGTACACAGTTAGCCCTGGCCGCTGGGAAGGCTGCTGTTACCGTACACAGATAGTCCTGGCCGTTGGGAAGGCTGCTGTAACCGTACACAGATAGTCCTGGCCGTTCTATCAGACCAGAGCCACGACTGCTCCCCTGTTTCTGGGCTCCACGCTCTCCGGCTTTATTTATGACATTACTGTCTGGCCGGGGACAATTAATTGGATGGAAGTCAAGTGTTCTGCATTTATTTCTTTCTACAAGAAGCGGCAATCCGCTCAGTTACGGCCGTGTTTGCCTTCTGAGTCACGTCCATGAAAATGTCCCAGATAAAACTTAGTGCAGCTCAGCCAGCGAAGACGTCTGCTCAGAAAAACACGATTATTGGCCCAAAATATACAGATTCCTAAAATGTCTCCAAAGTCAAGGACGGTGCGATCATGGGGCGGTGTGCAGAAGTGATGGACGTCGCCGATCCTCAGGTTGATAAATCTTCCTCCTTTTTAGACCTTGAATAACTACATCTTATTCCTATCTCTATTACACAGCGCGGATTATACGCCGATACTTTTCTCGCTCTTTTTTCTTTTATGGCATCTTGTTTTATAGTTTGTATTTTGCGTTAGTGATGTAAGTTGACGGCTGTCTTTCAGATAGTCGGACGACTCACTTTTATATCAGATGTCCTAGTGTTGCTCACATCCTCTCAGCTCTATAGACATCACTGGCAGTTCTTATTAAAGGGGCACTCCAGCAAAAAATTTTTTTTTTTTTTTCCCCCCCCAAATCAACTGGTGTCAGAAAGTTATACAGATTTGTAATTTACTTCTATTTAAAAATCTCCAGTCTTCCAGTACTTACCAGCTGCTGTATGTCCTGCAGGAAGTGGTGTATTCTCTCCAGTCTGACACAGTGCTCTCTGCTGCCACCTCTGTCCATGTCAGGAACTGTCCAGAGCAGCAGCAAATCCCCATAGAAAACCTCTCCTGCTCTGGACAGTTCCTGACATGGACAGAGGTGGCAGCAGAGAGCACTGTGTCAGACTGGAGAGAATACACCACTTCCTGCAGGACATACAGCAGCTGATAAGTACCGGAAGACTGGAGATTTTTAAATAGAAATTACATATCTATGAAACTTTCTGAATCCCATTGATTTAAAAGGAAAAGATTTTCACCCGAGTACCCCTTTAAACACGTTTCTGCAGGGTCGGCACCAGCTCTTCTCAGGCCTAAGGTAATGGCTTCAGTATAAGCCCCTAGAAAGGTGTCCCTGCATGACAGTATCCTGCCTTCTGGTCGCGTTGTGAGATGGGACACCGCCGCAGCACCTTGTGTATCAGACTATATTACTCTTTGCCAGGAAGATGTCCCTTGGCCTTGGAGGTGGCAGATCTACTGTAATTCCACTGTAAAAATAAGACTGGCTGCTGTTTTCTTATTTAGGAAATCATGGTGTTCAGGTTTGTCGGCCATGTTTGAGTAACTGAGACTGGTCGCCTGTTCAGACACGACTAGCTGCCATCCACTACTTCATGCGCTCCCATCTGCCCTTCCCTCTGATATGGTTCCCTATGTGACCTCTCCGCTTGTTTCCTCTCCTGTTAGATACGCCAAGTATCACCGCCAAGCTGATAAGTGAGCAGAAAGATGACAAGGAGAAGAAAAACCACGAGGAGAAAGAGAAGGTGAAAGCCGAGAATGGCTTCCAGGATAACTACAGTGTGGTCGTGGCGTCAGGTAAATGGCCGCCCAGCAGCAGCTCTTCTGGGGTTTCTGTGTTTTCTCATTTTATTGTAAATTCGTATAAAATCTGCTCTGTCTCCGCCATTTAACATCCCCCCCTTTTATTGTATTTGTGATTTATTATTTTTTTCCTCATTTTTCTGTACACATTATGCATTTTTTTCCAGTTTTTTTTAAGTCTATGCAAAGCAAAAACTCCACTAGTTCTTGGGGGGAGGGGATGGATAGCTTGCTCCAATTGTGCAAAACAAAAGAACACAAAACTAGCAAAATGCCCCCAAACAACTCCAAACCCCAAAGTGTCAGGTGGAGATTGGGTTTCCTGTTTCTGCTTTGTGCCATGTGCCACTTTTGCTGTTTTTATTGGTGTTTTGGGGGGACCCTGGTCCTCGTCCTCCCTTAGTTTAGACTATAAAATCTTTGTCTGGAAATCCTCAAAATGGGAGATTTCCTGAACCTTGTTGTGCACAGGATTAGTGACGGAGTCGTCATCCATAGCAAACGAGCCGGCACATCTGGTTTTCATATATCCCTATATATCCAAATCTGCTTTAAAGGGGAACTATCACACAACTCTAACCTGCAGATATGTCCCTATAGCACAGGAGACGCTGAGGAGGATGGTGTGTCTCTTAGAGCGCGTGTCTCCTTTACTATCACTATAAGAGACATCCCTTCCTCCTCAGCGTCTCCTGTGCTATAGGGACATAGCAGCAGGGTAGGTTTGTCTCACCTCCTGATAGTTCCCTTTTAATAACCTGTCTGAATGACCTGTATAAAAGTGACAGCCCCTTTAAGATCCTTTGTATGGCTGAACATCATATATCAGTCACAATCCCCTTGGTAGGAGATAAGACAGCAGCACTATTGTCATGTATGGCTGACAGTCTTCTATGTATAGGAGCCAATAGTCAGAGGAACGGTCTTGGCGCCAGTGTTTGTGGGTGGGGGGAGAAATAGCTGAACCTTCATCTGGCCGCCATGTCTCGTATAGGTCACATTTGGTGTAAGATATTGCATTACTGCCTGAAATGTGTCTGGTTACTCAAGAAATCTAGAGCGGTTCCAATGGGATCTATGGATACAGCGTCATTTAGTAGAAGTGTTGAGGATACCTGAAACTCAAGGTGTAATATAAATAGTGGTGCGTTTATACGGACAGATTTATGACAGATTTTTTAAGCCAAAGCCAGGAACAGACTATAAATAGGGAACAGTGAATAATAGAAAAGATGATATTTCGCCTCCTTTCAAATCCATTCCTGGCTTTGGCTTCCAAAATCTGTCAGATAAAGATCTATCTAATGGTGCATTTACACAGAGATTTAAGGGAAACTCGCCTAATGTTGTGTAGTGTACACCCCCTCCCCCCCCCCCCCTATTTTTTTAAACTTTTTATGTTCCCTATATTAGATAATAGTGCATTGTTCTGCCATAAATATGTTTTGTTTTCATTCTGAAGGTTTAAAATCCCAATCCAAACGTGCAGTCTCCTCCACCCCGCCTCGTCCCCCATCTAGACGAGGGAGAGTAATGGCTGATAAAGTTGGCGGCTCTTCCACAGGAGTCGACTCCTCAAGCAAGACCATCAGCATCCCCGTTTTCCACCTTTACCATAAGTTGTTGCCAGGTACAGTTATTGTAGACGATGTGATGGGATTTTACATCTGGGCACAGGGTTACATTCACATTCTCACTTTTATGTATTTCTATGTTTCTGTCCTGCAGGTCAGCCTTTACCTCCTGAAATGACCCTGGCCCAGCTCCTCACCCTCCTGTACGATAGAAAGCTCCCGCAAGGTTTTCGGTCTGTAGATCTAACAGTCAAACTCGGTTCCAAGGTGATCTCAGATCCAAGCTTATCAAAAACAGATTCTTTTAAGAGACTTCATACAGAAAAAGGTAAGATGGCTATCCAAATAACAATTTACCTACAATCTGTTATGTTACCATCTCCAGAGGTTTAGTTCCTGAATTAGGAGGAGAAGGAGGTTGGTGAAACATAAGAGGAAGAGGTGGCTGAAACATAGGAGGAGGAGGAGGTTGGTGAAACATAGGAGGAGGGGGGAGGTGGCTGAAACATAGGAGGAGGGGGAGGAGGTGACTAAAACATAGGAGAAGGGGGGGAGGTGGCTGAAACATAGGAGGAGAGGGAGGAGGTGACTAAAACATAGGAGAAGGGGGGGAGGTGGCTGAAACATAGGAGGGGGAGGAGGTGGCTGAAACATAGGAGGAGGAGGAGGTGGCTGAAACATAGGAGGAGGGGGAGGAGGTTGGTGAAACATAGGAGGAGGGGGAGGAGGTTGGTGAAACATAGGAGGAGGGGGAGGTGGCTGAAACATAGGAGGAGGAGGAGGTTGGTGAAACATAGGAGGAGGGGGAGGTGGCTGAAACGTAGGAGGGGGAGGAGGTTGGTGAAACATAAGAGGAAGAGGTGGCTGAAACATAGGAGGGGAGGAGGTTGGTGAAACATAAGAGGAAGAGGTGGCTGAAACATAGGAGGGGAGGAGGTTGGTGAAACATAAGAGGAAGAGGTGGCTGAAACATAGGAGGGGGAGGAGGTTGGTGAAACATAAGAGGAAGAGGTGGGTGAAACATAGGAGGAGGGGGGAGGTGGCTGAAACACAGGAGGGGGAGGTGGCTGAAACATAGGAGGAGGGGGAGGTGGCTGAAACATAGGAGGAGGGGGAGGTGGCTGAAACACAGGAGGGGGAGGAGGTGGCTGAAACATAGGAGGAGGGGGAGGTGGCTGAAACATAGGAGGAGGGGGAGGTGGCTGAAACATAAGAGGAAGAGGTGGCTGAAACATAGGAGGAGAAGGAGGTTGGTGAAACATAGGAGGGGAGGAGGTTGGTGAAACATAGGAGGGGGAGGAGGTTGGTGAAACATAGGAGGAGGGGGAGGTTGGTGAAACATAGGAGGAGGGGGGAGGTGGCTGAAACATAGGAGGAGGGGGAGGAGGTTGGTGAAACATAGGAGGAGGGGGAGGTTGGTAAAACATAGGAGGAGGGGGGAGGTGGCTGAAACACAGGAGGAGGGGGAGGGGGGGCTGAAACATAGGAGGAGGGGGAGGTGGTTGAAACAGGAGAAGGAGGAGAGGGGGCTGAAACATAGGAGGAGGGGGGGCTGAAACATAGGAGGAGGGGGAGGTGGCTGAAACATAGGAGGAGGGGGAGGTGGCTGAAACATAGGAGGAGGGGGAGGTGGCTGAAACGTAGGAGATGGGGGAGTTGGCTGAAACGTAGGAGGAGGGGGAGGTGGCTGAAACACAGGAGGAGGGGGAGGTGGCTGAAACACAGGAGGAGGGGGGAGGTGGCTGAAACATAGGAGGGGGAGGAGGTTGGTGAAATATAGGAGGAGGGGGGAGGTGGCTGAAACATAGGAGGAGGGGGAGGTGGCTGAAACATAGGAGGGGGAGGAGGTTGGTGAAACATAGGAGAGGAGGAGGTGGCTGAAACACAGGAGGAGGGGGAGGTGGCTGAAACGTAGGAGGAGGGGGGAGGTGGCTGAAACGTAGGAGGAGGGGGGAGGTGGCTGAAACATAGGAGGGGGAGGAGGTTGGTGAAATATAGGAGGAGGGGGAGGTTGGTGAAATATAGGAGGAGGGGGAGGTTGGTGAAATATAGGAGGAGGGGGAGGTTGGTGAAATATAGGAGGAGGGGGAGGTGGCTGAAACTGTATGTAATCTGCTGCCACTGGAAGTCAAGGTAATAACTATGTAATCTGCAGCCGGTGGTAATGACGGTAATAACTGTGTGTAATCTGCGGCTGGTGGTGGTGACGGTAATAAGTGTGTAATCTGGGGCCGGTGGTGGTGACGGTAATAACTATGTAATCTGCGGCCGGTGGTGACGGTAATAACTATGTAATCTGCGGCCGGTGGTGGTGACGGTAATAACTATGTAATCTGCGGCCGGTGGTGGTGACGGTAATAACTATGTAATCTGCGGCCCCTGAGCCAACTCTCTGCCCAATTAGAGGCAGAAAGATAAAACGCTTCATAATTAAACTTTTCATTTCTAGAAGTAAACGGAGCGAGATCAGTAAACATACAATGCGAGCGCCCGCAGGATTCTCTGCTACTGAATATGGACATGCAGCAGCTGTATACATGCGCAGTGAAGACTTGTCCTGCTCTGTGCACGCTCAGCAATAGCTGTCATTACCAAGCCATGTCTGTGAGCGCAGAGGACGGGGACTTCCTGTGTTTTGTCTGTTTCTTTTTGAACAGACCAAATATCAGCACGGAGGGAGCATGGAGCACAGTTTGGCCATATGTATAATTTGGATTGAAACATTGTAAATTTAAAAAAATTTTTTGTTTTTAAAAATAGAGCGTATATTGCAGAACTGCTTGTGATCACAAACACTGTTGATTTCTTTAAAAAAAAAAAAAAATGTTTGGGAAATTGCCTCTTTGGAGCAGAAAATAACATTGAGTTAGAAGACTCCAACCTTGCTCTCTGCTGCCACCTCTGTCCATGTCAGGAACTGTCCATGTCAGGAACTGTCCAGAGCAGGAGAGGTTTTCTATGGGGATTTGCTGCTGCTCTGGACAGTTCCTGGACACTTTCTGACACCAGTTGATTTAAAAGAAAAAAGTTTTTGCCGGAGTGCCCTTTAAAGTTTCTAATACGCTATATATCAAGGAACAGAGAAACACAGATCAGCGTGTTATGGAGTAAATCTGGAAAAATCTATTGGATAATATTTTCCTAAAACCAATGTGACCAATCAGGAAATTGTATAACCCTCCTGTATTTGGGGATGTTACTAGTTATCACCTCACTCCTATACTTCTCTACAGTACATTGTATAACCCTCCTGTATTTGGGGATGTTACTAGTTATCACCTCACTCCTATACTTCTCTACAGTACATTGTATAACCCTCCTGTATTTGGGGATGTTACTAGTTATCACCTCACTCCTATACTTCTCTACAGTACATTGTATAACCCTCCTGTATTTGGGGATGTTACTAGTTATCACCTCACTCCTATACTTCTGTATCCATTGTGCGTCTGCCACTGACTGACCAGTAAGGCCCCTTGGATTTCATTGCATCATTGATTATACTTATAGTAATGTACCGCTATATATCTGATCTGCTCACCGCCTTCTCTTTATATGGAACTAATGCAGCCATTTATCAATAATTTGCAGTATTTTTCTATTTCATAAAAGAACATGGAGATCTGCTTGGTGCCTGCCCAGAAGATGAGGTGCTGAGCCCCGGAGATGAATGCATGGACTCTGTTCTAGATGAGTCTTTCCTGGACACCTGTCCCATCCAGTCCCCGTTACAGGTGTTTGCAGGAATGGGCGGCCTGGCCCTCATAGCTGAGCGTCTGCCCATGCTTTATCCGGACGTCATTCAGCAGGTACGTCTTGGCTCACTTATAACGGCATCATTTATCCATCAGGATAAGATTGGATAGGCTGGACCGGCCATAGGGGTTTGCAGATTTAGGTTTGGATTATAGGCTATAATGCAGAATTAAACAATCTAGTATCTGTGCTCCAAACAGAACCATCTAGCCGCACCAGCTGAAGCACATGTACCGCTAAGTATGGAACCTACGTCCAGAGAGTCTATAGAATCAACTGCCTGGGGGGTGCACAGAACCCACAGGATTCAGCCTCACCGCTTCAGCTCTCTCAGGCAACTCTTTATTCCATCTGCTGAATATTGGCAAGGAGGGGGATGGTATAGGGTGCAGGACCTGTGCCCTGGCTGGAAGAAGGGCGTGCCTGCCTGAAACGGCCATTGCCGAAGGCAACCTGTATCTCCTGACGAAGCTCCTTAGGCAGTGAAACATGTAGAGGGGAGCCTGACCATTGTGATTTTATCAGCAATACATTCACTGTGACAATAACAAGCTCGGCTCTTTAAAGAATTAATATAAAAGTTACGTTTTAAGAATAAACGGGAGGGTGTTTGTATTATAATTTTTTTTTCTATCTATTTTTCCTATCTATTTTATAAAATAATCCTGATCTTGCAGTTTTCATTCTCACCACTAGATGTAAACACTAAGCTGAGACTTCCTGTTGTGTCTGTGGTGATAAGAGGAGGCTGCAGAAAAGTGATCTGTACAGCATTGCAGCGTCATGTGACACCAGTAGATAGAGGAGACAATAGCAGCTCCCTGTGGGATGACCTCTTCACAGGTCACAGAGCGCGCTCAGTAATGTCTTATTCATCTCAGGGGGACAGTCTGTCTATTGTTGTCTATGTCCATGAGGCTTGCTGTAAAGCATGTCACGAAATGCTGTAAAAAAAAATAAAAAATAAAAAAAATTTACAGTCATAAAATGCAAACAGATTAGAATAAGAGAACCCGTTTTAGTATCTGACTCCAATCAGTAATAGAACATGTAGGTGACACCTTCCCTTGAAGGTCAGGGGGATGGTATTGCTAGATGGACGGGTTTTGGCAGGTTCTTGAGCGATATTTATCTGTATCATATCCTTGTTGGATTTAATTTATGGAGATAAAGGTAATTGAGAGGTGGGCTATACTGGGCCCCCATTAGCTGATGTGTGGGATGTGAGCCACAGGCACCGCTGCAGATCACAGGGATTCAAGCAAGTGGCCACATCCGGATATAGAGACAGTGTGGTGTCACGGCAGCTCGGCATCCATTCACTTTAGTGGGGGCTGAGATCCTGGCATGTCTACTACACAATGTACAGAGCCGCAGCTTCTTGTGTCTATATCCGAGTGATTTTAGCCAGAACAGCTGGTTGTCGCCTGTGCCAGGGGTCGGCATCCCACCCAATAGACCACTGACCGCTTCGTTTAGGGCTAGCCCTTCATATAATTATCAAATATAAGACCAGTCATCTGACTCTCCAGCTAATACATTGGGAACTCATTGGCACGATGTAATAGATAAATGTGTGTTTTTCTCTCTAGGTCAGTGCCCCTGTGGTTACCTCAACAACACAAGAAAAACCAAAGGATAGCGATCAGTTTGAGTGGGTTACCATAGAACAGTCTGGGGAGCTGGTCTATGAAGCCCCAGAAACCATTGCTGCGGAGCCCCCTCCCATAAAGTCTGCTGTGCAGACCATGTCCCCCATCCCCGCTCACTCTCTGGCCGCGTTCGGACTCTTTCTCCGTCTCCCTGGATATGCAGAAGTTCTGCTGAAGGAGAGGAAACACGCACAATGCCTGCTCCGCCTGGTCCTGGGAGTCACTGACGATGGAGAAGGGAGTAAGTATCGGCTGAGACGGCCGCACCCTGATGCCGGCTGCTAACATACACGGACCCTAATACCTTCATAACTTAATATCTGAACAATTCCCGATGCTAATAGGAGCACTATGGGGATTCAATGGTTCTCAGATGACACTTTGCCTCCCGGTGACCCACTTTATTCTGAGGTTATTATACCCAGAGGCAGAATCTGTACGGAGTGCTTCACCTTGATGATTTCCTTAATCTGCAGAATTTCTGCGTCACTCATCTCACTTATACATTACACAACTGAGACTCTGCCGCTTGTCACTAGTGTCTATCTGTGCGGGGGAGGAATAGAATTCATTTATAGTCCATATAGTTATGGTAGGGTTCTTATATATCGGCAGCTCGGATAGAATTATTGTAATGCCGACACAAGAGGAGCAGTCAGCCAACAACCAAGAGATTTCTGCACATCTTCCCATGTTAGTAAAGTTAAAGGATTTATCCAGCGCTACAAAAACATGGCCACTTTCTTCCAGAGACAGCACCAGTCTTGTCTCCAGTCTGGCTGTAGGTTTTGAAACTCAGTTCCATTGAAGTGAATGGAGCCTAATTGCAAACCGCATCTGACCTGGGGACAAGAGCAGTGCTGTCTCTGGAAGAAAGTGGCCATGTTTTTGCAGCGCTGGATAAATCCTTTAAAGGAAAGTTATCATGAAGTTAAAAGGAAAGTATCATCAGGATAAAAGAATGTAACGTAATGTGCCAGGGCCGTTCCTTACCCCATGCACCCTTTCTGTGCTATTAGGAGTGTAATCCTTATGGGAATTAGGCATTTGGATGCACTGGGGGTCTGACTATTGCCCCCAGTTCACTCATCTGCCCCTTCTAATGTAATAAGGCCCTTAGACATGACATATTGCTCACTAGCCTTTAATACTATTACTACAGAGTTATTTGATATAACCATCTTGTTTTCCCACTTTAGGTCACATCTTACAGTCTCCATCTGCAAACGTCCTCCCGACTCTTCCCTTTCATGTGTTACGCACCTTATTCAGCACCATGCCTCTCACCACGGATGATGGCGTGCTTCTGAGGCGGATGGCGTTAGAGATCGGCGCTATACATCTCATCCTTGCCTGCTTGTCTGCACTCAGTCACCATGCTCCCCGGATCCCCAACTCCAGCTCCAATCCATCAGAGGTAGGTGAAGTCGCCCCGGAAGCTACAGATGTGTCTCCTACCTAGGAACCAGTTATTATATGACAGGAGAACTATTATATCATGGCCGGCGGCGTTAGATGATAGTTCTATGGCACAGTGCCGTGTTGGGAGATCAATACTCAGTCACCAGCGGTGGTATATATTGTATATGTGTCAGAACAGACTGCACGGTTCTCCTTCTCTGACCGCTGCATGTATTACATAAACCTGTGCAGGGAGAGTGCAGCCATTGAGCTTGGTGAACATCAGGAGGGTTATCCGGTCAGGTAAAATACATAGTGTATCACTTCCCCCCCCCCCCCCCCATACTTCTTGTTACTTTTTCAGTGTCTTTCCCCCAGTTCTGAGCTGCTCCTTCTTGTGTGTAAGCTGTTCTCTCTGTCTCCGCTTTGAACTCCCTCCTTCCCCCTTCCGAGACGGCTCATGTAAACTGTGCTCCTGGCCGGCTGTCTCTGCACTCTGTAGTGCTGAGAGGCGGGATTTAATCTGAGTTGCTGAAGACCCCACTTTGATTAATCCATCTAGGAGGAAGGGGTTCAGATTAGAGACAGAGAAAAGCTCACACACAGATTTTTGTGTCTTCAGCAGAAACCAGCAGCTGAGACCCAGGGGAAGGAGACTGAACAGAGTATAGAAGGAATTGTTAGGGAGGATTATTCAACATGTTTTTTACCTGACCGGATAACCCCTTTAAATGAGCTCCATTTATAAATCTGTGCATTTTCCTTTAACAATCCCTCGATGTACTTACCGCTTCTATAATGGACCGCTTCTGTTTATAAGTATTAAGTTGCCTCTGACCCGCACAGAGTATGTTCCCGTCCTAGCAAGGTGCTTTATTTTCTGAATACACAGTGGCTTCACACTTGGCTCCGGCAGTCGTTTTGGCAGCTACTTCCTATGTGATTGAGCTGGCGTAACCTGCTGGTGTTATGAAGCGGAGCCAAAAAGAAGACTCAGTGAGGGTAGCCGCCAAGTTTCGGGATGTATGCGCTGTATCCGCTGATTCTCTATTATAAGCTCATTAATGTTAGTGAATAAAATATAATGAATTCCTTTAGAGCACAGGTGTCAAACACCGGCTCTACAGAACTACAACTCCTATCATGCCTGGAGAGCTGAAGCTTTGGCTGTCCAGGTATGATGGGAGTTGTAGTTCTGCAACAGCTGGAGGGCCGGGGTTTGACCCCCGTGCTTTACACTGTAAGTGATGGACGTTGTGAGGCAGTAAAGAAGCACACTATCCGCCCTGTTATTATAGGGCCGTGTCCAGCAGGCTCCTCTGTGTTTTTCAATGTTAGCACATGTAAATTCTTCACTGTACTCTAAAATGTGCTAAACCGCGGGCACTTACAGCTCGGTCGCTGGTAATCGGCAGGATATTGTTGTGAGATTAGGCAAAGCCTCCGCAATCCCCAACAATCCCTTTAAAACCATATGGGCTTTGGAATAACACATTGATAAGATGCAGTATGTTTGCCGGCCACAGTATCCTGACGGTCTCAGCGTTCCACACATTGCCGGTGGATTTCACTGTGAGGTAAGATCCTGAGCCGATCACCTGCACATTGTGCGGCAGAATACTAATGTAACAGGTGTGAATGGGTCCTAGTGCCCGCCTCTGGATGGAGTTTTCATGTTGAGGCTTCTTCTCATTCTGGTTCTTTCTTTAAGCCACAGGTTTCCAGCACTCACAGCACCGGCACTTGTGAAGAGCAGCAACTTTATTGGGCTAAAGGTACCGGATTTGGCACGGGATCTACGGCTTCTGGCTGGGATGTTGAGCAGGCCCTTACCAAACAGAGACTGGAAGAAGAGCATGTGACCTGTTTGTTACTGGTAAATATCACGACTCCATTCTTACCCGTTCTATCCCTTCCCTAATTATTATTTTGTAAACTTGCTATATTGGTAATACGTGTCACCTACCCTCAGGGAATGAACTTTGAATTTTATCATGATTAAAGTTACATATTAAAGGGGAACTATGAGCAGGTTAGATGAATCTCCAGATAAGTCCCTATTGCACAGGAGATGCTGAGGAGGAAGGGATGTCTCTTATAGCGCGTGTCTCTTACCTTCCTCCTCGGCATTGTTCCAGTGCAGTTAGTCATGTTCCCCACAGCCCAGTAAGACAGCATTGTGCCGATCTCACCAGCCCGCTCCATTCATCTTTAGAAATGGTCGGGTAGACTGGATTGGCGCTATGGGGGCGGGCAGTGCTCCTTACTGTCTTACAGGGCTGTCGGGAACATGACTAACTGCACTGGAACGGTGCCGAGGAGGAAGGTAAGAGACAAGGGACACGTGCTATAAGGGACATGCCTGCATTCTCGCATCTTCTGTGCAGTAGCGACATATCAACAGGTTAGATTCCCCTTTAATTTAAATATTTTTTGAAAAATTTATACCAAATTTGGGGTGCAAGCTTTTCTAAAAGTCCAAAGTGTTCTCTCTGCTACTGCAAAATTGTATATTCTGGTGCTCTAAATCATGGCAGGAATCCTTTGGCTGCTCTCACACTGTGTGCATTGGGTGGATTTCCTGTGGTATACCTGCATTAGGTGCCACAGTGTTACCTATAGGCCCCGTCCAGTTCAGGAGCATAAATGATGTACAGATGTAATCGGCCACACATGGATGCAACCTATGGATGAATGTGTCGGGAGCCTTCCACGTACAGAGAGCGGGCAGCCACGCGCCTCAGCGTCCCGGGCAGCCACGCGCCTCAGCGTCCCGGGCAGCCACGCGCCTCAGCGTCCCGGGCAGCCACGCGCCTCAGCGTCCCGGGCAGCCACGCGCCTCAGCGTCCCGGGCAGCCACGCGCCTCAGCGTCCCGGGCAGCCACGCGCCTCAGCGTCCCGGGCAGCCACGCGCCTCAGCGTCCCGGGCAGCCACGCGCCTCAGCGTCCCGGGCAGCCACGCGCCTCAGCGTCCCGGGCAGCCACGCGCCTCAGCCTCCCGGGCAGCCACGCGCCTCAGCCTCCCGGGCAGCCACGCGCCTCAGCCTCCCGGGCAGCCACGCGCCTCAGCCTCCCGGGCAGCCACGCGCCTCAGCCTCCCGGGCAGCCACGCGCCTCAGCCTCCCGGGCAGCCACGCGCCTCAGCCTCCCGGGCAGCCACGCGCCTCAGCCTCCCGGGCAGCCACGCGCCTCAGCCTCCCGGGCAGCCACGCGCCTCAGCCTCCCGGGCAGCCACGCGCCTCAGCCTCCCGGGCAGCCACGCGGTTCGATAAGGACTTTATAGATATCTAAAACGCATTGAAATAGTTGACTGTCTGATTGCTGGACCTCGGTCTATAGCATTATCCCATACTCGCCTGTCTATGTGCAGCCAAGGAAAGAAGCGTCTGTAGACGAGCAGATTCAATAAACTTCATGCTTGACAACTTCTTTTAATCTTTTTAAAATTCAGTCTGAGGGATTTGGAGAAGGATTGCTTTCATACAGATCCATATAATTGAGTTCAAGAGATTAATCTCCTGGCGTAGCCATTTCTCTGGCCTTTTTAATGTGCTTTCTAAGCTTTCTGGCATACATGTTAATGCTCTGCCTTATTTGCTTTGCTCCGAAACCACTTTGCATTTAGGTCCTAACTTGAGAAACATTGGGTTTAAAGGGGTATTCTGCTCACATAACTTTTGCTATGTTGTTGCCCATGGTGAGACTAACAATTCCTTCCATACATGTTATTATCTATTCAGTCTCCTTCCCCCAGTTCTCAGCTGCTGCTTTCTGCTGAAGACACAAAAATCTGTGTGAGCTTTTCCCTCTGTCTCCCCCTCCCTTCTGAGACGGCTGATGTAAATAAGTCCCTGACGGGCATTGTTTGCAACATTGTAGCTCCTTTGTAATTCTGTGAGGGTTAATCTGGGGCCAAGCTGCTGGTTGTAACTTCCATTCTTAAAAAAACCCAAAACACAACAGATCAAAATGCAACTGCTTTTTTTTTTTTTTTTTTTTTTTTACACCGTATACACAAGGGTGGTTGACCACATTTTTGTGCACGCTAAAAAAGGATGCATTTTGATCAGTTTTTTTTTTATAATGGAAGTCAGTGGAAAAAAGCATCAAAACAGATGTATAAAAATTCATCCTTTTTTTGCATAAAGGTTATGTCAGAAAGTCGCTGCACGCCAATAAATCGCTTTCTGTATAGAGACCTGGAGCTTCTTTAGGCTGCTGTATGACAGTTCTCTACAGTCTGTGGTGCCGCTCTGATTGGAGTGTCTGGAAAAGCTGGATCCAGTACTGGAAAATTCTCCCAGTTTCCTAGGACTGGGTCCAGCTTTTCCAGGTACCCAGAGCCGAGCGGCATAGAGTTCAAAGGCCGCCGAGTGAGAAGCCGACCGCTGAGCTTAAAGTGCTTTACTGGTTCTGTAAATTCACTTATCCCAAGTTATCAGGTTACTCCACTTCTCTTTGCATCATGTCCCCAAGCAAACACCCTTGTCCCAATTTTTTTCAAACAGATTGTTATTTTCATACACAGGCCTATACAATTTTAATCTTCGTGTTTGTGGGTGAATGGGGCGTTATAGCTGAACCATTGTAGAGATGTTTGGGAATTCACCATTGGATGTTTTTCCTGTAATTGAACCTTATTTGCTGGGTATAACCAAAGTTTGTGCACAAACAACAAGAGAATCGGCACCGCTATTAGGAGTGTGAACAGTTCACCATATCCCTTCGGGTATGACACCAAGGAAACACTTCTTTTCCTGCGACCACTGGTTGGTGCTCACTCTCTTGAAATAGCACAAGTAATGTTCATAATCCACATAAAAGAAAGTATAGAGAGGGCACTCACCCTTTGATGTGATCTTCTTTATTGTAACATAGTACCTCGTCTGATGAAGCGCGCAAGCGCGAACCAGCTGTTACCTATCAACTAGGTGCTTGGCGTACCACAGAAAAAGCCCTGCATATGTCCTGTAGGTTTTTAAGTACTATGTTACAATAAAGAAGATCACATCAAAGGGTGAGTGCCCTCTCTATACTTTCTTTTATGTGGATTATAACCAAAGTTTGCCTACCAAAAATGTAATTTCCTATATGTTTAATAAATGGGCTGCTATTTTGATGATACTGACCTACCGAAAAAAAATTCTGAAGGGATGGACAGTGGTACAAAAAGCGCTTCCTAGTGAACGTTGGCGAGAATCACAATATAAGCGTATGCATAGAGCAACATATGGCTTTAATATACCTCCTCCTCCCCTAGCACCAGATAGATTACTTATGGCATATGGACCCTCCGGACTAAGTGGCAGATTCAATTGCCCCGATCTCCACAGTTGCTCCTATTCCACTCTGTTCTGGAAGGTTTCCTTGGCTTTGCATGCCTTCCTCCTTGTAGCTAAAAGATGTATATTCCAAAGATGGTTACAACCAGCGCTACCTACTAGGACCGACGTGTTGGGGCAGATGAAACACCATTTATTCCTTGACGGAGTGGAGAGAATGAAAGATGTAAACACCACAAAATTCTTCAAGAAATGGAAACATTTTATTGTAAAATTCCTTTCTGATCCAGAAATAAGAGATTTGATGACATCATTTGTGGGCACGAAATGTTACCTAACATCTGAGCTGGTGGGGTCTCTAGGTCGCCTGAAAATTGCGGGTAATCAGAGGTAGATGTCCATTCAGAATCACAGCGGTTCTTGTATCTAGTACGCTGCTAAACCTGTAGAGGGGGAGGGGAAATTATGTTGTGATGTCACAGTTTACAGTATTGTTTTCACCATTTTGGACTTATGATGTGAATATGTCCAAACGCGGTTTTGTACCATGTCTAACCATGGGCAGCAACATTTCAAAAGTTATGTCTGAAAGGAATATCCCTTTAATTGATTTACTGTTAGTTAACCTAAGTCTCCACCCTATACGGCTATGTTCCCAAACAGCATTTAAAGGGATAGTGTCACTTTTTTTTTCTTTTTCCTTTAAATGTAAAGTGGTTTGGTATTTTTTTTTTTATTTTGCCTGTAGTATCAATGTTTTATAACCTTGTGATGCTGGCCACAGGGGACTGCCATGTTGAATAGCATCTGTGTATGGTGTCTTTGCACGACACTTACACAGATGCTGTACGGCACACACATAACATTGAAGTGAACAGGACGGAGTCCGTCCCGTTTACTTACATTGTGTTTCATGAGCTGTGTGCTAGGCATATTCAAAGGCATGCGTAGTACACAGCTGGGGGAGGGCGATGGCGCCATTTTAGAGGAGCCTGCTCCTGGAAGTTCTGTGAAAAGTACTGAGAGTGGCTGAAAGTTACTTGAACTGTGGTTTCCGGCTTGCTTGCTGCTGCTTCTTCACCATAAGTTCCTGGTTTTTATAGTCCTCCTCTGTACTAACTCCCTGAACTCGTTGCTTGTCTGTGTGCCGCTACTGCCTCTGTCTGTGTTCTCCCTGCTCTCCCCAATCTGTATGCCGCTGCTCCCCCCGTCTGTATGCCGCTGCTCCCCCGACCTGTATACCGCTGCTCCCCTGTCTGTATACCGCTGCTCCCCTGTCTGTATGCCGCTGCCCTTCCCGATCTGTATACTGCTGCTGTCCCCGATCTCTATATCGCTGCTCCCCCCGTCTGTATGCCGCTGCCCTCCCTGATCGGTATACCTGCCGCTGCTCTCCCCGATCTGTATGCAGCTTCTCCCTCCCTCCTGTATGGCGCTTCTCCCTCCCTCCTGTCTGTATGGCGCTTCTCCCTCCCTCCTGTCTGTATGGCGCTTCTCCCTCCCTCCTGTCTGTATGGCGCTTCTCCCTCCCTCCTGTCTGTATGGCGCTTCTCCCTCCCTCCTGTCTGTATGGCGCTTCTCCCTCCCTCCTGTCTGTATGGCGCTTCTCCCTCCCTCCTGTCTGTATGGCGCTTCTCCCTCCCTCCTGTCTGTATGGCGCTTCTCCCTCCCTCCTGTCTGTATGGCGCTTCTCCCTCCCTCCTGTCTGTATGGCGCTTCTCCCTCCCTCCTGTCTGTATGGCGCTTCTCCCTCCCTCCTGTCTGTATGGCGCTTCTCCCTCCCTCCTGTCTGTATGGCGCTTCTCCCTCCCTCCTGTCTGTATGGCGCTTCTCCCTCCCTCCTGTCTGTATGGCGCTTCTCCCTCCCTCCTGTCTGTATGGCGCTTCTCCCTCCCTCCTGTCTGTATGGCGCTTCTCCCTCCCTCCCTCCCTCCTGTCTGTATGCCGCTTCTCCCTCCCTCCTGTATGGCGCTTCTCCCTCCTGTCTGTATGGCGCTTCTCCCTCCTGTCTGTATGGCGCTTCTCCCTCCTGTCTGTATGGCGCTTCTCCCTCCTGTCTGTATGCCGCTTCTCCATCCTGTCTGTATGGCGCTTCTCCCTCCTGTCTGTATGGCGCTTCTCCCTCCTTTCTATATACTGCTGCTGTCCCCTGGTATAATATCACCTTTCCCCTCTTTGTTCCTTTGTGAAAAGCGGAGGGAGGTGATGATGTCACAGCAGTTGAGCAGAGACCGCCTCTTTTTTCAGCACAGCCATATATCAGGTAACTTTTACCAGCAGTTTTTCTGCTGGAGCTCCCCCTAGGGGCCATTACTGGGAAATATGGAAAATTAGATAGTTAATTTTTCATATTTCCTTACATGTAAAAAAAAAAAAAAAACATACAAATTAACAAAAAAAAAACACAAATTCAATTTTATCATTTTTTTTTTTTTTTACTTTGTGACACATTCCCTTTAATGCCCCTCTAATTAGTGCTGTTTAGTGATATTTTTGCCGTGATTTTGATATTCAATATTTTATTTCAAATTTGAGGCAAGATAGTGCTAATTAAATGCACATTAAAAGCTGTTTGTGAAAATGGGCTAAAGGTGATCACCAATCCACCAACCAGTGTAGTCTTCCTATAGCTATAACAGGTAATGGAGCGTGGGAAGCCTGCGCTGCCCTCAGACTCCACCGCAGCACAATTTATGGGACCTAAAGGCAAAACTCTGTATGGGAGGGAAAGATGAAGCAAAGTATGTGAACCCCTTTGTTGTCTCGCCTGTAATTAGAGATGAGCGAATCTACAGTATTAGCAAAGGGCTTTGTTACGCTCAGCTGTTTGCCTTTTGAACTCCGCTCTTCTCCCAGGACTGTATCCAGCTTTTCCAGGCCCCTGGAGTGGAGCGGCGTTCAGAGGTGGTAGGCTGACAAGCTGACGGCCAAGTGTAGCGGTTCTCTAATACTGTAGATACTCCATCTCTACTTGTCTCACAGATGTAGAATTATGTGACGTTAGGGCTACAGTGCAAAACTCCAGAGTGCCAAGAAAAAGAAAAAATACCTGGTGTGGTGATCACCTGTATGGGGTGGATACATGAAGTGATCCGGTCATCCCCTTACTCTGTGCAGTTCTCCGCACCATCCACAATATATGCTGCACAGGACTGTATCCTGGGGTGAGAGGGGACGACTGTATCCTGGGGTGAGAGGGGACGACTGTATCCTGGGGTGAGAGGGGACGACTGTATCCTGGGGTGAGAGGGGACGACTGTATCCTGGGGTGAGAGGGGACGACTGTATCCTGGGCTGAGAGGGGACGACTGTAACCTGGGCTGAGAGGGGAGGACTGTATCCTGGGCTGAGAGGGGACGACTGTATCCTGGGCTGAGAGGGGAGGGCTGTATCCTGTGGGGAGGGCAGGACTGTATCCTGGGGTGAGAGGGGAGGACTGTATCCTGGGGTGAGAGGGGAGGACTGTATCCTGGGCTGAGAGGGGAGGACTGTATCCTGGGCTGAGAGGGGAGGACTGTATCCTGGGCTGAGAGGGGAGGACTGTATCCTGGGCTGAGAGGGGAGGACTGTATCCTGGGGTGAGAGGGGACGACTGTATCCTGGGGTGAGAGGGGACGACTGTATCCTGGGGTGAGAGGGGACGACTGTATCCTGGGGTGAGAGGGGACGACTGTATCCTGGGGTGAGAGGGGACGACTGTATCCTGGGCTGAGAGGGGACGACTGTATCCTGGGGTGAGAGGGGACGACTGTATCCTGGGGTGAGAGGGGACGGCTGTATCCTGGGGTGAGAGGGGACGGCTGTATCCTGGGGTGAGGGGACGGCTGTATCCTGGGCTGAGAGGGGACGGCTGTATCCTGGGCTGAGAGGGGACGGCTGTATCCTGGGCTGAGAGGGGACGGCTGTATCCTGGGCTGAGAGGGGACGGCTGTATCCTGGGCTGAGAGGGGACGGCTGTATCCTGGGCTGAGAGGGGACGGCTGTATCCTGGGCTGAGAGGGGACGGCTGTATCCTGGGCTGAGAGGGGACGGCTGTATCCTGGGCTGAGAGGGGACGGCTGTATCCTGGGCTGAGAGGGGACGGCTGTATCCTGGGCTGAGAGGGGACGGCTGTATCCTGGGCTGAGAGGGGACGGCTGTATCCTGGGCTGAGAGGGGACGGCTGTATACCTTTAAGGCCTTAATTTATAGCTAATTCTCCGCTCTCTGTTTGCACCCAGGGGGCTTCCACCCATGTGTTATGCTTCCGTAGGACGATCAGGAAATATATATATGTATCCCGGTTTATTTGTATAGAAATCCAGTAAGTGTGTTTCTTCCACAGCATATGTGCCGCAATTCTGAGTACTCTGGTTTCTTTTCCAGGTTCTGGCTAGCTATATCAATCCATCTGGGTGCGCGGTGAATGGAGAGGTGCCAGTCACGGAGAGTCGGGGGCAAAACAGCAATGCGCTTCCATCTGTCCTGTTGGAACTTCTCAGTCAGTCCTGTCTGATCCCGGCCATGTCCTCCTACCTGCGGAATGACTCAGGTACTCCTCCCTTATTCTACTTGTGATTTATCACATCCTGCGAGATACTTTCCGTCTTGGTGATCACAGGTTAGAGGTACCAATTCACAGGTTTTTCTGATGTGTTATGTCGCCCTGAGTAACTCAATGACATGACAAAATGTTTTCTTGGTTTGTTTTTAGAACTGTTGTTTCTTAGTTTACTTTTTGAGGTGACTATTACTATAGAGAGGTTTTCCCCCGCAGCAGCAAATCCCCATAGAAAACCTCTCCTGCTCTGGACACTTCCTGACATGGACAGAGGTGGCACCAGACTGGAGAGAATACCCCACTTCCTGCAGGACATACAGCAGCTTATAAGTACTGGAAGAGTGGAGAATTTTAAATAGAAGTAAATTAAAAATCTTTATACCTTTCTGAAACCAGTTGATTTAAAAGAAAAATATTTTCGCTGGAGTACCCCTTTAAAGTCAAGTGATTAAAATGTGCCCTCACTTTATCATTGGTTGGGCCCTGACTTCTGTATTGTTCTCTCTAGGAATGAAGGGGCTTCAGATTCATTGCTGCTTTGTGACCCCATTTTCCTGCACACATTGCCCTCACCACCTGGATGTGCAGCAAAGCTCCATTACTCCATTACAGCCTGATGGGGCTCTGTGAGATGGCCAAGTATAAAGGGTCTGGTCTGTTCTGTGCAGTTTTAGTCTAGGGAAATCTTTAAAGGGCTTGTGTCATAAAGCAAAGTTGTTCAAATCCGAGGTCTTTAGTGAAGTAACTTACATCCTGGTACTGTTTTTCTCCCCCATGGATCTAGTATTTTCTGAATTGTGAGCATGCGGCTGTGCACACACCTTCCCACAATCCCTCTTGCTTGCAGGAGACCAGCTGCCAGTACTTCCTGGTGATTGCACCTGGATGTGCCTGGCCCAGTGGGTCCTAACCAAGGGCGACAATCAGAATAAGGCAGGTGTCAGGACCGTTTAGCCAGGGTTTTTTGCAAAAAATTATGATTAAAATGGCCGTATAGTGATTATACCGGTTTTATTTTTTTCCATGATCTCCAGTTTTTAGTATCACATTTGTGTAGATTGGATATTTTGAGCACTTAAACTTCTATTGGGGCAGGGGCTTTGGCATATTTTTGACACTTTTTATGTCCGGCTAGGGGACAACTACTTGCAGTCAGGGAAACAACCACTTACACTTAAACCCTGCAATTGCCAGTCTATATCCGCTATGAATTGAGCTTCTGAGCTCGCTTTATAGCGCCGTAGCCAATACTGGCATACGGGTACGGCATGGGTCGTCTAGGGGTTGAGCATAGAACAGTTAATAAAGCCATCATTTCGGACTTGGTTATCAACTCTAAGCCTTCACTGTCTTTTGGAGTCACATAGTTTGGAGTTATAAGTTTTGGGCTGAGGACAGAGGTCACCCAGGGCACCATGCCCGGTCTGAGCAGCCAGCTGTGATGCCCAGTGTGACCTGACGTCTTTCTATCATAGCCAGCATTCTCTTCTTCTGTGCGATTGGCCTTCCACAGTCCTAAGCATTGCGTGCCAGTGACTGATCACCAGTTGTCCATCCTTCAATACCTTTTGGTAGAAACAAATTTCTGCATACCAGCAACACCAGTCAAGAGATGCTCCGACCCAGTCATCCAACCCATCACCATTAGGCTCCATGCCTAACCATTCCCTCCCATCCTCCTCCTGCCTAGTATATCCCATGCCGTGATATTCACATCACTTACCATGTTTAGTTGTAATGCTATTCTGATTGGTGTGCACGTATGTTTATATAGCTTTGTCCTTTTATGTATGTTATATGCGTTTATGACGTCTAGAGCTGATGCAATGATCTTACATTTTGCAATCTCTCTAGCACCTTGGTGGATTTGGCCATAAAATTGAACACTGCCTATATAATTGTCTGTCCCCCCCAAGCACTCTGTAAGCAGTGTAATATACATCTACCATGTCCTTATGATAGAGCTGATCAGCGGCTCCTCCACATCCTCAGATTAGAAGTCTTCACCTTGCATCGAAGCCATTAATAAAAAGCTGATGGGCGCTCATTACCAGACGATGGATTGCTCAGCGAGCGGCATAAAGATCCCGTCTCATCTCTCTGCACAACGGCCAACACAAACACCCATCACAGTTGACTTAAGATGATTATTTTATTAAGATCATAAAGAATACATTTGTAACTTTGTTCATCAGTTTTCTTAGGCTTTAATCCACTTGTTAAAGGGATAACAACATAAAAAAGGAAGAATAGATTTTATCAGCGTCTTCACAGCAACTTTTAACGCCATGTTCATATTAAGAGAAAAAATATCTACCACCCTTCATTCCATTATCACATCAGTCAGAGGGTAATTTTGTTAAGAGTTTTACCCGTCACTCCTACTTGCCAGCATTCGGAGCGCCGACATTGGACCATTTTAGCTCCACACAGGAATTCCCCAAGCCACCCAGGTATATGCCCTCCTAGAAATTCCCCAAGCCACCTGGGTGTCTGCCCCCCTAGGAATTCCCCAAGCCACCTGGGTGTCTGCCCCCCTAGGAATTCCCCAAGCCACCCAGGTATATGCCCCCCTAGGAATGCCCCAAGCCACCTGGGTGTCTGCCCACCCCTAGGAATTCCCCAAGCCACCCAGGTATATGCCCCCCTAGGAATTCCCCAAGCCACCTGGGTGTCTGCCCCCCTAGGAATTCCCCAAGCCACCTGGGTGTCTGCCCCCCTAGGAATTCCCCAAGCCACCTGGGTGTCTGCCCCCCTAGGAATTCCCCAAGCCACCTGGGTGTCTGCCCCCCTAGGAATTCCCCAAGCCACCTGGGTGTCTGCCCCCCTAGGAATTCCCCAAGCCACCTGGGTGTCTGCCCCCCTAGGAATTCCCCAAGCCACCTGGGTGTCTGCCCCCCTAGGAATTCCCCAAGCCACCTGGGTGTCTGCCCCCCTAGGAATTCCCCAAGCCACCCGGGTATATGCCCCCCTAGGAATGCCCCAAGCCACCTGGGTGTCTGCCCACCCCTAGGAATTCCCCAAGCCACCCAGGTATATGCCCCCCTAGGAATTCCCCAAGCCACCCAGGTATATGCCCCCCTAGGAATGCCCCAAGCCACCTGGGTGTCTGCCCACCCCTAGGAATTCCCCAAGCCACCCAGGTATATGCCCCCCTAGGAATTCCCCAAGCCACCTGGGTGTCTGCCCCCCTAGGAATTCCCCAAGCCACCTGGGTGTCTGCCCCCCTAGGAATTCCCCAAGCCACCTGGGTGTCTGCCCCCCTAGGAATTCCCCAAGCCACCTGGGTGTCTGCCCCCCTAGGAATTCCCCAAGCCACCTGGGTGTCTGCCCCCCTAGGAATTCCCCAAGCCACCTGGGTGTCTGCCCCCCTAGGAATTCCCCAAGCCACCTGGGTGTCTGCCCCCCTAGGAATTCCCCAAGCCACCTGGGTGTCTGCCCCCCTAGGAATTCCCCAAGCCACCCGGGTATCTTCCCCACCCCCTTCCAATGCCCACTTTGGCTGAGACGTTTATAACCCTGCCCATTTTCTGGTACGGTTCTCGGGATTGTCCTGGCAACATCGTGACTGGCGACAAATATGGTCAATATGACAAATAAGCAGGATGTGCTAAATTCCTCTTTTTTTTGCCCTCCCTATTTCGCTCCCATCATTCATCTCATGGTTTCAGGGAGGTCTGTTCTCATTGTCTCTGCCAGTTGAGTTATGTACATTTACATGTCAGCGAGGAAGTGACAACTGCTCAGCACATTTTATGGCTCTAAAACCTGGTTGTCAGTAGGAAAACCGGACCTATTCCTATGAGACTGCCCCAAGAACCAGAATATTGACTTTCGAAGTGGTCACTGGGCAGAGCGGGTGTTCCCAGTAGAGCTGGGAATAGTAGATCTCAGAAGACCACTTAGGCGAACCACCTGAAATTGTTTGAACTCGCTCAATGTTTCAGAGCTATTACACCTACAGAACGACTGAACGATGTGTAATTACAGCGAACGATCAACGCTGATTTTAGGTCCAGGTCTTAACATGCGATTAATATTTCTCATTGGTATATAAATCGTTGCCTGAAAGTACACAAAACGATTATTGTTTAAATCCAAACAATTTAACGATTTTTTGAACAATAATCGGACCCTAATATTTAAGGCCAGAATAAAGTCTGTCTAGGGTAATTTCCTCTGATTGGACATATGTTTATATGGTTATAGTTCCCCGGTACGCTGCCTGTTATCTGGGAACGAGACACCGTTCATAGAGTATTTTGCACTTGTTGAGGATTACACTAATATAGAAGTTACTTACAACAGATTACCGCAATACGTATGACTTTTCCTATATAAAGGAGACGTTGTGTGATTCCATGGTCACCGCTTACACCAGGTAACAGTGCTCTATGCTCAGCGGTAACGTTGGTTTGCCTTTGAGGTGTGATGGTACATACAGTAGCTTAGTGGTTGTCTAGATGATACAGCGGGATCTCATCCAATAGCTGTAGCTTATCTATGTGAGAAAATAACATCATGAAATTTAAGGGAATTGTAAACATTTGAGATTATAAATCAGTTTTTTTCAGTGACTTCCATCACCTTATTTCAGTCCTCTTTGGAACGCCGTCAGTATGGCTCATACATAGAAGGCTGACAGCGAGGGATCCTATGGCCAGTGTCCCAGATCAGGACATTAGAGGGTAGCCAAAGGTGAAGCCGGACTTTAAACCAGATTTATTTGTGAAAAAATGCAGATCAAAAAGCTACATACCGGCACAGGACTGGGGTACCTTCTATGAACGGCTGGGACTTCCCTCTGTACTGTGTGTTTACCTGTAACGTTCATCAGGTTTAGCTTACTTTGTATGCAGATCAGGTGTCTTCACTGAAGCGGTGGCTTTGGATAGAACTCATCCTTGTTATCAGAACCTGTTGTCAGGCAGATGTCCCCCCCCTGTCACATTGCATGGGTTACTTTCTCCCATGGTTTCATGTTATATGTGTCTGTCTGGTACATCACCTTATTTCCTCTCTCTAGGGGTCGGACTTTATTGCTTCTAAGCAGTATATTGGTGTATTTGGGCACTTAGTGTTGATCTGAAAACATTTACTGTTAAATTTGATCTAAAATTGAAATGTACAAATCCACATCTGATTATAAAAGTCCAAGCAATGTGTATATATGGTTCATTGTATTGTTTAAGGATGATCAGACCTGAGGGGTACAAGTAGCTCTTTATCTTATGGGTTGATAGCCTGTCTCATCTCATACGCTGCTCTCCGTTCTGCTCTTACGCTGATATTGATAAGACGATTACCTTATGACTTGTGCATCTGTGGCCATTTGCATAAAAAAATGCATTTTGGTAGGTCCTGTGTCTGTATGTTTCTTAAAAAAAACAAAAACGTAACCATGCAAACAAGCTGTGTCCTGTTTGCGTAGCTACGTCCGGCTCTCGTGCCAGAGGGCACAGCTCTTTCACCTCCGTTTTGTTGGCCGCCCATTTAGGATGACGTTTATAAGGATTTACTAAACTACTATAGTAAAGAGATTTCCACTAAAGAACCTGAATCCCTTGCCCTGTTCTGACATAACCATCTTCTAATACATGGCTTGTGATGTGCACCGTATCGGCACGGGTGGAGCGACGCTGACTGTGCTCAGCTGGCAGAGCGTCTTCACTAGTGTACATGGGGTCCATAAGTAAATCATGTAAAGCACCAGCTTCGCCAAACAAGAAGTAACATTTATAAGTTCTGTATTATACAAAGAAAAAAATCCTTATTTGACAATAGGGCACACATACGTGAACAGCATTATAACACCTAGAACCAACCAGCTCTGCGTCCCCGATATACATGACCTGTTAGTAAGCGATATCCGTCCCAAGCATTTATAACAATGGTCCATGTTAGTGAAGCTGGTGCTTTGTTAGAATTGTTACTCGGTGTAATGACTTCCTTCCGTAGTGTCGGAGCTATACGTGACACTTACATGAATGGATGATATGGAGATTGGTGCACACTTTGCTAAATTTACACATGTGCAAAAAGTTAGGCCCTTATACCTTACATAGTTCTCATTTACTGATCAGATCCTCTTCTTATCCCCATCTATAGCCCACCCATGGATAACCCCTGACCCTCACCTTTGCCATCTCTAAATGGCTTACATGTTGTCTACCAAGGCCTCCCATTGTACGCTCCTACACCTTGTCTATCATGTTCTTGATGGGAGTAAATAAATCAGTGGATAGAAGGTGCCGGAATTAGTAAAGTGCTTTAGAAAATAATCTATTTGGGGAGAAAAAGAATTGCAACAAAAATCTCATCCAGCCATGGTGGTGCCTGTATGGAAGAAGAATAGATTAGAAATGGAGTTTTAGAGGACGTTCAATGTTTTTTCCCTGTTGAGTGAGTGAGATGCCATAAGATGGACGCGACTGTACAAAGATTTCCTGTATCTTGAGTATTATGGCAGTAACACAGCACTCATGGGCTCGTATAACGTCCGTACACAAGCGATTTCTGCTCATCTTGGCTCGGTACTCCTATCTACATTGGCAAATGCGCTCCATTGCCCATAGTCCACCTAGGCACTTAGCACTGGAATGTATTGGATGGTCGGAGGAGTCTGGTCTATGAGTCGTCTTATCCCCGGCCATTATTCATGTAATCACTGAGGAGTCCTGCACCCCGCATATAGAGGGACCATCAGAGGGTGGTGTAGATGTAGACAAACACAATGACAAAGAGATTGAGCACAGTCCCTATAATCCCCAGCATGGCTAAGATGGACTCCTCTTTCTCTTCTTTCTCCTCTTGCTTCTTCACTTCTGCTGCTGCTGCCGTGATAGCAGACGTGACCATGTTTCCCAGAAATGTCTTCAGCAATTCTCCGAAGACTATCTAGAAGAAAAAGGATGCAAGAGAGATTTTACCTAGCACCTAGCTCGGAGGCCATTGTTTGCATTCATGCAGGTGTTCTAGAAGTTTGAGAAGGAAAGTTATTCGATACTTTGTCCATCGGGAAACGTTCTATGGTTATAGGTATAATCTAGCTATATAGGACTATAAAGGTAAATCTAGGACCAGACGTTAAGTTTTAGCCAGTAATCTCCGGGTTACTAAGGACATAACAGGCAATCACACAAATGGCCTGCTGTAAGTACTATAGAGTATTAGCCTAAGCTAGACATGTGCAGCCAGTCATCCATTGTGTATTTGTATTTAATGTATAGTCGGATCCCTTGTAGTGGACGTGGCTATTGACATTCTGATAAATTGAGTGCTCTATAATCCATTTGTACACTTGAAATTGAATTGCCAATTAACCCTCTTCAGTGCCGGAGAGGATCGGCGCATGTCGTGTGTGTGTGTGTGGGGGGGGGGGCCTTCACCATGGAGGGATACAGCTGCTCGTAGCCACTGACTGTGCCCCATCTTATCATTCCTACAAGTGTTAGTTACCCCTCATTACACATTGCTATGCATTCCCCTTTCCCCTCAGTCTGTTTACAGGTTTATCATGTGCAATGTGAAATTGTCAGTGACCATGTCCTTTACACAGGGACCATGTTTGCTCTGGGGCCAGTAGCGTCACATATGACATGCATGCTGCAGGACATGGGAACGCTGCTTTGTCTAAAACACAGCTGATTAAAAGGCTCGCTGGATGACAACTAACACACATACTGATTAATAATGCCTCATTCCGTACATGTCAAACCCGACAGCATCATGTATTCAGATTGTGTCACACAGCCGCCTATGTGGCCATTGTTATATTAGACGTCTCCATTTCATACAGACTCTTCAATGGGTTAACGGGTGAGGGGGGTAATAATTGTGACACAAAAGCAAGAGTAAAGGGTGGTGTGCGTGCACCTGACCGTGCCGCTTAGTTACAGGCAGCCGCCGTCTCCTTCATGATGAATAATTAAACTATCAAGCATTAATAAAGCTTCCTAGTGGGAGGTGTGGGCTGTGTGCTTTGTCTCCATTGCTGAGGGTACTGGAGTTCAGTGTGCTAAATAGAACGCCGGAGCGTTGGCTTTTTGTTCTGCCTTTCCATTGACAATTAGCGGAGGGAATCCTTTTGTTCTGGGCATGCATAGAGAAATGAGAATGGCTTCTTACCCTACTCTGCATCAGGAGTCCAGTGGCATCAGGCATGCTTCTGTGTCCTCCGCACAATGGGAAGCCCAGGATTTATCCTCCAGCACACATGTATGCATGCACTGTCCCTCTCCTTTCCCTCCTTAATAATGAATGGCAAAGAGCAACAAAATTCACGGCCGCTGCTCAGTCTATCATTAATCCAACGATTCCGGGCGATGGGAAAAAGCTGCTACCCTGGGTATTGATCCGCACAGCGTGAGAGCAGCTTTCCAAGAGGCTTGTCCTCAGTTTAGATCCAAGTTGGTTTTTCCTCCTTCAGTAGGCAGCCCCCAATGGGTAATGGTGGTGGATTTTGTTTATTTCACGATATAGTTTGATCTTTCATCGACTTTGTGGAATGCCATCCCAGGATTTCCTCCTGTAATGAGACTGTAAGTCACCCATCATTCCGTATTCCCTGTGACATGGCTTTAGGTCCAGAAGGCTGTGCACCTGAGCCCCATGGCCGGCTGAAGGTTTGTGTTTTGTGGCTGGAGTTCCCACCAGGCAGGCGTCACACCTAAGCAGGCATCCGTGGCAGATAATTCCGGGGCATTATCCTGGACCTGGCATCGCTCAGCAGCTAGCCCCAGTAGAGACAAGTGGCCGTGCTCTGGCTTGTGTTACAGTAGTGAGCCTTGACATTGACTAAACCCGCACCTGGCACTTGCAGAATAAAGGAGCTACAAGCTGCCCTCCCAGACAGTGAGTTGCATAACAATGCGCAGCGGCACCATTGTCAGGCCAGGCACATTTGAAATCTGCAACCATTCCAGCGAGTAGCTTGTGCATACAGCAGAGGAGGGGGCTGCCAGTTATCCCCAGTCCTGGAAGCTCTAAGGGAAAGCTGCCTGACACACGGCCGCTTCAGGGCATTCAAGCTGAAAAGCTGCTTCTACCTTTTTTTTGCATCTTTTTTGTTGTTGTTTTTCCATGCTTTGTTACGACAGGCATATTGTTTTAAGGGAGGCGCTGCCTCTTTATAGTCACTCCTTACAAGCTCACCACCCAAATCAGATGGGTCACAGTGTGTGCGTCATCGAGCTGTAACCAATGCTGACGGCCGGAGGGGAACGTCCCTCGAGCATCTGTTTATGGAAAGCAATTATTCCAACTAACCTTCTGAAAATTAGAAAGTATATGTGTGCGTTCGTATGCATGTGTGCGCTCATGGCGGAGACGTCCCCATGCAATCCGCCAATGTGCAAATCACATCCAGTTGGATTTTATTAAAGCCTGATAGAAGCCGCTAATGATTGAGAATCCGAGCAGCGCCGCGACCTACAGTGAAAGGTCATAGAAATCTGCTGACTGGCTTTCCATGAAATGGCTCCATTTTTCACGTGTGAATGTATCCATCTAAATAAGCAATTGAATAACTGCAAAAACCGCCGATCCCGTCATACATGTCGCTCGCTAGAACTGGATTTTGTTGGGGGGGTTTTCAAGAGAAAAACAAATTAATTTGCATTTGTTGTTTGATATTTTACTGTGAAATATAGAAAGAGAAAACCTTTAAATAAAATGAATCGGTCGGTGTGTAGTGGGAGCGTGTTTTTTTCTAGGTGACGTAGATTACATAAGATTTATGCCCCATATTTACATGACATAGAAAGCATTGCATTGATGTGCGTTGTAGACAAGGCAGAAAACATCATCCCTCCCTGGTGGGCAGGTGGGGGCTATATCTATGCCTTTGAGTGGAAAGTGAATCCTAATGTGGCAAGGTTGATGGTAACATTGAAGGCGCACCATCCTCCTTTGGTAAGCCTTAGGCCCCGTTCCCACTGAACAAAACTAGCGGAATTCCGTTAGCCTCCCGCTCATAATGGGAGTCTATGGGAGGTGCGCGCTCCTGTTCTGTCCGCGCTGACCTTGAGTGTTATGAACGTGTTCATTCTTTAGCGCGGACAGGGCAGGAGCAACCGCCTCCCATTGACTCCCATTATGAGCGGGAGGCTAACGGAATTCTGCTAGTTTTGCTCAGTGGGAACGGGGCCTTAGCCTGGCTATGGACATTAGATCAGGCATGGGAAACCTTCAGCCCTCCAGCTGTTGCAAAACTACAACTCCCATCCTGCCCGGACATGAGATAAGCTTTAGCTTGGGCTGTCCATGCATGATGGGAGTTGTAGTTTTGCAACAGCTGGAGGGCCAGGGGTTTCCATCCCTGCATTAGATGGATGTTGGCTAAACATTTATTTCTTCCATTTCCAACCCCCATTACACACACCTGCATGTGTTTTTACTACAGCGGTGGACAAGCATAACTACCGCCATAGCAGCTGCAATGGGGTCTGGTGTCCCTGTCCTGCAACACATTGGGCCCCCATACCGTCTTCATTTTTAGCACTCCAAGCGAGCCTCCTGGGGCTGCAAATGTCCTTTAACTGCAAGCGCTCCTGACAAGCACCTGCAGTAAGATGTTAGGACTACATGTGATGGGTTTGTGGTCGGTTGGGAGTGGGGGCAATCAATAGTTTCCTATGGGGCCCAGCCATTTCTAGTTCGCCCCTGTGCCGGACACTTCTGGCTGTTTTTTTTACCCTTGGATACAAAAAGATATTGAATTCCAGATGTCAGGAAGAGGGCATCCCCTACCCATCATGTCATTGTACCTCTGTGGTTTGAGCCCCCGGTGTGATGTTATATCGGAGGATCGGCCGGTCACTTGCTAGGTGGTGAGGTGGTTGGCCGAGATACAGCCGGACCTTGGAGTGTTATTTCGTGACGCCAGTGCCTGGTGGGCACACAGGTGTGATGGCACGCCTGCTTTTATTTGACAAGGCCGGTGGTACCTTTTTCCCCTGTGGTCGGTGTCCTGCCGGGTTGCTACCGGGTCCCTTGGGGTTATGTGACGGATGGCCAGAGTGGTGTAGTGACCCTCCTGGATGATAGGACCCGCCACCCATAGAAAGGGGAAGTGTCCCAAGGTTACGGTGTGTGCTGTGTTGGTGGAAAGCAAAAAATCACAGCGTCTCTTTAACTTAAATAAGTTTATTTACTAGAAAGTGCTCACTTGCAGTAGGTTACACGAATGAGATTTCTCTTGATAAAGCACTGGATAACACACTTGACAATAGTTGCAGACAAATACCTGACAATACAACAACCGAATCTGTAGTAGCCATGCAGTGTAGGATATAGTCGTGCCAACTGAGTAGTGTACTGAGTGATAGAGTAGCAGAGAGAAGGATGCCGTGAGAGCCAACTAAGGGTATGTGCACACTGAGGAAAAGGCGAGGAATTCAGCTTGAAATTCCACCCGTAAAAAATGTACAGAGCAAAGTCCCATTGTGTTCAATGGGTTTTCTGCTTTGTTGTTTACACTGCAGAATTTCCAAGCAGAATTTTCTGCTGTAGATCTGCTAGAGGAATCCTATAATAGTTAATTGTTGGGCTTAAATTCTGCTTGAATTCTGCCTGAAATCTTTCAGCTACAATTCCTCGAGAATTGCTCAGTGTGCACATAGCCTAAAATAGTACTGTGCTCTGCTGGGATGTTGGAGGATGAGGTAGAATACTTAGAAGAACACCTCTGCCCGTGTATTGACCTTGAATAGTCTTCACACCACCTTATGCCCAGTAGACTCGGCTGAACCTTCCTAGAGGGGTGACACAAGCCCCAGACCTTGTTACCTGGGATGAGCAGAATTCTGAGGGTTCCCTGCTGACACCCACACTGCGAGATAGAGTTCCTAGGCTTATTGCAACTTTGCTCTATCTGGATCCGTTCCTATCTCTTTGGCTAAGTTGTGGATACTGTCCTGCTGTTACGTCTCCTTGTCCTCGGCGTCGGTTGAGGGTGTCTCTGGCTTGTCCTCTCCTAAGAGGGGTTTAACAGTGCATAGTGCTGTGTAGCGTTACTGGTAAGAAAGTTGTTGGAGGTTACTGTCTTACGTCTGTCCCATACGGGGTACTAGCTAAGACTTACTTAGTAAGGGCCAGGGCCCAGATAGGACCACTGTAGAGAGCTATGTAGCTTGCGTCCTTTCTCCACAATGTCTAACACCAAAACACCTTGCACCTCCTCCACCCATGTGACTTACTTCCCTAGCGTAACTAACGTGCGCTGTGAGTGGGTGAAGAGCGCAATAGAAGAAATGAGGAGGGAGCTGATAGGAGAGAAGAAAAAGATTCCTACTGGTCTACAGATTAGTTTAACACATGAAGAAAGAATAACCCTTTACATCCCTTAGCTGTGCGGCTTCCAAATACACATATATAACACAGTGACCTCTAATGGCAAAACTTCAGTACTACTTTCATCACCACACAAGTACAATAAGGGTGTATATAACTGTAACGCCCGTTGTAGAACACCACACATCCCTTCCCGGTGTCCCTGACTGAGGTCGTCACTAGGAAGTGCTGTGCAGGAGGACTGTGCTCCTTCTGAATGCGGCTGGGGTGAGTGTCTGTTTTTTGTCACCCTGGAATATACTGATGCCCTTTATTATCATGCAGGATGTTTTACTCTGCCCTGTCGTACCCCCTATGGTTAGGGCAGCAGTAATCTGCTTGAGCGTTGCCTTTACGTGGTAGAATTGCTGGAATATAGTTTATTTTTTTGCGTAGTTTTTATGGTTACCGTTCCAATTTTAATGGTGCAGTTGTTTTGTACAAATCCAATATTTTTCTCACCACTGGCCGTTTTTTTAGAATGTTATGAAAGGTTGCTAGGATTGGCCGTAACATAACAGTGATGGTCCAACCCCTGGGATGGCGGCCAGGTTTGCGGATAAGTGGACACTTTCCTTGCATGTTGGCGCCTCTGCCGTCCCATCATGGAGGTTACGGCACCTCAGTGCACTGTCACCTAAAATACTGGCAAAACCCTCCGCAGGCGGCCATAGAATTCTTGTGGACCAAAACAGTCAGGCGTGTGTAGCTGCAAGCATACAACGATGAGAGCAACCGTCTGCCGTACGTATCGGCCGCGTATCAGCATCAGAGGGGCATAGCCTTGGATTTCTGTTGCAGATTTTCACAATGCACCCATGTGTGTGTGTGTGTGTGTGTGTGTGTGTGTGTGTACATGTGTGTGTGTGTGTGTGTGTGTGTGTGTGTATATATAATATATGTATGTGTGTGTGTGTATATATAATGTGTGTGTGTGTATATATAATATATGTATGTGTGTGTGTGTATATATAATATATGTATGTGTGTGTGTACATGTGTGTGTGTGTGTGTGTGTGTGTGTGTACATATAATATATGTATGTGTGTGTGTGTGTATATATAATATATGTATGTGTGTGTGTGTGTATATATAATATATGTATGTGTGTGTGTGTGTATATATAATATATGTATGTGTGTGTGTATATATAATATATGTATGTGTGTGTGTGTGTGTATATATAATATATGTGTGTGTGTGTGTGTGTGTGTATATATAATATATGTATGTGTGTGTGTGTGTGTGTGTAGTACACATACACGCATGTACACACTAAAACACACCTCCACTCCCACTCACTCACCTGCACAGACTGATGTGCTAGCTGTAATGTATAGTGCCATAGGTGGAACAGCTAATGTGAACATCTGCAAATAGCCAAATTCAAAGGCAAAATATATACTGATACACATCCATCCAAGAGTGACTGGCCCAGGTGTGACTGTCGTTCTGCATTCATGCTTTGTATTCCGAGACATGTTTAGTCTCTATAAACCCTCGGTTTTTCCGCCTGCTCCTTATTCGCTTGCATTAGCGGTTGATTGATCGTTGAACGGCGTCCGCTTGTTAGAGATCACTTGCTCTTCTGGCTGTTCATCAAAATGGCAGCTGCAGCCTCCTTGGAGAGCAAAACCACTAACATGAAGTTGCTTTTCTTAAGCTGGCCGGCTGAAGTGATTCATAAAGCTGTGATCCTCGGCCGTATCCCACTGGCAGGAGGTGGTCGGGTGGCGGATACCTCCACTGCTCCATCTAGGAATTCCCTCTAAGATGCATCTGTTTCCTTCATCCCTTTCCACCATAATAATAAGACAGTCCCTGTTATAGGTTCACAGTCCACCCGGACGGCTTGTTAGAGCAGAAACTTGTCCTCCAGAGCTGCTACTCTTTGTAGCTGGGAACAGGAAATTGTATTGGAAGGTGTGAATTGGGTCTTACTGTAGTTCTGTATTTGTGTTATGTTGTATGTCATGGCAAAGTTGCTCCTGGGGAAAACTGGCATTGTGGAGACAGCGGGCAGTGGAGGAGGCTGGACATACAGCTAAAATAATGGTCAGATACAGTGCTGTATGTCCTGCAGGAAGTGGTGTATTCTCTCCAGTCTGACACAGTGCTCTCTGCTGCCACCTCTGTCCATGTCAGGAACTGTCCAGAGCAGCAGCAAATCCCTATAGAAAACCAACCCTGCTCTGGACAGTTCCTGACATGGACAGAGGTGGCAGCAGAGAGCACTGTGTCAGACTGGAGAGAATACACCACTTCCTGCTGGACATACAGCAGCTGATAACTACAGTATATTGCAGATTTTCTTGTGTTCAGTCGCTGTTGATTCCCTTATATAATGGTAAGGACAGTGGCTCGTTCTCGTCTGTAGTTGGTCATCCTGAAGCGTGACCCTGACATGTATATCCATTTGTTGGCTCTCTTTTTGACCTTACGTGCTTGTGTTACCTTCATTGACCACATTTTATTAGTATTTCTGCTAAATAATCAAATTTATGTGAAATCAATCCTAAGGAAAGTTACTTTTGATGTTTCTTTGGGGCTGGGTAGTAAATGTTATTTACAGCTTCTATCCTAATGACACTTCGCAGCTCCCGCATTGATCTCTGTAATGACCTCCAGCAGGACATGTGGCCTCCGTGCCCGATACAGGGACTGCTGGGATGGGGATAGTAGGGGGATTTCTGGACGCTATTGGCTGGCGAGGGGAGAGTCAGCATTATAGGGGGTATCCTTCCATAAATGCATGAGCACATAGTCAAGTTACAGAAGAGACCTTGTGCATGCCGAGTGACCCGCAGGAGGAGACCAGCACATTGCTATTCATATTTGTTGGATTTAGTAGAACTCGTAACTAGTCATCAAGCATTAGGAAAACATGGCCGCTTTCTTCCAGAGACAGCGCCCCTCTTATCTCCAGGTTATGTAACTCGGTCCCATTGAAGTAAATGGAGCTTAATTGCAAACCGCACCTGACCTGGAGGCAAGAGCGCTACTGTCTCTGGGAGAAAGCGGCCATGTATTTCTAACGCTGGATAATCCCTTAAAATCTCTGATACTAGTAGATGTTTGAGCTCAGCTTGAGAGGTGTGATTTAGCCCAAAGACTATGAGTGCATTACCTATTTCTCGCACCTGTAGAAACCAGAATATTTATTGGAGCCTGGGATGTGTGTGTGTGTGTATATATATGTATGTATGTGTGTGTATATATATGTATGTATGTGTGTGTATATATATGTATGTATGTGTGTGTGTGTATATATATATATGTATGTATGTGTGTGTATATATATATATGTATGTATGTGTGTGTATATATATATATATATATATACACACACACACACACACACACACTTATTTTCGGGGGGTATGGGATATGTAAATGTACCAACAAAACAGCAATCACTGAGCTCAGGGACATCAGTGAAGAGAGGCTAAGTACTCACACAAGAGTCTCCACTGATACATTGCCCCTTATAAATTTAAAGAGAATGGACCATCAGGTACGCTCTCTTTAAAAGCGCACATGAATCAAACAGCGTCGGCACGGGGAAGCCGGTGCCACAGTCCTTTTTTTTTTTTTTTTTTTGAACCGCGGGCTGGTTCCCGCGTACAGCGCCATTCTATTCTTGTTTACTGGGCTGGAGTAAAGCACTGGAGGCAGGACAGCCCGCACCCAGTGGGAGCAAACCCCCGCCCCTCCATTAGAATCAATAGAGCTGCGTCATGGAGGGACTGGGGCTTCCTCCCACTGGGTGCAGGCCGGCCTGCCTCTAGTGCTTCACTCCGGCCCGGTAATCATGAATAGAATGGCCCCGTACCCGAAACCGGGCCGCGGTTCAAAAAAAGGACTGTGGCACCAGCTTCCCCGTGCAGACGCCGTTCGACTCATGTGTGATTTTAAAGAGATTACCTGATGGTCCATTCTCTTTAAGGCTATGTTCACACGACGTGAGAGACCGGCCGTTCTGTGACCCCGGCTGGGTCACGGAGCGGCCGGTCTCTGCCCGGATCATCATGGCCGGTACTTAAGTACCGGTCGGATGATCTTTTCGGCCACAAAGCTCTGATACGGGCGCATCAGCGTGGGCCCGCGTCAGAGCTCCCCCCTGCACACTATGAAGCAAACGGCCGGAGCCGCTCGCTTTATAGTGGGAAGTGACAGGGTTTCCTACGGCCGCAATTTATTGAATTGTGGCCGCAGAAAACTGACATGTCAGTTATTTCCGGCCCTGTACAGGATCCCGGCCGCAGCGTATACAATGTGTATACGCTGCGGCCGGGATCCCATTGAAAGTAGGGCATTGTTCCACCGCGCCAAAAGTACTTTTACGTAGTGTGAACATAGCCTAAATGTCCAAAAAAAAAGGTTCCGTGGAGCCTCAGTTACGAGTCTTAAAACATGGAAATAGCCAGATATCCCTCCAGGGAAGGGAACAGTTTTCCAAGGTGGGAGAACACCAAACCACCCTGATATGTAGCCCCTTAAGTCCCACCTGATTGTGCTAGGCTTTGGTAAACCCTTGTCATGTCGCTATACTCTCCACAGAGTTGGACCTTGATGCAAAATGGGCCACCCTGGTATTTCCCTATTTGTGTTCCAATACTCACAATCGAGTGGGACTTCTTATGGCCCTATTCCACGGGTCGTCTAGAGGAGCAATATCGTTCGTATTCGGCCGATATCGGCCGCTACGAACTATATTCTTCCCGTGGAATAGAGTGCAACGATCAGCCGACATCGTTCATATCGGCTGATCGTTGCAGTCGCTTGTTTTTCAACATGTTGAAAAACAAGCGACTGATATAGCAGCGATCTGCTGCCGTCGCTCCGTTGAATAGGAGCATCGGCAGCAGACGCTGCTGTATCCTATGGGCTGCCCAGATGATCAGCGATCCCCCGGGCAGCCCCCCCAGCAGCTCCCCGCCGCCCCTCCCGCACTCACCTGCTCGCTGACGCCGCGTTGAATAGCGGCGGCAGCGAGCGGGGAACGAGGAGCAAACGAGCGCTAATAGCGCTCGTTTGCTCCTCCAAACGACTCGTGGAATAGGGGCATTAAGGAGCTACGTATCAGGGTGGTTTGGTGATTCCTTCCCGGTGTCTGAAGAATTACTACTATATAGTCACGTCTTAGAGGGTCCTTGCTGGCCGCTGTCTGTAGCCTGGATGATGGACTCTATTGTATAGTCTCCAGAAGTACAAATTACCAGCTAATCTGGATCCATCAAGGAGACGCCTCCCAGGATCAGCAGACGGCTGCTTAATATTCTGCCAGCCACATTCTAGATATCACAGCGCTTCATGTTAATTCAATAGGCGTGCTGCAGAAGCGCCTCCAGATGTAATGAATCTTCTGGTTTGAAATAACAATGAAATTGAGGAGGCAAATGCCGCTTTGCTTTTTTTTTTCTTCCCTATTTTACTTTGCCTCTAGGAGACCCAAAAGACCCTGTAAGCCGCCATCTTTGTGCCATATATTGCACATATACAGATTAATGCAACCATGCTATTAAGGCTGAGTGTTTTTGTTCTGTTTTTTTGGAGCGTGTTTTTTTTTTATCTCATTTTTATGTAGAAGATGATTCATATTCAGTCATGGAGATTTTTTCTGCAAAGATGCCAAGTAAGAACATCAGGTAATGTGATAATAATTTCACCTCATTTTTGGCTAAGACTAAGCCCTGGCTTCTCCTTGGCTTCTATGTCCTGACAGTACGTACCATTCTGGTTCTCGCACTTATCTGGACTAGTTGATATATTCAGTGTTGTGATAAATAATAATGTCGGACAGAATTGTAGCTCCTCACCTCATACATGTGGCTGCAGCCTGAATCCATTTCTATGCATTTCTCTTTAATATCTGTATATTCTCCTATTGCTGCTGGAAAAAGGCTCCTATGCGGAAACCTCATTTGGTGTGTGAATAAACCCCAAGGATTGCTGTCTCCACTGCGTGTTTTGGGTTCTCCTAGTTGCTGTAAAGGAGATTGCTGACTCCGGAGCCCGGTCGCTGTGTGTTCATCTACTTTCTGGATTGGTGATCTATAATATTGGAGCTGATCACAGCGGACGCCTCTAACCATTCGCTGCATTGCTATATATGACTTATTTCTCTTCATTAAATCTGAACCCGTCCCAGTGATTCATCTTGGCGTCTTTTGGTGTAGAACTTTGAGTGATATTTAGCTGTCCATAGAATAACAAAAAAGGTGATCACGTTCCATTCTGAAAGAAATTGGGATTTAAAAAAAAAAAAAAAAACACCTGGTGCATACATTTTATCAAGTTTAGTCCATAAAATCTCTAGAAAAGTAAAGTATCGCTGACCTGGACTGGATAAGCAAGATGAGTTTCCTCTTACAATTGATCGCAAATGACCGGCCAATGCCTCAGGGACAGCGCTCCAATGTGAACCAAGGGATTCCGCACTACAGAAACCATTCCACAGATAAAAACTTTCTAGGTAATAAAAGCAACGTGTTTTGGCTCAAGGATTACACCGAGCTGCCTTCAGGCTGAAGAGGGCTCGTAATCCTTTAGCCAAAACCCTCCCCTTGCTAACCTGGTCCAGATCAGCCGTATTGTACATTTACCCCTCGGAGGCTTCCGCTGGTGGATCTCCATTGGCTGCATTGATCTACTTAGCGTTCCATAGCGTTGAGCCTATTTATTTGCCCAACCTTACATGATGATGATCAGTATGTTTTGTTTTTAGGATAATTTCACAGCATTGAAATGGACGACAGAATATTACACGTGGAAGCCCCCCAGGTCTTATGATGAGGGATATCCAGAGGCCTCAACTTTTTATAAAGTTCTGAGTGTAAAGTTTTGAGTCCTTCCAAGCTGCCTTGCCCCTTCTTTGCCCTCAGATAACTGGATTGGCATTGTGCTGAGAGAGGAGTAGAACCACTTTGGCAGCAGCCATTCTCATCTAGTAATGCTATAGTAATCAGATCTTTACAAAATTGCACTTAGGGAAAAACAATTTAAGTATCTCATAGAAAATGTTCCACCGTGTTTCTGCACCTCCAGTCACAAGTGTAAGCTTCATTATTACTACATATCCAAACTTAGGATTGAATGTGAAATTTGGTTATTTAGTGACTGAACAAAGAGCCCTAGTTGGGGTGGATTTCCATCCTCCATTGCCCCCTCTGAACGTTTTAGACCCTGACCAATAAAAACTTGTATGTACTGTATGTCTAACATATTAAAAGGGTTAATGACAGGTAGCCTTTAATCTTCTTTATTATATTGACAAGCATAATATCCTGGTGTTTGCAAAAAGAAAGCCCTAGTCAGGGGCCACCTTACAATGCATGGAGCCCTGTGCAAAATTACCTATTGGTAACCCCCCAGCCTTTCCCTGGGGCACATTCTGGCTCCCCCTCTCCCCCGGGGCACGCGCTGGCTCCCCCTCTCCCCCGGGGCACGCGCTGGCTCCCCCTCTCCCCCGGGGCTGGCTCCGGCTCCCCCTCTCCCCCGGGGCACGCACTGGCTCCCGCTCCCCCTCTCCCCCGGGGCTGGCTCCCTCCCCCTCTCCCCCGGGGCACGCGCTGGCTCCCCCTCTCCCCCGGGGCACGCGCTGGCTCCCCCTCTCCCCCGGGGCACGCGCTGGCTCCCCCTCTCCCCCGGGGCACGCGCTGGCTCCCCCTCTCCCCCGGGGCACGCGCTGGCTCCCGCTCCCCCTCTCCCCCGGGGCACGCACTGGCTCCCGCTCCCCCTCTCCCCCGGGGCACGCACTGGCTCCCGCTCCCCCTCTCCCCCGGGGCACGCGCTGGCTCCCGCTCCCCCTCTCCCCCGGGGCACGCGCTGGCTCCCCCTCTCCCCCGGGGCTGGCTCCCTCCCCCTCTCCCCCGGGGCACGCGCTGGCTCCCCCTCTCCCCCGGGGCACGCGCTGGCTCCCCCTCTCCCCCGGGGCACGTGCTGGCTCCCCCTCCCCCTCTTCCCCGGGGCACGCGCTGGCTCCCCCTCTCCCTCTTCCCCGGGGCACGCGCCGGCTCCCCCTCTCCCCTGGGGCTGGCTCCCCCTCTCCCTCGGGGCACGCGCTGGCTCCCCCTCTCCCCCGGGGCACGCGCTGGCTCCCCGTCTCCCCAGTTTCTTTTCCTTCTAACTTATAGTTTAGTTTGTTCCTCTGATGCAGTAAGGTGTATGTGCATCCTAGATTAGTATTACAGGCGACACCTCTGTATCTTTTAGGCTGGCGTGTTTTTTCTTTTGGTGACTATAAATCAGGTTATGTTAGCGCTCCTGTATTTTTAAGCCTCTGTAGGAGTTGGTAAACCCTATGTGACTGCCACTAGACATTAAGTGAGCCCCTGGGAGCCACAGTCCTGGATGCTTTAGAGACACTCCGGCGAACGCCTGTGACGACAAGTCGGATTTTATGAGTTCAGAATGCAGCCGAGCATAAAGCGCATGGAAGTGACATGATGGCCAGGAGCGCACATAACCACATTCATATGTTTGGAAAGGTGCAGCAATGGGGCCGGGAAAGCCTGCAGTGTTCCATTATGGAGCAGCGGTGGGAGGAAAAGCGGAACCTTCCGGAGATGAACTACCTGAGCTGTTTTAGGTGTCTGGAGCGACTGAGCGGAGTGTAAAGCTTTTAATTAGGAGTGAGAAGCCTTTGTGCTGGGGTTTTGCAGTGTAGCCGCTGATCCCGGTGCTCCTGCTGTGCCGCCTTATTACACCACGCACAATCTTAATGAGTTTCTTCACTCCACCATGATGCTGCCTGTGCCCGCCTGAAGAAGTGGCCTGCTTTATCTGCAAAGTATTAATATTAGTTATAATACAAAGCCGAAACCATCCGCTCCCTGTAAAGGAACCCGTGTCGTGTGTTGTTTTTTTTTCTCCAGCCGTGCCACCGCTGGGATTAATGCAGAACGCGATGCTCTGAGCGTTTTGAACAATCTCCTTTGTGCTGCGTCAATGTAACCGGATTGTCGTCCTCATCCAATTATACTGTATTCAAATTGTTAAACGATTTGGAAAAAGGAGTTAGCGACGCTCAATATTATCCATTTAACAGCCCATTAGGTTGGCATTTTTTTCCCTTTCAGAATTTATTTAGAATCGTTTCTTGGAGGAGGGGCTTCGAGGGGCAGAAGCATTGCACCTTCTAACTTCTATATGTTGTGGCCCAGCACCTATGATTTGTTTAGTCTAGATTATTAAAGGGCTTGTCCAGTGTTAAAGGGACAGCGTCATCAGAAAATGACTTATTGCTTAAATTAGCTTATGTTAAACATGTTTTAAAATTAATTTTTTTTGTAATGTTTTTTCTAATTTTCCATTTTTCTCTCTATATTATAAAATTCTGTTATCTTGTAGTTCTCATTCTCACCACTGGGGCTAAAACTAAGCTGAGACTTCCTGTTGTGTCTGTGGTAATAAGAGGAGGCTGCAGTAAAGTGATCTGTACAGCATTGCAGCGTCATGTGACACCAGTAGAGGAGACAATAGCAGCTCCCTGTGGAATGACCTCTTCACAGGTTACAGAGCGTGCTCAGTAATGTCTCACATTTATCTCAAGGGAACAGAGTCTGTCTATTGTCGTCTATGTCCATGAGTCTTGCTGTAAAGCATGGCATTAAGCTGTTAAAAACAGCCCAGACAATATAGCCGCTCCCATTAAAATGTACAAAAAGGGAAATAAAAGAAATTACAGTCAGAAAATAGTAGCAGATTCGAATAAAAGAGCAAGTTTTAGTATCTGACTCAGTAAAAGAATCTAGATGACCCTTTCCCTGTCAGCATATTTACATGTTTCTCTCGGCGCTCCCCCAGTGTCCTGAGTGCAGAGCCTCCACTATCAGGAGTGACAGCCCGCTCAGCCAATAACGGACAGGACAGCACCCCAGCCTGTGATTGGGTCAGCAGCCTGTTACTCCTGAGACAAGTTTGTCCTCATAGCGGATTTTTTCGCCATTCCCCTCTGCAGATCCTCTAAATCAATGTTTCTTAACAGTTTCCACGCCGGGACACCTCTTGGGGGAAAAAAATTAAGCCAAGGGCACCTGCCAAGTAATGTCTTTATGAAATACAAATCACACCAATCGTTGACTCACAGATGATGTCTTCATCTCCATTTAACCCCTTTGCATCCCATGAAGTACCTGGTACGTCATGGCGGGGCAAGGGGGGTTCAGAGAGGGGTTCCGCTATCTGCTGCCGGGGAGCTGTCAAACCTGACTGTTGCATTTAATTGCTGTGCTCCTCGTGTCCCTGGCGTCTAGTGGGACAAATTCACCACCGTTACTGTAAGCTAGCCTGTTTGCTGATCAGCAGCCTCAGATTGGGGGGCACTCTCTATAGGGAGGTTTGTTTTATTTATTTATGTGCATTCCACATTGAAGTCAGTGGTAGCTTGCATCCCTCCATTTTTGCTGAGTGATTCTTGATTTATTTTTATTTTTTTTATACCCATGGCTTCATTCTCACATGTCTAGGAGCGCATGCTGCCAAAACCATGCCCGACACTTTCACCAATGATTGCTAGGACTTTCAGTGACATCGCACAACTATCGCACATCGTAGTTAACAGTGCCAGCTTGGTTTCAGTTACGTGGACAACACAACCTTAGGTCACGTTCACACACTGTATTTTTGCAATAAACGAAATGAAATTACATTAGTATGTATGGTACAACGGCCATGCTGTATGCACTCTGTATACACTACGGCCGGTGTTCTCTGTGGCCGCACAAAATAATTGACAGGTCTGTTTTGTGCGTCTGCTATTCAGTGAACAGCGACTGTACAAGAGAACCTGTGCTCAGTGTAAAGTGCTGGACAACTCAAAGAAAACGATCGGGGATCTCAGGCTATTTATAAACAGATTCCTTGGCAACACAAAGGGCCAAAAGCCCAAATGAGCCTGGATATCACCGAGTAGAAAGTAAAACGTAACTTTTAATATATCATGTAAAAAAGACTGAGATTGTGATGTTAAAAACACTACTCCACAGACCACCACAACATGGATTTGAGTCCACTAGCCAGTGGTACTAAATAACACTCAGGGTAGCTGCAGACTACCCAAGCTACATAGGACTGTGGTAGTAGAATTAAAAACTGAACACCGCCTCCACAACTAGTTTCACTCCTGAACGGAGCGTCTTCAGGTGTAGGGCAAATGGCGGCGTCCCTGGCATCGTTGGATCTTATATAAGCTATGTAGCAATCAGCGAGACAAAGCGGGGGTGTATAGTGTCCTATCAGGACGGCTGTACTATAATCCTCAGATCGAGAACACACCTATCCATATAAATGACGTATTTAGGAACCACTCGCCTACAAAGCACCTGTGGTGACATCATCACCTAGACCCCCCCCATCAGAACCTCAAATAGATGACTATCAACCAATCCAACCAATGACATAAGCTAGGACTTACGGCCAATCGTACCGGGTGAACAGACGTCATCATCTCATTACTTTGTCTCAGGAGAAATACCTCATCGCATCTATCCTTATCCGCACAGGCACGCAAACTTAGAAATAATCCGGCTTCACACAACACTACCACGCATGTGCGCGAAACTTAAAAGAAAATACCACAGTACTGCGCACAGGTGCGCTTGCGCGAGTATCTAATTCACTTGCCAAACTGAACAAGTACAAACTAAACCTTATCCAATAATGCCTTATCACATGCGCTACAAGCAATTATACGAGCAGTGTATAACTCCGCGCCTGCACGTAACCTTAAAAGCCAATATGGAATAGATACGTGAACATAGCTATGTAAATTAACAACAGAATATAAACAAAGAACAAAATAAATATACAAAGAATGATGGAAGGGATAACCTAATATGTAGTACAAAATAAACAGATAAAGGTAAGTATATATAAACTACAGAACTAATAATAGAATCAAAACACAAATTATACATAACAACCCACTGAAATCTTTAAATTGGCTAACATAGCGTACAACTAATCCAGTATTTAAAAAAAAACAGGGAAAGACCAAACTCACAAATCTTCTAATATGTAACTAATAACAAAATAGATTTATTTATGTGCTGGAAAAATGATATGAATCTACAAGAAAGCGGCATAAGAAAAACCTTCATTAAGTCCATTAGGACTAAGACTACGCAACCGAAAGATCCATCTAGCTTCCTCCCGGAGTAGTAGCTTGTCCTAATCTCCTTTTGCGAGACCCAGAAACAGCTGACACATCCCCCACATTCTCAGGTGACTGTAGTCGCCATTGTGAAAAGCCTGTACTCGTCCCGACAGGGGTGTGTCTTGAGATGTCCGGATGGAGCTTAGATGTTTAGACAAACGTCTTCTTAGCTCCTGAATCGTCTTACCGACATAAGTTTGTTACAGCCACACTTTATGGCATATATCACTCCCCTGGAGCTGCAGTTTATAAACTAATAGTGTAAATTCTGCCATCCACTGGGTTCACGAAATCACTAGTCTTAGGCATGTACTGGCAAAAGACACAATGCCCACAAGGAAAAGAGCCAACTATAGATGGATTAATGCCAATACGCTCATTAGAAAGATGGCTATGGACGAGTAGATCCCTGAGGTTCTTACCTCGCCGATAAGCAATGTTAGGCCTTTGGCCCACCACGTCCTTCAAATCCTCATCCAATGTAAGAATCCTCCAGTGTTTCTGAAGGATTCTCTTTACCTCCGCAGCATCTGCATCGTAAGTTCTGATGCATCTAATATCCTTATTAGTCTCTTTCCTACCTGTAGAGTCTGCCAACAGGATCGTCCGATCTCTTGAGCAAGCTCTATCCCTTCTTAAGGGACTTCTTTGGGTATCCACGAGTAGTGAAGCGAGTATATAAGTTCTTACATTCTTGCTGAAAATCCTGTTCACTGGAGTAGTTCCGTTTGGCACGGAGATATTGCCCTGTCGGTATCCCACTTTTAAGTGGGATGGGGTGCCAACTGGTCCAGTGCAACAGATTGTTAGTTGCTGTGGGCTTATGGTAAATGTCTGTCTGAATCATGAAATTATCATCAATGCTGATGGTTATGTCCAGGAAGTTTAATGGATTTTTTATGTATTTTATGGGTAAAATGCATCCCTAGATTGTTTTGATTCAGTATGTCGACACAGGCCTCAAACAGATCCTGCTCCCCCTCCCACAAAATCAAAACGTCGTCTGAGTGTTGTTTAGTACCACTGGCTAAACCATGTTGTGGTGGTCTGTGGAGTAGTGTTTTTAACATCACAATCTCAGTCTTTTTTACATGATATATTAAAAGTTAGGTTTTACTTTCTACTTGGGGATATCCAGGCTCATTTGGGCTTTTGGCCTTTTTGTGTTGCCAAGGAATCAGTGTAAAGTGCGGCTCCTGGCTGTACTTTACATTGTGGTCTATGGATTGGAGTGCGGGCACACCCAAATGTAATAGTGAGACACCCAAATGTGCCCCACATTCAAATTAAAATAAAGTGATGATCATCTGGCAGTATTGGCTGAGTAAACTTGTGATAGATGGCCATGTCATACAATGGCCGCTGTTCTTGCTATTTGTGGACATGGCCTAAGGGAGCTTTTACACAAAGCTAGTTTCATGTTCTCCGATCAACGATAAACAATCGCTTTTGAGAATCGCTCAACCCAACAATGAAATGCTTGCCATCCCCTGATTGCCCGTCCCCTGATCGCTGCCCTCTGCTCATGTAGGACAACCCATATTCTTAATCTGCGAATGACTAATTAGACGGACGCGTTGGGAGACAATGATGAACAAGCGTTTGACGTTAGTTCACCAGGTGTTATTACAAGGGCAGATAATCGCTTATTGTCCAGTCATTATAGTGAGTTTTTAGGTGATTATTGCTCTGTGTAATGAAGAGTGACTGAAGAGATCATGTTGCCGGTTTCTACAGCATTTTCCTATTTTTATAGCCTTTAAGTGTCTGTCAGGACGCACCTTATATACTCCTTCCAGTGTACATATGATAAAAACCTGTTCTAAATAAGGTTCTAGGTAAACTATTTGATCAGATAGAGTACCAACTCGCCACGTTAAGGTGACCCCAGAGTTGGACCCTATACTAACTAATGGCCTCCCTCAGACTATACAAAACTGGACATACAGAATCAACTAAACTTTGTACAACACCCGCAGGAGATAGGTGGAGTGCGAGGCTAAAGAGAGGTAACTGCACCCCCCACATGTGACACAAAAAGGAAACAAACAGCCAGCACTCCACTAACACTTGTTCACATTGTGCAGTTAGCACGCTGCCATGGCTATTATACAAATTCTTTTTATTGATTACTATAATATATATTATTAGTAGCCGTTGTATATTACATCTTATTAGTAGTAGTTGTATATTATATAATTGTTGTTATTATACTAATATTAGCTATGGCATTGTGCAAACTGCACAGCGTGAAGTGTTAGTGGAGTGCCGGCATCTTCCAGGTAGAATGGTGGTGTGTGGTGGCGGAGGCTTCCCGCAGATCCTACCCTGTGGTGTAACGCCGCTCTCCCACAGCATTTCTCATAGATACATTTGTCAGCGTTCCGAGGCGCACAGGCGTGCTTTGGATTATATAATAGACTATACGTTTTTCTTCTATGGCTGAAAATGTATTAATAGGTATAAGAAAAGTGCCAAAAGGATGCAAATATTTTAGAGTAATCTGTTCGTACAGCAATGTGGGGGAGAGATGGATAATTTAGCTGGAGATTCCCGGCAGGAAATTCAGTGCTTTTCTATGATGAATAACCCGTGCATAGTTATGTCTGTGGGGGGGGGGGGGGGGGTTATTGATTATGTTGGCTCTACCTGATATTGTGGTGTTGCATTGTATATTGGTATGTAAAGGTGGCTGACACTTCTCAGGGTGACTACATATCCTTTACAATACCCTGACAGCATGCTATGTTGGTGGTATTGATTACCTCTGTACCATTTAACAACATGTAATAAAATCACACAGCGGACTGCACATCCCGCGTTCTTCCTCGCCTGCTGTACTCGCTGGTAATTTGTGGTGCTTGAGGCAAAGGGAAAAAAATCCACCTACACTGGGTCATAACTAGGTGGCGGATTCACACTGCTAACAATTACCCACTCCAGCTTCTGGAATCCTTCCTGATGGTAAGCTGGGACCAGTGCAATGACTGGTTTTGGTGACAGCGTAGCAGGGGTTAATGCTTGGTGGAGGAGTGTTGGAGAAAGACCCTGTGAGACCCACAGCAGGAATCTCAGGCCGAGCTGTACGTTGTATGTATAGGATTCAGCTGAGGTTTTAGATGTTCCTATATGAACTGGAAGTCGTCCTCCTCAGGAGTCAGGGCTCACATCTACTTTAACAATCACTCCGACTATTGTTACTAAAATGTATCTTCAATGTATTGTGTCTTTCTAGTGTTGGACATGGCCAGACATGTGCCCCTGTACCGAGCCCTGCTAGAGCTGCTGCGGGCCATTGCTTCATGCGTAGCCCTTGTACCCCTGCTGCTTCCGCTTTCTGGTGTTAATGGAGAAGAGGAGGAGGAACAATCTGAGTCACAAGCATCGGTGGGAACTTTGCTGGCAAAAATGAAAACCTGTGTTGACACCTACACGAACAGATTAAGGTAAGGCTTGGTACTGACACACCTGGCTACATGTATAATGATACCCTGCTCCAAAAATAGTCACCTGTAAATTAAACATGGAAAAAAGAAATGGATTGTATTGTAGGATACGCTAAGGGCTTAAACATAATAGGCCGCCCTTCCTTCCGTCATTATAGGCCGCCCTTCCTTCCGTCGTCATAGGTCGCCCTCCCTTCCATCGTCATAGGCCTCCCTTCCGTCGTCATAGGCCGCCCTCCCTTCCGTCGTCATAGGCCTCCCTTCCGTCGTCATAGGCCGCCCTCCCTTCCGTCGTCATAGGCCGCCCTCCCTTCCGTCGTCATAGGCCGCCCTCCTTTCCGTCGTCATAGGCCGCCCTCCTTTCCGTCGTCATAGGCCGCCCTTCTTTCCGCCGTCATAGGCCGCCCTTCTTTCCGTCGTCATAGGCCGCCCTTCTTTCGCCTTCATTCTTGGCACCCTGTGCCCACTAGGGAGCTATCAGCAGGTCCGATTTGTCTAACTCACGGAGAGTTCCCCTTTAATCATGGTTCAGATTAGTGGAGGCAAGCATATAGATATGGCAGTCAGGTCTCCAGTGAGAGCATGTGTATATACATGTTATACAGAATAGCTATTAATTATACATCTATAATTCATTTAGCTGCATGTAGGGGCATTGATGTCAGTGTTTGCCACAAGCAAAATTAACAGTTTAAATCATTAGCCTCTCGTCAGCCCGATCCATTGAGCTGCTGCTTAGTTGCTGCAGTGACTGCTGGTGCATGGAAGAATTCTCTAACTGGAATTTCTAGCCATGACACCAGTGCATACACTTATTTATTTTTTTGCTTATAAAGTAAATTAAATCCTTATTTTAATTAAATCAGAAGAGTGTAATTGGATAACATTTAAAGGGATAGTCTCCTCTAAACTATTAGTTATACTCGGACGGCTCGTAGATGTTCCTGCCAATACATTCAGTAGTAAACTTGTCTCCTCCTTCTGATATGCTGCCCCCTTCCTTTCTTTAGTGACAGCTTGTTGTCTAGGTTTCCGACCACCACTCTGCTCTAAAGCAGTGGTCTAACTGGTGTATATGTCTATTGTGTGTGTGTATAAATATATTTATATATTACACAGTATGTAAACAATATAGGGAGAATTAATAAAGGCTGGCATACCCGTTATACATCCCCACCCCCATGCCTCACGACTGATTTACTAAGAGGTGCGCGCCAATCTGGCTGATCTGTGGCTGTGCAGAAATCTACACCTGCTCCTGAGCCTATGTAGATTTCTGCCATGATTTTCCCCCTAGCAGGGGTAAGTCATGATAAATCGGGCGTTAAAGAAAGCCATTGCTCCTCCCTGTCTTGCCGTGCCAACCCCCCCATCTTTTCCGCCTATTAGGCGAGTCAGGTGTACACCATGGAAAAGGCTCCAAATTGTGGGCAAACCGTATGGTATGTGCAAAAATCTGTACCTTTTTCCTGGCATGTTAGTCATTAATTCCCCTACCCCCTTATATCTCAATACATCCACATTATAGCTGTATATACACCAGCTAGAATACTGCTCTTAGAGCAGAGTGGTGGTCAGTAACCAAGACAACGGAAGGAAAGGAGCTGACATATCTGGAGGAGGAGACACATTTGCTAAATAAATAGAAGAATAAGTCACAAACAAGTTGAGCGCCGATTGACAACTTTTTGTTGGCTATCTGGACATTTCCAGTCTCCTTGATGCCAAGCTGAACAATGAGGCATGGGGGTACCTGAGCTATAGAGAAGATCACCGGGAGGCAAACTGGCATGGTATGTATCTGACTAGTGTTGTACAAGCTAAATTATGAGTGTGTCCTGGAAAAAACTTTAGTCGAAAAGTAAAGTATGGCTTGGAAACAGACGATTGTAATCTGCCGGGGAAGCGGTGTTCGGCTGTGCTAGGAACACAGAAGAAACAAATAGAACGTAGTCTCTGTGGCTGCTGTTTGTGGAGATGGATCACACCTAAGCCCATTGTACAAGTTTGAAGATGATTAATTTTCTTCTGCCCGGAGAAGGATTCTCGCTGGGCCCAGAGACAGAGCTTTAGTGCCAATGAATGAAATGTGTTGTTTTTTTTTTTGTTTTGTTTTTGTTTTTCTGTTTTTGTGATGTAAACAAAAATCAAGATTCCCCCCCACCCCCACGGCAAAATCTAGTTCTTGTCTGATCTCAAGAGACAGATGTAAGCTCCTTTTTGCTGTACCAGCTATCTGCTTACAAAGAAAGGGGCTGCAGAAAGTGCTTGCCGATATGGTAAAGAAAAATTGCTGCGCAGGGAGAACGTGGCGCCTTCCCAATTAATTCATTTAGTCTAATCCCCAATCTTATTTGTTTTTATTTCTATACAAAAAGAAGCCCTCCTGCCAAATGGGTCCCTCGCTAGGGGAGGATATAGCGCAGTCTGTTTTTTTTCCTCTCTCCGACTCGTGATGACTGATGCCAAATTGGACGGTAAAATGTCAGGCTCCAGATTTTGCTTTTATGGCCAGTGCGCTGCAGATTTCCATGGCATAAACCCTTCCGAATGGCTGAGTAGTGCAATTCTCTGCACACCAGGCTGTAATATTGATCAGCAAGAGAAGCAACTTGTGTAAAGCTGACATGACCATTGTTCGTTCCCAGCTACCTTGCTTAAACTTCTTGTGTAACGGGATATTCTGACAGCTGTTTAGCTTTTGTGATTTCTAAGAAAATGCCTCAAAAGTCTCATCTATCAGCAAACAGATGATGTGCTGAATGCAGAGAAACCAGGAGAGCTGATTGCACAGGAATATGGAATTTATTGTCTGTAGCACGTAGACTTCTTGCGTCTTCTCTCATCCCCTTGGGTTGAACACCTAAGCGTACAGCAAGTGAATTTCTCCAGTAATGCTGATGTGATTTGTGACTTCCGAGACCACCCCAAAGATTTCCAGATTCAATACGTCTGCCTTTCCTAAAGCAGCAATTTAATAATTCAGCAGTTGACAAAATTTGTATTCCTGTATTAATTTAATCCCAGGAATAGCTGTAAGGGTATGTTCACACGGAGCAATAGGAAAGAATTTCAAGCTGAACCCAATCTTAATTTTACATGTATTCCACTTGAACTTCTGCCCCTAAAATATCTACAGAGCAATGTGCCATTCTGTTCAATGAGATTTCCGTTCTGTTGTTCACATGGGCGGGGAACGTTCTGCTGTGGATCTGCTTTCCACCCAAAGAATTGACATGTCAGTTCTTTGGGCAGATTCTGCTAAAAAAAAATCCCATAGAAGTCACTGGGGCTTTGAACTTCAACTTTCCGCTCAAGTTCTGTGCCTATTCTGCCCCTATTCTGCCCCTGTTCCAATCTGCATGTAGTTTGTATTTTATCCCTGTGTTTGTATGGGTATCCTCCGAGTACTTTGGTTTCCTTCCATAGCCTGAAAACATACTAAATCATTAGTTATTTAATATAATTTATCTGCTACTCAGAAAAAGATAGCTCTACATGACTGGGGGGAGAGAAACCTCAGAGGACAGCTCACACAGGCTGGAGAAATACAGGAGAGCAGATACAAGACACTGTGGGGAAAATTATCAAGACAGAATTTAGAACTCACATTGTAGTGGCTGTAGAAGCAGAAGTACACAATTAAAATAGGTAAAAAGATAATAGGTGAAAACCAAATAAAAAATAATGCTTTTGAGAAGTGTCTGTAGCCTTAACTACTCCATGTAGAGGCCGTCAGTGTCAGATTGATGGGGCCTATCTCACTTGTATTAATTCAACATTATTCAGGATTGTTCAGATTTAATGAATATAAAGTGGCCTCCTGCGGGATATTCACAGGGCCACATCTTGATTATGCCAGAAACTGCGGCATAGATACCGTAAAGGCTCCCCTCCCAATGGTTCTTACACATAATCTGAAAAATTATCACATCCTATGTCGTTCAGCAAAAACAATACAAAGTTTTAAAATGGATTAATCCATTTCCAGAGTGAAATAGGAAAAAAATAGGGTGTTTAATGATTTTGTGCTGTACATCTGTTGCCATGTCTCACTGGAGCTGGGATGTCATCTTTTGTTTTATATCCTGCCCAAAACCACATAGGTCCAAGAAAGATAAGGCCAAAGCTGGAGTGAAACCAGATGCATCCGATCCTGAGCCAGAAGGACTAACATTGTTGGTGCCAGACATTCAGAGAACAGCGGAGATAGTGTATGCAGCCACCACCAGCCTCCGGCAGGCAAACCAAGGTGAGGCTAGTCACCGCTCTAGTTTGAGGACTTTTTGAGGCATTTAAAGAATTCCGGATTAGCCGTTACTATTTTATGTTATACATTCAAATTATATTTACTAAAAAGCGGGGGGAAAAATGATACATATATTGTATGCAGTTATGTATTTTTGCCCCAACACGATGGTCGCTGTGAATGTAAACACTTTGCTCACTCCATCGGGACCAGAGATAAAGGGGGACATGCTACAACAGCCATGTATATAAGAAAACTCCAGAATGTTTCTTCATCCTATGAACAATCTTGTATATGTTCAATATTTGTATATAACCCCTTAGGGTATCTTCACAAGGACAGAAACCACCTCAAGACCAGCTTACTATTTGCTCCAAGATACTTAGTGCTGTTTTTGATGTGGCTTTTCATGCATTTATTTGATTTTTTTTTTTTATTAAATCGACAAGCAAAAAAAGCATCTGAAACTGCCCCTGTCGTTATAAATGTCAAAATCAACAAGGGAAGGGAAAAAATTCCTGTTTGCAATTTACATCATCTTTTTTGTTATGCTTTAAAACAAAGCTATACTTACTGTATCCAGGTCCAGTCTCCTGAAGGCAGCTATATAACAGCTATACTTACTGTATCCAGGTCCAGTCTCCTGAAGGCTGCTATATAACAGCTATACTTACTGTATCCAGGTCCAGTCTCCTGAAGGCTGCTATATACCAGCTATACTTACTGTATCCAGGCCCAGTCTCCTGAAGGCAGCTATATAACAGCTATACTTACTGTATCCAGGTCCAGTCTCCTGAAGGCAGCTATATAACGGCTATACTTACTGTATCCAGGTCCAGTCTCCTGAAGGCTGCTATATCCCAGCTATACTTACTGTATCCGGGTCCAGTCTCCTGAAGGCTGCTATATAACAGCTATACTTACTGTATCCAGGTCCAGTCTCCTGAAGGCAGCTATATAACAGCTATACTTACTGTATCCAGGTCCAGTCTCCTGAAGGCTGCTATATAACAGCTATACTTACTGTATCCAGGTCCAGTCTCCTGAAGGCTGCTATATAACAGCTATACTTACTGTACCCATGTCCAGTCTCCTGAAGGCTGCTATATCCCAGCTATACTTACTGTATCCGGGTCCAGTCTCCTGAAGGCTGCTATATAACAGCTATACTTACTGTATCCAGGTCCAGTCTCCTGAAGGCTGCTATATACCAGCTATACTTACTGTATACAGGTCCAGTCTCCTGAAGGCAGCTATATAACAGCTATACTTACTGTATCCAGGTCCAGTCTCCTGAAGGCAGCTATATAACAGCTATACTTACTGTATACAGGTCCAGTCTCCTGCTATATAACAGTTATACTTACTGTATACAGGTCCAGTCTCCTGAAGGCAGCTATATAACAGCTATACTTACTGTATCCAGGTCCAGTCTCCTAAAGGCTGCTATTTACCAGCTATACTTACTATATCCAGGTCCAGTCTCCTGAAGGCTGCTATATAACAGCTATACTTACTGTATCCAGGTCCAGTCACCTGAAGGCAGCTATATAACAGCTATACTTACTGTATCCAGGTCCAGTCTCCTGAAGGCAGCTATATCCCAGCTATACTTACTGTACCCAGGTCCAGTCTCCTGAAGGCTGCTATATAACAGCTATACTTACTGTACCCAGGTCCAGTCTCCTGAAGGCTCCTATATACCAGCTATACTTACTGTACCCAGGTCCAGTCTCCTGAAGGCTGCTATATAACAGCTATACTTACTGTATCCAGGTCCAGTCTCCTGAAGGCTGCTATATAACAGCTATACTTACTGTACCCATGTCCAGTCTCCTGAAGGCAGCTATATAACAGCTATACTTACTGTAACCAGGTCCAGTCTCCTGAAGGCAGCTATATAACAGCTATACTTACTGTATCCAGGTCCAGTCTCCTGAAGGCTGCTATATACCAGCTATACTTACTGTATCCAGGCCCAGTCTCCTGAAGGCAGCTATATAACAGCTATACTTACTGTATCCAGGTCCAGTCTCCTGAAGGCAGCTATATAACAGCTATACTTACTGTATCCAGGTCCAGTCTCCTGAAGGCAGCTATATAACAGCTATACTTACTGTATCCAGGTCCAGTCTCCTGAAGGCAGCTATATCCCAGCTATACTTACTGTATCCGGGTCCAGTCTCCTGAAGGCTGCTATATAACAGCTATACTTACTGTATCCAGGTCCAGTCTCCTGAAGGCAGCTATATAACAGCTATACTTACTGTATCCAGGTCCAGTCTCCTGAAGGCTGCTATATAACAGCTATACTTACTGTATCCAGGTCCAGTCTCCTGAAGGCTGCTATATAACAGCTATACTTACTGTACCCATGTCCAGTCTCCTGAAGGCTGCTATATCCCAGCTATACTTACTGTATCCGGGTCCAGTCTCCTGAAGGCTGCTATATAACAGCTATACTTACTGTATCCAGGTCCAGTCTCCTGAAGGCAGCTATATAACAGCTATACTTACTGTATCCAGGTCCAGTCTCCTGAAGGCAGCTATATAACAGCTATACTTACTGTATCCAGGTCCAGTCTCCTGAAGGCAGCTATATAACAGCTATACTTACTGTATCCAGGTCCAGTCTCCTGAAGGCAGCTATATAACAGCTATACTTACTGTATCCAGGATGCTATATAACAGCTATACTTACTGTATCCAGGTCCAGTCTCCTGAAGGCAGCTATAAAATATAAAGCATGATAACTAAAAAAAAAATGTGAATTGCAGACTTGCTTTATATCACATCTGCTGTTGCAAAACTTTAAGTCGCATGCAAGTGTGTTATTAGTCTCACAATGCAGTCAGTAAAATGTGTTAGACAGTACACCGTAAGATAGCTCTTGAATGCAGGGTAGTACCATTTAGCTACATAAACAGCTCTCACGTATAGGGTTACTTATCCAGCCATATGGGCCATAGTCACTGGTGGGTAGAAAAAAAAATCAGGGGAACTTGGTAGCACCAAGCAAAATGTGAAATAAGATGTGTCTAGAATGGACCCATTCAAATGTTAAAGCGGTTATCTAGAATTATTTGCCTTTTAAAAACAGTGCCACCTTGTTCCCAGGTTATATGTGGTATTACTCTAGGAAAAAACAGCCTGAACAATTCCTTTAACAATTGTAATGTGTATTGATGGTCATAGTAAGTAATAACAGGATCCATTTCCTTTCCTCTCCTCCAGAAAAGAAGATGGCTGAATTCTCTAAAAAAGTGTCTGTGAAATCTAAACCTTTTTCGGTCTTACGCTCCTTGGAAGAGAAATATGTTGCTGTTATGAAAAAACTCCAGTTTGGTAAGAAAGTAGTGAATTGTGTTGTTGTTCTTCTTCAAAAACAAAAATCTGGGTCCCAGGCTTTCTCTGGCAGTATGTGAACATATATGTGATCAGATCAGTAGTTTTACACAGTGTAAGAGCCGTATTCAAGGCCTGATTATTTATGTAAGCGAGCACCCCTGCATCCATCCAGACAGCCGCCCCAGGGCGTCCATCCACAGACAGGCGCCCCGGGGCGTCCATCCACAGACAGCCGCCCCCGGGGCGTCCATCCACAGACAGCCGCCCCCGGGGCGTCCATCCACAGACAGCCGCCCCCGGGGCGTCCATCCACAGACAGCCGCCCCCGGGGCGTCCATCCACAGACAGCCGCCCCCGGGGCGTCCATCCACAGACAGCCCCCCCCGGGGCGTCCATCCACAGACAGCCGCCCCGGGGCGTCCATCCACAGACAGCCGCCCCGGGGCGTCCATCCACAGACAGCCGCCCCGGGGCGTCCATCCACAGACAGTCGCCCCGGGGCGTCCATCCACAGACAGCCGCTAGAGATATCTGGCTATTTCCGTGCTTTGAGACTCTCAACCGAGGCTCCTCGGACGCCTTTTTGCATATTTTATTGTTTTCTCTACACTTTTACCGGCCGCTGACCGCGCACATCCTATTACATAGAGCAGAGTTTACAGACAATGATTTTTAAACTTGGTGGAAGACAACAATCAGCTGATGATCGGCTCTTCAGCTGATCATTGTCTCTATTACACGGCCGAATGAGGCCGATTATCAATGTGTAATAGGGCCATAAGTAATCACCGCTTCAGGTAAGGGTGGAAAGAGCCTTCATGGTCCTAGCCTTACATGTGGGAATTTCTACTCGGCTGCTGAGAAATTAGCATCATCTTCATGTGCAAATGAGCGTTAGGTGGCGGCAGGGTGGAGCGCTCAGGGTGCTACATGACACAGGCTGTCAGTCAGAGGCAGCCATAGGGAATCACAATGCTGGGCAGTCAGGTGACCATACTGCAAATTACTTGGCTCATAAGCAAAAGTTCACAAAAGTAAGAATATACGTTTAATCTCTATCTGGTGCCAGGTCCATGGCTTCCACCTCCGGCCTTCCCATTCATCTTCTACTTACATAATACAACAGGAGACTGTTATACACTTTACAGATGGTTTCCTGATTGAACCTCTTTCAGTAATTTTATAAAAATGAAGGGTTTTCCACCTTTGTTAGCAGCTTTATCCTGAGAGGTTTTCTAACAATGGGAATGCATGGGCTGACCCACTTCTCTGGAGATTCTCGAACAATGGGAGTGCGCTGGGTGACCCAGTTACACACCGTCGTGTTAGCTCTATTGTAAGACTGCACATAGGTTCAGCAGCAGACCGTTCAGTATCGCCGCTAATGGAGAAAACCAGGTCACATGGTCTGGCTGTTTTGGCACCTTGTGTCTCGGCACTAATCTTACAGATCTGCATGAATGGAATAGGGATGTTTCATACAAACATGTTTATATCGCTGATGTATAGTGATAAGAGGAAAGCTTTGTGTCTTGTAAGTGTAAACTGAATTACTTACAGATGATATGGTATGTATGTGGCTTATGTAAGTTATTAGCTGTTTAACCCCTTCCACCTACACCACATATATAAAAGGGGCACTGACATGACTTAATTTTTTAAGAAATCAACAGGGGTTGTGATCACAAGCGCATATATATATATATATATATATATATATAAATATATATATATTGTTTTCTGTTATACATACGGCCACTAGGTGTCTCCCTTCGCTGTGCATTCTGGGGGTGCTTGCATTGTATGGTCAGCTCTCCTGTCACACATCACCATAACCTCTGTAACTACACAGTGACATTATAAATAACACAGAGCACTGTCTCCTGGTAGCTGCAGAGCTGATTATAGAATTATCTTGTTATTGCCCTCAGGTGATATACAACCTGCATGATGGACAGGGGTCTCTCCTTGTGTGAGATAGATAGGAGATAGATAGATAGAGTTGTTGTTATAATATTACATTTTAGAAGAAAATCCTGCCTATTGGACGAGCATGAAATGAAGAGACCTGCAAAATGCTTTACTATTCATTCCCTGTGTGTCCTATAACTTGTTGGAGTAGGGAAACATGCAGCATTATCCATAGAATTGCAGTATTCTAAAAAGGGGGAACTCTGTTCTGTGCATGAAGACAATTCACCCCCTTCCCGCCGCCCCCCCACCCCACAGTCCTTTCGCAGGTCCGTCCTTGTAGAGATCAGACTTGTAGACGTCTCCTAGTTTTATGTAACAGCTATTAAAGCCATTTAGAGGTTGAATTTTCCATCTGTTTTTCAGATACTTTTGAGATGGTGTCTGAAGATGACGACGGAAAGCTGATGTTCAAAGTGAATTACCACTACATGTCTCAGGTGAAGAATGCGAGTGATGCGAACAGCGCGGCCCGAGCCAGACGCCTCGCCCAGGAGGCAGTGACACTCTCTACATCATTACCACTGTCCTCCTCATCCAGCGTCTTTGTCCGTTGTGATGAAGAACGGCTAGACATCATGAAGGTAATGTATTCTTTGTACATTTTATGACTGAGTACTCTAGCTGTACCTGGAGACTGTGTTGCATACATCCACTAGTTCCATTGCTGTTCTGTGTATGGTCATACGTTAGATGGTGATTCCGTAGTGGATGCCGCAGCCACAGAGTACGTTACAGATCACAAGACCACGGGGGGCTGCGGTGTGGTGCCAGGTGTGGCAGCCACAACTTTTCATGTAGCAGAAATTGAAAGGACAGGGACCCTATGTACAATCTGATCTAGTTGATCTAGCCCTGGAAGTACTGTTACACCAAACGACTATTGGCTGAAGCGCTTGGTAATCAGCCAAGTATGCCCAATAATCGTTTGGTGTTATAGGGGGTCTTAACACAAGTCCCACCAATCACAAGTGGGTTTGTTGATGCTCCCCAATAAAGTGCACTCCAAGTGGCAGACAATACCGATAGCATCATCTGTGGTGTCAGTCTGCAGGTTGGACAATACTCACCGTAAGGAGGAGGTCTGTCGCCGTATAAGGAGGAGGTCTGTCACCTTTCAAGGAGGAGGTCTGTCACCTTACAAGGAGGAGGTCTGTCACCATATAAGGAGGAGGTCTGTCACCTTACAAGGAGGAGGTCTGTCACCATATAAGGAGGAGGTCTGTCGCCGTATCAGGAGGAGGTCTGTCGCCGTATAAGGAGGAGGTCTGTCACCTTACAAGGAGGAGGTCTGTCACCATATAAGGAGGAGGAGGTCTGTCACCATATAAGGAGGAGGTCTGTCGCCATATAAGGAGGAGGAGGTCTGTCGCCGTGTCAGGAGGAGGTCTGTCACCTTTCAAGGAGGAGGTCTGTCACCTTTCAAGGAGGAGGTCTGTCACCTTACAAGGAGGAGGTCTGTCACCATATAAGGAGGAGGTCTGTCGCCGTATCAGGAGGAGGTCTGTCGCCGTATAAGGAGGAGGTCTGTCACCTTACAAGGAGGAGGTCTGTCGCCGTATCAGGAGGAGGTCTTTCGCCGTATAAGGAGGAGGTCTGTCACCTTACAAGGAGGAGGTCTGTCACCATATAAGGAGGAGGTCTGTCGCCGTATAAGGAGCAGGTCTGTCGCCGTATAAGGAGGAGGTCTGTCGCCGTATCAGGAGGAGGTCTGTCGCCGTATAAGGAGGAGGTCTGTCGCCGTATAAGGAGGAGGTCTGTGGCCGTATAAGGAGGAGGTCTGTGGCCGTATAAGGAGGAGGTCTGTGGCCGTATAAGGAGGAGGTCTGTGGCCGTATAAGGAGGAGGTCTGTGGCCGTATAAGGAGGAGGTCTGTGGCCGTATAAGGAGGAGGTCTGTGGCCGTATAAGGAGGTCGTCTGTGGCCGTATAAGGAGGAGGTCTGTGGCCGTATAAGGAGGAGGTCTGTGGCCGTATAAGGAGGAGGTCTGTGGCCGTATAAGGAGGAGGTCTGTGGCCGTATAAGGAGGAGGTCTGTGGCCGTATAAGGAGGAGGAGGTCTGTCGCCGTGTCAGGAGGAGGTGTGTCGCCGTGTCAGGAGGAGGTGTGTCGCCGTGTCAGGAGGAGGTGTGTCGCCGTGTCAGGAGGAGGTGTGTCGCCGTGTCAGGAGGAGGTGTGTCGCCGTGTCAGGAGGAGGTGTGTCGGCGTATAAGGAGGAGGTGTGTCGGCGTATAAGGAGGAGGTGTGTCGCCGTATAAGGAGGAGGTGTGTCGCCGTATCAGGAGGAGGTCTGTCGCCGTATCAGGAGGAGGTCTGTCGCCGTATCAGGAGGAGGTCTGTCGGCGTATCAGGAGGAGGTCTGTCGCCGAATAAAGAGGAGGTCTGTCGCCGTATAAGGAGGAGGTCTGTGGCCGTATCAGGAGGAGGTCTGTGGCCGTATCAGGAGGAGGTCTGTGGCCGTATCAGGAGGAGGTCTGTCGCCGTATCAGGAGGAGGTCTGTCGCCGTATCAGGAGGAGGTCTGTCCCTGCGGATTGGAGACACATGGACCTTTTTTAAAAAAAATAAAAATGATTAAAAGTAAAGTATTAGTCGGGTCCCTGAGGGGGCTTTATTCCCTGGCCTCACAGCCTGTGTTACTGGTGCTGAGGGGTCATATTGGACCCCTGATCCCGGACTAGGAGGATCTGTGATTGTTGTGTGATAGGGCCCTTATTGTAAAGCAGACATTTCACAAATGGAAGGGAGTGTAACACAGAGGGTGTCAGAGGTTTCTTATACTGTATGTCTAGTTATGTGTTATGTTTCTATAACTTACGCTCACTCACTGGATGTTTGATTCCTCAGGTTTTGATAACCGGACCGGCAGACACCCCATATGCAAACGGCTGCTTTGAATTTGACGTCTACTTTCCTCAGGATTACCCGAATTCACCCCCACTTGTGAATTTAGAGACGACTGGCGGACACAGTGTACGGTTTAATCCAAACCTTTACAATGATGGAAAGGTACAAGGCCTTCCTTTTCTTGGTGGTTGTCCTCAGTAACGTAGATTCCTATACATTTATATATATATATATATATATATATATATATATATATATATATATATATATATATTATTATAATTCTACAATATTCTACAAGTATATAGAAAACCATACAGTGGCTGAGCTTACCTCTCTTCTCTCCCCCGGTGTACCAGGAGTCTACACCATAGGTGCTAGGCCCTCCAGCTGCTATAAAACTACAATTCCCACCAGCTTTGGCTGTCCAGGCATGATGGGGATTATAGTCCTGCACTGGCCGGAGGGCTGTGAGCCTGTCTCCCCTCCCCCGCTCTATACGCTGTTCATACAGTGACCGTCTTTGGTGTAATGCTTTTACAGCCGTAATTGAATCAGTGTTATCCTATGTTAGAGCAGCAGGGCACGACACCGACGCTTCTGTATGTCCTCCCATAATTTTCCATCAGGACGTCGGCCTCTGTCCGTTGGCTTATCTATATGTCAGAGGGGGGAGGAGAGGCGCTGTTATTAGATAATAAAACACTCTGACATGCTTCATTAGGGTCATTGCACTGCGGACCGGAGAATGAATCTGCTATGTTATGTAACAAGATTTTCTGCTCCTGACAGAGATCTCTCCCTTCACACACCACCAGCCCCCATCCCCCACACACGCACACGCAGGGCGCTCCTAATGATGTGGAACTTGGTATTTTCCATGTCTTTCCTTCATGTAGCTGGATTGAGCTGTCGGGATCTCGCACCTGCAGCCGGCGTGCTGACGATATGCATTCTGCTCCAGCTCTTACTGTAAATGCATTGTTCTGCTATATTTAGAAATGCCTGAACTGCACCGAGCTAACGGGAGCCGCTGCGGCTCCGGGGGCCTCCATAGCGGCAGCCCTTCAAGTGTTTAACAAACCAATTAAAAATCGAGCTGGCAAGGCATTTCATGTACAGGTGACGGCTGTCCAGGGATAAACTCCTTAGAAACCGTGCTGCTATTGCACTTTATTCTATCTATTTGGCTCCGGCGAGCTGAGAACGGCCTAATGGAAACGCTATAAAGCTGCTAAAATATCCTGAGCAGTTGTCAAGCAGTGAGGATGCTGATCACATTTAGTCAGTGTTCACACCACATGACCTACATCAGATATGGCAAAAACAACAAGAAACCCTCAAATAAACAATGGGAAAAAAGTGAAAAGGCCTTAAAGGAATTGTCACCCAGATTTTCTTTTACTGATTAGAATTCGATACAAAAATGTGCTCTTTTGTTCTAATCTGTTTCTATTTTCTGACTGTAATTTTTTTATTTTATGTTTTGTACATTGTTATGAAGTGCCCATCTTGCCTCAGCTGTTCTTAAAGGGAATGTCACCTACATTTTCATTTATTGATTAGTGCCATTTTACTCTAAATCTGTTTCTGAATGTGATTTCTTTTAACTCACTTTTTGTACATTGTTATGGGGGTGGCCATCTTGCCTGGGCTGCTGTTAACAGCATTTAGTGACATGCTTTACAGCAAGCCTCATGGACATAGACAAAAATAGACAGAGTCTGTCTCCTTAAGATGAATGTGAGACATTACTGAGCGCGCTCTGTGACCTGTGAAGGGGTCATTCCACAGGGAGCTGCTTTTGTCTCTATCTACTGGTGTCACATGACGCTGCAATGCTGTACAGATCACTTTACGGCAGCCTTTTCTCATCACCACTGACACAACAGTTTTGAAGTGGACAAATGACGTCACTAGTGCCAGGTAGCTGTGACACAGAGCGGCCTCTTGTGGTTGGAGAGACTGGCAGGGCAGTGGCTACTTGCTCTGTCCGTCGGAGCACCACAGCATTTAACCCCTTAAAGTGACACTGTCACACCCTTCCCCCCCCCCCCCCCCCCCCCCTTGTGCATTCTGACATCTCTACTCAGGTGTAAAGGGTAAATTCAGCAGTTTTCATACCTTATTTTATAACATACGTCATGGTGCTTGTTCAAGTAAAAAGTAATCTTTTATGAACTGCAGATTGTGTTAAGTGGGCGGGGCTTCGCGGCATTAGCGTCACTTAGACCCGCTAACAATGCCACCATTGGCCACGCCCCCTTGGCGGCCATTGGTGTGCCGACCTAGAGGGGGGCTAAGTGGCGCTAATGCCGCCCACTTAATACAATCTGCAGTTCATAAAAGATGACTTTTTACTTGAACAAGCACCATGACGTATGATATAAAATAAGGTTATTAAGGATATTACACCTGAGTAGAGATGTCAGAATGCACAAAAGGGGGGGGGGGGGGGGGGACAGTGTAAATTTAAGGATTGAGCTAGTTTTTGTTTTTGCGCTTTTGTATTTTTTTTTCCTTGTGGCTATAAGGCCAAAGCTCATGTATTTTTTTACCTACAGACCCACATGAGCACTTTGCAAAGACAGACTTCATTTTTCCATAAAGTATGCTGCACAATTGGGCTGTGTGAGGCGTCATTTTTTGCTCTATGATCTGTACTTTCTATCGGTACCATGTTTGCATATATAGCATTTTTGATCATTTTTTTTATTACAATTTTTTTTTTATTTGATGTGAACAAAAAGCAATTTCGCACTTTGCCATTTTTTGTACTTACACTATTTACCGTGCAAGATCAGGAATGTAATAACGTAATAGTTTGGGCGTTTATGCACAGACCGATACCAAATAGATAATATATAATAGACTAATACCAAAAAGATAATAGACTACAGAACAGCACAATGTCAGTCAGCTGCTTCTAAGGCCAGCAGGATATTGTCATGTATATACCAGGCCTGGACTCTGGGGACAGGGATATAATATTAACCCCCTATAAAGCTTTGGTGCGGCCTCATCTGGAGTCGCTGTCCAGTTTTAGAACCCGATTCATAAAAAGGACGTTCTAGAGCTGGAGAGGGAATAAAGACGGCAACTAAACTAATAAGGGGAATGGAGCATCTTAGTTATGAGGAGAGATTAAAGAATTACATTTGTTTAGTCTGGAGAAGAGACGTTTAAGGGGAGATATGATTAATTTATGTAAATATATAAATGGCCCCTACAAGAAATATGGGGAAAAGATGTTCCAGGTAAAACCCCCTCAAAGGACAAGAGGGCGCTGCCTCCGCCTGGAGAGACAAGGGGGCACTGCCTCCGCCTGGAGAGACAAGGGGGCGCTGCCTCCACCCGGAGAGACAAGGGGGCGCTGCCTCCGCCTGGAGAGACAAGAGGGCGCTGCCTCCGCCTGGAGAGACAAGGGGGCGCTGCCTCCGCCTGGAGAGACAAGGGGGCGCTGCCTCCACCCAGAGAGACAAGGGGGCGCTGCCTCCGCCTGGAGAGACAAGGGGGCACTGCCTCCGCCTGGAGAGACAAGGGGGCGCTGCCTCATCTGGAGAGACAAGGGGGCGCTGCCTCCGCCTGGAGAGACAAGGGGGCACTGCCTCCGCCTGGAGAGACAAGGGGGCGCTGCCTCATCTGGAGAGACAAGGGGGCGCTGCCTCCACCCAGAGAGACAAGGGGGCGCTGCCTCCGCCCGGAGAGACAAGGGGGCACTGCCTCCGCCTGGAGAGACAAGGGGGCGCTGCCTCATCTGGAGAGACAAGGGGGCGCTGCCTCGCCTGGAGAGACAAGGGGGCGCTGCCTCCACCCAGAGAGACAAGAGGGCGCTGCCTCCGCCCGGAGAGACAAGGGGGCGCTGCCTCCGCCCGGAGAGACAAGGGGGCGCTGCCTCCGCCCGGAGAGACAAGGGGGCGCTGCCTCCGCCCGGAGAGACAAGGGGGCGCTGCCTCCGCCCGGAGAGACAAGGGGGCGCTGCCTCCGCCCGGAGAGACAAGGGGGCGCTGCCTCCGCCCGGAGAGACAAGGGGGCGCTGCCTCCGCCCGGAGAGACAAGGGGGCGCTGCCTCCGCCCGGAGAGACAAGGGGGCGCTGCCTCCGCCCGGAGAGACAAGGGGGCGCTGCCTCCGCCCGGAGAGACAAGGGGGCGCTGCCTCCGCCCGGAGAGACAAGGGGGCGCTGCCTCCGCCCGGAGAGACAAGGGGGCGCTACCACAGGATCTGGTCACAGCAACAACAGTAGAGGGCTTTAAGGCAGGGCTAGACAAGTTCTTAGACCAAAAAAATATAAATGCATATGTATAGAACCTATCACCCCTCCCCCTTCCCTGTATCCATCCCCTCCTTGGTTGATTTTGATGGACATGTGTCTTTTTTTCAACCGTATTAACTTAGTAACTATGTTAATCGCAGTCACATCACAGGGAGGGGAAGGGGGGCAAACAGCCCACTAGAACACCATGGACACTGCTTTAGTAGCATTTAAATGCAGCTGTCATTTTTGAGGCCAGTAACGGGCTCCTCTGCCTGTCAATCATCCCTGCAGAGCGCACAGGTGGGGAGCCGCCCAGATGACTATCTCTCCGCATCTGCCTGCTGCGTGCCCGGGGTAAAAACATTTTCTCCCCCATAAAGCTGTTGCTGCAGCTGTGGCCGATACGTGCTGCCGGCTGCACAGGAGCTTTATACAGTGATGCAGCTCAGTGGGGCTGATTGGTTCCCTTTAAATTGCAAATTAGCCGGGTGATGTGATCGGCGTGCGTCCATTAATAGCCGCGGTCTCCAGCTGCTGATAGCGTCCGGGAGCCATGCGATCTCTGTGTATGATCAGTCTGATGTGGCACAGTACCACAAAGATTTATAAACCGGTTGCACATTTGCTGGGAATCGGACAACAAAAAGCGCCTATTGTGCCACATGTAAAACGACACGTCCATCATAGTGACAGAAAACCATTGAACGTGCTGGGTGGCTTTGTTACAGTAATGCCCTATTCTTTTTGTCTTTAGGTCTGTTTAAGCATACTTAACACCTGGCACGGGAGACCAGAGGAGAAATGGAACCCTCAGACGTCGAGTTTTCTGCAGGTATTTCTATTTAAAGTGATGGGAGCTGATAGAAAAGTCCTTTATGTCCTGCTAGCCAGCCGATAGAAGGGAGGAAACTATCGAGAGGTCTCAGTAGCTGATAACTTTATTAAATAGCAACGTGTGAGCTTTGGAGGCCTCAGTACCGGCCTCTCTATCCCACATGGTGTAAGACTGTAACAGAAGAGTCCCCACCGCGATAGAGCGGTAACTGGCTGATTCCTCTGAGGTTTCAGTGGTTTTCTCTTTACTCTTTGGCCGTTCTTTGTCATTTTCCTGTATGTTTGCAAGAAAACAAAGATATGTTTTGCACTTTCACGGGTTTTTGCACGTTCTCTGTTCACTGAGTGAGATCAGGAACGTGATTATTTGGGCTATTCCCCGCAGGGCGATACCAAGTATGTTTCCTAACGTTCCTGGATGTGTCTCTGTAAGACGCCACTTTATTGGAACATTTTTCAAATTAAGAGTCCGCTCTTACAGATTTCCTAAATATATAAAATTTAAAGTAAAATTTCATAAAACCAAAAGGTTTCTATATTGTTCTGTGATTCTGTGCCCTTCTGTGTGTGTTATAAACTGTATGTGATGACATAACATGAGGAGTCACACCATGTAGCTATAACATTGTCATCACCTCCAATACCCGAGGTCCCTCCCGAAAAAACACAAACTACTTGATTGTTTCACCTATTGCTACTTGTTATTAATAGACACCATTGTCGTAGCAGTGTAGCCATCCCCTAGTTCCTCCATCTTCTCCCCCCTTTACAGCAGGGACAAGTAAGAGTCTGAGCTAGAGAGGAAACAAATGCCCAAGACCCCCAAAGTGTAATGTTTCTGTGGTCCGAGAAGAAGCAGGTGACCATGAAACAGCAGCTATGACCTGATCAGTCTATGATAGGACACCAGTCTACGAAAAGTCTACGAAAAGACGCCATCCGGGCAGCTCCAACTGTTCCATGGGAACGCCCATATAACGGGGGAAGCAGGTGCTAAGATGGCCTCCTCGTATGGTGGAAGAACCAGGCACACACTGACTATAGGGACATAAAAAGTCCGTCCAGCTTCCCTGATATAGATAGAGATACACACACATTTATACATATATATATATATATATATATATATATATATATATATATATATATATATATATATATCCTCAGAGAGAGCACAATTATACATATATATATATCCTCATCCTCAGAGGGAGCACAATTATACATTACTTTATTACTGCAAATGAAACACAAGGCGATGTAGTGATCACATTAAGAAGAAATTGCAGCATGGCCCCTGGGATCACACTTATTAAAGCATATTAAAGATAATTGTTCTATAAATATTTATTCTGTGTAGTAAACATTCATTTTAGTAAAAGAATAAATAGATGTTTGTACATGAAGCTTCCTCGGGTGCCTTGAAGAAACCACATGTAGTGGATAAGTGACGCCAGCCGGGCACAGACAGTATACACCTCATACCTGATGTGCAGCGCCCGCACATATATCGCTCTGCAGACCAATGGGGCCATGATGAATCATTTGTCAGAGATTGCTCTTCCCTCGTGTTAATAGTACGTATAGTATGTACATCATGCTGGATCCTACAGCTGTATATCCTGAAATCCGCTGGTTGATGACTTTTACTCTCCCTCGAGCAGTCTGAGAAGAGTTTATGATTTCGGCCATCTTGCTCCCAGTTTGGAATCATTTGTGCTACCAGTGTATGAATCGCATTGCTGTAGTTTCCCCCTGCCGGCTGTATAGGTAATGCACATTGCTGTAGTTCCCCCCTGCCTGCTGTGTAGTAATGCATATTGCTGTAGTTTCCCCCTGCCGGCTGTGTAGGTAATGCACATTGCTGTAGTTCCCACCTGCCGGCTGTGTAGTAATGCACATTGCTGTAGTTCCCCCCTGCCGGCTGTGTAGTAATGCACATTGCTGTAGTTTCCCCCTGCCGGCTGTGTAGTAATGCACATTGCTGTAGTTTCCCCCTGCCGGCTGTGTAGTAATGCACATTGCTGTAGTTCCCCCCCTGCCGGCTGTATAGTAATGCACATTGCTGTAGTTTCTCCCTGCCAGCTGTGTAGTAATGCACATTGCTGTAGTTCCCCCCTGCCTGCTGTGTAGTAATGCATATTGCTGTAGTTTCCCCCTGCCGGCTGTATAGTAATGCACATTGCTGTAGTTTCCCCTGCCTGCTGTGTAGTAATGCACATTGCTGTAGTTCCCCCTGCCACCTGTATAGTAATGCACATTGCTGTAGTTTCCCCTGCCGGCTGTATAGGTAATGCACATTGCTGTAGTTTCCCCCTGACGGCTGTATAGGTAATGCACATTGCTGTAGTTTCCCCCTGCCGGCTGTGTAGGTAATGCACATTGCTGTAGTTTCCCCCTGCCGGCTGTATAGGTAATGCACATTGCTGTAGTTTCCCCCTGCCACCTGTGTAGGTAATGTACATTGCTGTAGTTTCCCCTGCTACCAGTGTATGAATCACATTGCTGTAGTTTCCCCCTGCCGGCTGTGTAGTAATGCACATTGCTGTAGTTTCCCCTGCCGGCTGTGTAGTAATGCACATTGCTGTAGTTTCCCCCTGCCGGCTGTGTAGTAATGCACATTGCTGTAGTTTCTCCTGCCGGCTGTGTAGTAATGCACATTGCTGTAGTTTCTCCTGCCGGCTGTATAGGTAATGCACATTGCTGTAGTTTCCCCCTGCCGGCTGTGTAGTAATGCACATTGCTGTAGTTTCCCCCTGCCAGCTGTATAGGTAATGCACATTGCTGTAGTTTCCCCCTGACGGCTGTATAGGTAATGCACATTGCTGTAGTTTCCCCCTGCCGGCTGTGTAGGTAATGCACATTGCTGTAGTTTCCCCCTGCCGGCTGTATAGGTAATGCACATTGCTGTAGTTTCCCCCTGCCACCTGTGTAGTAATGCACATTGCTGTAGTTTCCCCTGCCTGCTGTATAGGTAATGCACATTGCTGTAGTTTCCCCTGCCACCTGTGTAGTAATGCACATTGCTGTAGTTTCTCCCTGCCGGCTGTATAGTAATGCACATTGCTGTAGTTTCCCCTGCCGGCTGTATAGGTAATGCACATTGCTGTAGTTCCCCCCTGCCGGCTGTGTAGTAATGCACATTGCTGTAGTTTCCCCTGCCGGCTGTATAGTAATGCACATTGCTGTAGTTTCTCCCTGCCACCTGTGTAGTAATGCACATTGCTGTAGTTTCCCCTGCCACCTGTATAGGTAATGCACATTGCTGTAGTTTCCCCTGCCGGCTGTGTAGTAATGCACATTGCTGTAGTTTCCCCCTGCCGGCTGTATAGGTAATGCACATTGCTGTAGTTTCCCCCTGCCGGCTGTGTAGGTAATGCACATTGCTGTAGTTTCCCCTGCCGGCTGTATAGGTAATGCACATTGCTGTAGTTTCCCCCTGCCGGCTGTGTAGTAATGCACATTGCTGTAGTTCCCCCTGCCAGCTGTATAGGTAATGCACATTGCTGTAGTTTCCCCTGCCACCTGTATAGGTAATGCACATTGCTGTAGTTTCCACCTGCCACCTGTATAGGTAATGCACATTGCTGTAGTTTCCCCTGCCGGCTGTATAGGTAATGCACATTGCTGTAGTTTCTCCCTGCCACCTGTGTAGTAATGCACATTGCTGTAGTTTCCCCCTGCCTGCTGTATAGGTAATGCACATTGCTGTAGTTTCCCCCTGCCGGCTGTATAGGTAATGCACATTGCTGTAGTTTCCCCTGCCGGCTGTATAGGTAATGTACATTGCTGTAGTTCCCCCCTGCCGGCTGTGTAGTAATGCACATTGCTGTAGTCTCCCCCTGCCGGCTGTGTAGTAATGCACATTGCTGTAGTTTCCCCCTGCCACCTGTGTAGTAATGCACATTGCTGTAGTTCCCCCCTGCCGGCTGTATAGGTAATGCACATTGCTGTAGTTTCCCCTGCCTGCTGTATAGGTAATGCACATTGCTGTAGTTTCCCCCTGCCAGCTGTATAGGTAATGCACATTGCTGTAGTTTCCCCCTGCCGGCTGTATAGGTAATGCACATTGCTGTAGTTTCCCCCTGCCACCTGTGTAGTAATGCACATTGCTGTAGTTTCCCCTGCCTGCTGTATAGGTAATGCACATTGCTGTAGTTTCCCCTGCCGGCTGTGTAGTAATGCACATTGCTGTAGTTTCTCCCTGCCAGCTGTATAGGTAATGCACATTGCTGTAGTTTCCCCCTGCCGGCTGTATAGGTAATGCACATTGCTGTAGTTTCCCCCTGCCACCTGTGTAGTAATGCACATTGCTGTAGTTTCCCCTGCCTGCTGTATAGGTAATGCACATTGCTGTTGTTTCCCCCTGCCACCTGTATAGGTAATGCACATTGCTGTAGTTCCCCCTGCCTGCTGTGTAGTAATGCACATTGCTGTAGTTTCCCCCTGCCGGCTGTGTAGTAATGCACATTGCTGTAGTTCCCCCCTGCCACCTGTATAGGTAATGCACATTGCTGTAGTTTCCCCCTGCCTGCTGTATAGGTAATGCACATTGCTGTAGTTTCCCCCTGCCTGCTGTATAGGTAATGCACATTGCTGTAGTTTCCCCCTGCCGGCTGTGTAGTAATGCACATTGCTGTAGTTCCCCCCTGCCGGCTGTATAGTAATGCACATTGCTGTAGTTTCTCCCTGCCACCTGTGTAGTAATGCACATTGCTGTAGTTTCCCCTGCCGGCTGTATAGGTAATGCACATTGCTGTAGTTTCCACCTGCCGGCTGTGTAGTAATGCACATTGCTGTAGTTTCCCCCTGCCGGCTGTGTAGTAATGCACATTGCTGTAGTTTCCCCTGCCGGCTGTATAGTAATGCACATTGCTGTAGTTCCCCCTGCCTGCTGTATAGGTAATGCACATTGCTGTAGTTCCCCCCTGCCTGCTGTGTAGTAATGCACATTGCTGTAGTTTCCCCCTGCCTGCTGTATAGGTAATGCACATTGCTGTAGTTTCCCCTGCCGGCTGTATAGGTAATGCACATTGCTGTAGTTTCCCCCTGCCTGCTGTGTAGTAATGCACATTGCTGTAGTTCCCCCTGCCGGCTGTATAGGTAATGCACATTGCTGTAGTTCCCCCCTGCCTGCTGTATAGTAATGCACATTGCTGTAGTTCCCCCCTGCCTGCTGTGTAGTAATGCACATTGCTGTAGTTTCCCCCTGCCGGCTGTATAGTAATGCACATTGCTGTAGTTTCCCCCCTGCCGGCTGTGTAGTAATGCACATTGCTGTAGTTCCCCCTGCCGGCTGTGTAGTAATGCACATTGCTGTAGTTTCCCCCTGCCACCTGTATAGGTAATGCACATTTCTGTAGTTTCCCCTGCCACCTGTATAGGTAATGCACATTGCTGTAGTTCCCCCTGCCTGCTGTATAGTAATGCACATTGCTGTAGTTCCCCCTGCCTGCTGTATAGTAATGCACATTTCTGTAGTTTCCCCTGCCACCTGTATAGGTAATGCACATTGCTGTAGTTTCCCCCTGCCACCTGTATAGGTAATGCACATTGCTGTAGTTTCCCCCTGCCTGCTGTGTAGTAATGCACATTGCTGTAGTTTCCCCCTGCCACCTGTATAGGTAATGCACATTGCTGTAGTTTCCCCCTGCCACCTGTATAGGTAATGCACATTGCTGTAGTTTCCCCTGCCTGCTGTATAGGTAATGCACATTGCTGTAGTTCCCCCTGCCGGCTGTATAGGTAATGCACATTGCTGTAGTTTCCCCCTGCCGGCTGTGTAGTAATGCACATTGCTGTAGTTCCCCCTGCCGGCTGTATAGGTAATGCACATTGCTGTAGTTTCCCCCTGCCGGCTGTGTAGTAATGCACATTGCTGTAGTTTCCCCCTGCCACCTGTATAGGTAATGCACATTGCTGTAGTTTCCCCCTGCCGGCTGTGTAGTAATGCATATTGCTGTAGTTTCCCCCTGCCGGCTGTGTAGTAATGCACATTGCTGTAGTTTCCCCCTGCCGGCTGTGTAGTAATGCACATTGCTGTAGTTTCCCCCTGCCGGCTGTATAGGTAATGCACATTGCTGTAGTTTCCCCTGCCTGCTGTATAGGTAATGCACATTGCTGTAGTTCCCCCTGCCGGCTGTGTAGTAATGCACATTGCTGTAGTTTCCCCCTGCCGGCTGTGTAGTAATGCACATTGCTGTAGTTTCCCCCTGCCGGCTGTGTAGTAATGCATATTGCTGTAGTTTCCCCCCTGCCGGCTGTGTAGTAATGCACATTGCTGTAGTTTCCCCCTGCCGGCTGTGTAGTAATGCACATTGCTGTAGTTTCCCCCTGCCGGCTGTGTAGTAATGCACATTGCTGTAGTTTCCCCCTGCCGGCTGTATAGGTAATGCACATTGCTGTAGTTTCCCCCTGCCACCTGTATAGTAATGCACATTGCTGTAGTTTCCCCCTGCCGGCTGTGTAGTAATGCACATTGCTGTAGTTTCCCCCCTGCCGGCTGTGTAGTAATGCACATTGCTGTAGTTTCCCCCTGCCACCTGTGTAGTAATGCACATTGCTGTAGTTTCCCCTGCCGGCTGTATAGGTAATGCACATTGCTGTAGTTTCCCCCTGCCACCTGTATAGTAATGCACATTGCTGTAGTTTCCCCCTGCCTGCTGTGTAGTAATGCACATTGCTGTAGTTTCCCCCTGGCTGTATAGGTAATGCACATTGCTGTAGTTCCCCCTGCCTGCTGTATAGTAATGCACATTGCTGTAGTTTCCCCCTGCCAGCTGTGTAGTAATGCACATTGCTGTAGTTCCCCCTGCCAGCTGTATAGGTAATGCACATTGCTGTAGTTTCCCCCTGCCGGCTGTGTAGTAATGCACATTGCTGTAGTTTCCCCTGCCGGCTGTATAGTAATGCACATTGCTGTAGTTTCCCCTGCCGGCTGTGTAGGTAATGCACATTGCTGTAGTTTCCCCCCTGCCGGCTGTATAGTAATGTACATTGCTGTAGTTTCCCCTGCCGGCTGTGTAGTAATGCACATTGCTGTAGTTTCCCCCTGCCGGCTGTGTAGTAATGCACATTGCTGTAGTTTCCCCCTGCCTGCTGTGTAGTAATGCACATTGCTGTAGTTTCCCCCCTGCCGGCTGTGTAGTAATGCACATTGCTGTAGTTTCCCCCTGCCACCTGTATAGGTAATGCACATTGCTGTAGTTTCCCCCTGCCTGCTGTGTAGTAATGCACATTGCTGTAGTTTCCCCCTGGCTGTATAGGTAATGCACATTGCTGTAGTTCCCCCTGCCACCTGTATAGGTAATGCACATTGCTGTAGTTTCCCCCTGCCAGCTGTGTAGTAATGCACATTGCTGTAGTTTCCCCCCTGCCGGCTGTATAGTAATGCACATTGCTGTAGTTTCCCCCTGCCTGCTGTGTAGTAATGCACATTGCTGTAGTTTCCCCTGCCGGCTGTGTAGGTAATGCACATTGCTGTAGTTCCCCCTGCCGGCTGTATAGGTAATGCACATTGCTGTAGTTTCCCCCTGCCTGCTGTGTAGTAATGCACATTGCTGTAGTTTCCCCCCTGCCGGCTGTATAGTAATGCACATTGCTGTAGTTTCCCCCTGCCTGCTGTGTAGTAATGCACATTGCTGTAGTTTCCCCCCTGCCGGCTGTGTAGTAATGCACATTGCTGTAGTTTCCCCCTGCCACCTGTATAGGTAATGCACATTGCTGTAGTTTCCCCCTGCCTGCTGTGTAGTAATGCACATTGCTGTAGTTTCCCCCTGGCTGTATAGGTAATGCACATTGCTGTAGTTCCCCCTGCCACCTGTATAGGTAATGCACATTGCTGTAGTTTCCCCCTGCCAGCTGTGTAGTAATGCACATTGCTGTAGTTCCCCCTGCCGGCTGTATAGGTAATGCACATTGCTGTAGTTCCCCCTGCCACCTGTATAAGTAATGCACATTGCTGTAGTTTCCCCCTGCCAGCTGTGTAGTAATGCACATTGCTGTAGTTCCCCCTGCCGGCTGTATAGGTAATGCACATTGCTGTAGTTTCCCCCTGCCACCTGTATAGGTAATGCACATTGCTGTAGTTTCCCCTGCCTGCTGTATAGGTAATGCACATTGCTGTAGTTCCCCCTGCCGGCTGTGTAGTAATGCACATTGCTGTAGTTTCCCCCTGCCACCTGTATAGGTAATGCACATTGCTGTAGTTTCCCCCTGCCACCTGTATAGGTAATGCACATTGCTGTAGTTTCCCCCTGCCGGCTGTGTAGTAATGCACATTGCTGTAGTTTCCCCCTGCCGGCTGTGTAGTAATGCACATTGCTGTAGTTTCCCCCTGCCGGCTGTATAGGTAATGCACATTGCTGTAGTTTCCCCCTGCCGGCTGTGTAGTAATGCACATTGCTGTAGTTTCCCCCCTGCCGGCTGTGTAGTAATGCACATTGCTGTAGTTTCCCCTGCCGGCTGTATAGGTAATGCACATTGCTGTAGTTTCCCCCTGCCGGCTGTATAGGTAATGCACATTGCTGTAGTTCCCCCTGCCGGCTGTGTAGTAATGCACATTGCTGTAGTTTCCCCTGCCGGCTGTATAGGTAATGCACATTGCTGTAGTTTCCCCCTGCCACCTGTATAGGTAATGCACATTGCTGTAGTTTCCCCCTGCCTGCTGTGTAGTAATGCACATTGCTGTAGTTTCCCCCTGGCTGTATAGGTAATGCACATTGCTGTAGTTCCCCCTGCCACCTGTATAGTAATGCACATTGCTGTAGTTTCCCCCTGCCAGCTGTGTAGTAATGCACATTGCTGTAGTTCCCCCTGCCAGCTGTATAGGTAATGCACATTGCTGTAGTTTCCCCCTGCCGGCTGTGTAGTAATGCACATTGCTGTAGTTTCCCCCTGCCGGCTGTATAGGTAATGCACATTGCTGTAGTTTCCCCCTGCCTGCTGTGTAGTAATGCACATTGCTGTAGTTTCCCCCTGCCGGCTGTGTAGTAATGCACATTGCTGTAGTTTCCCCTGCCTGCTGTATAGGTAATGCACATTGCTGTAGTTTCCCCCTGCCGGCTGTGTAGTAATGCACATTGCTGTAGTTTCCCCCTGCCACCTGTATAGGTAATGCACATTGCTGTAGTTTCCCCCTGCCACCTGTATAGGTAATGCACATTGCTGTAGTTTCCCCCTGCCAGCTGTGTAGTAATGCACATTGCTGTAGTTCCCCCTGCCGGCTGTATAGGTAATCAGGGCCGCCGATAGGGCAGTACAAGTGGTACTGCCGTATGGGGCCCGGACCCTAAGAGACACGGGGGGGGGCCCGGCGGGCCCGCCGGCCGCCGCCCCCCGACCGCTACGCTAGGGGGGTCCGCACGGCCCCCCTTGCCAACTGTTTTTGAGCATCCCGAAAAGCTGCGGCCACGCAGCTTCTCGGGATGCACTGATCGCTTTAATGTTCCGCCCGCACAGCGGGCGGAACATCAAAGCGATCAGAATACAGGAGAAGGACCTGTCAGCGTCCTCCTCCTGTATTCTCTCCCATAGGCTGCCGGCACTTCATACCAGCAGCCTATGGGAGGCCGGGCCGTGGTCATGTGCCCCTCCGGCAGGCGTGATGATGTGACGTCATCACGTCTGCCGGAAGTCCCGTCCCTGCGGCTCGCAAGATGGAGCCCGAAGAAGAGGAGGAAGAGCTGCTGCCTGCACAGCGCGGATTAGGTGAGTAGGATGTTTGTTTTTTTTAGGGGCACCTCTGGGGGCATTATTAGTGTATGGGGGCACCTCTGGGGGCGTTATTAGTGTATGGGGGCACCTCTGGGGGCATTATTAGTGTATGGGGGCACCTCTGGGGGCAGTATTAGTATATGGGGGCACCTCTGGGGGCATTATTGGTCTACGGGGGCACCTCTGGGGGCATTATTAGCTCATGGGGGCACCTCTGGGGGCATTATTGGTGTATGGGGGCACCTCTGGGGGCATTATTGGTGTATGGGGGCACCTCTGGGGGCATTATTAGCTCATGGGGGCACCTCTGGGGGCATTATTGGTGTATGGGGGCACCTCTGGGGGCATTATTAGTATATGGGGGCACCTCTGGGGGCATTATTAGTATATGGGGGCACCTCTGGGGGCATTATTGGTGTATGGGGGCACCTCTGGGGGCATTATTGGTGTATGGGGGCACCTCTGGGGGCATTATTGGTGTATGGGGGCACCTCTGGGGGCATTATTGGTATATGGGGGCACCTCTGGGGGCTTTATTAGTGTATGGGCGCACCTCTGGGGGCATTATTAGTGTATGGGCGCACCTCTGGGGGCATTATTAGTGTATGGGCGCACCTCTGGGGGCATTATTAGCTCATGGGGGAACCTCTGGGGGCATTATTAGTGTATGGGCGCACCTCTGGGGGCATTATTAGTGTATGGGCGCACCTCTGGGGGCATTATTAGCTCATGGGGGAACCTCTGGGGGCATTATTAGTATATGGGGGGCACCTCTGGGGGCATTATTAGTTCATGGGGGCACCTCTGGGGGCATTATTAGTTCATGGGGGCACCTTTGGGGGCATTATTAGTATATGGGGGCACCTTTGGGGGCATTATTAGTATATGGGGGCACCTCTGGGGGCATTATTAGTATATGGGGGCACCTCTGGGGGCATTATTAGTATATGGGGGCACCTCTGGGGGCATTATTAGTATATGGGGCCACCTCTGGGGGCATTATTAGTATATGGGGGCACCTCTGGGGGCATTATTAGCTCATGGGGGAACCTCTGGGGGCATTATTAGTATATGGGGGCACCTCTGGGGGCATTATTAACTCATGGGGGCATCTCTGGGGGCATTATTAGTGCATGGGGGTACCTCTGGGGGCATTATTAGTTCATGGGGGCCACCTCTAGGGGCATTATTAGCTCATGGGGGCACAGCTGGGAATCCTACATACAGGGGGCACAGCAGGGGATCCTACATACAGGGGACATCCCACACAGCGCAGTTACTATGGGAGCCTACAGGGGGGAGAAAGGAAAGGAAGTTGCTAGAAATGTGCGGAGCCTAAATTGTTTGTCTCGCAGGTTCTAAGGGGATGAAACGTATCTGGAAGGAATCATCATGGAGGTCTGGGCCGGATGGAGAGGAAAAGGGAAAGTGACGCCTCAGATCAAAGAAGACGTCACCGGTGAGTCACTGTATGACACTTTTCTTATTTTGTAGAACATCATTTAGTAGGGGCGCCCCGAGGTGACAGCTACTACATTATCTGTACTCAGAGATATCACTGTGTTATCTGTTGTGTTACATAGGACTGCAGGTGACTACTACATTATCTGTACTCAGAGATATCACTGTGTTATCTGTAGTGTTACATAGGACTGCAGGTGACAGCTACTACATTATCTGTACTCAAGAGATATCACTGTGTTATCTGTGGTGTTACATAGGACTGCAGGTGACTACTACATTATCTGTACTCAGAGATATCACTGTGTTATCTGTGGTGTTACATAGGACTGCAGGTGACATCTACATTATCTGTACTCAGAGGGATATCACTGTGTTATCTGTGCTGTTACATAGGACTGCAGGTGACATCTACTACATGATCTATACTCAGAGGTATCACTGTGTTATCTGTGCTGTTACATAGGACTGCAGGTGAAATCTACTACATTATCTGTACTCAGAGATACCACTGTGTTATGTGGTGTTACATAGGACTGCAGGTGATATCAGGTGATTTCTCCAGGTTGCAGAAGTTCAAACTTCATCGTGCCCTGGTGTGCTGGTGTCTGTATGTGTGTATACATGTGTGCTGGTGTCTGTATGTCTGTATACATGTGTGCTGGTGTCTGTATACATGTGTGCTGGTGTCTGTGTGTGAGATCAATTCTAGAGAACTGGCACATATACCCCATTTTCCCCAGTGGCTTAAAATGTAACCTCTGTTATACAGTTATAAAATTGTAGAAATTAAATGTGAACAAGGTGCAATTCAAATAGACACTTACTTGTATAGCTGCCTCTTGTGCTCTGTATGCAGTGCATTATATTCACCCTTGCAACGTACAATTTATAGCGTGTCTACAAGCCCAGCGGGGCTCATTATGATGGAGACTAAAACTTATACAAAGTGGGGTAGGGGTTCCCCTGTATTCAGAATGCTGCTGAGTGCTCGGCAATGCCCCGTCTGGGATTATTGAATTTCGAGGGTCTATGCAGAGCAGGATAAAGACACCTCTGCTGCACAAACAGGATCTCCTAGAAAGCGTTCTCACCGCCATGTATTCGCTATCACTGGCTTGGGTGAGCTAAACTAGTCTGCCTGGGGGGGGGGGGGGGGTGATTTGTATATGCTCACTAACATGGAACAGCCTCATTATATTAGCCCTTATCAACATATTCTATGTTAGTGAGCATACCGGGGGTGGGGGGGGGGGGGGATATTGGTGAACATATACAAATCAAACAGCCCCCCCCAGACCCTCGAAATTCAATAACCCCAAACGGGGCATTGCCTAGTACTCGACAGCATTCTGAATACAGGGGAACCCCTACCCCACTCTTGTATAAGTTTTAGTCTCCATCATAATGAGCCCCGCTGGGCTTGTAGACACGCTATAAATTGTACGTTGCAGGGGTGAATATAATGCACTGCATACAGAGCACAAGAGGCAGCTATACAAGTAAGTGTCTATTTGAATTGCACCTTGTTCACATTTAATTTCTACAATTTTATAACTGTATAACAGAGGTTACATTTTATACCACTGGGGAAAATGGGGAATATGAGCCAGTTCTCTAGAATTGATCTGAACCAAATTATACCTCCCAGCAAGGCGTGGGGCAAACACACAATTTATTTTTTTTTTTTTATTAATGTGGGGGGCCCAGACACTTTGGTTGTATGGGGCCCCGAAATTCCTGATGGCGGCCCTGTAGGTAATGCACATTGCTGTAGTTCCCCCTGCCACCTGTATAGGTAATGCACATTGCTGTAGTTTCCCCCTGCCACCTGTATAGGTAATGCACATTGCTGTAGTTCCCCCCTGCCACCTGTGTAGTAATGCACATTGCTGTAGTTTCCCCCTGCCGGCTGTGTAGTAATGCACATTGCTGTAGTTTCCCCCTGCCACCTGTATAGGTAATGCACATTGCTGTAGTTCCCCCCTGCCACCTGTGTAGTAATGCACATTGCTGTAGTTCCCCCTGCCACCTGTGTAGTAATGCACATTGCTGTAGTTCCCCCTGCCTGCTGTGTAGTAATGCACATTGCTGTAGTTTCCCCCTGCCGGCTGTATAGGTAATGCACATTGCTGTAGTTTCCCCCTGCCTGCTGTATAGGTAATGCACATTGCTGTAGTTCCCCCCTGCCACCTGTGTAGTAATGCACATTGCTGTAGTTTCCCTCTGCCACCTGTATAGGTAATGCACATTGCTGTAGTTTCCCCTGCCGGCTGTATAGGTAATGCACATTGCTGTAGTTCCCCCTGCCAGCTGTGTAGTAATGCATATTGCTGGCTGCATCTCTGAGGAGACCAAGATTACCCTGACAGGTTACAGAACACTGGAGGAGAAAGCCAACTTCTATGTATATCGAGCAAAGATGAGCCGATTTACATTAGACAGTTTCATTTGCCCAGCACTCCGCTTATACGCCGGCTGCCTTTGACCTTTGACCTTTCAGGCACCTCTCCACACCGGGTGCCTGAAAAAGCTGAATCCAGTCCTGGGAAACTTCTGCCAGCTTCCCAGAACTAGATGCAGCTTTTCCATTACATGGATTGGAGTGTCAGGCAGCCGGAGGATAAACCGACAGCCGAGCAAACAAAGCAATTCACTTCCTAATGTAAATGTGGAGCAGTTGTTTCTGGTTACGGCTGATCTTATGTATTGGAAATGGAGATAAACATAAAACCTTTTTTTTCTTATGTTTCGCTGAGGCCACTCCGTTGGCGCTTGCCGGCATCTGCTGAGCTTGGACTTCAGGCCGATCTCTATCTAGACAATTTATAAGTGCCTACCCTATCAGCTCCCGGCGGAAACCCTGCAACACAATATATGGACAGGGGCAGTCTTGGCATTTCTGGGGCCCCAAGCGAAGTTATGTCTGCCCCCCCCCCCTCGACACGCACTCCACAACAATAGACCGATGTGTGCTTCCCCCAGTAGTATATACCTCTTGTGCGCAGCCGCCAGTAGTATAAACTCCTTGTGTGCTTCCCCTCAGTAGTATATACCCCTTGTGTGCTTCCCCCAGTAGTGTATAGACGCCTGTGTGTTCCCCTACTTATATATAGACCCCCTGTGTGCTGTCCCAGTTGTATATAAACCCCTGTATGCTGCCCCCAGTCGTATATACCCTGTGTGCTGCCCCCAGTTACATATAACCCATGTGTGCTCCCCCACTAGTATATAGCCCCCCTGTGTGCTCCCCCACTTGTATATAGCTCCCCTGTGTGCTCCCTCAGTGGTATATAGCCCCCCTGTGTGCTCCCCCACTTGGATATAGACCTCCTGTGTGCTCCCCCACTTGGATATAGCCCCCCTGTGTGCTCCCCCACTTGGATATAGACCCCTGTGTGCTCCTCCAGTAGTATATAAACCCCCTGTGTGGTTCCCTTAGTAGTATATAGACCCCCTGTGTGCTCCACCAGTATTATATAGATCCCTGTGTGCTCCACCAGTAGTATATAGTTCACTGTGTGCTCCTCCAGCAGTATATAGACCCCTTGTGTGCTGCCCCCAGTTATATATAGACCCCCTGTGTGCTCCCCCAGTTATATATAGACCCCCTGTGTGCTCCCCGTTATATATAGACCCCCTGTGAGCTGCCCCCAGTAGTATATAGACCCCCTGTGAGCTGCCCCCAGTAGTATATAGACCACCTGTGTCCGGGCGTCTCCTCTTCTCTTCACTCTTGTGGCCGCAAGGGTTTTCCCTGCGGTCACAAGAGGCCGCGCTCACCTTTTCCTGGCGCCGATGCTCCAGTGATGTCACTGCAGCACTGACACCACAAGGACAGAGCGGCCACTTGTGACCGCAGGAAAAACACTTCCTGCGGCCACAAGAGTGACTGACAGGAAGGGAGCCAATGTCTCCTGCCCTGTCAGTGCTGCTGCTGCATGTAACTGTGAGCGCTCATTATGAGTGCTCATAGTTACAGTTCAGATCACAGCAGCGAGCGGGGCAGCGGCCCTGTCTAGCGGTCTTGAGCACAAGAGAAGAGCGGGGCGTGGGGCCCCCCCTGGATGTTGGGGGCCCCAAGCGATTGCTTGAGGTGCTTGGTGCCAAAGACCGCTACTGTATATGGAAGCCAATCAGTTGCCATGGCAGCAAAAAGTTTTTAAAGATTAAAAATGAAAAAAGACACTTCGTGTAAAAACTTGCCCCCATTCCGATCGTGGCGGCTGCCGTATAACTGCATCTACTTTTACCTTGCGTTTTTGCATCTGTTTTTTCCCCATTGTTAGACAGCAAATCCTGTGAGCGTGGGCTTTTTTATCCTTTACTTGTATACTGTAGCTGACCGAATGTATGTGCTCTAGAGATACAACAAGCCAAGTATGATGTAAGTATATGCGTCACCCCCTGATCATCTCTCTGATGGATCAGACTCATTTCGTTTCTAGCGCTATAGATATTACAACTTGCTGTAACTCTCGGCAGCCGATTGGAATTTCATATATGAGGAATTTTATCCATTGATAATAACATTGATAATGCTTAGAAGTCAAATGTGTCTTTGTCCCCCTCCATCTCCCCATTCTCTGAATCTGACCCCTCTCTCCATGTTTGTATCTGTAATCATTATAGTAAAGGTTGATCTCCATGTTCTGCAGGTATTGGTGTCTGTCCAGTCCCTGATCCTTGTATCTGAACCATACTTTAATGAGCCAGGATATGAGAGGTCACGAGGCACCCCAAGTGGCACGCAGAGCTCCAGAGAATACGATGGGAATATCAGACAGGCCACAGTCAAGTGGGCCATGCTAGAACAAATTAGGAATCCTTCACCGTGTTTTAAAGAGGTAAGTGTCCAGTGCTTAATGTACGACGGATTGGGATTAAGATTGCAGAGCAGCTACCTATGTTAGTCATACCCTGACAACTACTACTATGAAGGCAGTATTTGTTTCCATTGCCTTCAAGTGGTCAACAAGATTCTGGTTAGTATAAGAATGAAGTGGTTTGATGCAGCGGAGGTGGTCGTGTAGTTCTCAGTGCACCAATCCACCAGCTCCTGCAGCACGCCCACTATAAATAATGTCACTGACAAGGAGGCGGATTGGTGCACTGATCCACCAGCTCCTGCAGCACGCCCACTATAAATAATGTCACTGACAAGGAGGTGGATTGGTGCACTGATCCACCAGCTCCTGCAGCACGCCCACTATAAATAATGTCACTGACAAGGAGGCGGATTGGTGCACTGATCCACCAGCTCCTGCAGCACGCCCACTATAAATAATGTCACTGACAAGGAGGCGGATTGGTGCACTGATCCACCAGCTCCTGCAGCATGCCCACTATGAATAACGTCCCTCATAAGGAGGTGGATTGGTGCACTGATCCACCAGCTCCTGCAGCACGCCCACTATAAATGTCACTGACAAGGAGGTGGATTGGTGCACTGATCCACCAGCTCCTGCAGCACGCCCACTATAAATAACGTCCCTCATAAGGAGGTGGATTAGTGCACTGATCCACCAGCTTCTGCAGCACGCCCACTATAAATAACGTCACTCATAAGGAGGCGGATTAGTGCACCAATCCACGAGCTCCTGCAGCACGCCCACTATAAATAATGTCACTGACAAGGAGGTGGATTGGTGCACTGATCCACCAGCTCCTGTAACATGCCCACTATAAATAACGTCCCTCATAAGGAGGTGGATTGGTGCACTGATCCACCAGCTCCAGCAGCATGCCCACTATAAATAACGTCCCTCATAAGGAGGCGGATTGGTGCACTGATCCACCAGCTCCTGTAACATGCCCACTATAAATAACGTCCCTCATAAGGAGGTGGATTGGTGCACTGATCCACCAGCTCCTGCAGCATGCCCACTATAAATAATGTCACTGACAAGGAGGTGGATTGGTGCACTGATCCACCAGCTCCTGCAGCATGCCCACTATAAATAATGTCACTGACAAGGAGGTGGATTGGTGCACTGATCCACCAGCTCCTGCAGCATGCCCACTATGAATAATGTCACTGACAAGGAGGCGGATTGGTGCACTGATCCACCAGCTCCTGTAACATGCCCACTATAAATAACGTCCCTCATAAGGAGGTGGATTGGTGCACTGAGGGCTACTGGGCAATCACATTTACATATTAAGAAAAATAAAGTTTTATTATTAATAGAGAGCATGACCATCCCTTTACTTAGAAGGTCTGCCGCCCTATTAGAATCTAGCAGCGGGTTTGGTCTGCCTGACCTTCTGCTGGATTCAGTTTTAACCTCTTTACAGCTAAGAAGGCAGTTTTGTAAAAAAGTAATGTTGCATGTCACTAAAACCTTGGCTATACTACTTCAACCATGGTGACCCACAACTGCTTTACAGGGGGTTTTATGGGGTAAAATAAAATTCTTAACATCCGGATGCTATTTTCTATTTAATGCAGCATTTAAAGAGTTAAATGGACTGGTAGTGATCTTTCGGAATTTAATTGTACCTGAGGAAGTTGGATGCAGCCCTAGGGAGTCTGGGAGAACATGGAATAGCCTATGGCCTACGACTGTATCCAACTTTTTCAGTCAGTGGTATTCTGTCATCTGCCATCTGTCAATCACCGCGCGGCCAGTGGGGTCACAATGGGAGCCTGGCTGTATTTAGTATAGGATTCTGTGGGAAATACACCCCACTGGTGACATGGATGGAGGTCATTCTGCATTGAGAAACATCACTGATGGCAGGGAGACCAGCTAAAGATAACACAGCTGTCTGCTGGTTAAAGCACTCAATGTAGCGACATCCTAGGTGCATTGCTCCCTGGAAAATATGAATATGCAAGAAAGAGCCTGTGGAGCCTCATTTAGGAGTCTCGAAACACAGGACTTCACTGCATTGAGCGCTTTCACCGGCAGTGTTGTCGTTTGGCTGGTCTCCCTGAGATCAGCAATCTGTTTCTCTTATGGCTCTACTAGGCATTGCTCCCAACTAGCCAGAACCCTGCTCCACACTGATGAGGAGCAACACCCGAAACAGCTGTATGTGGATGGATATCTGGCCTTGGTTTTTCCCTTGTCATTATATTGACTTATAGGGCCACTAAATTTGGTGGTTTCCCTACAGGAGCCGCCCCTTGGCTGGGTCCTTCCCGGAGGGATATCTGGCTAGTCCTGGGTTTCGAGATTTTTAAATGAGGCATTGCGGGTTCTTCTGTTTTTTTTTTTTTTTTGTTTTGTTTTGTTTTTTGTTTTTTTTTGCTTCTGCATTGAGGGCTTAAAGTAACTTGTCATTGTATGTGGGACCTTATTGAGGACAAATCTGCATTCACCAGATTCAGTGTTAACGTGGGGAAAATGGCAACTATTTGTTTACAGTCAACCTCTTCAAGGTGAACATATGAAATCTGTCATCTGAATGATCTTTCATCCAACATTTATCATCCAGAGCAGCCAGAAATCCTCACATTCGGTGTATACCGCCAGTCGTGTAAGTTTTTCTAATAGGAAGGATAGTGAGCCGCTGCCTTATACCGCTCTAGGGCTTTATAGCGTCCTTGGACACAACCGGATCATATTGCCTCGTAAGGCTTTGATTTTCCTTACTGCAATGTAATAGAAGAAACTATATACGTCACCGCGCTCCCCTACCTGTCATATGAACCTCTAGGAATGGCTTGTGCTATAGATGCCGCATTTAGATTTTACAAATGTGTTGACATTTTCGCCCGGACTCTTAATTCCTGCTTGTGGACCCATAAAATGGGAATGACGCTAATGTGGTCTAAAAATAGACATTGGGAGGTATTAAATGACCTTTAGGGTTAACGCAATCAAGACTGAATTGGCGGAACCATTCCATATAGCCCCAAGGCTGTGCGGCCCTCCCCAGAGTAGTAGCGGCAGAGGTAGCAGGAGAACATCGAAAGCCCATTGCACTTAGCGGATAATGAGGTGTGAATGTGCCCAGCAGATTACAGTCTCGTGAAGCCGCGTTGTGTTTGTTGTTGTCAGCATGTAAATGTGGAGTGAGGAGGCCAGCGCCGTCACGTCACTTTGTTTTGTTGCCATCTGTACTACTGGTTGTCTTAATAACTTGTACAAGTAGGGCTGACACCCGGCCTCTCCCTTAGAAAGGTGGAGGAGTGAGATAAATCCCGATGGATGTGGCCCGGTGCTGAGGCTATAGCTCACTGCGAGCAGATAATCACTCTTACAAAGTGCTCGTCTCCCCAGCTATCAGCTCCATTGGATGGGAATACACGTTGCTGAATGCAGAAGCGCGGGCTTCACCAGGCAGACATTAAATTACACCACATCCCCCAAAGGAAATATTCTTTTGACTGCTGGATAACAATTTTATTTCACAAATTTGTCAGGTGTTCGCGAAAATTCATATATTCGCAATAAAAAGGGACGTTGCTATTTTTCTTTGTTACACACAGTCCCGTTTTATGGTTTTCTCGAGTTCTTTAGCCGACATCTTTATTTGCAGCTGTGCACTCAAAGACAATGATCCGCCGCCCTTAATGACGAGGAGAGCGATGGTTCGGCTCCAGAAATAGCCATTGAAGGCGTACCCTTAATAATAATCTCGACAAAAGTAATTAAAGGTCTGGTTTGGAGCATGTTTAAAGGGAACCAATCAGCACATTGGGCTCCCAGAATCGCTGCACGCACCTGACAGACAGCTCTCCGGTGGTGGCGGGGGATCCGGGGTTTGCAGAGTTCATGTGCGGTAAAATGCATTTTAATACCGCATGCCAGGCAGGGGGAGAGCTGTGAAAAAGCAGTAAACTGCTAATATTACTGAAATGGCTCTGAGGATGAAGGTAATAAATGTCTCCTTATCCTCAGCACCCGTGCACTATAGGGAGATACCAGCAGGTTAGATTCTTCTGTCCTACTGATAGTTTCCAAGATTCAGAATTAATGTTTTAGGAATTAAAATAAAATTCCACACCTTGTTGGCAGCGTTATGCCTATTGCTGAGCTTGATCGGGCAATACTCAAGGAATAAAAGATCTACATAAAGAATCCCAACATTTTTAGATGCTAATAGTTTTTGGCTGGTGATGGGATTAGAGCTTGCACCTGCAGATAACCGGCCATGACACCAGAACACAAAGACTTGATGTAGACTTCCCAATGATGTAGACCATATGTGCTGCTCCTAAACGCCAGATCTCTTGCCTCGCTTTGGTCCCGTATCTACAGAGGAGCGGCCATAACAGCGAGTTCCATTGCTTTCTAATATCCATGTCATGTCTCCCTGCCGCCTGTCAGTGGCAGTAAGTATGCGGTGATGCTGCTTCTCCTGCCCCTTCCTCGCTCTTATCCGGATGGTTTACAGCCCGACTCACTATCTGATTTTGTTCCTCCTCACTTCTATGTAAATGTGGTCGCAGGAAACCTAAGATTTGCTGCATGTGATGGGCCCGGCGGAGCGGATGCAATGGATCTTTTATTTTATGATTCAAATTAAGATAACAGGTCGTAGTTTTTATTTATCCGCTCTGCCTATAGTAAATGTTAGTGATTATGCTACAACCAAAGTTAGTTTGACACAAGCAATAAATTTTCCTGGGCAATTTCACGTGTCAAATTGAGTGTAAAGGTGCGTGAGTGTCAGACGTCCCAGGTTTATATCTTCCCGGAGGTATAATTAATAACTTCTTGCCCCTCTTCCAAGAAAGAGCTCAACCAAGAAAATTGAAATATGAAATATTACTACTCTGGTTAAAAATAAAACGGGATGTTAAACCTGTTAGACGTGGTATGACCGGCCGGGAAAAATGGCACCTATCTCACCCCATGTTGTCTGTCAAAGGGGGTGGGAGGGAGAAGGAGAGGGCTGATTTATAATCCTCCGACATCAGTGGATGGTAATTGAAGTCATTTCTGCTGAACGTATTAGTGGCTAGCATATTCCTCTATAATGGAGAGCGAGGATGACTTATCACTGGCAGAACAATTAGCAGAAAATAGTTCAAAGCAGTTGGGTGAACTCCATACATAAAGACATCCTAATCGCTGCCAATAAAATATAATGAAGAGAAGCTGGGTAACATCTGTGAGATCTCATCCAACCAATGGAGAGAAGACTTCGCAAATAATAGAAATCCGGATAACATCTGTGAGATCTAATCCAACCAATGGAGAGAAGACTTTGCAAATAATAAAATCCGGGTAACATCTGTGAGATCTCATCCAACCAATGGAGAGAAGACTCCGCAAATAATAAAATCCGGGTAACATCTGTGAGATCTCATCCAACCAATTGAGAGAAGACTCCGCAAATAATAGGAAGCCGGGTAACATCTGTGAGATCTCATCCAACCAATGGAGAGAAGACTCCGCAAATAATAGGAAGCCGGGTAACATCTGTGAGATTTCATCCAACCAATTGAGAGAAGACTCCGCAAATAATAGGAAGCCGGGTAACATCTGTGAGATCTCATCCAACCAATGGAGAGAAGACTCCGCAAATAATAGGAAGCCGGGTAACATCTGTGAGATCTCATCCAACCAATGGAGAGAAGACTCCGCAAATAGGAAGCCGGGTAACATTTGTCAGATCTCATCCAACCAATGGAGAGAAGACTCCGCAAATAATAGAAAGCCGGGTAACATCTGTGAGATCTCATCCAACCAATGGAGAGAAGACTCCGCAAATAATAGAAATCCGGATAACATCTGTGAGATCTCATCCAACCATTAGAGAGAAGACTCCGCAAATAGGAAGCCGGGTAACATTTGTCAGATCTCATCCAACCAATGGAGAGAAGACTCCGCAAATAATAGAAAGCCGGGTAACATCTGTGAGATCTCATCCAACCAATGGAGAGAAGACTCCGCAAATAATAGAAATCCGGATAACATCTGTGAGATCTCATCCAACCATTAGAGAGAAGACTCCGCAAATAATAGAAATCCGGGTAACATCTGTGAGATCTCATCCAACCAATGGAGAGAAGACTCCGCAAATAATAGGAAGCCGGGTAACATCTGTGAGATCTCATCCAACCAATGGAGAGAAGACTCCGCAAATAATAGAAATCCGGGTAACATCTGTGAGATCTCATCCAACCAATGGAGAGAAGACTCCGCAAATAGGAAGCCGGGTAACATTTGTCAGATCTCATCCAACCAATGGAGAGAAGACTTCTCACTTGGGTTTGATGCTTTTTACATTGTGTGTGCAGAAAGGATAGCCTGGTGGCTCAGTGGGTAGCACAGAAAAGAGGAGAAATCTCAGTCTTTCCTGTATGACCTGTTCTCTCTTTATAGTCTGTCCCTGGCTTTAGCTTCAATAATCTGTCAGATAAATCTCTGTCAACACAAAACTCCAACGACTCAGAAACTAAGTGCCGGGCCATGCGCAGTACTATACCTTGAGAAAGAAGTGTAAGTACCAACTCATGCGCACTACAACCACGAACGAGAGCAACTGGACACTAAGTACTATGTCATGCGCACTTTGACTTCGCGAACTAGCGGCTAAGTCGCTGATCATGCGCACACTGACTACGCGAACCAACAGCTAAGTCCGCGCGCATGCGCTAGAAACGTCCCGACCGGTTTTTGAAAAGTTGCGCCAAAACATCATGACCATCATCAAGTTCCGCCCCCTTCTTTCCCCTCCCACTTAGCCCCACACCTATCACATTCACACACATGACGATCCACTGTGAGGTGGATGGAAACCAGAAAGCATATAAGGCAGCCTAACCCCGCCCACAGTGCCGTGACTTTGAGAAAGCCGGAGTGTCCGGCGAAACATGTCAGCTACACGGACAGTATTTTAATTATTGCACCTCTAAAAATGGCAATGGCTCCATGTATGTAGACCAGCAGAATTAGAAGGGAAGAGCGTATATATTAAATCCCTCAGGGCACAGCAGTACTCTGCTGTTATAGTGCACTCCTGCCCGGCTGGGCTTAGGATATAGCTCCAACAGACTAGGAGCATACAGGAATTGCACTCTTTTACACACAAATACCCCGGCTGGGGAAGTGTGAGTCTGACAATACTGGAAGCCAACCATGAACAGAGACAGTGTCGGCCGACACCATTGTACAGTGGCATAGAGGCAGTGATATTTTAAAATTTGCACAATAAGGTGAATTCTTTCTGTTTTAAACTGAACAATAAAAGTTATATGTTAGCCTATAGGTAAAACCGGGTATTACCTGAGTCACCCTCAGGATAGAGTCTAAAGATACGATATGCCTTATTTTTCCATGAAGAATTATTCACACTACTTGTAGAACAAAAAAGGAACATTTATTATATACTGTCCAGTAGTTGTCATTCCAAACCTGAATAACCAGACAACCCACCCCCGACCACCTCCCCATTCCCCCCCCAGAGCCTCCCCCTTTCCTTTCGGTAGGGGTCTTACTTTTCCTTATCTTAAGCTTTCCTGTAAATCCTCCACGATGCCTTATTTTCAGGGAAACAGGGTAGGTTTTCACCTGGGAGGGTTTTCTTGACTCTGAATAGCCCTAAATGGTATTTTAGAATACGTTTTCTAAACCAAACAATCCCTTTAAAAGCAGTATTCCACCTAGAAGGGTTAATTATCCATGTTAAGTGCTAGCTCGATGGGGGTTCAGTCTCTGGAGCCTCCTACTTGCTCTAATGGGTTGGTATTGGAGAGCTTGATAAATTCCCATAATCTAGAAAGTTCTACCTGCAATGATTCAGTGGCTGTTTCTATTATGCAGTGATTGAGTGACTCCAGTGCAGAGGATAGCCACGTCTTACAGTTTATCTGTTCTCCCCGGGTTTTACGCTTCTCTGGTCCAGTTGCGTGCCTCGGTCACTGTCCCTGAGAAAATTGGATTCCTATTCCCATAGAGACTGATGCGTGTGGGTTTGATGTGTGCACGGCTCTACCAAGTCACACGTCTGCCTCCCGAACATACAAAGTACATCTCTGTAGTGATCTGTATTCTAGCCGCAGGCTAGGCATTGATCGCTTACTATGTGTAGCTGGAGCCCAGATCCCAGGGGTCGGCGGACACATGCTCTGCATTGATAGTCGGTGCTGTTGTGACAGTCTATTCAGGCCGTGATGACCTGTAAACGCTTTCTTCCACACTGAGTGCAGCGCTCTGACGCCGTTCTCCAGAGACGAGATGAGTCTCTGCTTCCAGATATTTCCTCATTCTCTCCATCCTGCTTCCCGCAATCACATAACCCTTCTATTTTACTTCTCTTGTCAGGTCTGACTTTGGAAAGGGCGCACATTTATTCCAGGGATCTAAAAATAAGTCGTCTCTCTGCTGATTTATGTCCAGAATAATTATAAGGGTCACTACTCAGCATTACACTCAGACATGCGTCTCTCTTTTATTAGTACATACAGACAAGGAGAGAACATGGCTCGCTTTTCTCTCAGATATTTACAAGTCTGTTAGATCATCGACAAGAAGGACATGAAAGAGTATGAAGTCCTTTGTATCGGTAAGAAGTGACCTCTGATGTACTTTACGGGAGGTCACATCAACACCTGCATGATGATTGGCTGCTAGAGAGGATCCTGTACATCTTAGTCTGGCCGCTGGTTCTTCAGTTGATCGCTAGTAGAGCTGAGCAAACTTTGAGCACGCACTGGAGCATGCAGAATTTGATTAACAATGGAACCTATGCCGCCTTCGGGAGTCCTGGAGCTCCATACAGCCCCCGGGAGTCCTGGAGCTCCATACAGCCCCCGGGAGTCCTGGAGCTCCATACAGCCCCCGGGAGTCCTGGAGCTCCATACAGCCCTCGGGAGTCCTGGAGCTCCATACAGCCCTCGGGAGTCCTGGAGCTCCATACAGCCCTCGGGAGTCCTGGAGCTCCATACCGCCCTCGGGAATCCTGGAGCTCCAAACCGCCCTCGGGAGTCCTGGAGCTCCATACCGCCCTCGGGAGTCCTGGAGCTCCATACCGCCCTCGGGAGTCCTGGAGCTCCATACCGCCCTCGGGAGTCCTGGAGCTCCATACCGCCCTCGGGAGTCCTGGAGCTCCGTACCGCCCTCGGGAGTCCTGGAGCTCCGTACCGCCCTCGGGAGTCCTGGAGCTCCGTACCGCCCTCGGGAGTCCTGGAGCTCCGTACCGCCCTCGGGAGTCCTGGAGCTCCGTACCGCCCTCGGGAGTCCTGGAGCTCCGTACAGCCCTCGGGAGTCCTGGAGCTCCGTACCGCCCTCGGGAGTCCTGGAGCTCCGTACCGCCCTCGGGAGTCCTGGAGCTCCGTACCGCCCTCGGGAGTCCTGGAGCTCCGTACCGCCCTCGGGAGTCCTGGAGCTCCGTACCGCCCTCGGGAGTCCTGGAGCTCCGTACCGCCCTCGGGAGTCCTGGAGCTCCGTACCGCCCTCGGGAGTCCTGGAGCTCCGTACCGCCCTCGGGAGTCCTGGAGCTCCGTACCGCCCTCGGGAGTCCTGGAGCTCCGTACCGCCCTCGGGAGTCCTGGAGCTCCGTACCGCCCTCGGGAGTCCTGGAGCTCCGTACCGCCCTCGGGAGTCCTGGAGCTCCGTACCGCCCTCGGGAGTCCTGGAGCTCCGTACCGCCCTCGGGAGTCCTGGAGCTCCGTACCGCCCTCGGGAGTCCTGGAGCTCCGTACCGCCCTCGGGAGTCCTGGAGCTCCGTACCGCCCTCGGGAGTCCTGGAGCTCCGTACCGCCCTCGGGAGTCCAACTTCAGCCACCACTGAATATTACAGGTCCTAGGTAGTGGATCTCTAGAGGTTAGGCATCGATTCAGGATGTGGATATAGTTGGAGGCTGGGAGAAATGTTTGCCCTATTTTGATCAATTGCCATTTGCCTCATAAGGGATTTTTTTTTCTGATTTTCTTTTGGATCAACACTGTTTCAGTTAAACTTACGTGCTTGTCTCTCTTCAGCTCTCTAACTATGCATGTAACCATGTAACCTGATCAGAGCTGGGTATGCTGCAATCTATTCTGTCCTCACACAGTAACGTAAAATTCAGACCACAGCCCTGCAAATATAGCATATAGCATGTCTGTTAGTGACCGCAAATATTTGCTCCATTTCCCAAATCTATGCTTTCAGCTTTGAGTCCTACAAGGTAGAAGTAGATGTTTGGTAAAATGGACAAACGTGATTAAAAGTAGACAACATTCACTGTATTAAAATTAATGGCTACACCAAGGGACAGGTCATGGTACCTTTTGCCAGTATACCAGTAAGTACGGCTACATTATGGTACATTATGAGCCTAAGAAAGATAAGTGCCATATGCTGTAGATACAAGCCCGGTGAAAAGACTATAGCTCTTAAAGGGAACGTGTCACCTAAATTCAGATACTAAAACTCGTTCTTTTATTCTAATCTTATTCCATTTTCTGACTTTAATTTTTTTTTTATTTCACCTTTTGGGGGCGGCCGTCTTGCCTGAGTCGTTCTTAACAGCATTTAGTGACATGCTTTACAGCAAGACTCATGGACATAGACGACAATAGACCAATTCGGTCCCCTTGAGATAAATGTGAGACATTACTGAGCGCGCTCTGTGACCTGTGAAGAGGTCATTCCACAGGAAGCTGCTATTGTCTCCTCTATCAACTGGTGTCACATGACGCTGCAATGCTGTACAGATCACTTTACAGCAGCATCTTTTTTTTTTTTTTTTTACCACTGACACAACAGGAAGTCTCAGCTTAGTTTAAGCCCCAGTGGTTAGAATGAGAACTGCAAGATATCAGGATTATTATATAATACAAATAGAAAAGTGGAAAATTAGGAAAAATGTCACCAAATCTTTACAAAATATGTTTACCATAAAACCATTATTAATACAATCCGTCATTTTCTGATGACACTGTCCCTTTAAGGAGAAGTAAAGTGCCCGATACAGCTGCTAGGATACTGTGTAGTGTTGTGAGATCTCTGCGGCCATTGGAGACCGTGTTGCAGAGTGTTTCTCTTCCTCTTGTTTACTGTCGGTATTTAGCTCGGACTTTACATTCCAGTCATGTTCCGGTTGTGTATCGGAGCAGAGGTTGCCGTGTTTTTCAATGTTCCAGGTTAATGGGATGTTCTTGTGGCGCAGTCCTCAGCCTTCCCGCCACAGACAAATTCCTCTGAAATAGACTTTCATTTTTTTATCTCTTCCTTTTATTCCTCCTCGTAAAATAAAGCCGCACGCCATTAATTATAGCCGGGATTGTGTAATTGTTTTCATTGCGAGCCGTCACCCTGTGTCAAGGGTGAAGATGGGCGAATCTGTTCTTTCCGTAAACAAGTATCCCACCGCTTTAATTGGTGCCGCGATGGCAGAACGAGGCGCTGAGGTGATGGCTGCCGCTGCTCCCACCGCTCCCGCTTCATTGGGAGGAAATAGGAATTGATAGAAAGTTTCTGTACAGTTTCAGCTAGAAAGTTTTTCATGGATATAATATAAGAAGTGTTAGCCGAGGTGAGAAGTGCAGCGGAAATGAAGGGATTGTGGTGTATGTCGTGTTACCGCCTCGCTTTACATATATTGTTTCATCCCTCGAGTGCTCAGGAGTTTATAGATTCAGTAGGATTACAGGCCAGGAGGTCGCACTAGACAAACACACCACCAACCTCACCATGGGGGTCTCTGGAAACGTTGGATTTATTTGCAGATTACACAGGACTAATCATTTCTTTCACGTTGCAGGTGATTCATAAACACTTTTACTTGAAGCGAGCGGAGATCATGGCCCAGTGTGAGGACTGGATAGTAGATATTCAGCAGTTCAGCAGCGACAAACGTGTCGGCCGGACGATGTCCCACCATGCAGCCGCCCTAAAGGTGAGAGCTCTCTACCTTCTGTATGCGGTTAGATGGGAAAAAAGATTGACGTTTAAAGTGGAGCTGTCGTGAAATATATATATATATATAAATAAATACTTTGTGGTCACAAACAGTTTTGCAACATACTCGCTTTATTTTCTTTTTATTGTCCAAACTGTGGTCAATGACTGTTTTGGACTTTTCTTCCTTGAAAAAGAGAGACCAAAGTCCCAGTCCTTTGTGCACTCCCACAAGGGAAGACATTTATTCATCATGTAGCTTGTTTATGAACTGATGGCGATTAACTTAGGATAATTATATTATTAACTTTTGCTAATTCTATTCCCAGCTCTGCAGCTACCGGGAGACAGTGCTCTGTGTTATGTATAATGTCACTGTGCGCTTACAGAGGTTTTGGTGCTGTGTGATGGGAGAGGCGACTATACAGTGCAAGCACCCCCATGTTTCTCTGCTACTGAATGAGGATGTGCAGTATATATATATATCCTCTTTAACGTGAATGTACCACTAGGTACATCGTTTTGTTTTTTCTAACATGAACACTAGCCCAGCATAAAGCACTTTTTGAATTGCCGCCCAGCTCCCATGCACGGCACCGGTCCATCCCCGAGGACAAAACCTCCTCATCTCTGACGCAGCTCCATTAGAATCAATGGAGCCGTGTTACAGAGGAGCTTCATGCCAGGCCGCTGCTCGGGAATAGACCAACACTGTGCACGGGAACCAGCGCTGGTCTGGTAATGTAATAGGAAAGTTGTACATTCACTTTAAGTTGTGGAATAGAATGAATAAACCCCATTGGCCGTAAAGTTGTCCAAGTAATTTCCTTTAAGGACTTGTGTAAGTCACTCTCAGAATTTTTTCTTGCATGATCAGCACGTTGTATTACCTGTTGATGCCAGGACGTCCCTGGGGCTCCAGTGAGTACGTTCTGCGTACACAGCGACTTCCATGCAGCACTGTGCTTTGTGGCTCTTGAGAGAACAATTTATTACAATGACATGCTGACCATACTTTTCCTTCTGCTTTGTGTGCAGCGACATACGGCTCAGCTCCGAGAAGAGCTCTTAAAGCTCCAGTGCCCCGAAGGCTTGGACCCAGATGCTGAGGAGTCTACAGAAAAATGCCTAGCCACAGCGAGCTGCGAGGAGGCGTCATTGCACGAACAGGTCAAACCCAGCAGCAGTAAAGACAACCCGGGTGACTTCAAATTCTGAGCTGCGTTGGCATGGACTTTCCACCCAGGCTTTGAAGCACAGCCAAATCTGTCCATACTTGTATGTAAGAAGCGAATTATGTCATAGTTAATGAAGCTAAAACTATTCTATGCCCTTAAGGTTATACAGATTAATTCAAGATGATCTTTTACCTGTAAAAGAGTGTAAACTTTTTTTTGTGCTTTTATTTTTCAATTGTGAGAACCACTGATTGGTCTGTTTAGCAAATGTAACAAGAAACTGGTGAAATCACTGAAATAAGGGAACTGTTCCTTACGAAAGAATGTTTACTGAATGTTTTTTTTTTTTGTTTTGTTTTTTTACAGATAGATTGAGGGCCTTGTAACAAAGAATATATATTGGTCATTCTTATTACTATAACTATTTAAAGTCTGCAGATTTTCACAGAATTTGATAGGTTTTGGCCATACCTTCATTCTCGGTTCTTTTGATTTCTACAGAAATGCTCCCGCATTCTTCAATAAACTTTAAACCCACCTGCTCCCTAATAAATAAACTTACTGGTACATTTTTCTTTTTTTAAAGAATAAATCTACTATGGAAAAAGACCCTAGAACTGGAGACTTGCTCTTGTTGGACTGAATTTATCACAGTCTGTTTCATTTGATGCACATGAAATAAACAGACATGGTTTTACCTTCAGTTCCTGTTCAATTCTAGATACATCCCTGTATGTTTCTGTGTATGTGTCACCACACGCACATGAGTTATCACTGGCTTTGTGGTTCCAAGCGTCACTAATAAGTAATACAAACGTAGTCACCTTATTATGTTAAGAAGGAATTCATGGAGTATATGCTGTAAAAACCGCCATCGTACAGGATGATTATATGAATATACAGGGTAGGGGACAAGTTAGAGATCACAGGGGGTCCCTTTATTAATGTATCTGCCCCTGCTTCTTTGTTATGAATAAAGCCCTGGGTACAACATTTAACCTGTGCCTCTATTCATTCCTATGGAGGTGCCGGAGAGAGAGACGAGTTTGGCACTCTTTCAGTTTACCCTGCTTTTTTCGGCAACTCTATTCATTCCTATGGAACTGCCGGAGAAAGCGGAGTACATTGAACTTTCCAACACCTTTATAACAATGAATAGAGCCGCAGGTCACATGCCACCGTACCCATGGCTCTATTCATAACTTAGAAACTGGGGGCCGATACAGAGATCGCCAAGGGGTACGGAGGTCAGACCCCCCATGATCTCTCTTCACTTTGACGTCTTTGTATATTTTTTGGGCTTGGATCTAGGGGGCCAAGAGACTACTCATAGATGTCAGTTATGAAACTCATTTATCATAATATAAAAGATGTCTTATTGATTATACAGCTTCTTATATTATAAGCCAAGCCTGAAGATCGTCTGATTACTTCCAAGACATTACTTTAAATATAATAGTCCCCATCAACTGATTTTGCAAGATTTTACTAGACTTTGCCACCCCACCCCTTGCCACACGCTTTGTTTCATTGGTGTAAAGTGTCATTTAGGTGGGGCTTAATGCTGGGGAATGGAGGGCTAACTGCAGTGAAGCCCCGCCTAGTTGACACTCCACCAATGAAATGAAGCGAGAAAGAAGACCCAGACAAGTGTTATACAGGTATATATTGAACGTGGAGCCTCTCAGCTTGTGGAGGGTGCGGAGAACCCCACATAGAGTACAGGGGATGTCTGGGTGGAAAGATCTAGTAGAAAACCCCACAATGGTCATTGATATAATACATTAAGTTACTGAAAATAAGCTAATGAAACTCAGACATTGCCTGTAATTTGGGATTCAACAGAAAAATATAAAACGCAGCCTGGACTAAAATAATGGTGAAACTTATCTTGTTGCACAACACTCTGAGACGATCGCAGCAAACAGAGGGTTTCTGTAACTGTAAATGAGACGTCTGTCCTTGCCCCCCGGTATTGTGGCTTCCTCCTCCTGAGCAGACTGCTCCAGCTCTCTAAGGTCTGAAGCCGCCATCTCAGGACTGTAGGTTTTAGCTGCTTAATGTTTGTTCAATAGGATTTAGATCCGTTCTCATAGAAATCCACTACAGGATAGTCCAGTGTCTCGCTCTTAGCCATTCTTGGATGTTTTTAGCTGTACATTTTAAAGTAAATCTACCATCAGGTACATCGCTTTGTTTTTTTACATTAATGGATTGACGCCATCGCGGATCGTATTATAAACCGTCACACAGTTTCCGTGCACTGCGACGCTCTGTTCCCAAGGCCTGACACAGCCCTGGGGGCCCCCAGTGTGACCAAACCCATTGATTCTAATAAAGCTGCGTCACGGAGGGAAGATGATATCACTGCGCGCCAAAACCAAGCAGGAGACCAAACACACAAGCTAAATGGCCCATTATAGTTTTTGTTTCTAGTTTTTGCTCACACATATTGATGCCAAATACAAAGCTAAGTGCAGCAGTGTGAAAGGGGCCTCAAAGTGCTGACAAGTGGATTGCAGAATTCACTGTGTATTAGATTGGATTTCTACTATATGTGAATAAACTTCTATTGCTGCATATCGGTGAAGTACAAACAGCGCGATTCTGGAGCGGATCTATCACTTCACCGGAAAAGATTTCCACTTGCTTGTATCTCCTATCCATGGGCATCTCCAGAACACACAGTGCTGAACATACCCCCCCCCCCCCCAAATAATGGACGGGATGTGGAGAGGAAAAAAGGATGATTGAAAGTCCACGGCATGTGTTTTTCTGCACAATTCATATTTTCTGCTACATGTGAAAGGGATTAAAAATCGCAGGACTGGATCCGGCTTTTCACTGCACCAAGAGAGAAGCGGCAGTCAGAAGGCAACCGGGGAGAAGCGGCAGTCAGAAGGCAACCGGGGAGAAGCGGCAGTCAGAAGGCAACCGGGGAGAAGCGGCAGTCAGAAGGCAACCGGGGAGAAGCGGCAGTCAGAAGGCAACCGGGGAGAAGCGGCAGTCAGAAGGCAACCGGGGAGAAGCGGCAGTCAGAAGGCAACCGGGGAGAAGCGGCAGTCAGAAGGCAACCGGGGAGAAGCGGCAGTCAGAACGCAACCGGGGAGAAGCGGCAGTCCGTTATAAGGCAGCTGGGGAGGAGCAGCAGTCAGTTACAAGGCAACCAGGGTGGAGCGGCACAGAGCTGCAGTCAGTTATAAGGCAGCTGGGGGAGGAGCGGCAGTCAGTTGGAAGGCAGCGGCTGATAAGGGGGATTGCAGAGATAAGGAAGTTCTTCATTTCATTGTTACAGGATTTTTGATCACCTCTAATTTATTTTGAAAGTGACCTGAACGTAAATTAACCATTCGTTGTCTTGTATCGTGCACCTAGGATCCTTAAATCTGTTTCTTGTTCGGATGCTAATCCAGGTGTAACTTCTCCAGCTGCCCAGGTATCCATGGTTCCTAGTAACCTGTCAGCTACATCGGCCGCCCCTTACTTACTGTTTTGTTACCATGCATCATTTCTAGTGACCTTTTATAATGTTGCTTCCCAGCCAGTTCATGTATTCATATTCACCCTACAGCAAATGTAGAAGAAGAAATCATGTATTAATTCAAATGGTCTTGGTGTATAGAACAGACTGATGTCTCACCAGCGAGCGCCGCCTTGAATCTTTATGAGAAGTCGGCCAATCTTTAAGAGATCTCACGTCTCACAAGAATGAGTTTTCTAATAAGCTGCTATTTTATAGACATTCACGGTTAGGGTATGTTCACACATCGCAACAATATGGGCATATGTCCGTTTTTCAATAATTATTGTTCACACATTGGATTTTGGTCAGTATTTGTAGCCTAAACCAGGAGCGGAACTGACAAGGCAAAATTTATACAGATTTGCACAGTTTCTATATACATACATTTGCACAGTTTAATATACATGTGATTTTTTTCCCACTCCTGGTTTTGGTTGAAAAAAGACTGACCAAAATACAGGCAGAAATACTATGATCGAACACTGCCTAAGGCTATGTTTACACGCTGTATAAGCAATGGCTGTTAATTAGCACTCAAAACAAGGGCCGTTGTTTGCATTTATTTCAAGATAACTTTGCCGTTTAGAGTGTGAATAATAGGCTGTATTCTGGAATTGCAGGCAGTCCCCGGGCTGTTTCCAAGATAGATTGAACGTAGCTTTTTCTACTGTTCGATCAAGCCTATTCATGCAATATCGCAACTTTTGTGATACTATATTCTATGTAAAACTGAAGTCCATTCACAAAGTGGTTTTTTAAGGCGCCCTTGAGTTAGCGGATCTCCACCTCTGTAAAGGCCCTATCACACAAAGCCATTATAGGATGTATTTTGGCCAATTATTGCTTTCTGTAAAGGCACCGATCACCCCGCACTTAATGGGGAACGGGAAGCAAGCGAGCGATGACCTGACTGATCCGTGCTCACTTGCCCGAAAGGCAATGTCGTTTCCAGATTATTATAGCCCAGGAAATAAGTGAATGTAATAAAATGTTATAAATTCTTCTATTCTCTTAGCAGAGGACGTTTTCCCTCTATGGGACGTGTAATAGGTGTATTTCTGTACTAGTGAACAAAACACATGGCAGACGCTTTCTGACTTGAAATTGCAGAAATAACTTTTCTGATTTTCTAAAATCTTAAGGCAGAACAAATCATTCAGTTTCCAGAAAATATAGCTATGACTGATTCTTCTTGATTATCAGATAAGTAATCTGGAAGGAAATCTTTTGGATTTATTTTAGTTTAGTCCTGGGAATGGCGGCCACCTAGTAATACTTACCTCCAGGAGAGAGAGAGAGTTCTTCACATTCTTTAGGGTCTTTGCCAAACAAATGAATTCCTCTCCAGCCTTGCAGCATAGACTTATATCCACCGCCCAGTACTACCTGCTCTCACAAACCTCTTCAGCATAGTTCTTAAGCCAAAGGAATAGCTTTGTTACCGTATTTCTTCCACTTGGCTTGCCAGCTGAAAAGCTGTTCATAAAGATAATAGTCATTCTGACAGTATTGCCCGCTCAGTCTCGTCAAGTCACCCTGGCCGTCTTACATAGTCACGGTTTCAGTGACAGCACGGAGAGGTTGCATCTTCACCCCATTTAGGAATTACAGTGCCGAAGTGTCACCTTGAATATTGTCAGGTAAGTGTGAGACCCTCCAGCAACAGATTCAGAAGTAGCCATCCCAGCAGCAATGATTTCTGGAGGTGGACAGAAGACTAATTACCTGGATGAATTTCTGCTTCTGAATGTGTAAATTTACAGCAGGTGGATTCTGGGAGGTTTTGTAGTGTTTGCATCCTCTTGTTGACCCAACAAATTGGGATATAAAATGCGCTGTAAACATACACACTGTGGCTAATGGCTGCAAAATTGTTACATTTAATCACAGAAAAATGCAACAACAAGATACAGACCCACCACAGGCATGAAAATAGTTAAAAGCAGCGGGTATTTGATCGGGAATCAAATGACGAAGGTTCAAGTTCGATCGAACCTGAAAATTCTAGATGTTCGATCATCTCTACTCAGCAGTAGAGTGTAAGTAACCTCTGGATTTTTACCTTTATCCTGCTCCAGAATGCAGACCAGGGTTGGAGTGGGACAAAAGAAATCAGCCCCGGCATGCAAACCACATCACCAGCCCACACAACAACATTAAAATGTAGTTTAGAATTTTGACATTGTATCAAGACGTAGAATGTTGGCATAGAATGTAGACATTAGACTGATGAGACTACAAGGTCTCATAGCTCCCGCTCTTTCTCATGCAAAGGTCCTTAAAGTGTGACTGTGGTTTGTAAAAACTTTTGACGTGTCATAGACCCGTAACGATCAAAACTTTTGACATGTCTCTGAGTGTTCACACCTGAACTGATAGGGAAAACGTGCGAGCAGAGGACCGTGCTGCAGCGCTCCCTGCTCTGGAAGAAAAAGAGGCAGGCTCATCAGAAGCCAATGAGATTAGTGAGGTCTTCTCCCAGCTCGTTCTCCCAATCGGTACGGGGCTGAAAACTCAGACCCAGACTGATCAAAACTTTTGACATGTCTCTATGACATATCATATGTTTTTACAAACTATAGTGACACTTTAAGATTCTAGTTGCTGATTGGCTCTGCTGAGCTAGTGCTCAAGAACTTTTAATGACATCATTACAGCTTCTAGCTGCTTATTAGTCTGTGTAGTTTGCACAAAATGGAAGTATTATACTTGATTCACTGGTTGGGAGGAGAAGAGGATCCACAAGGGCACAAGCCCATCTGGCATTTGCCAGAACTGCCAGATGGCCAGTCCTGATGCAGACACTGGACCTCTGTTGGGAGAGAGTACAAGGTTGCTACCTTAACAGTGGTCCCTGTATGGGTAGCAACTGGCCACACTCAGTAAGGTAAGAGGGCACAGGTCAGATGCAGATCAGGAACAATTCGACTTTACTATGGTAAAACTACAGTCTTGTATTAGTGTTTTAGCCTGCTCTGCTCCTCGCCTGCCAGGCAGTGATAGATGGAGGCGCAGACAGTGCGCTGGAGGGTAATAACCACAATAGTAAAAAATAATCAGTAAATACCATTCATGGTGACATTTATATTTGAACAACACTAATGTAAGGGCACGGTTCTGTAAGTTCAGTAGATAAATACGGTCGTCCATAGTTAGGACATACATCCTGGGGCAGATCTTTTCAGACTTTGGTAATAACCCTGGCACAACGCCTTCTGAATTTGGAGCCCAATTTGCTTTTGCCCAGGGCCACACTTTGTCCAAAACCAGCCCTGACCGCAATGTGTGTGTGTGTGTATATATATATATAATCAATGGAGACTCATAAATGAGTACTCCATTGGAATTTTTCACTGTTCTCCCTGAGTTCAGTGATTGTTGTGTTTTGTATATATATATATATATATATATATATACTGTGTATATATATACATATATATATATATATATATATATATATATATATATATATATATATATATATATATATATATATATATATATATAGTAGGGATCTTCCCGGGGGATGGTGTGTTTGGACACAGTTCAGACAGCAAACTTGGACTTATAAAAACAGCGGGGTGTTTATTAGCTGCATAAACAGTCCTCAACAGAAATGTAGCAATACCATGCTTTTCAGAACAAAACAAAACAAAAAGGTCCTTGCCCGTCTGGGCACTTACTAACACAGGTCTCCTATCTGACTCTTCAGTAGGCAGTATCACAGGGTATGAACAGGCCCCAGCGGCGGCAGTATTCGTTGCTCCCAGGAGATACAGCATGCAAGCTGTTCACCCCTGGCTGAGAGCAATCCCTTTCAGACTGACCAGAGCTTTTGCCTTCTCAGGCTGATTGGGATCAGAGCTCACCTGATCCCAAAACCCACACTGGATCGAGGGGGAGGGAATAGCAGATCCCACTACCAACCTATCCACCATTCCAGTAAATCCGGCCCGGAAAATTTAAAGAACAACAACTGACAGGTCTCTTCCAGATTTACCATCTCCCCATAAGCAGTAGTCTGGGTGAGATGTACCTCCCCTCGAGCACTTTTCCTGTGACATGTCCACATATCCCCCCCCCTCTTTTTCAGACCGGAGGGCTGAGCATTCTGTCCCCACAGACAGTGTACCCTTGATAGGGCGTCAGCATTTGCCTGTAACTTTCCTGGCCTGTGTTCCACTGTAAAATTAAAGTTTTGGAGGGATAGAAACCATCTAGTCACCCTCGCATTTTTCTCCTTGTTCAGCTTCATCCATGTTAGGGGGGCATGGTCTGTAACTAACTTGAATTTTCTACCCAGCAAGTAGTACCTCAGGGACTCTAGGGCCCATTTCACTGCCAGACATTCTCGCTCAACAATGGCGTAGTTTTTTTCGGCCGGGGATAGCTTCCTGCTTAAGTACATCACCGGAAGCTCCTCGCCATTCACAACCTGTGAGAGGACGGCACCTAACCCTGTATTAGAGGCATCTGTCTGTACCAGAAACTCTCGCCTAAAGTCAGGGGTAACTAGCACAGGCTGTTGGCACAGGGCAGATTTAAGGCTTTGAAAAGCCTTCTCGGCCTCTGGAGTCCATGTCACCATTGCGGACTTCGCACCCTTTGTCAGGTCAGTTAGTGGGGCCGCAACTGAGGCAAAGTTCGGTACAAACCTACGGTAATAGCCCGTAATACCCAGGAACGCTCTGACCTGTTTCTTTGTGAGGGGTTGAGGCCAATTCTGTATTGCCTCAATTTTATTTAGTTGTGGTTTCACTAACCCCCTCCCAATAATGTAGCCCAGGTATTTGGCCTCCTCTAAGGCTAGTGCACACTTCTCTGCATTGATGGTTAACCCCGCATCACTTATGGCATCTAACACCGCCTGGACCTTACAGAGGTGACTTTCCCAATCAGGGCTAAAAATGACCACATCATCGAGGTAGGCAGCAGAGTAATCACCATGTGGTCGCAGGATCAAGTCCATCAACCTCTGAAAAGTGGCAGGGGCTCCATGTAACCCGAATGGCATCACTACATATTGGAAGAGCCCATCAGGGGTGGAGAATGCAGTCTTCTCTCTAGCCTCAGGAGTGAGGGGGATCTGCCAGTAGCCCTTTGTGAGATCGAGGGTGGTTATGTACCTGGCATTACCCATTTTCTCAATCAACTCATCCACCCTGGGCATGGGGTACGCATCGAACTTGGAGATCTCATTTAACTTTCTAAAATCATTACAGAACCTCCAAGTTCCATTGGGCTTTGGGATTAACACAATCGGGCTGGACCACTCGCTCTGTGACACCTCAATGACTCCTAGGTCAAGCATACGTTTTACCTCGGCTGACACCGCCTCCCTCCGTGCTTCTGGTATCCTATAGGGCTTAAGGTTTACTCTGCTTCTAGGCTCAGTTTCAATATGATGGTGAATGAGATGCGTACGCCCTGGAAGGTCAGAAAACTTGTCTTTATTTTTCTGCAAAAACTCTTTAGTCTCCTGCTTCTGTGACACTGATAGGGTATCACCAATCTTGACCGGAGGGATTGGTTGTGACAAATGATTAACAAAGTTTGTCGCCACCAAGGATTCCCTGTCTTTCCAGGGTTTGATCAAGTTTATGTGATAAACTTGGAAAGGTTTCCTTCTACCTGGTTGGTGTACCTTGTAGTTTACCTCACTGACCTTCTCTACAATTTCATAGGGACCCTGCCACTTTGCTAAGAATTTACTTTCTACCTTGGGAACAAGTATGAGTACCCGGTCACCTGGGCTAAATGTCCTGATTCTCGCAGAACGATTGTAAATTCTACTTTGGCCCTCTTGCGCCCTCTGGAGGTGTTCCCTTACTAGGGGCATTACAGTGGCTATACGGTCCTGCATTTGTGCTACATGCTCTATAACACTCTTATATGGGGTGGACTCACTTTCCCATGTCTCTTTCGCTATATCCAACAAACCCCTAGGGTGACGACCATAGACTAATACGAAGGGAGAGAACCCTGTGGGGGCTTGGGGTACTTCCCTAATAGCAAACATCAGGTAAGGTAGTAAGTGATCCCAATCCCGACCATCTTTTTCCACTACTTTCTTTAACATATGTTTTAGGGTTTTATTAAACCTCTCCACTAATCCATCTGTCTGTGGGTGATATACAGAGGTACGTAGGTGGGAGATTTTAAACAGTTTGCATACATCCTGCATCACCTTTGACATAAACGGGGTACCTTGGTCGGTCAAGATTTCTTTGGGGATCCCCACCCTGGAAAACATATAAAACAACTCACGGGCAATTGTTTTAGACGCAGTGTTTCTTAGGGGTACAGCCTCAGGATAGCGGGTTGCGTAGTCTAAGACCACCAAAATGTACTGGTGTCCCCTTGCCGACTTTACAATGGGTCCCACCAAGTCCATTGCAATGCGGTCAAAAGGTTCCTCTATGATGGGGAGCGAAACCAAAGGACTGCGGAAATGCGACACTGGGGCGCTAAGCGGACATGTGGGGCACGACTCGCAGTAATTTTTTATGTCAGCATAAATCGCAGGCCAAAAAACCTCTGGAGGACTCTCTCCTGCGTTTTATCTGTCCCCAAGTGGCCCCCAAGGACATGATTATGGGCCATGTCGAGTACCTGACGCCGGTACGACTTAGGCACCAGAAGCTGTTCCACAACCTCATCATTAATCCTAGTGACTCTATAGAAGAGATCGTTAGTCACAGAAAAATGTGGAAACTTTTTCTCAGCTTCTGGTTCCTGAGGTCCCATTCATAACAGTGACCTGCTCTCTCGCATTTTTGAGAGTGGGGTCCTGCACCTGTGCAGTACCAAAATTATCCCTAGACACCTCTAAGTCTGGAACATTTTGCGCAGTGGGAGGAGCCTCTTCCTCACCAGCCAGGACCTGCAAAGGAAAAGCATTTTCATCCTGTACATTTTTATCATTTACCGTGGGTAATGCAATAGACTTAGGGGTCTCCTCACTCCTTTCAGGGGATTGTTGTTTTCCCCATAGAGCCCAGAACAATGGAAAATCACGCCCCAATATCACATTATGCATAAGGTTTTTAACCACACCCACTTCATATTGTACCGTGCCTAGTTCAGTCCCGCCATTAGCCAGTACTATAGGGTAAACCTTTGTATCACCATGTATGCATACCACACTCATATGTCTTTCTGGCACCAAGTCCCCAGTCACCAGGCTGGCATGCACCAAGGTGACAAGGCTTCCTGAGTCCAGCAACGCCTTAACAGGGAAGTCATTGACAGTAATGTGGCAGACTTGTGGTTCAGTCTCTAGTCCAGGAACTGCAACACATGACGGCTCCGCAAATAGCGACTGACGCCGGCTAGCGTCACACTCCATGGGCTCAGTGGTAAGAGGGCAATGGGCAGACACATGTCCCGTCTCATGGCATCTCCAGCACTGGATAGGGCCTGGTCTCCTTGGCAGGGAGTCCTTTTTAGGGCCACTTAGCCACCTGGGACCATCACCAGTCTTTTGCCCCTGAGACACCTCCTGAGCGCTCTTCCCTCTATCAGCACCCCTCCACACTCCCCCAATAGATGGAAGTCTCTTACCAGATGATGGCACAGATCTGGCACTCCGGGGAGGTGACGGTGCTGCAGGAACATCACGGAGGTAGTCCTCGGTCGCCTGGAACCTTTCCACAAGGCTGACGAGTTCGTCGGCACTCCTAGGGTCACCTTGTCCCACCAAGCGTTGCAGATCAGCAGGAAGTGCGTGGAGGTAGCGATCCATCACGACCCTCTCTAGGATCTGGGCAGGAGTAGAGGTGTCTGGCTCCAACCACTTTCTTGCCAAATGGATCAGGTCATACATCTGGGACCTCGCTGACTTGTCCAGACTGTAGCTCCAGTTGCGGACCCTCCGGGCACGGACAGCAGCAGTAACTCCTAGTCGGGCAAGTATCTCCGCTCTTAGCCGAGGATAGTCTTTGACCTCTTGCTCACTGAGGTCATAATAGGCCTTTTGAGGTTCGCCTGTTAAATAGGGAGCAATGACCTCTGCCCACTCAGTGGAGGGTAACTTCTTTCGCTCAGCCACCCGCTCAAAGACAGTTAAGTAGGCCTCAATATCATCATCAGCAGTCATCTTTTGCAGCGCTCGCTGCACAGCTCTTCTCACAGACAAGGTCTCTGGTGCGGCTGCGGCCACCAGCTGGGGATTAGCACCTGCAGACGCCTCCTGCTTCGCTATCAGCTGCTCAATAAGTCTCTGTTGCTGAGCCATTGCTTGCTGATGTGCAGCCATTGTCTGTTCATGGCGCAGGTTAGCGGCTGCCTGATCCTGTTTAGCGGCTGCCTGAGCCTGTTGTTGTGCGACCAACGCCTGTTGTTGCTGCAAACTCACTTGCATTAACTGCTTCATCATCTCCTCCATGTTGCTTGGCTGCTTTTGGAGTGAAGCAGCAGCCTTCACCCAAGACATAAGCCGCTGTAGCCAAGTTGATGCACACCGTTGCCCCTAGCAACCGTTTTGCCCGCTCCGCAGCACCAATTGTAGGGATCTTCCCGGGGGATGGTGTGTTTGGACACAGTTCAGACAGCAAACTTGGACTTATAAAAACAGCGGGGTGTTTATTAGCTGCATAAACAGTCCTCAACAGAAATGTAGCAATACCATGCTTTTCAGAACAAAACAAAACAAAAAGGTCCTTGCCCGTCTGGGCACTTACTAACACAGGTCTCCTATCGGACTCTTCAGTAGGCAGTATCACAGGGTATGAACAGGCCCCAGCGGCGGCAGTATTCGTTGCTCCCAGGAGATACAGCATGCAAGCTGTTCACCCCTGGCTGAGAGCAATCCCTTTCAGACTGACCAGAGCTTTTGCCTTCTCAGGCTGATTGGGATCAGAGCTCACCTGATCCCAAAACCCACACTGGATCGAGGGGGAGGGAATGGCAGGTCCCACTACCAACCTACCCACCATTCCAGTAAATCCGGCCCGGAAAATTTAAAGAACAGCTCAGCAGCATAACACTGCTGAGTGACAGGTCTCTTCCAGATTTACCATCTCCCCATAAGCAGTAGTCTGGGTGAGATGTACCTCCCCTCGAGCACTTTTCCTGTGACATGTCCACAATATATATATATATATATATATATATATATATATATATATATATATATATATATATATATACACATACTGTATATACACTGTACACTCTACCTGGTGTGGTGAAATTGTGGTAAACTTTGGATTCGTTTCCTCAGTATAGATACACCTTCCCGGTGACAGTCTGAAGGCCTTATTGGAAAGTGGATTAGCTGTGACTTCAATTATCCTCGTGAATGTATAGAATGCACTTGCAGCATTTGCTATATTGAGCGAAGCGTGTATCTAATGGGAACTTGTATAATTATATATATACCAGTGTCAATTTCATGTGCGTCATCACAGCAACATATCCAGTCACAAGAGACCTGTTTATGTTTTACACCTACACATTTCTAATGCACAATCAATAGTGGACACTTCTAGTGAGGCACAATATTCTATTCTAGATGTGGACGTGAATTCTGCGACATGCAACAATGGATGGCTATGCAGCTGCGACCACCTTCCTGCACGGATGAAATGATACAATATAATGAAGCCGCCTCTGTGACACCAAACCCTTTTCCAGGCCTGACTTACTGGGACATATTTTACGTTCCCTTGAATATTTTATGCAGATTGGCAGCAATTTTGCTAGAACCGATCCCCTAGAAAACAAATGTCTTACAAAGTTTTATGATTTTCCTAAAAAGTCCCTGAATTTCATAATAAATAAAAGCCAGGATTGTACGCCTTGGTTTCCTTCAAAGAGTGAAAAGAATTCCTATATAACTTTTTATACTATATCATATGAACCCTATAACATGTTAGTTATGTAGCCTTAGACACATTTCTCTTATGGTGTGTTTACACAGGCAGATTTATCTGACAGATTTTTGAAGCCAAAGCCAGGAACAGACCATAAACCGGGAAGGGGTCATAAAGGAAAGACTGAGATTTCTCCTCTTTTCAAATCCATTCCTGGCTTTGGCTTCTAAAATCTGTCAGATAAATCTGTCTGTGTAAACGCACCATTAGGCTTTAGTCACATAGATCAGTAAGGGCCAGTTCGCACAGAGTAAAAATGGTGCCTCTCCACTCAAAGAATCGACATGTCAATTCTTTAAGCGGAGAGAGGAGGCGCGTGAGCACTCCCATAGACAGACTGTATAACACAGGCAGGCGGGCTTCTGCGGTGGCGGAATTCCACCACTTTTACTCCATGTGAACTGGTTCTAATTGCGCTCTGGTTATTCTATATCCCACAACCAGGAAAACTGCCCCCATTGAAGTTTTTGAGAAGATTTTGGGCATTATGTTTACCTCTAAAGTAAAATCTGTATGTAGGCCAGAATTTCATTAAAAACAAAGATAATATAGTCCTTAGACTGTGTGGGCCATGCTGTAACCGCCTGGCATAACAAAAGAGTAAATATTACACCTATATACACCGAAATGGGGCCATTTAGCTACATCAATGGGAAAGTAAGAAGGTTATGATTTTTTTTGTGATATTTTAGAGTTAAATCTACCTGTGGCCCCAGGTACCCCAGTCCGACGCCTCCTGGACCCCGACCTGTACCATGTACTCACTTTTTCATGGATACTGTTAATAAAACCTTGACTCGGCCAAAAGGGGTTGTTGCCATCTCAACTAACATAGTTATACTTGTAGGGATCATTAAATTTAATTTGTTTACAAATACATTCATGTAACAAACTTGTCACTTCCTCTTGATATGCCTGTTCTATCCCTCCTACAGCTCATTGTCTAGGTTACCAACCACCGCTCTGCTCTAAAAGCAGTGGTCTGGCTGGCAGGGGCGGATTAACTTTACCATAGGCCCCGGGCTGTTCACCAAGCCTGGGCCCCCCACCCCACTGTAACTATGGCAGCACTAGCCTGGGCCCCCCCACCCCACTGTAACTATGGCAGCACTAGCCTGGGCCCCCCACCCCACTGTAACTATGGCAGCACTAGCCTGGCGTTCATAGTACAGGACAGATAATGTCATGATGTCCTGATTTGTGCAAAATTGCCATAAAAAACAGTGATTTTTTGCAAATCATGGCAGAAGTGTAGCCAGGAGATAGTACACCACTGAAAGTCTTTTTGGGTGGTCATGGGCCCCCCAGGAGCTCAGGGCCCCGGGCTGCCGCACCCAAAACGCCCCCTATTATAATCCACTACTTCTGGCTGGTGTATAATATATATTATATATATATATATATATATATATATATATATATATATATATATATATATATAGCTAAAGTATATATATTTATATGTATTATAAAGCATATATGTGCCGGGGGCCAGTCTGGAGATCTGTAGGGGGTACAGAGGTTGGAGCCCCCGCTGTATCTTGCTTGGGTGAACAAATCTAAGGTTCTGATTTTTGTGAACTTTTCAGACTGTTGTGTGAAATGCAAATCTTAATACGTGTAGTCAGGGACGTAACTACCACTACATCAGGGGGCCCCATTGCCTGCTCCTGCAATACACTGGGCCCCTAAGCTGTCATCATTTGCAACAAAAAGTGGACAGCTTAGAGTCAGTCGGGAAGGAATGGGGGCCCCAATCAAAAGTTTGCTATGGGGCCCAGTCATTTCTAGTTATGCCCCTGCGTGTAGTTCTTATAGTATATACCATATGCCTATGTTCACACATAGTATTTCTGTCAGTCTTTTCGTCAGTCTTTTTTCAACCTAGACCAGTATAATTTTGCCGTCAGTTCTGCTTCTGGATTCAGATGAAAAGACACTGATGGAAATCCTGTATGAGAACAACATGGCCTCCGCGTGAACCATTGAAATACACCTTTATTATAATTAAAATATTAAGCAAATAATTAGTTAGTTAAAGTATTTGTGGTGAAAACGTGAGGAACAGAACAATAGAAGCGCTCCCCTACATACTGCAGTGACTGGAGCCCTTCTCTCATCTACAAGCCCTGGTATCCAGCAGCGAAGGGCAAGGACGTATTGATTAGTTTTCCACGCGCTATTTGCCTGGCGTCTGGGGACATATCATGCAAATCACGTTCTGGGATGTTTTTCTCTATGACTTCTTGAATCACTTCACCTCTATTGCTTTACATGATACCAAATATCCAGAATCAGAGCCCAAAGTAACATTGCACATTTGCTCACGGACTCGGTGACAGATGCGCGGACGCATTCTCAGGCGTAACAAGATTAACAACATCCCTTCAATGTTGCACGACTGTCCCTTTGTCTGAGGAACGCGTAAACATTTAAACATCGATCAATCTTCCTATTCACCAGATATGATTAGAACAGTTTTTGTGAGTTAGAGGACGGAAGCCCCGACGTCTGATTTATGGTCTCATATTAACAAGCACAAAAACTCTCTGTACTCAGCCGGAATATGACAGCCGGATCCTGAAGCAACAACTGTTATCGGGGTTCAATGGCCAACTATTCATTTTATGTCTCACAAGGTCAAATGACTGCAGAAAATCTAACTTATAGGTCGGTGTTGGGCCACCAAGTAGAAAGCTTGCATCAAAGTGTTCATTGTAAAGAGGTTCAGAGCCTAACCCCTACTTACATGTAGACGGCCATTACAAACAAGGCCAGGCACTATGTAGTCACTGTGATGGCGCTGAGGGGACAGGGCACGGCCCTCACTGGTCCCATCTCCTTTCATACTGGGTGGTGAGAACCTATTAAGGACCTTTATAGGTCGGCAATGTTGATACTTGCCATGGGGCTTCCTCTGCCATGTCCTGCTTTCTCCCGACCCTATAAAACCTGCGGTGTGTAAAGGACACGATGGACGTCATCAAGTATGAGGAAATCCTAGGAGAAGACAATATGCCTTCTATGCGGAAACTGAAGATTGGGGGTCACTGGACCTTCTAACGGGACAACCATCTTGAAAAAGATGGTTGCAGCAAACCAACCCAAGTATATTAGTGAGGGGCCCTGTCCATGAGGAAGGAGGCCACTGGCAGAAACTGGTGTTTGCTATGTATCATCTTTGCAGTTATAACCAGGGCTGTGGAGTCAGAGTCATAGAGTTCGAAAAAATGTACCGACTGATGTACTGCTTCCAACTTTAAAAAAATCTTTCAAAATTTTATAATTGAGTTTTCATAGGAAGCCATAAGTAGTGTAGCAGTAACCTCTGTCCTCAATGTGGCATTTATTCTCTGGGAGAAGATTGTGTGGATCTGGATACAGTATTCAGGATCCTGCAGGAGATAAAGAGAACGGACACGGCCTGCATGGGGCTTATGCTCCGACTTTACACATCGGCACCTGTTTCTGTCCTTGAGTGAGGGGCAACATCGGAGAAACCAGACCATTTATCCCCAGACTGTCCAGCTGGGGGAGCGAAGAAGGATCTGAAGCAAGTGTTCCTGCTGGGGGGGGGGGGGGGGGTGTAGTGTGCCTGTAACCCCGTCCAAGAGTGAGTACGCTGCTTAGAAATTATTGATGTACGTACTGTATCCAGGTCCAGTCTCCTGAAGGCAGCTATATAACAGCTATACTTACTGTATCCAGGGCCAGTCTCCTGAAGGCAGGTATATAACAGCTATACTTACTGTATCCAGGTCCAGTCTCCTGACTGCTATATAACAGCTATACTTACTGTATCCAGGTCCAGTCTCCTGAAGGCTGCTATATAACAGCTATACTTACTGTATCCAGGTCCAGTCTCCTGAAGGCAGCTATATAACAGCTATACTTACTGTATCCAGGTCCAGTCTCCTGAAGGCTGCTATATAACAGCTATACTTACTGTATCCAGGTCCAGTCTCCTGAAGGCAGCTATATAACAGCTATACTTACTGTATCCAAGCTTGAAGACATGATAAGTATTACCCTTGATTAGCGTGACCTAAATAGTGGTTTAGGGGTCTGATCTGGGGTCTGATTTATATTAGTGGACTGATCTTATTTTTGGATTTGGTCTGGTTGTGCTGCCATGGATGCTGAGGGCGGCTGCAGAAGCAAAAGGCCAAAGCAAATCAGCAGCAAATCTGTGGTGAGAAGTTGTCGTAGTGATCTGGTTTGAATGAAAAAGTGAAGTGAGGAGAGTATATACAATGTGAGTCAGTGGATTTATAGCGGACCTGTCGCCTCTCCTCATGTGTCTATTGCAGTGAGTTCCTCATGTGATAATGTTCGAGCTCTTGTTCTCTGCTCTTCCTCTGTTATTCCCTGTGTATTTGTATGGATAAGACCTGGGCTTCCTGTGGACATCGTAGAACAACTGAAAAGGAGGAGTCCGACTATGGGAAAAGGGTCGGGGAAACATAACAAATGATGCCAACGTCCCTCTCTCTGTGCCTCTCCAGGGCTGGATCGCTGCTCCGGGGCCCCTGGGATCTCTGATGGGCTGGCCGCTCAGCCACTGGGAAGCCACTCTGGTCAGTGATTGGCTGACTGGGCTGTCCATCATCAGGGATGGCATTTTCCCTGAGTTGCGACGTCAATACCACTCAGGGCCAACAGGGGTCCCAGGGCTGGCCAGGCGGCGGTGCACTGCGGGCACGGGGAGAGGTAAGCATTGCCTGCTTGTTATTTTCTCTCCTGAAGCCTGGCATATTTTTAAAATGGCTGGACTTCTTCTATACTGGTGCAGTGTCCCAGAACAGAGTAGTTATTTGTCACTTTGTTTCTACACTTTTAACATAACCAGTTCTGTTTTGGAAAGCTATGGTCCACTGCAAACTGCGTGTATTGTGTCACCCCCCCCCCCTCCCTGCAATATTCAGGTCTGCTATTCCATTCAATTTCTTGTATGTATATTCATTTATCAGTGCCTTATGGTATTATGTCGCCCCCAGTGTTCAAGTATGGTACTTCTCATGTATATTTCTCTGTATATGCCTAATGGTGTGATGATGCAATGGCTGGATGTCACGTGACTGTGCTCTGTTGCCATGGTTCCTCCAATGGTCATCGAGCTTTGGCTGGGGTTACCATGTGACTTCCTGTTCTACCTCAGTCTTGTCCTCCACCTTCAGGAGACAAGTTGTGTGTCTATTCCCTGTCACAGAGGAGACAAGTTTTGTCTGTCCTCTCTCCCTGCTAAGAGAGAGGCCTGCGTGTGCTCTGCTGCTCCAGTCCACTGGCTGTGTTCCTGTCTCAAGTCTCAAGATTCTCATCTGGGTGTCGATTCTTCAGTCATTCTGCAGTTCCTCTCATCATCATCTTCTCAAATCATCAACAGCAAGTATTCAATTCAAGTCTCATTCCACCCAGTATCTTATCCTCAGTATCACTACTACTCCCATTATTCAGCGCGCTAATCTCACAGCCTATTGCAGCATCACCCATTACTCTGCTTTACTCAAGATTGCCTTATTCCCGGTTGCATCCGGAGAGACTGTTACTACTAGTTACCACCGTTACAATAAATATACAACTACCATTGTTTCTGAACCTTGGCATTGGTGTGATAATTGGTGCCCTGACTAAGGACAACGAGGAATCGCACGCCCAGTATTTCCGCATGGTCAGGAGCCCGGCTTCCAGCTGTATCACCCTCGTGCCTACACCGTGACAACCCTATATCCTACAGCTGCCCCGATTCCTGCCTGTTAGCACCATCTATAATGCGGAGTGGCCCCTAGGGGCCAGGGCATCGCATTGGTAAGTACAGAGCTACGGCTGACAGTCTGACAGGTGACCGTCACTATTCCTCCTCTTATCCCCTCACAGTCTGATACTCTGAATGATCTGACACAGGGAAGAGTACTCTCAGCTGTCCCTTTATTTATAGAAGGAAAACATGGAAGCGTGACAGACTCCTGCACTTAATAAAAGGGTTTATCCCGAAACGTAGCGTGCTACATCACTTCCGGTCGCCGGGAGGGTGAGAGTCTCCATGGACGTGAGGATATGAGGAGCGCCACGGCCGTGGTGTGAAGACCAGCCTCTCGGTCACAACACTGTGGTGAGTTATGATTTTCTGCTGATATCTTTGTATATGCATGAAGTTTTCTAACAAAGAAATATTTAGAAGCAATTTGTGTCTGTCCTACTTTACTTGTTTGAAGCATACGCGATACTGGGACTAGCGACCCAGAATAGGACAGTGTTCACACAGTGTTGGCTATGGCACAGGACTGTTGTATATAAATACATGACAGACTCCTACTCACACCCCATTACCTACCAGTCACACCCCATTATCTACCAGTCACACCCCATTATCTACCAGTCACACCCCATTACCTACCAGTCACACCCCATTATCTACCAGTCACACCCCATTACCTGCCAGTCACACCCCATTACCTGCCAGTCACACCCCATTACCTGCCAGTCACACCCCATGATCTAACAGTCACACCCCATTACCTGCCAGTCACACCCCATTACCTACCAGTCACACCCCATTACCTACCAGTCACACCCCATTACCTGCCAGTCACACCCCATTACCTGCCAGTCACACCCCATGATCTAACAGTCACACCCCATTACCTACCAGTCACACCCCATTACCTGCCAGTCACACCCCATGATCTAACAGTCACACCCCATTACCTGCCAGTAACACCCCATTACCTACCAGTCACACCCCATTACCTACCAGTCACACCAGTAATACCAGCACAGCGGCCACTAACACTCTCCCTAACACTCAGCACGACGGACGCTCACACTCTCCCTAACACCCAGCACAGTGGCCGCTCTCACACTCCCTAACACTCAGCAAGGCGGCTGCTTACACTCTCCCTAACACTCAGCATGGCGGCCGCTCACACTCTCCCTAACACCCAGCACGACGGCCGCTCACACACTCCCTAACATTCAGCGCGACGGCAGCTCACACTCTTCCTAACAGCCAGCATGGCGGCCGCTCACACTCTCCCTAACACTCAGCATGGCGGCCGCTCACACTCTCCCTAACACCTAGTACGACGGCCATTTACACTCTCCCTAACCCCCAAATAAAGATTATGTCTGGAAATCAATTAATATGTGTTTAAGAAGGTTTGTTATCTATGGAGTTCAGTAAACCTTATGGTATTTTATCTTGGGGTAAGCACCTGGGCAAGTCTGTCATATGTGACTCAGTACTGTCCCCTATAGGCGTCTAGTTACAGATAAAAAGGGATAGCTGTTCACTGACCCATGAACTTTCTCTTGGCTACATATAGCATTGTGGTGTCCCACCACAGGTGTTGCTATTGGTTACACCCTTTGTAAAAGCCTGTACTTTTAAGTGTAAGTGGTAATGTAGCTGTACCAGAGTTTTGCCACAAGATGTCGCTGTTATAACTGTATATCCAGATATTGCACAGCTGTAGTACCCAAAGAGTTATTGTTTTGCTTATGTACCACATGGGTTTGTACACCAATGAGAGTTCTTTCTTCTATCATCTCTCACTTAACTTTTACATACGCAGTCCTCACCCACTCACAGCACAGGTTAGAGCTGCTGTAGGAAGTAAGTCACATGGGTAGAGGAAGTATGGGGCTTTTGTCTTTGGATTCTGTAGGGGAAGGACACAAGATATAACGCTCCCTGCAGCAGTCAAGTTGGGCCCTGGCTTCTGCCAGGTCCCCAGTCCCAGTGTGCAGTCTAAACGTAGACCAGAGCACATGCAGCTAGATACAGTTTCTTCTCAAGCAACCTCACTCCAAACCTTGCAGTGTTAAGCTTCCACTAGAGAGGACAAGTCAGGGATCAGCCTAACCCACGCTGTGGACAAGGAGAGACACAGTGCAGGACAGTATCCATAAAGAAGTAAGGAACTGATCCGGATAGAGCAAAGTTGCTAGAAGCCTATGAACTTTATTGCAACACGGGTGTAAGCAGGGAGCATTCCGCTCATCCCAGGTAACAAGGTCTGGGGCTTGTGTCAACATCTAGGACGAGTCACTCGACACTGGTGGGCAATAGGTGGTGCAAAGACCAAAGAGTCAAAACGCAAGCACAAGTATTCTCTCTATTCTCAAGTATTCTTCTATTTCTTCCTCCGAAGTTCCGGCAGAGCACAGTACTACTTGGGTTGGGACTCTCTTGACATCCTCCTCTATGCTTTTCTGATCCTCTCTTCTACCTCTCACCACGCAACTCAGTCGGCACGGCTGTACCACTCTCTCTACTCTCAGTACAGATCTGGACTACAAAGTATTAAGTAACTTATCAAGTGTAAAGTATTGTATCAGGGCAAAGCTGTATGATCTGCTGCCACCTCATGTATCTTCAGAGTAAACAGGTTTATATTTATGATAAAGAGACTCTGTGATTCCTTATCAAGCACCAACGCAACACACGTCTTCCTTGGGTCACCTCCCCTTTCTGTTGGTGGCAGTACCAATAGTCCGGGTGGGTCACTACTACACTCTGGACCACCGTGATAAGTACCCAAGGGACCCCGCAACAACCCGGCAGGAGACTGACCACAGGGGAACAAGGTAGAGCCAGCCCACTAAACTAAAAGCAGGTGTCCCACCTTACCTGTGTGCCCATCTGGCACTGCCGTCACGACACGATACCTACGGATAACGCTATATCTCGGCCAACCACCACAGGACTGGTGTCACACTTTACCATCTGGACAGTGACCGGCCGTACCTCCACACCAGGGGTCACCACATGTACACCAGCACCGTATAAGCACCAGTATTAGAGTCTGGCTGGCAAATCACAGCATTGGCCACGACAAGTAGTGGGCAACCATTAGTGGAATACACTCTGGATTTGACAATGAGCTGCATAAAATCTGTAACAGGCTAAGTATAAATTTTAGAATTGTCCGTTTTGTATCAGCTGAAGTGTCAAGAAGGCGGAGCAGAGCCACAGCAGTTCCCCCTCCCGCCCCTTTCTGCTCTGACTGATTGACATGTAGGTCAGTGCTGCTGGGACAAATAAAACAGCAGATTCTCTAATTATTACATTCTCTCAATATGACACAGAAAAAACTACAGCGCGTCCGTACTTTACATACTAAACAATGGCAGGAGCGTTAAATGTAAAAACATGACCCGTCTTCCAGCAGGACACACTGGCCCAGATTTATCAATGTGTCTCTGGGTGGGAAGGCCGTGGGAGCGGAGTTCTGGGTGGGAAGGCCGTGGGAGCGGAGTTCTGGGTGGGAAGGCCGTGGGAGCGGAGTTCTGGGTGGGAAGGCCGTGGGAGCGGAGTTCTGGGTGGGAAGGCCGTGGGAGCGGAGTTCTGGGTGGGAAGGCCGTGGGAGCGGAGTTCTGGGTGGGAAGGCCGTGGGAGCTGAGTTCTGGGTGGGAAGGCCGTGGGAGCGGAGTTCTGGGTGGGAAGGCCCTATAACACATTCACCATAGTTCTGAATTATATTACATGAAGTGGATGCTGGTGCAGCGCTCCCTGGTCTGTAGATGACGCCGTAGATCGCGCTGATCTCAGGCTGTGTCTTGTGTTTGGAGGAGAGTGAGACATCACTGGCCTTTTCATCAGAGAAATAAACTCCTCGGCTGCCGCCGCTCCTGCTCGTAATGAGATCATTAACCTTTTCCCTCTCGCCGATACTGGAAGGTAATTACCCTTTTCACGGCTGATGATGAATATTGGACAGTTCATCTTTTGGCGGCTTTGCGACCTATGCAATAGCAATGTGCTGACTAGTCGCTTCATTACTAGTTGGGATAAACTTATTGCTTTAGTCGCAAAGAAAAAGATTAGACTTGTAATTGTGCGAAAACCGTCTTGTTATTATTGCTGTCATTGCTTTAGCACAAGCCCCCCCCCCCCCCTTCTGCACGGTCCGAGAGGGACACTTCTATCCATCATGGGGGGAAATCTATATACAATCGAATCCTTTCTAATTTATTAGCACAAAAATGACCAGAAAAAGATTTTTTTTTTATAAACCACATTGCACCAAAGGGCCAAAAGCGTTGACATGTCAATTCTTTGAGTGGAGAGCCACGGAGGCAGAGGCGCACAAGCTCTCCCATTGAAACAGACGGCAGACGGAATTCTGCCAATATCCCTCTGTGTGAACTGGCCCAAATGATGGATACTTTACAAGTTGGGCGGCTCATATACAATTAGGAAGACGATAGATGGCTCTGTGGGCAAACTAGTAAATGTGTTCAGGACATGTACTGTATTTCTCAAGTCAGAGAGACGGACACTTACAGAAAAAAGAGAGACATAAGGACTTTGGTCGAAAGGAGGGACCGTCCCTACAAAGAGAAACACTTGGAGCGAATGTGTCCAGTATACACTGACCAGCCATACCATAAAGGGGGGGTTCTTTTTATATAAAAAAAAAAAAGTGATCCTCATCTCCCCAGATCCCCCACAGCTGCTGCAGCTACCAGACCCCACTTGTAGGTTCCACTACCTTGTTACATAAAGGAGAACTCTGGCTATTAAGGTTTTTTCCCTAGTTAACACACATTATTAAGTTATATAACACATGTATGTTAATTACCTATCTGGCCCCATTTTCCTCCCTCCCAGGAAGGGAAAGGAAGCACACATACCTAATAACTGTCCATTGTGTCTTCTCTCTTGGCACCATTTTGTGTCCGCGTCATCAGGGCGAGGGGGTTAGGTCTGATCTTCCTCCTCTTCGGCATCTTCCTGTAGAACTGAATGGGAGAGAAAAACCTTCTGGTACACTGTGCACAGGCTGCCTTTTTATTGGCTAAAGCGCATCACATTGGCAGACCCATGGATGTAGGCAGGGCCGGCCATAGGGTAAATGGCGCCCTGTGCAAAACCTTTTTTTGCCCCTCCGCTTAAGGTAACATAAAGCTCCTTCAGCCTCCCATGCCTCCAGACAACCCATCACCGCCACAACTACCCCCCAGCTATTCACACAACTACCACCCCCAGCCCCCCAAACAACTACCAGCCCGCCACCGAACTACAGCCCCTACATAACTACCACCCCAGCCCCCCCAAACAACTACCAGCCCGCCACCGAACTACAGCCCCTACATAACTACCACCCCCAGCCCTCCACAACAATACTTCCACCCCAAGCCCCCCCCCACATAACTACCACCCCCAGCCCTCCACCACACTACTACCAGCCCCCCCCACATAACTAACACCCCTAGCCCTCCACCACACAACTACCACCCCAGCCCCCCCCCAAACAACTACCAGCCCGCCACCCAACTACAGCCCCCACACAACTACCACCCCCAGCCCTCCTTCACACTACTACCACCCCCAGCCCTCCTTCACACTACTACCACCCCCAGCCCTCCCCCACATAACACCCCCAGCCCTCCCCCACATAACTACCACCCCCAGCCCTCCACCACACAACTACCACCACACACCTCTATCACCCCCAGCCCCCCCACACACCTCTATCACCCCCAGCCCCCCAAACTACCACGCCCAGCCCCCCCAAACAACTACCACCCCCATCCCCCCACCCAACTACAGCCCCTTCACCCAACTACAGCCCCCACATAACTACCACCCCCAGCCCTCCACCACACAACTACCCCCCCATACACACATGGAAATACTCCTCCTCCTCTATAGGTTAGTGTGCTCAGAGTTATGCATATGCCTGTTACCTGCTGCCATCCCCTCCTGTGACCTGCCCACTGGCCACCCGCCAGGTCTGAGTTCTAAAATCTTGAGGAAATATCCCAGGAATAATAAGGAGGGCAGCTAGGCATACAGGTGTGATGTTGGTACCTGTTTTGTATATAGCCGGTAGTGTTTCTCAAATGGTCGGTAACCTGCCGAGCTGTGATGGGTCCCTTGGGCTCTTGTCATGGTACTCCTGAGTGGCAACTGACCCACCCAGACTATCATTACTGCCACCCACAGAAGGGGGAAAAATAACCCAAGTTGTACTGTTTGTGTGTGTATGGGTGCTGGTGTGTATGAAGTATGACAGAGTCACAGTGTTGTAAAAATAAAACAGCTTTACTGTGTAATCTTTAAGTAATAAAATACACTAGATAAAATAGATAAATCGTCACATAGACTTTAGTGCTGGAACTTGTGTGTGCTTGAAGAGGTGCTTAGAGAAGTAAAGTAGAAGAGAGGTAGTTGTGGTGCTTGGAGAGTTGAGTAGCATAGAGTAGAAGAGTTTGTCGAAGGGGCCCTGATCCAGTGTAGCAATGTACTCTGACGGAACCTTAGAGAAATACTTTAGAATGAATACTTTACTTGTACCAGTGTATAGACCTTGGTCTGACCACCTTCTATCCTACAGTGTCGAGCTATCCGTCTTAATAGGGTGATACAAGCCCCAGCCATGGTTATCTGGGTGTAGCTAAGCTTCCGGCCTTCCCAGTTACCTGCATTGCGCAATAGGATACGTAGACCTCTTTGGGTAGCTTTGTCTGATCAAGGCTAGTTCCCTTTGTACTTAGGACACTGCCCTGCGCTTTAAAGACATGTTCTCGGCGTGGGTTATGGTGTTCCTGGACTCTTCTCCCTTAAAGAGCTAAGCACTGCATAGTAGATAAAGAGTAAATAAAGAACTTGTTGCATATTTAACTGTAAAAAAAAGTATTGAAAATATTGAAAACCCCTTGTCCTGTCTTGACTCGTCTACAGTCCGCTGTTAACTATTGTACAGAGTGTTCTCTCAGTACAGAAGATCTATTTATGCTAACAGGACACAGTGGTTATTACTCCAGCACCTACACAGTAGAGACCACATCCTTGGGTCTTCTCCCCTTTCTGTGGGTGGCGATACCGATAGTTCGGATGGGTCACAACTCCACTCCGAACCACCGTTATAGTTACCAAAGGGACCCCTCACAGCAGGGTAAAGAGTATAGCTAGCCTCTCTAAACTAAAAGCAGGTGTGCCTCCATATCTGTGTACCCAACTGGCACTGGCATCACAGACGTATACCATCTGGCTGAGCTATATTCCGACTGAACACCACAGAAGTTGAGTCACACATTACCATCTAGCAAGTGACCGGTCGAGCTTACACCACATCTATCTATCTATCTATCTATCTATCTATCTAGAAAAACAAACAATCCACGGCACTCGGAGAAGCAAACAATGAACGGGTGCCACCCCTGCACTATGGAACCAATAGTGCTGAATATAGCAGTCCAAAGAATGGGTATCGGCACTCCGGTAGTGATAAAATTAGTGGTTTATTTTAAAGCTCACAGGAACAAAAATAGCAGCAACGTTTCAGTGCCACAATAAGCACCAGTTTGACTCAGGGCTGTGTTTGTAGCTTGAAACCGGTGCTTATTGTGGCACTGAAACGTTGCTGCTATTTTTGTTCCTGTGAGCTTTAAAATAAACCACTAATTTTTTCACTACCGGATGGCCCATTCTTTGGACTGCTATCTATCTCCTATCTATCTATCTATCTATCTATCTATCTCCTATCTATCTCCTATCTATCTATCTCCTGTCTATCTATCTATCTATCTATCTCCTATATATCTCCTATCTATCTATCTCCTATCTATCTATCTATCTATCTATCTATCTCCTATCTATCTATCTATCTATCTCCTATCTATCTATCTCCTATCTATCTATCTCCTATCTATCTATCTCCTATCTATCTCTCTATCTATCATCTATCTCCTATCTATCTCCTATCTATCTATCTCCTATCTATCTCCTATCTATCTATCTATCTATCTCCTATCTATCTATCTCCTATCTATCTATCTATCTATCTATCTATCTCCTATCTATCTATCTATCTATCTCCTATCTATCTATCTATCTATCTATCTCCTATCTATCTATCTATCTATCTCCTATCTATCTATCTATCTATCTCCTATCTATCTCCTATCTATCTATCTCCTATCTATCTATCTATCTATCTATCTATCTCCTATCTATCTATCTATCTATCTATCTATCTATCTATCTATCTATCTCCTATCTATCTCCTATCTATCTATCTATCTATCTATCTATCTATCTCCTATCTATCTATCTATCTATCTATCTATCTATCTATCTATCTCCTATCTATCTATCTCCTATCTATCTATCTATCTATCTATCTATCTATCTCCTATCTATCTATCTATCTCCTATCTATCTCCTATCTATCTATCTATCTATCTATCTATCTATCTATCTATCTATCTATCTATCTATCTCCTATCTATCTCCTATCTATCTATCTCCTATCTATCTATCTATCTCCTATCTATCTATCTCCTATCTATCTATCTATCTATCTATCTCCTATCTATCTATCTATCTATCTCCTATCTATCTATCTATCTCCTATCTATCTCCTATCTATCTATCTATCTATCTATCTCCTATCTCCTATCTATCTATCTATCTATCTATCTATCTATCTATCTATCTATCTCCTATCTATCTATCTCCTATCTATCTATCTATCTATCTATCTCCTATCTATCTATCTATCTCCTATCTATCTATCTATCTCCTATCTATCTCCTATCTATCTATCTATCTCCTATCTATCTATCTCCTATCTATCTATCTATCTCCTATCTATCTATCTCCTATCTATCTATCTCCTATCTATCTATCTCCTATCTATCTATCTCCTATCTATCTATCTCCTATCTATCTCCTATCTATCTATCTATCTATCTATCTATCTATCTATCTATCATCTATCTCCTATCTATCTATCTCCTATCTAAATATCTCCTATCTATCTATCTATCTCCTATCTATCTATCTATCTATCTATCTATCTATCTATCTATCTCCTGTCTATCTATCTATCTCCTATCTATCTATCTATCTATCTCCTATCTATCTATCTCCTATCTATCTCCTATCTATCTATCATCTATCTCCTATCTATCTATCTATCTCCTATCTATCTATCTCCTATCTATCTATCTATCTATCTCCTATCTATCTATCTATCTCCTATCTATCTATCTATCTCCTATCTATCTCCTATCTATCTATCTATCTATCTATCTATCTCCTATCTATCTATCTATCTATCTCCTATTTATCTCCTATCTCCTATCTATCTATCTATCTATCTATCTATCTATCTATCTCCTATCTATCTATCTATCTATCTATCTATCTATCTATCTCCTATCTCCTATCTATCTCCTTTCTCCTATCTATCTATCTATCTTCTATCTATCTATCTATCTATCTATCTATCTATCTATCTATCTCCTATCTATCTATCTATCTATCTATCTATCTCCTATCTATCTATCTATCTATCTATCTATCTATCTATCTCCTATTTATCTCCTATCTCCTATCTATCTATCTATCTATCTATCTCCTATCTCCTATCTATCTCCTTTCTCCTATCTATCTATCTATCTTCTATCTATCTATCTATCTATCTATCTATCTATCTATCTATCTCCTATCTATCTCCTATCTATCTATCTATCTCCTATCTATCTATCTCCTATCTATCTATCTATCTATCTATCTATCTATCTATCTATCTATCTCCTATTTATCTCCTATCTCCTATCTATCTATCTATCTATCTATCTATCTATCTCCTATCTATCTATCTATCTATCTATCTATCTATCTATCTATCTCCTATCTCCTATCTATCTCCTTTCTCCTATCTATCTATCTATCTATCTATCTATCTATCTATCTATCTATCTATCTCCTATCTATCTCCTATCTATCTATCTATCTATCTATCTCCTATCTATCTATCTATCTATCTATCTCTCTCTCTATCTCATATCTATCTATCTATCTGTCTGTCTGTCTGTCTGTCTGTCTGTCTGTCTATCTATCTGTCTCTAGCTATCCTTACAGACATAGGGATACAGATAGAGTATTATTACTGTTGTTTGTGCTTCTTTCTGCTGGAGCAATTTTACCTCATTTTAATTCAATGCGATGTTTTCTCCTGAGCTGCCCTTGAAGAGATGCACTTTCCTCTAAGTAAGTCCCTTTAATCAGGCTTCTACTGTAATTAGATGCTCTTATAGATGCAGAATAAGAATTGACATTTAAAAGAATTATGGTCAGATTGGTTATTAGGTGTCAGACTTTGTTCAATCTCTGATATCACAGCAACTCGCATTGTTCTTGGGTTTTTATATAATCTGCATTAGCACAGGATGTACCTCCATTTATCAAAGGGGAAAAACAGGGCGTGTCAGTATAAAAGGTGACGTCCACTGCAACAACGGCCCTCATCCTCCATGTATCTATACAGAGGGATGGAAGTGCGCAGCTTCATACAGAGGTGATAGTCTGAAATTCAATTTAAAATTTACTTTCAATTTTTTCACATTTCAAGAGATGTTGAAAATGTTTAAAAACTCACCACCAGGCTCTCCCCCACAATACTTACAGTGCTCACCACCAGGCTCTCTCCCCCACAATATTTACAGGGTTCACCACCAGGCTCTCCCCCACAATACTTACAGTGCTCACCACCAGGCTCTCACTGACAATATTTACAGGGTTCACCACCAGGCTCTCGCCCACAATATTTACAGTGCTCACCACCAGGCTCTCGCCCACAATACTTACAGTGCTCACCACCAGGCTCTCGCCCACAATATTTACAGTGCTCACTACCAGGCTCTCTCCCCCACAATATTTACAGTGCTCACCACCAGGCTTTTGCCCACAATACTTACAATGCTCACCACCAGGCTCTCCCCCACAATACTTACAATGCTTACCACCAGGCTCTCCCCCACAATACTTACAATGCTCACCACCAGGCTCTCCCCCACAATACTTACAATGCTCACCACCAGGCTCTCCCCCACAATACTTACAATGCTCACCACCAGGCTCTCCCCCACAATACTTACAATGCTTACCACCAGGCTCTCCCCCACAATATTTACAGTGCTCACCACCAGGCTCTCCCCCACAATACTTACAATGCTCACCACCAGGCTCTCACCCACAATACTTACAATGCTCACCACCAGGCTCTCACCCACAATATTTACAAGGTTCACCACCAGGCTCGCGCCCACAATATTTACAATGCTCACCACCAGGCTCTCACCCACAATATTTACTGGGATCACCACCAGGCTCTCTCCCCCAGTATGAGGAGGGTCACCACCAGGCTGTCACCCATAATTATAAGGAGGATCACCACCAGGCTCTCTCCCCCAGTATGAGGAGGGTCACCACCAGGCTCTCTCCCCCAGTATGAGGAGGGTCACCACCAGGCTCTCTCCCCCAGTATGAGGAGGGTCACCACCAGGCTCTCTCCCCCAGTATGAGGAGGGTCACCACCAGGCTATCACCCATAATTATAAGGAGGATCACCACCAGGCTCTCTTCCCCAGTTATAAGGCGGGACGTCCAGCCGGGAACCCCTGAAGCAAACCAGAGCGTGGAGCAGGTACAGTATGCATCGGCCGGCGGGGTGTTACCGAGGCTGTCACTAAGGCTGGGTTCACACTATGTATATTTCAGTCAGTATTGTGGTCCTCATATTGCAACCAAAACCAGGAGTGGATTGAAAACATAGAAAGGCTCTGTCCACACAATGGTGAAATTGAGTGGATGGCCGTCATATAATGGCAAATATTTGCTGTTATTTTAAAATAATGGCCGTTATTTACTGTTATATGGCGGCCATCCACTCAATTTCACCATTATGTGACCAGAGCCTTTGTGTGTTTTTAATCCACTCCTGGTTTTGGTTGCAATATGAGGACCTGACATTAAGGACTAAATACTGCCTGAAATATACGTAGTGTGAACCCAGCCTTACACTGCGAGTATGTACAGTATTCTCATAGAAACTAACAGGCAGAGGATCCGCTGCGGGTCCGGTACCTGTGTTTGTACCCTAAAGGTAAGGGCACATTTTTGTATGAAATTGCCTTCCCCCCATAATCCACATTATTTGCAGTGAGGTCATTGTGATATATCTGTAACAGGTTCGTACAATGATTCCGTGATTGTTGTCACTGGTATAACAACGTCAATAGGGGATGTGTGTGCGTTCGCCGGCTGGAGAGGCTTCTGCACGGGTGAGTCCACCAGTTCTCCGTCATCCCTCGGATTGCTGCTCTATCTGCTGGTTAATGACCATGAGACAATCCTCCCTCACATTCTTCTCACCATCATGCCTGGATTAATAAGACCAGGTAGGTATGAAACACGATCTGTTATAGGTGACCTAGTTTTTACTTGTCCATAAGGGAAGTGTCAGACAGATCAGTGGCTTCACCTTAAAGGGCTGTCTCATAAAGACAACCCCTATGTAATAGGAAGCCGACATGACCATTAGCTGATTGCTACACATCGAGCTTCTAGTACACCTGAGGATCAGCTGTGACCACTGGGGATAATCGCCTCTGACCAGACTAATGCTGGGTTTACACGGAACGGTAATTCGCCCAATCGAACGATTAACGATTTTGAAGCAACGATTTTATTTTTATAACGATCAGCATTTAGACAGAGAAAAACGTTAGAAGATTCGTAAGAAAAATCGTTATTGCGATCGTTTAAGCCCATCTTTCACATAGGGTGAATCTTTGATCTGCGAATATTTAGCGAACGACGATTTGAGAACATGTTGAAAGATCAAAATGAACGATTTTTCACTCATTGCCTGATCGTTTGCTGGGTTTACACGGAACGATTATCGCTCAAATGCCATCGTTATAGCGAAAATTCGAACGATAATCGTTCCGTGTAAACCCAGCATAATGGTGCGTTTACACAGACAGATTTATCTGACAGATTTTATAAGCCAAAGCCAGGAATGGATTTGAATAAAGGACAGATCCCAGTCTTTCCTTTATAGTCTGTTCGTGACTTTGGCTTCAAAGATCTGTCAGATAAATCTGTCTAAACGCACCATAAGCATGCTGCACGGGGAATTAAAGGGGTGCTCTTGCAAAAAAAAATATTTTCAAATCAACTGGTGTCAGAAAGTTATGCAAATTACTTCTATGTAGAAATCACAATCCATCAAGTACTTATCAGCCGCTGTATGTCCTGCAGGAAGTGGTGTATCCTCTCCAGTCTTCCAGTACTTATCAGCCGCTGTATGTCCTGCAGGAAGTGGTGTATTCTCTCCAGTCTGACACAGTGCTCTCTGCTGCCTCCTCTGTCCAGAGCAGCAGCAAATCCCCATAGAAAACCTCTGCTGCTTTGGACAGTTCCTGACATGGACAGAGGTGGCAGCAGAGAGCACTGTGTCAGACTGGAGAGAATACACCACTTTCTGCAGAACATACAGCAGCTGATAAGTATGGAAAGCACTGAGATTTTTAAATTGAGGTAAATAACAAATCTCTTACACCAGGCGATTTGAAAGACTTGTTCTTTTTACAAATTACCAATTTAATCCTGACCAAATCCCCAGCTCTATGTGCCTGCTGGCTCAGTCTTTTGGAGGGAGACAAGCATGAGGTGTCTCTGATCTGCTACACTGGCCAATCACTGTGTCTTCGCCTCTCAATGCTGCCTGTTTCTTTGTGTTTCTTGAAGGGAGATTAAATAGCACATCTTGGAACCCAAGTCTGCTGCCTGGGAGAGACCCTGCTGGTGCAGTAGAAGTAACACCCGCTTTGGAGCAGCGCTCAGACTTGCCATGGCGAATGACTCGTGACACCAAACTCTCTTCTAAAACCTAACCTTTGTAGCAGAGTTTGGCTGTTCCTCACCCAATTTCAAACTTCCTACACAACTGTTCCTGTTAATGGCAGAGTTTCAACCTAGAGTACACAAAGTAGCATGAGAAAAAGGGAAGAAATCTAAGTCTTTCCTTTATGACCTGTTCTCTGTTTAAAGTCTGCTCCTGGCTTTGGCTTCAATGATCTGTCAGATAAAGCTGTGTGTGTATTAGGACCTTAGACTATTTTGTGCAGGTGCATTGTATACAAGATTAAAAAAATAAATAAAAAAAACAACAACAACATTTGAGCACAAATTGTAATGTAAGAAAATTGGTAAAAAGCAAAGGGGGGGGGGTATGATTCTGACTGTATGAGAAGGATTATGGTTACCATGGTATATTAGGTTACTCTTACACCTGACTATAATCTTATACTTTGTGCACGTTTACCGGGATAAGATGCAGCTACTATAAATGTAAGGGGCGGTCACACTATATACTGCTGTCACTTACATTTCTCTGCTGTGCATTCATTTTGCATTGTGTTTAACTTTCTTATGTTGCATTCTTATGTTGTCTACTTACTGTACATTGCATTCTTATGATTCCTTGTTATGTTGCATTCTTATGTTGTCTACTTACTGTACATTGCATTCTTATATTGTCTACTTACTGTACATTGCATTCTTACGCTTCCTTGTTATGTTGCTTTTGAGAAGAAGTTCTCATAATGGCCCAGGGCAGATGAAGAAGATGAAAAGGGAAGAACTCCGATCAGAGAAGACGTCCCCTGTGATTCACCTGATATAACTGCACTGTAATGTATATGGTGTACTGAGCCTGTGTAGGGCTGGGGCCACCTCTATATGACTGGATGAGGTGATAGTGGTCTGTGTACAGTGGATGTTATTAAGTAGCAGCAGTGGTGGTGTTAGTCAGAAGTAGTGGTGGTATTAGTCAGTATGCAGTGGCATTATGTGGTGGTGTTAGTCAGTATGTGGTGGTGTTAGTCAGTATGTGGTGGTGTTAGTCAGTATGTGGTGGTGTTAGTCAGTATGTGGTGGTGTTAGTCAGTATGTGGTGGTGTTAGTCAGTATGCGGTGGTATTTGTTACTTGTTATCTGGTACTGTGTTTTATTGGTCTTAGTATACAGGATTTGGTCAGTAACAATATGGAGGTGATTGTAATGGTTGTGGTGGTAATATTTTCCCCTGTATACTGGTATTATTGGCAATGTTGGTCCGGGTATACAGGATTTGGTTAGTAAAAGTATGGAGGTAATATGTATGGTGATAAAATTTCCCATATACTGGTATTATTGGTAATGTCGGTCTTGAGATATAGCAATAGCGTCGCTTGCCTGAGGAAGGGGGGGCCCAAGTTGACCTCTTGCACCAGGGCCCAAGAGACATTAGCTACGCCCCTGTTCAGTGTGTTTGGTCCATCTCAGTGGTTACACGAATTAGGTGAGATTTATAAAACATGGTGTAAAGTGAGACTGGCTCAGTCACCCCCGGCAACCAATCAGATTCCACCTCTCATTTCCCACAGACTCTTTGGAAAATGAAAGGTGGAATCCGATTGGTTGCCGGGGGCGACTGAGACAGTCTCACTTTACACCATGTCTGATAAATCTCCCCCATTCTGTGTATAATCCTCCTATCACTGTAGCCAATAAATGATTTAAGATTGTTTTGTTAGGAAACAACTATAACAAATAAGCAAAAATATTTTGTTACCCGAATCAGCAGAAGGTTCTGGCTACAACGTTATTCACGTAACCCGAGAGGCAAATCTACAGCTAGGACCGAATGGCTGCGGGCGTCAGATCTTTACATAAACATCATCTGCAAACGCCGTCCCTTCATCTGCTTCTCTGCACTTCATCACTGACAATCACTGTATACAGCGGAGATAAAGACAACAAGGGTCGGAGCGGAGTCATTGATCACATCCAAGGACGTCTAATATCTGAGGAATGAGAACACCGATACAGCGTCCTAATGTCAGCAATACTATTCCTTGTTTTATTACATTATGGAACAGTTTGTTCTCTATTTGGTTGTCTGTGCATAAACCTCTCAGCCAAAGCATCTATTATGGCTTTATAATGAATATATACTTCCATCTGAGACATTACTGCTACCTGAGGTCATCAGTGAAGCCCCCCCTGCCACCCCTCCTCAGCCCCCCTGCCACCCCTCCTCAGCCCCCCTGCCACTCCTCCTCAGCCCCCCTGCCATCCCTCCTCAGTCCCCCGCCATCCCTCCTCAGTCCCCCGCCATCCCTCCTCAGTCCCCCGCCATCCCTCCTCAGTCCCCCGCCATCCCTCCTCAGTCCCCCGCCACCCCTCCTCAGCCCCCCTGCCACCCCTCCTCAGCCGCCCCCCTCCTCAGCCCTGGCCGTATGTATAACATGGAGCACAGTGTGGCCGTATGTATAACATGGAGCAGAGTGTGGACGTATGTATATCCTTGATTTAAACGTAGAAAAAATAAAGTGACTATATTGTAAACCTGTATGGGATCACAACTCGTTGATTTCTTTTAAAATAAAATTTGTTCCAATAAAAACAAGAAAGTGAGAGGAAAGAGACTCTCCAATAGACAGTAAGCTGAAGCTGCTTTACTGAAGAACCATGTTGCACTTTTTGGGACTGCTGAAAAGATAGATAAGAAGGAGAAGGCTGCCAAGTGTAATACAAAAGAGAACTGTGGAAACGCAGCGGCCGAGCTCTGAGTTACCTAAGTGTTCCGCTTTCTATTCTATTGTAAACTGAATTGATCAAGATGAAGAAAAATTCTATTCTTTTATAGTAAATATGATTTTTTTACCCAAGGTTACAAAGCTCTGCAAACAGTAATACAATTCCATCTCCAATTCTCCTTCCTGTGATTTAGGTAAAAATGAAATTAGCCTCTTGTCCTTTTGTGTCTGATATTACAATGGCCGCAGACGAGATTTCATTTCTTTAATGTTTAATCATTACTTGTTTTATTAAGTCAGAATCCGGAGTTCCCAGTGCGTTATGGTTAGAGGTGGTATATAAAAGAAAGTCATCAAATGAAACGAAGCCCAGCAAATTTACCACAGCAAACACTGCGTATACAGCTTACAGGTCTACAGTAGAGATGAGCGAATCAGGTTTGAGTCGATCCGAACCCGATCGTTCGGCATTTGATTAGCGGTGGCTGCTGAAGTTGGATAAAGCTCTAAGGTTGTCTGGAAAACATGGATATAGCCAATGACTATATCCATAATTTCCACAAAGCCTTAGGGCTTTATGCAAGTTCAGCAGCCACCGCTAATCAAATGCCGAAAGTTCGGGTTCGGATGGACTCCAGCTGCTCCAGGTTCGATTATCTCTAGTCTACAGGATATCACCAATGCCTATATGCTTAAAGGGAACCTGTCACCCCCCGTGCCGGGGTGACAGGCTCCTGACCCCCCGTTAGAGCCCCCTATACTCACCTAATCCTGCCGGGTCCCGCTTCTGGATCCGGTCGGGTGATGAAGATCTCAGCCGCTGCAGCCCGGCGCGCGCGCTGAGAGATGAGTCCAACGCTCATAGAGAATGACGGATCGCTGGACTCTCCCGTCATTCTCTATGGGTGTTGGACACATCTCTCAGCGCGCGCGCCGGGCTGCAGCGGCTGAGATCTTCATCACCCGACCGGATCCAGAAGCGGGACCCGGCAGGATTAGGTGAGTATAGGGGGCTCTAACGGGGGGTAGGGAGCCTGTCACCCCGGCACGGGGGGTGACAGGTTCCCTTTAAAGGGGTATTCCCGTCTCCTCGGGCTACATTGCCTCCATCCTCTCATATGCTGGAGAGAGAGAGAGAGAGAGAGAAAGAGAGAAAGAGAGAGAGAGAACATTTATCAAAATGCCCCACAGGTGTACGCCACAGAAACGGGCCCGATTCGCTTATTTTCTATGGCGTACGCCAGCCTTATCCCCAGCTCCCCTAATGGGCGGACTGGAGGGTGTAACTTCCTCCCACATTGCGTAAATCATGGCAAAAATCTACACCTATTGCTGTTCAGGTGTAGATCGGTTGTACACTCGTTGCGCCAGGCCTGGACGGAAGCCTTTTAGTAAATCTGTCTATCTTATCTAAGACTGGCGTACAGGTACATCAGTCTTAATAAATGTCTCCTATAGTGTATACATACTGTACAATATACAGATGTATACTGTAGCCGCCGCTCTCGATTCCCTGTCTCCTCTGATAATGCGGACGCTAGAGCCCACACGCTGGGGCCAGGCGCCCCCTTCCCTTCAGCCTCGCAGGATGTCTCACCCCTGCATGCTCCTGCAGAGCCCCCTTAATAACACGATTACGTGCAGGTAGTTAATTTGGCCTTAAAAGAGAGCTCTGGCCAGGACCCATTTTTTAAAAAGCCCAGGGCGGGGGTGGGTGAAAAAACAACAACTTCCATTTAGCTCCCTGACTCCAGCGCTGCTACTTGCATACCGCCACTTTGGTCCCCGGTCTCTTCCAGGACACTGATACAGCCGCTGAATGGCTGAGCAGGCCTGCCACATTACGTCTCATCCCAGGAAGCAACCGAGGACTGAAGCAGCTGTATGCGGGTGGCAGCACTATAGCTCGGGTGGTAAGTTTTTTCACCCACCCCCTCCCCAAGGGTTTTGAAGAAATGGGCTCCGGATAGAATTGTCCTTTGAAGGGGCTATCCAGCGCTAAGCCCCATTTACTTCAATGGAACTGAGTTTCAAACCCCAATCAATCTGGAGACAAGAGTGGTGCAAAATTGGCCATGTTTTTGTAGCACTGGATAATCCCTTTAAGTAAATATACAGTAAGTTTACAATTGATTGGATCAGGTCCAACATCTCCTTTTCTTGCCTCCATAGGACTATGTGTACTGAAGCCGTGTCAAGTCATATCTGATGGCAATAGAGGCACCTCCACAATATTAGCTTTAATGCTGTAAATGGTTGATCGGTATAATTACTCGATCAATCTTAGCATCTTACTGCTTTGCATAAAGCTAAATGTTTCAGTTTGAAGGGAAGATTCGCATATTTCTGTAATCTAATCATAGATGTTTTATTACTTTATCGGTATAAATGGCCGAGAACAAATTAAGCTATCATCATATTTTATCCAGCTAAGTCTTGGCCATCATCTTGAGATGCTTTTTATTTCCAGGAGGCGCTGAAACCTTCTCATGAGTTTACATTTTTTCTCCTTGAAGATCAGTAAATAAATCTACAATGTTTTAGATGCTGAACAATTTATGGGCAGATTTATGGTTGTTTGTGTAGTCAAGTGAAACCAGAGAAATGTGAACTATCTGAAGAGCCATTGAGCTTCTGGATGTCATCAGACCGTGTATCAACTATGTCGAGAAAAGGACAAGATGACGCAGAAGTGTAAAATAATGTGTAAAAGACACAAACATTGAATGGGGGAAACTTCTGGATATATCTCTCTCACTTTAAATGTGGAACGTTATAACTGAGCAGCCAAACGTTTGCCGAGTTTTTATGGGAATCTGTCACTAGGTTTATGCTGTCCTATCTGGGGGCAGCATAAATTAGTGACATAAACCTTGATGCCAACGATGTGTTACTTAGTACTTTCATGTAGTAGATCTCATAAAATCACTGTTTATCTCCTGTATCTGATGCAGAGAGCACAGCTGCAAAGAGTTATAAAGATTTGCAATTTACTTCTATTTAAAAAATCTCCAGTCTTTCATCTGTGATAAAAAAAAGGCCCCTAAAAAAGTGGTAGGGTGTGTGACAGGGCCGGGCTAGGGGGAATTTAAATGGGGCAGATTAAATGGTCCAATAAATTTCCAGGGAAGGAAAAAAAAAATTACTGTGGGTTTTGTATCCAAGTTAATCAGAACAAACCGCACAAGTGATTTCTGGAGAAGCAGTGAGAACCATTATGCTGGGAATGTTACCCCAACTGCATAAAGTAGTGAGGGGGTGTCATGTTCCAGCGGGGGTGTCATGTTCCGGCCCTGTTCAGTCTAGTAACTGAAAAAGACGTAAGTAATTGATTTATCTGCAGCTCACAGGATGCAGTCACTGCCTTCTTCTGCTCCATCTTCCGTGACCTGTCTCCACTAGTAGCATTTCGGCATAGTTTATTTAAACAAAATAATTTAAACCCTGGGTTGAGCTTCCATAAATTGAATTTGAGTCCCTTTAGATCAACTCTCCAAAAATTTTAATTGACTGCCCTTGGTTGAGACCTGGTAAAAATGGAATTTGACTGCCTTTAAGTCAGCTCTGCAAACATTGAAATGGACACTCCTGAGTGAGTCTTGTGTCGTTTCACCTTCTTTTTTTTTTATATATTAATGATTCCTCTTCATTGTAGGGCGAAGAGGGATTGGGGAGGACAGGGTTACGGTTGGACAGGTACTCAGTCAACACTTGTCCCTTCTCCCAATAGGCCATGCAGTGGTGGAAGTTTCCCATAAGGGTGCCATGAAAGCATCCCACACCTTGAGAGTGTTCTACTGATGGCTGTGGACCTGCTTGATGTCCCCAAACTCTACCCAGAACTTTCCTATCTGCCGGAAGCAATGTTAGGTGGGAAGGTTCCCATCATGTTCTAAAGCTCTGCCTTTTGTCGTATTACATCAACCATAATAAGAGAGGATATGTTAGAGATCCAGTATGTTTTGATCTCCATGATGTGGGAAACCCATTTGTCACATGAAAAGCATATCAACATAAGCTCCGCCATGAGTGCCAGACTCTGAATCGGGATAATTTATCTTCCCCCACCAGAAGGATGACTTTCTATCGCCTCTTCGCTCTATCCGGGCTGAAACAATTGAACGGATCTAACTTGAGTGCTACCCTCTGCTGTAATACCACCTCCTACTCCCGCAATTGCCACTGAAAAGCCATAACAAGTGTGCTGTGTGTCAGGCACTCATGGGTAGTGAACTGCAGAAGTTGATTAGGAGGCACACAGGGGTTTTGGAGCTGATACTCCATTAACGCTCTCTGTTGCTCACAAACCCTGTCCAATATGAACTTTCTTCAGGCTAGCAGCGGCTACAGTTGACTTAGAAAAGTGTGTGCACTTTTAACAGTAGCTCCGACAGACTGGAGGAAGTTTTATTAAGACGCGGTTTAACAAGTTACAAAACGTGGGCCGGGCATGGTACGTGTTCTCAAAGCACCAGAGCCTCTAACAGGTCTAATAATAATAATGCTTTTCTTTGTATAGCGCACACAGATTCCGCAGCACTTTACATAGTTTTTGCCAGTTACTGCTCTCTGTCCCCAATAGGGCTCACAATCTAAATTCACCTATCTGTATGTTTGGGTTTGTGAGGAAACGATTGCAAATACGGAGATAACATACAAACTCTGCGCATTTTGCCCTTGGTACAACCCACAGAGCCATCATGCTGCATAGAATGCAGCACCTCAAAGGCGCTATACTTGAGTTCATTGTTTTCCATCTTGCTAATTGTTTCTGTTTGTCTTTTTCAGGGCATTGCTGCTTGGACTGAATTTGAAATTTTGCATCTTGCCAGCTCAGGGATTTCAGAAGACCACAACCCCTCAAGGAGGAGGAGGGGTTCTCTGAGCTGTTTATCAGGGTTGCAGAAAACCTGACAGAACCAGGGCCTAAAATCTTGGGTGGGGGTAGCAGGTAGCCACCCGTTCCCCGCCTCCACAACATTGACCCAGTGTGCCGTCTAAGAAATGTAGCATGCCTGGCCACAAGCACTTGTCCACGTTTTGGTGGTCAACTGGACCTTTGCGCTAATCTCTTAACTCAGGGCCCACCTGATGTTACAGTACATGGCACAATGGAAAAAGTAGTGACAGCTAGGGACAGAATAGCGAGGTGCTGCGGCCACCATCAGGTCGCGAAAGGATTCAGTCACTGCTTGAGTTCATTCCTTTTCATCTTGCTAATTGTTTCTGTTTGTCTTTTTCAGGTCATTTTTGGTTGGGAGGAAGGAGGGTCAGAGTGAGATTCCTGCAGTCCAGACTCTTGGCTAGCGATAAGACTATACTGTGAGGTGGGCAAGTGACTGGAAGTGTTATTGGCTATCCCTTTTACCACCTGTTCCCGCTGCTTGGGCCTCAACACACATGGGCCTGACCAGCACACATTGTTCCTCAATGTGCTTGCCTGCAGCTTGTTCCCGCTCCAGCATTTCCGCAGCCTCAACCTTGTCCCCATCCTTTCCTTACACATTCCAGCTGCTTGAGTTCATTGGTTTTCATCTTGCTAATTGTTTCTGTTTATGTCTATTTCAGGTCATTCGTGCTTGGACTCCCTTCAAAATTTTGCATCCTGCCAGCCAAGGGATTTCGTAAGACCACATATCAGTGGGGGTCACTCAGGTTACTATTTTTAAAGCCCCTAATCAACTTGGAATGGAACATTGCACAACGAGCCCTTGATGGAGGAGCTTTGCGTGGGGGCCTGCTACAAAGAAGAGTTGTGGCCTTGCTGGCTCTAGCCTGCCTTTTCCGTATAGATTGTCCTCTGCGGTTTGCCACCCCACTGCCTCTTCCCCACAGCTTTAACCACTAGAAATGACACCAGGCAAGGACGGATCACTCACTTTGTCGGAAGTCAACTTTAAAGAGGACGTGTCTGACCACATCACACACACTATGAGGGTGGGTTCTGTTTGATTTGCTCCTTGCCTATGCCATCTGCAGTTGTCGTAGGCAACGTGACTTAAAGGGATGCATGAAAATATTATTTTTTGCTCTAAATTTGGCCTTTAGTCCATGGTAAGGTAGAAGAAATAAGGTTTCCATTTATTTCTTCCACTTTAGATAGAGGTTATATTGTTTTTTGGAGTGTATTGTAGACAGGCTGTGATGGTGGTGTAATACTGTGACTTGGTCTTGTTAGTTGCACCCTGGCATGCTTCCCCTGCTGTCCCAGCTGCGTCCAGAGGCGCTGGCATCATTTCCTGAGGTGTCATTATGGACATTGTGACCTCCAAGTGGTTGAATTTTTTCCCCATAGGTTTTAATGGGGTTCGATATTTGATTGAATAGCCAAACATGGTGGTCTGCTCGTTTATCTCTAATGTTCTTTTTCTTCACACTTTCTAGTATGTGCAGATAGCCCCTTTAACCCCTTAACGACCGTGGGCGTATATTTACGCCGTGCGGTCATTAAGGACGTTCAGAGCGGGGCCGCGCTCTGAACCGCAGCGGTCCCGGGTGCTGCTTGTAGCCCGGGACCGCAGGTATTAGCGGGCACGGTCCGATCGCCGTGCCCGCTAATACAGTAATCGGATGCAGCTGTCAAAATAACGCTAACCCCAGGGGGGGGGGGAATAACCCTCCCCCGGCGGGGGGGGGGGGAATAATGCTAACCCCAGGGGGGGGGGAGGGAATAACGCTAACCCCGGGGGGGGGGGGGGGGGAAATAACGCTAACCCCAGGGGGGGGGGGGGAATAACGCTAACCCCAGGAGGGGGGGGAATAACACTAACCCCAGGGGGGGGGGAATAACGCTAACCCCAGGGGGGGGGGGATAACGCTAACCCCAGGGGGGGGGAATAACCCTAACCCGGGGGTGGGGGAATAACGCTAACCCCAGGGGGGGGGGGGGGGAATAACGCTAACCCCGGGGGGGGGGGGTGGTGGAAATAACGCTAACCCCAGGGGGGGGGGGGGGAGGGAATAACGCTAACCCCGGGGGGGGAATAACGCTAACCCCAGGGGGGGGGGGGGGGGGGAGGAATAACGCTAACCCCAGGGGGGGGGGGGAATAACGCTAACCCCAGGGGGGGGGGGGAATAACGCTAACCCCAGGAGGGGGGGGGAATAACACTAACCCCAGGGGGGGGGGAATAACGCTAACCCCAGGGGGGGGGGGATAACGCTAACCCCAGGGGGGGGGAATAACCCTAACCCGGGGGTGGGGGAATAACGCTAACCCCAGGGGGGGGGGGGGGGGGAATAACGCTAACCCCGGGGGGGGGGGGGTGGTGGAAATAACGCTAACCCCAGGGGGGGGGGGGGGAGGGAATAACGCTAACCCCGGGGGGGGAATAACGCTAACCCCAGGGGGGGGGGGGGGGGGGGAGGAATAACGCTAACCCCAGGGGGGGGGGGAATAACGCTAACCCCAGGGGGGGGGGGGGGATAACCCTAACCCCAGGGGGGGGGAATAACCCTAACCCGGGGGTGGGGGAATAACGCTAACCCGGGGGTGGGGGAATAACGCTAACCCCAGGGGGGGGGGGGAATAACGCTAACCCGGGGGTGGGGGAATAACGCTAACCCCAGGGGGGGGGGGGGGAATAACGCTAACCCCGGGGGGGGGGGGGGGGGAGAGTAACGCTAACCCCAGGGGGGGAGGGGAGTAACGCTAACCCCAGGGGGGGGGGGGGGGAATAACCCTAACCCCAGGGGGGGGGGAATAACCCTAACCCGGGGGGGGGGGGGGGGGGGGGGGGGGATAACCCTAACCCCAGAGGGGGGGGGGGAAATAACCCTAACCCCAGGGGGGCTTCTAGTATAAGTGTAAAAGTTAAAAAAAAAGTGTTGTTATTAATAAAAAGCCCCCTCCCCTAATAAGAGTCAGAATCACCCCCCTTTTCCCAGGTTATTAATAAAAGTAAATAAATAAATAAACAAACAAACATGTTTGCTATCGCCGCGTGCATAATCGCTAGAACTATTAATTAATGACATTCCTGATCTCGCACGGTGAACGGCGTAAGCGCCAAAAAATCCCAAAGTGCAAAATTGCGCAGTTTTGGTCGCATCAAATCCAGAAAAATGTTAAAAAAAAGCGATCAAAAAGTCGTATATGCGCAATCAAGGTAAAAAATGACACCTGACACAGCCCCATAGACCAAAGGATAAAAGCGCTATAAGCCGGGAATGGAGCGATTGTAAGGAACGTATATTTGTAAACAATGGTTTTAATTTTTTACAGGCCATCTGATACAATATAAGTTATACATGTTATATATCGTTTTAATCGTAACGACTTGAAGAACATATATAACAAGTCAGTTTTACCCCAGGGCAAATGGCGTAAAAACACATATCCACTAAATACACAAAATATGTTGTTTTTTTTTCAATTTCACCACACATTGAATTTTTCCTGGTTTCGCAGTGACTTTATGGTATAATTCAGCCGTCATTGCAAAGTACAATTAGTGGCGCAAAAAATAAGGATAAGGGCTGATGTGGGTTTCTAGGTGGAAAAATGCAAGTGCTATGTATGGCCGTATATACACAAGGAGGAAAAAACGAAAACGCAAAAATCAAAATTGCCCCGGTCCTTAAGGGGTTAAGTTACATCACATCCAGGAAAGCCGCTGTGTTGTCTTGGAGATTTGTACGTTTTTTGGCGCCATTTGCCTTTCCTGCTCAGGGCACCAGAACCTTCCAGGCCCTTCTGGGTCTCTAATGCCTCACAACACACAGAGCTGGCAGGACGCGGTGTACAGTGCTCCATCCCTCGTGACGGTGCACCGGACCACTAGGCTCTCGGTAAGGCCGCTCACACCGTCACCATAACGACCGTACACTGCGCTGTGAGGCGTGACACGTGAGTGCGCGCGCATCCCCTGTGTACTCACGTGACCGTTCCCAGCGTGCTCCGCGGAAGTGTCATGGCCGCGCACTGAAGCGGGGAAGCAGCACATGTGCAGGTGAGAGAGCGGCCCCTCACGTGATGCCGATAGACTGGCAGCTGTCCTGACACCCTCATCCTATCGCGATACAGTCCCTCTCCATCCTTCCTGTGTATAATTCTAATGCCTGCAGCTCAGCATGTTATATACACCAGTGGAGCTTTACCTCAGTACGTAGCAATGCTAGTCTATAGGATATGCTATATAGCAGCATAGTGTGTTCCTCCTATGGTCTGTATCCTCTCTGGGTGGCACAGCAGTAGCAGAGTGTTGTGTCATCTGATGGTGACGTCACAGTCCCCAGTATATTATCTAGGAGTCATGTACCCCCATATAGATGGTGTAATTGTATCCTGTGACATCACAGTGACATCATCATGTGTCCTATGTTATTCCATTCTCTGTGACATCATCATGTGTCCTATGTTATTCCATTCTCTGTGACATCATCATGTATCCTCTTATTCCATTCTCTGTGACATCATCATGTGTCCTATGTTATTCCATTCTCTGTGACATCATCATGTGTCCTATGTTATTCTATTCTCTGTGACATCATCATGTGTCCTATGTTATTCTATTCTCTGTGACATCATCATGTGTCCTATGTTATTCCATTCTCTGTGACATCATCATGTGTCCTCTTATTCCATTCTCTGTGACATCATCATGTGTCCTATGTTATTCCATTCTCTGTGACCTCATCATGTGTCCTATGTTATTCCATTCTCTGTGACATCATCATGTATCCTCTTATTCCATTCTCTGTGACCTCATCATGTGTCCTCTTATTCCATTCTCTGTGACATCGGTGTATAAGTGCTCACTCTTCAAACTTCTCCCAGTTCCCAGGATTGGATCCATTTTCTCTCTGCATGGGGGTGAAGGGGCAGAGAGAGGAGCAGAGTTAAGGTGGGTGGCTGATCGTGGTCTTTCACTATACTGTAAGATTGTGATTGACAGCGACCGTCCATGTAATATGAGCAGTGGCAGCAGACCACCACTGACTTCAGTGGGCAGCCCGAACGATCTAAGGATCCTTTGGGCAGCCGCTCCACTCACTGTCTGTGCGTGTAATAGCACAGGCAGCGAGCAGGGAATGAAGGAGAGGCGAGCGCTGAGCTAACAGGTCGGTACTCGCTTCCATTAGAAAACAGTCCATTATCTAGAGGTGAGGGAAAGACTAGTGGATCTGTCGGGGTCGCTGACATTTTTAGGGGGGATTTCCATGTCCATAGACAACTGATCATGCACCGACAGAGCTCCCAGCATCATGGTGAATTAGGATGTTGGCAGTAAGGATGGTCCGAACCTGCTGAGGTTCGGGTTCGTATGAACCTGAGCGCTCTGCAGCAGATTCCCGCTGTATCCACCCGCTGCACGGAGCAGGCAGGCAGCCTATGGCTACGGCTGTATCCCAGTTTTCCAGGCGGTCCGCCCGCTCCGCGGAGCAGGCAGACAGCGGGAATCATTACTGAGGGTTTGGGTTCGTACGAACCCGAACTGAACTCGGTTCGGACCATCCCTAGTTGGCAGCTCTGAACCTGTTTAAAGTTTGCGCCAGTGTACTTACAGCGGTGTGGCTGTGCAGAACACTCACACTAACTTTTAAACAGTTTCAGAGCTCCTGACATCACATTTAAAGCGACTCTGTACCCACAACCTGAACCCCCCTCCCCTCCCCTCCCTTGTACCTTCGGATAGCGGCTTTTAATCCAAGATCTGTCCTGGGGTCCATTCAGCAGGTGATGCAGTTATTGTCCTAAAAAACAACTTTTAAACTGGCAGCCCTGTGTCTGGCGTGCGTGGCCTAGATTGTGTATGCATTAGGCTGGCACCACCCCTCCGTCCCTCCTCCCCGCCCTCCTCATCATTAGGAATGCCCCTGGCAGATTTCTCCTATTCCTCACCTGTGAGAACACGGCACATGGGCTGGATCGTTAAGGCACCTGTGCAATGTTCAGACAGGAGAAAATGTTCTAGGGGCATTCCTAATGATGGAGAGGGATGGAGAGGGTCTGCATCACCTGCCAAACGGAGCCCAGGACAGATCTTGGATTAAAAGCAGCTATCCGAAGGTACAAGTGGTTTGGGGGGGTCAGATTGTGGGTACAGAGTCGCTTTAATCATGATGCTGGAGCTCCGAGGTCCGCAGAACACCGCCGCTCAGGAATGCCTACCTGACACTGGGACTGGAGCATGTTCTAGAGCTGACAGATTCCACTATAATTTTTTTATATTGTTCCTCCAGATTTGCTATTATATGGGGGATACAAGTATTTACAGGAGTTGTCACACATTGGGGACGATTTATCAAACATGGTGTGAAGTGAATCTGGCCCAGTTGCCCCCAGCAACCAATCAGATTCCACCTCTCATTTCTCACAGACTCTTTGGTTACACCATGTTTGATAAATCTCCCCCATTCTCTTTAAAGCAGTTGTTCACCCAAAAATCTGGTGCCCGACATTTGTAATTTACTTTGATTAAAAAAATCTCCGGTCTTCCAGTACTTACCAGCTGCTGTATGTCCTGCAGGAAGTGGTGTATTCTCCCAGTCTGACACAGTGCTCTCTGCTGCCACCTCTGTCCATGTCAGGAACTGTTTTTCAAAACGTTTTTCCTTTCAAATAAACTGGTGCCAGAGATTTGTAATTTACTTCTATTTAAAAATCTGCAGTCTTCAAGTACTTATCAGCTGATGTATGTCCTGCAGGAAGTGGTGTATTCTCTCCAGTCTTCAAGTACTTATCAGCTGCTGCATGTCCTGCAGGAAGTGGTGTATTCTCTCCAGTCTGACACAATGCTCTCTGCTGTCACCTCTGTCCATGTCAGGAACTGTCCAGAGCAGGAGAGGTTTTCTATGGGGATTTGCTGCTGCTATGGACAGTTCCTGACATGGACAGAGGTGGCAGCAGAGAGCACTGTGTCAGACTGGAGAGAATACACCACTTCCTGCAGGACATGCAGCAGCTGATAAGTACTGGGAGACTGGAGAGAATACACCACTTCCTGCAGGACATACAGCAGCTGATAAGTACTTAAAGACTGAAGATTTTTTTAATTGAAGTAAATTACAAATCTCTGGTACCAATTGATTTAGGGTGCGTTCACACCTGCAGCAGATTTGATGCTGTGTTCAGTTATTTAAATGAAATCTGCTGCAGAAAATCAGCTACAGATCCTGTAGGTGTGAACGCACCATTAAAATATAAAAAAAATTAGGGGGTACTACCCCTTTAAAATCTTGTCTATGATTGTTCTCGGCCTCATACATGCCCTTGTGCTAAACTGTGATCTGTGAGCTCGCAGCATGCGGTCAGTCCCTCTGTGGGATTCTGCTATGTACTGTCCAGTGATTGATTGTTCTTCTTTGTATGTCTTGCAGGTGTCTGTGAATCCTCATACAGACCGTTATCACTTGCCTATTCCCCACACCTGCTGTCTTCTCACCTGTGGTGTTCTTTACTGTTCAACTTGAATGGAAACCGATCTGGAAATAGACGTTCTCCGGGGCTTTCAACCCTCCCCACAGAATCGTCCATATGAGGCAAAAGCAAATGGCGGTAAGAGCTGTAGAATCCAGCATGTTATTGATATTCTATTACGGACAATACATGTTCTACTGGAGGGAATTGTCTTCTACCATGGGACAAGTTACTGATGGTTTCAGCTCCATGTCCTATAGTCTAAGGCTAGGTTCACACTGCGTTTTCAGCATCCGTTTAACGCATCCGTTTTTTGCAAAAAAAGTATGAAAAACGGATTGCAAAAAACTGATTCATTTGTGTGCATCCGTTTTTCCATTGACTTCCATTATAAAAAAAAAAACGGATCCGTTTTTTTTGGCGGACCAAAACGGACCAAAAAACGTTACTGACCCTATTTTTCTGGATGTTAAAAAAAACGGATCCGTTAAACGGATGCTGAAAACGCAGTGTGAACCTAGCCTAAGCAAAAAATAAATGGTCTGAAATCCTAGGCAAAGCCTCCATACTGTACGTTACATTTGGATTGGCCTGCATAGAGGTAAAAGGACGATCCAAGAATAAATGGAATATTGCATAAAGGACGCACAAAACTACACTATATACACGTTAAACAAGATATATATATATATATATATATATATATATATATATATATATATATATATATATATATATATGGATCAGAAGCAAATACAGGCAGTGATACAAACAGTTTTAGCAATAGTCAATTACCGTTACACTGTGACTTTTGGTTGCAAAGCAAACACATGTGAGGCGTATGTCGCTGAGCAGATTTCAGAACTATTCCACATAACCTCCCTTGGAAGAAGAACCCGCTCTCTGCCAAACCCCAACACAGGCCAGACACCCCCCTCTCACCCTGTCAGGTTGTCCCAAGTTCCTCCCTCCTGGACTGAAAGCAAAACCCATACAATCCTAAGAGGGGTCCTAACTTTTCCACACGGGGTCAGAAGGAGATGGTTCTCGCACCATCGGATCCAGCTGAACCTTCAGAACATTTAGAGACCAAACACTGCATTTCTCCCCAGCTTCCACTAGTAGTTCCACTTATCTTCCTATCCCATTGTCCTAGAGAGGAGGGAGATGTAGGGAAGCGTATGGCTCGATCCAGTATTGGAAAATAAGTTATGCGGCCAGGATGCACAGTAACTCCATAACTTCCATTCAGTTCAAGCTTCACCTTGAATAACTTTATAGTCAGGTGGCTTGTAGTAGTGGACGCCAGATACCACGATGGGTAAGCGTTCTTTATGATTCTTTGGATACCGCATTGTTTGAGTATAGTTAGATGCAGGTTATCTAGGAGGCCATGTGGATACACTGCATGACCATATATAATGATTTGGACGCTTACATAATATACGTTGGTATGACCATGTGACTTTCTACTATCTTGGTTTTTTGGCTGTCTTAATTTCTGGATCCCTTTTTGCACAAAAAACTTTTTTTATGTGGTTTTTAATCATGCCAATAAAAATTGTTAATATTTAAGAATCTAGCTTTGTGTTGTGTAATTATTTTTAGGTGGCTTGTAATCTAGTTTGCTTCCCTTTGTTCTGCTCTTCTCACATATTCCTCAGTTTGCTTGTCCACTGTACATCACTACTAAGCGCTGTGGATTGATCTATTATTCTATCTATGTCTCGGATAGTGTACTGCTGTGAATGGGCTGGGAGCCCATTTGGCTTATGATCACATTTTGCTGCCCACACATTGGGAGTCAGTGATAAATATAATTAGTGTGAGAAACCCTGTAAGGCATTTTTTTCCTGTTCTACATTTTCATTGTCCAGCTTTGATCCTTTGAATTAAAGATTGCAATCATCATAATTTCTTCTCTGTCAGCCATCTTTTTTGGATGCTAGATCCTTTGTTAAAGGGCTATTAATCTTAAAGTACAAGGCTTAGAATAGTAAGGCTTCCAAGAAGTCTATAAACCGTGGCCAACATTTTTAGCCACAGGGAGATGGTGCCCATGCCACCGCAGTGTCCCCAACGCTTCTGCTCCTTCAAAGTCACGACTCGGCTGAGCGGGTGTTTCCTGCCCACAGGTAGCGGGTCATGACAGGTAATATAGGGAGACTGGAGGCTGTCAGGATGCTGGTGGTGCTTCAGAGGAATGGGTAAGTATAATTTATTATATTTCCCCCAACCCCTGCCCACTTGAGATTAGTAACTTTCGTCTGGAGAAGCCTTTAAATTTATTATAGACATATAGGGGGACATTTATCTAGCCAGTCTAAAGTATTGCCCCCCCCCCTTTTTTTCTCCGGCGGGATTTATTAAGAAGAGCACGCCTCTAGTACAGCCGCCTCTGAAGCTGGAGTAGATTTTTGCCTGGTTTACAACTCCTCCCTGCCTCTCTGCGCCCTCTTCCCCTGCGCACCAACCCATCAGACGAACGGGGGATATGGCAGCCGTACGCCATGGAAAAGGGACAACTGCCCCTTTTTACGCCTGGGGTGCACAATGATAAATCCCCCCGTAATGCTAACTCTTTGCATCTATACATTTTGAGCCATTTCATGCTAGGTCATGTGATTTACTTTTTTTTTTTTTTAAAACATATTTTATTAGCATTTTCCAGACAAAACAAATCATGTATAAATTTTTGAGGCATAGCTGGAAATAGAATGTACAGGTACATGCATGCTGAAGATGAAGTGGTCATGAATCGTTACCAATAACTTCTACCTGAAACGGCCATCATCTTCAAGTAACTGAGACCCCATTATGGGCGTTTGAGAGCTCCCAGGGAATTCGCATTCACACGTTTTGTGAAGTTGTCCGTGCACAGGGACAAATTTATAGCCCATTGCTTTGTATTGGGCTATAATGTCCCTTTGGTGGTATGTGGTGTGATATGCTGAGGGGTTGTGTTGCTGGGTGGTGTAGTGCAACCTTAGGGCTCACCTTCTAAAACCTTCCTGTCACGGTGGGGTCCGAGGGTGCTGGGGCCCTTGTCTTCTTCAGCATACAGACAGGGACATATAATTTTTAATAAAAGTCTTCACACAATAGCGGTGAAAGTATATCAAGACTTTACTTGAAGGATAACTATATACAATCCAATACAGGGGCATCTGATGACGGCAAACTGTTGGCTTGATCAGAGTCCTTTGCTTCAGGGGGAGGGGGGGGGTTACCTTGGTTACTATAGCTTAGACTTGGTGGATAAATAGGATTTCAAAGAGACAGACCTGTTCCAGGGACTTTATAGCTAGTGGGGCGGAGCTAGCTTTCCCCTGGCCAATCACTAGAGTGTGATATGTTACAGGGGAGGAGCACTGATCAAGCTCAACACTTGTATTATTAGTGATTAATACACAACAACATATTAAATAAATACATAGCAGAAAACAATACTACTACAAGAGAGCTAAGGAAGAGCAGCAAATACATAGGCCCTAATACAGACTGTCTAAGGTTGCCAATAGCAACAATACATCTCCAGACGCCTGACAACAAACACCTTTCTGGGCCATTACAGGGCTATTCACATGTTCAGCGTTTTCACAGATCTCCAATCCGTTTCGTTTAAAGGGAACCTGTCACCCCCCGTGCTGGGGTGACAGGCTCCCGACCCCCCGCTACAGCCCCCTATACTCACCTGATCCCGCCGGGTCCCGCTTATGGATCCTGTGGCTGTAGCGGGGGGTCGGGAGCCTGTCACCCCGGCACGGGGGGTGACAGATTCCCTTTAAAAATAGGAAATGTCATAACTCGGAACGGGAGCACGGATTGGGTTCTTACCAATGTTACCAATGTAATTTAAAATGCTTTAAAACAGATCTGTGAAAAAAACTGACAGGGATGCAAAATGGATGACAAAACGGATGCTTTTCCACAGATCACGGAGGTAGCTAACGGATCGCAATCACGGACCAGGAAAAACACTGAACGTGTGAATGCAGCCTTACAGTACCGCTCCTTTAGATGAAAAGGTTGCATTATGTCTGCTATAGCCTGCAGAACATAGGGTGTGATTATAAAAGTCCTTAGTTTCTGGAAGAACTTTAGCACTCTTGTCTCCGTGTCAATGCGATCTAGCCCAAAGAAGACCTTTAATTGAGATGCTATCATCGGAACACCAGGGGGTGTTGGAGATGGCCAATTGTAAAATATGCACTGGAGTGGCGGCGGTGAGCACGCCTCACTAACATCTTCTGGCGGGCACAATTGGTGAAATAATATGGTTTGCGTGGTCAAGGCCAGCTTGGTTTTCCAATGTGTATGGATATAAGTTATGACCTCTTGCCAAAATTGGGCTGTGTAACTACAACTTCAGACTCCATGCCACATGTTGGTAAGTGGCGTTTGACTATCCTTTAACTTTAAGGGGGAGCTCTGGAGACTAATTCTTTACAATTTTTTTGATACACTGATTTACTACTTATATTACTTTGTAATTAGATCATTAAAACAAAGCAAATCTATACTTTTTGGTTTATTGAGAGTACAGTGGATTATGAGCATAATTTGTTACAGGACCTTGTAATTTAAATCCACTATTAAACCAAAGCACATCTTCTCATAAGAAATCACTGATTTGCAGACAGTTGGTTCTACACCCCAACCCTGATAACACAGCAGCTGGATATGTGATATATAAGTTACTGTACAGTATAGCAGCATGTGGTGTATAATGTATAGTAACTGTATAACCCTGATAACACTGCAGCAGGATATGTGACATATAAGTTACTGTACAGTATAGCAGCATGTGGTGTATAATGTATAGTAACTGTATAACCCTGATAACACAGCAGCTGGATATGTGATATATAAGTTACTGTACAGTATAGCAGCATGTGGTGTATAATGTATAGTAACTGTATAACCCTGATAACACAGCAGCTGGATATGTGACATATAAGTTACTGTACAGTATAGCAGCATGTGGTGTATAATGTATAGTAACTGTATAACCCTGATAACACAGCAGCTGGATATGTGATATATAAGTTACTGTACAGTATAGCAGCATGTGGTGTATAATGTATAGTAACTGTATAACCCTGATAACACAGCAGCTGGATATGTGATATATAAGTTACTGTACAGTATAGCAGCATGTGGTATATAATGTATAGTAACTGTATAACCCTGATAACACAGCAGCTGGATATGTGATATATAAGTTACTGTACAGTATAGCAGCATGTGGTATATAATGTATAGTAACTGTATAACCCTGATAACACAGCAGCTGGATATGTGATATATAAGTTACTGTACAGTATAGCAGCATGTGGTATATAATGTATAGTAACTGTATAACCCTGATAACACTGCAGCTGGATATGTGATATATAAGTTACTGTACAGTATAGCAATCAGCATGTGGTATATAATGTATAGTAATGGTATAACCCTGATAACACTGCAGCTGGATAAGTGATATATAAGTTACTGTACAGTATAGCAGCATGTGGTATATAATGTATAGTAACTGTATAACCCTGATAACACTGCAGCAGCTGGATATGTGATATATAAGTTACTGTACAGTATAGCAGCATGTGGTATATAATGTATAGTAATGGTATAACCCTGATAACACTGCAGCTGGATATGTGATATATAAGTTACTGTACAGTATAGCAGCATGTGGTGTATAATGTATAGTAACTGTATAACCCTGATAACACTGCAGCTGGATATGTGATATATAAGTTACTGTACAGTATAGCAGCATGTGGTATATAATGTATAGTAACTGTATAACCCTGATAACACAGCAGCTGGATATGTGATATATAAGTTACTGTACAGTATAGCAGCATGTGGTGTATAATGTATAGTAACTGTATAACCCTGATAACAGAGCAGCTGGATATGTGATATATAAGTTACTGTACAGTATAGCAGCATGTGGAGTATAATATATAGTAACTGTATAACCCTGATAGCACAGCAGCAGCTGGATATGTGATATATAAGTTACTGTACAGTATAGCAGCATGTGGTGTATAATGTATAGTAACTGTATAACCCTGATATCACTACAGCAGCTGGATATGTGATATATGTTACTGTACAGTTTAGCAATCAGCATGTGGTATATAATGTATAGTAACTGTATAACCCTGATAACACAGCAGCTGGATATGTGATATATAAGTTACTGTACAGTATAGCAGCATGTGGTGTATAATGTATAGTAACTGTATAACCCTGATAACACAGCAGCTGTATATGTGATATATAAGTTACTGTACAGTATAGCAGCATGTGGTATATAATGTATAGTAACTGTATAACCCTGATAACACTGCAGCAGCTGGATATGTGATATATAAGTTACTGTACAGTGTAGCAATCAGCATGTGGTATATAATGTATAGTAACTGTATAACCCTGATAACACAGCAGCTGGATATGTGATATATAAGTTACTGTACAGTATAGCAGCATGTGGTATATAATGTATAGTAACTGTATAACCCTGATATCACTACAGCAGCTGGATATGTGATATATAAGTTACTGTACAGTATAGCAGCATGTGGTATATAATGTATAGTAACTGTATAACCCTGATAACACATCAGCTGGATATGTGATATATAAGTTACTGTACAGTATAGCAATCAGCATGTGGTGTATAATGTATAGTAACTGTATAACCCTGATAACACAGCAGCTGGATATGTGATATATAAGTTACTGTACAGTATAGCAGCATGTGGTATATAATGTATAGTAACTGTATAACCCTGATAACACAGCAGCTGAAAATGTGATATATAAGTTACTGTACAGTAATGGAGAGGATGGGAAACACAAGGACTGACAGAGACTGCAGGGAGCAGGAAGGAATGAGCAGGACAGATGTGCCCACAGTATAGCAGCACTCTCTGTCCGGGGAGAGAGGGGTTACAGCTATGGAGAGATTACCCCCACAGTCCTGTCCCCTGATGTAAGCCCCAGCTGTAGACCCCGCTATTCAGACAATGCCCCTCCCACCTTCTTACCCCAAAGCAATGCTCTTACACCAAGTTACTCTTCTGAAAAACTGTGATCCCTTGTTGCATAGCGCTCTTAGTGCAAGTTACTGTTAAACCAAGGTACCACTGTATAACTGTCATTTAAAAAATTTTTGCAGAAATTAAGTGATATTAAGAAACCCTGTAACAGGTTTTACTGGGCAAAAAAAGCCTTCTCAACATCAGGCCAGGTCGTCTCCATTACAGAGGAGCAAAGTAAAGGTTTGTTGAGTCCATTCTGACCTATGGGGGGGGAGTGGCCGAGGGGAATGAGTGAGCAGGAAGAGGAGACGAGCAGCTGTCCAGCTGTGAGTGCTTATCTGGGAGCTTGGTGAGAGAAGATTGCAGGGTGTTGTGCTGTGCAGGGCTGCCTTTTCTCCTCTCTGTGCTTTCTCATCCCCCTTTGCCCCTCCCCCCTCCATAGAGCATAAAGGACACAATTGGTAGCAGGATAGGGCTCTCCCCTTACTGCTGCCTTTTCACGGAAGTGGTTATTAAACTAAAAAGTATAGATTTATTTTTATGGCGTTCCATTACAGAGTGATATAACTTTGTGTAAGCACTGTATCTTTTATATATTCCTTTCAGGAGTCCTCCTTTAAGCTTTAATGTACCTGTAATAAATGCCACCGTTTTTGTAGCTGTTCCACATGTTACTTTATAAGCGTCTTCATTTCCAGCACACCCAGCCTCCCCCGCTCATCACGCTAAGTCCATCCATTAAGCTCATCTTATCTGGATACATGGATGCTCATTTTTTCTTCCACTTTGCTTGACTTAGACTCATTTGCTGCTTGAGAAGCTCAGACAGTGCAGACATTAGAAAACTCACAATGTTTTTGCTGGTCTATTTTTTTTTCCAGTGAAAATGCCTGATTGCACATTGTAAGGCTTTGAAGCGTGCGCAGGCAGACAGGCGCTGTATAGTGACAGCACAGCGAGTCCTCAGGTCACCTCCACAGCATTGGCTGTAGGAGGAAATCAGATAAACGTGCACCAACCTTGGCCAGAAGTACAGCTAAATATATGTAAGCAGCCGGTATCGACTGCCGCCATGACAGTCGGGAATTTGTACCGTTAAAACCAATGAAATACTTTCCCTTTCAGATATTCAGAAGGGACGACCATAAGGAAGGATGCAGAATCCATATCTCTCTTTATTGATTGCGGAGACACATGCTTAGAGACCCGCAGATCAGTGCAGAGACGGATGATAGATGCGCTCAAAGTATAGTGGGTTTTTTTTATTCATTTTTTAGGCCGTAATCGTTTGAGAGATGAACGGTGGAAGATCAGAGGCAAAGCAGAAGGGGAATTAAACGGATATTAAGGCAAAAATCATTTTCTGTTAAATCAACTGGTTTCAGAAAGTCATATAGATTTGTAATTATATAAAAATCTTTTATATAAAAATCTCCAGTCTTCCAGTACTTATCAGCTGCTGTATGTCCTGCAGGAATTTGTGTATCCTCTCCAGTCTGACACAGTGCTCTCTGCTGCCACCTCTGTCCATGTCAGGAACTGTCCAGAGCAGAAGAGGTTTTCTATGGGGATTTGCTGCTGCTCTAACTTTCTGAAACCAGATGACTTAATAGAAAAAGATTTTACCCATTTTTTTTTTTTTTTTTTTTTGGGGGGGGGGGGAACATACAACAGTGATCTCCAGAGATTAGGGGTGCAGCTAAAGGCTTGTGGGACCTCTCCACCCAATCAGAAGCCGTCACCATCACATCTAGTGACTCACAGGGGACTACGTCTGGTCACATAACAGTAGTAATAATTTTTATAGCACCAACATATTCAGCAGCATTACAATTCTGGGGTTAGGGTTAGACAAAAATCTGAAAAAAACATACAGATCCAGATGTAATTATCAAGCCATATATGAGGAGTGAGGGCCCTGATCACAAGAGCTTACAGTCTATAAGGACAGGGTGGGAGACAAAAGGCAGAGGGCCAAAAGTGCCTCATTGCTACCGTGCCGCCATCTTTATACATAGGATAATGTAGGTTAAGCAGCCACTAACCAGTGCCTGTGTGCTACAGGTCTAATCGCCGAGCTGTAATAATGTTGTTATAAAGCATGCTGCAATGTTCTCTGACCTTTTAGCTGCTTCTTTCCTGTTGTCTCCTTCTCCCCAAACACTTAGTTATATTTCTTCCCGCGCTGTATGGAAATCAGTGCTAGCGAGGCATGTGGGCAGCATCTCTCCCCTAACTAATCACGGCCTCAGGGCCCTCATGGCCGCCCCTCTGGGCCCTCATGGCCGCCCCTCTGGGCCCTCATGGCCGCCCCTCTGGGCTCTCATGGCCGCCCCTCTGGGCCCTCATGGCCGCCCCTCTGGGCCCTCATGGCCGCCCCTCTGGGCCCTCATGGCCGCCCCTCTGGGCCCTCATGGCCGCCCCTCTGGGCCCTCATGGCCGCCCCTCTGGGCCCTCATGGCCGCCCCTCTGGGCCCTCATGGCCGCCCCTCTGGGCACTGATGCGGAGCAGGTGCTGTAAGAAAAATATTTCAAGATTGTTGATGGTCCATTTGCTTTAAAGTGACACTGTCCCCCCCTTTGTGCATTCTGACATCTCTACACAGGTGTAAAGGGTAAATTTAGCGGTTTTCATATCCTATTTTATATCATACGTCATGGTGCTTGTTCAAGTAAAAAGTGGCCTTTTATCAACTGCAGATTGTGTTAAGTGGGCAGGGCTTCGCGGCATTAGCGCCACTTAGCCCCACCCACAATGACAGCCCCACCCCCTCGCCGGCCATTGGAACAGGCTGGCCGAAAGGTCTAGACCCTACCCCCTTTACGTCCGCCAACCAATGGGTGTCAAGGGGCGGGGCCAACTGTGTCATCGTGGGCGGGACTAAGTGGCGCTACTGCCGGAAGGCCACGCCCACTTAATACAATCTGCAGTTGATAAAAGGACACTTTTTACTTGAACAAGCACCATGACGTATGATATAAAATAAGGTGTGAAAACTGCTAAATTTACCCTTAACACCTGTGTAGAGATGTCAGAATGCACAAAGGCGGGGGGGGGGGGACAGTGTCACTTTAATGATCATCTGGAATCTAGAATGAGAATAATAATGCTGAGTAGATATAATAAAGTGCTAGTAGTAGAAATGTTTTGACCTGTACACGTTATATAGTCATACATATGGATATATACCATCCTCGGAAATCAGAGCTTGTAGACCTGAGTGTGTGTTATAGAGCTGGATCCCCTCATGCCTTAGACTTGTGATCCTTAGTAACTCCGACCTCTTAGAATTGGCGGTGTCATTATCTTAGATTACTCTCTTTCTATAGTGATTATTTTTATACCATTCTACTCACACAGCAGTGAGGCAGGTGAATGGGAATTATGGTTACACACTATTCCAGGACGTTGCATTGTTATATGTGTCCCAAAGGATGAGTGGATGAGCAGCACTCTATCACTATATCTAGCCATTATTTATCTTGTATTTTCTGCAGATTTCTCTTGAGTGTTTTTTAGCCATCTCTTCCCTTCTGCTGTGTGTGTTCCCAGGCACTCCCCTCCCATCTCCCTCCTCCTCCTCCCCTCCCATCTCCCTCCTCCTCCCCTCCTGCCTCCCTCCTCCTCCCCTCCTGCCTCCCTCCTCCCCCCCTCCCATCTCCCTCCTCCTCCCCTTCTGTCTCCCTCCTCCTCCCCTCCCATCTCCCTCCTCCTCCCCTTCTGTCTCCCTCCTCCTCCCCTCCCTCCTCCCCTTCTGTCTCCCTCCTCCCCTCCCATCTCCCTCCTCCCCTTCTGTCTCCCTCCTCCCCTCCCATCTCCCTCCTCCCCTCCCGTCACCCTCCTCCTCCCCTCCCGTCTCCCTCCTCCTCCCCTTCTGTCTCCCTCCTCCTCCCCTCCCTCCTCCCCTCCCATCTCCCTTCTCCTCCCCTTCTGTCTCCCTCCTATCTCCCTCCTCCCCCTCCCCTCCCATCACCCTCCTCCTCCCCTCCCATCACCCTCCTCCTCCCCTCCCATCTCCCTCCTCCTCCCCTTCTGTCTCCCTCCTCCTCCCCTCCCTCCTCCTCCTCCCCTTCTGTCTCCCTTCTCCTCCTCCCCTCCTGCCCTCCTCCTCCTCTTCCCTTCCCATTACCCTCCTCCTCCCCTCCTGCCTTCCTCCTCCTCTTCCCTTCCCATCACCCTCCTCCTCCCCTCCTGCCTCCCTCCTCCTCTTCCCTCCTCTTCCCCTCCCATCACCCTCCTCCTCCCCTTCTGTTTCCCTCCTCCTCCCATCTCCCTCCTCCTCCCATCTCCCTCCTCCTCCCCTCCCTTCTCCCTCCTCCTCCCCTCCCTTCTCCCTCCTCCTCCCCTCCTGCCTTCCTCCTCCTCTTCCCGCCTTCCTCCTCCTCTTCCCTCCTCCTCTTCCCTCCTCTTCCCTTCCCATCACCCTCCTCCTCCCCTCCTGCCTCCCTCCTCCTCTTCCCTCCTCTTCCCCTCCCATCACCCTCCTCTTCCCCTCCCATCTCCCTCCTCCTCCCCTCCCATCTCCCTCCTCCTCCTCCCTCCATAGACTTGTATTGCTTGCAATCTGAGTACATTGTAAGTGGTTTGTAAGCTGATCAGCGGTAATGTACACTGGTTTATGACACATACTGTGAGTATAATATCTGTTCCTTTTCATTATTTCTTCTATACAGAAATCCTGGCTCTGTTGCCTTTGCTGTTTGATGGGGATTATGAGGGAATTGTGCTGAGTCCATTGATACAAGAGATTTTTGGCACATCAGAACCAGGAGAAAAAATTGACTTGTATCTAGAGAGACAGATTGCTGCCTTCCTGGACTCCCCTGCGGAGCAGAACGCTGACAGGTACGGTGTATGGGCGGTGTAATGGCATTCTATCTGTTATGCTGGTGGCCGTTCTCTGCTATTCTGCTTAGTGGGTTGTGCTCCTCTTCTTCAATCTCCCGGCTGGTGAGTGTGGGCCGCAGCGCCCTCTACAGTCTGAACATTTACCTGGTTTAGATAACTGCAAACGGGACAAACTGTTTTACACTTGGATCATCCGCGAAGGCGTAAGAAAGGTGCGCCAGCTCAGTGTCATCGTATCCACTAAAACAAAGTGTAGTGATCACATTATGCTTAGTTATCCATGTTACACAGGGTCACATAAAAATAATATGAGCAAAGTTCTTAGTCTGTATTACGACCTAAGGTCCCTTCCTGACTGCAGTTTTATTATAAGGAAATGCACAAGATTGGTGTTTACATCTTTACATTGTTCTTCAGATCAGCTAGTTTCAAAAAGTTATATAGATTTTAATTTACTTCTATTAAACAATCGTCAGTCTTCCAATACTTATCAGCTGCTGTATGTCCTGCATGAAGTGGTGTATTTTCTCCAGTCTGACACAGTGCTCTCTGCTGCCACCTCTGTCCATGTCAGGAACTCCTCTACTCAAACATGGGTAAAACAGGTGCAGGTCCAAGAGGTAATAGTGATATAAAATAATCCTTTTAATAAATTGTATGGTATTTTATATCACTACTACCCCTTAGATCTGCGCCTGTTTTACCCATCTTTGAGTGGAGGAGTTCCTGACAGACAGGTGGCAGCAGAGAGCACTGTGTCAGACTGGAGAGAATACACCACTTCCTGCAGGACATACAGCAGCTGATAAGTAATGGAATACTGGAATTTTTTTAAAATATAATTATTTTACAAATCTGTGTAAAGTCTGACACCAGTTGATTTGAAAGATAAAGATTTTTGCTGCAGTACCCCTTTAAACACACACAGCTCTGCTGCATATAGAGACAAAGCTACCCAAATACACATCTCAGCTATACACACACACACACACACACACACACACACACACACACTACCTAGCAAGAGGTGGTAGCACGCAGCTTCCATCAGGTACTGTCTTTTAGGGCCTATGGATTGAATCTTCTATGTAACCCAGAACTGTCTTATTTATTATAGGACTGTGTTCATCCGGGACTTGTGCCCTAGCAGGCATTTAGTATTTTTTGTGTAGGAACATTCCAGCCAATGCAACATTGCAAGGATTATACTAATCCGCTTCAGTTATAAATTCGGCCTCCATTACTGTGAAAGCTGATCACATGACCGTCACTGACCCGCTGGCTTTGAAACAACGGCCCTGTGTACGTGGCGTGGGTCACAGGTGTCCTTATAAAGTAATAGAGGCTCCCGGATTTATAATTGAAGCCAATTAGTATAATGGAAGGTGCAGCAAAGGAAAATAAAAATGTAACTTGGAAAACCCCTTAAAGGGTGTGTTCACACGTACAGGATCTGCAGCAGATTTGATGGCCGTGAATTTATCTGCAACTTCAAATCTGTGACATCAAATCTGCTGCAGATCCTGTACGTGTGAACGCACCCTAAATAGTGGTAAAACCTGGAATGCCGCTTTTACAGCAGTCTGCAGTCTGTTACATCCAGAGAGACCTAGTAGTGTATATTACTGTATGCAGGGCCGGGACAAGGAGTTTTGGTGCCCTAGGCAGAGAAGGCAAATGGCGCCCCCCCCCCCCCCCCCACACACACATTAGAATTGGTGCTCCCCGCACAGTATAATGCCCTGAATGTACCCCCACACTGTATTAAGAGCCCCAATACATACAGTAGTTACCTTATAACACTATTTCCACCATACAGTGATTACATATTACATGAAAACTGCACTGAACAGAACAGAAAGATATCCCCAATGATACCATTCCGTAATACCGCCACATCATGACCCCTATCACTACAACCCTATAACTGTGCAGTTACATCCAGTGACTCACATGGGCCGTCTTCTCCGATCTGTCACATTTTCTTTTTCCCTCCATCCAGCCTGGGCCATCTAGAAGTCGTCTTCTGGCTGTGAATCTTCTCTCCAGAATCTGTCAGAGAAACATTTTAGGCTCCAACACATACAGTAGTTAGCCCCCTCTGTACCCCTATATAGTAGTTACACTCCTCTGTGCCCCCATAGTTTTAAGGTGTCCCTGTGCCCCAGTATTGTAGTAAAGCCCCTCTGTGCAGCCCCAATATAGTATAGACTGCTGTGTGCTGCCCCCAGAAATATATAGACCCCCTGAGTGCTCCCCCATAAATATATAGATCTCCTGTGTGCTCCCCCAGAAGTATATAGACCCCCTGTGTGCTCACCAGAAGTATATAGAACCCCTGTGTGCTCTCCCAGAAGTATATAGACCCCGTGTGCTCCCCCAGTTATATATATAAATCCCCTGTGTGCTGCCCCCAGTTATACATAGACCCCCTGTGTGCTGCCCCCAGTTATACATAGACCCCCTGTGTGCTCCTCCAGTTATATATAGACCCCTGTGTGCTGCCCCCAGTTATATATAGACCCCTGTGTGCTGCCCCCAGTTATATATAGCCCCCCTATGTGCTGCCCCCAGTTATATATAGACCCCCTGTGTGCTGCCTCCAGTTATATATAGACCCCTGTGTGCTCTTCCAGTTATATATAGACCCCTGTGTGCTCCCTAACCCTTCCCATATAACAGTAATTCTCCAAAACAGACAAAAAAAACCCACTTATACTCACCTGGGCCATGCGTCTTCTCTTCACTGCACTCTTGTGGCAGAGTTACCTGCGGTCACAAGAGGCCGCTCTCCCCATCGCATAACAGTGCACCAACACACCCCTGACCCTGCAGAGCATCACATAACAGTGCACCAACACACCCCTGACCCTGAAGAGCATCACATAACAGTCCACCCACACACCCCTGACCCTGCAGAACATCTCATATTTATGCACCCACACACCCCTGCAGAACATCTCATATCTATGCACACACACCCCCTGCAGAACATCTAATATCTATGCACACACACACCCCTGCAGAACATCTCATATCTATGCACCCACACACCCCTGATCTGCAGAACATCTCACATCTATGCACCCACACACCCCTGACCTGCAGAACATCTCACATCTATGCACCCACACACCCCTGACCTGCAGAACATCTCACATCTATGCACCCACACACCCCTGACCTGCAGAACATCTCATATCTATGCACCCACACACCCCTGACCTGCAGAACATCTCACATCTATGCACCCACACACCCCTGACCTGCAGAACATCTCACATCTATGCACCCACACACCCCTGACCTGCAGAACATCTCATATCTATGCACCCACACACCCCTGACCTGCAGAACATCTCACATCTATGCACCCACACACCCCTGACCTGCAGAACATCTCACATCTATGCACCCACACACCCCTGACCTGCAGAACATCTTATATCTATGCACCCACACACCCCTGACCCTGCAGAACATCTCATATCTATGCACCCACACACCCCTGACCTGCAGAACATCTTATATCTATGCACCCACACACCCCTGACCCTGCAGAACATCTCATATCTATGCACCCACACACCCCTACAGAACATCTCATATCTATGCACCCCCCCTGCAGAACATCTCATATTTATGCACCCACACACCCCTGCAGAACATCTCATATTTATGCACCCACACACCCCTGCAGAACATCTAATATCTATGCACACACACCCCCTGCAGAACATCTAATATCTATGCACACACACACCCCTGCAGAACATCTCATATCTATGCACCCACACACCCCTGACCTGCAGAACATCTCACATCTATGCACCCACACACCCCTGACCTGCAGAACATCTCACATCTATGCACCCACACACCCCTGACCTGCAGAACATCTCATATCTATGCAACCACACACCCCTGACCTGCAGAACATCTCATATCTCGCACCCACACACCCCTACAGAACATCTCATATTTATGCACCCACACACCCCTGCAGAACATCTCATATTTATGCACCCACACACCCCTGCAGAACATCTCATATTTATGCACCCACACACCCCTGCAGAACATCTCATATTTATGCACCCACACACCCCTGCAGAACATCTCATATCTATGCACACACACCCCTGCAGAACATCTCATATTTATGCACCCACACACCCCTGCAGAACATCTCATATCTATGCACACACACACCCCTGCAGAACATCTCATATCTATGCACACACACACCTCTGCAGAACATCTCATATCTATGCACACACACACCTCTGCAGAACATCTCATATCTATGCACACACACACCCCTGCAGAACATCTCATATTTATGCACCCACACACACCTGCAGAACATCTCATATCTATGCACACACACACACCCCTACCCCTTCCCCTGCTGACCAGTGCCCTCAGTGTGGCTTACCTCCTGCTGATCTTATACACTGCCCTCCCTGCCTCATAAACAGCCTAGGAAACTAGCTGCCTCATAGAGCCTAGCAAAGGAAGATAGCTCCTCCCACACTGGTCACATGGGCATGATGTCATCAAAGGTCCTTTACACCTCCTGGACACTCTATTCCTGCTGCTGTATGTAACAGTTACAGTGCAGGGCGGGCCGGCAGACAGGCAGGGGGGCGAGCGGGGGACAGGATGGATGGGTAAATAAATTACTTACCCATCCAGATGGCGCCCCCTGACGTTTGGCGCCCTAGGCCATCGCCTACCCCTGCCTACTCTTTGTCCCGGCCCTGACTGTATGTCTGTGGTTTATTACACTAGTATATATATCATGTAGTGTCCTATAGGCTCATAGGGGGAGATTTATCAGACATGGTGTAAAGTGAGACTGGCTCAGTCGCCCCCGGCAACCAATCAGATTCCACCTTACATTTTCCAAAGAGTCTGTGAGGAATGAGAGGTGGAATCTGATTGGTTGCCGGGGGCGACTGAGCCAGTCTCACTTTACACCATGGTTGATAACTCTCCCCATTGACTATACAGGTGATTGATGCGGCCTCCTTCTCCCCTCCTCTCGGTTGCAGGCAGCTGCTGGTGTTTCTCCTGGGTGTCGGCTGCCTCCATCTCTTTGTGCAGAGTAATTGGACGGGACCCCCTGTGCTGTCGGAGCCCTGCCACTTTCTGCCCTCATCGCTGCTGGAGCACATTACACAGGTATCGTATAAAGCTGAGTTCACATTACCTTTTCACCTCCTTTTTTTTTTTGTGTGTGTAATGGCAGTCAGTGATCATACACCCCCTGCATATCTATCCGCATTCAGCAGGGTGGTGAAGATTCACTATGTAATTGGCCTATGGAGGATTTCTGCACACCAGTTTGCCTTGCCTTGCCTTAATTGTTTCTTTCATTCTCAAAATTTATTTTTTTCATTTTTAATTCTGTAATAAAAATCAGTTACATTCTTAAAGGGGCTATCCCAAAGTAATTAGACACAATCCCCCATCCACAGGACAGGATAATTAGCAGATTTTTGGGGCCCAACTACTGGGACCCCCACATATCACAAGAAAATCCTGGTGGTTAACTACAATACCAGGGGCATCATGGGGGGTTAAAGGGGCACTCTAGCGAAAAACCTTTTCTTTCAAATCAACTGGTTTCATAAAGTTATATAGATTTGTAATTTACTCCTATTTAAAAATCTCAAATCTTCTCATACTTATCAGCTGCTGTATGTCCTGCAGGAAGTGGTATATTCTCTCCAGTCAGACACAGTGCTCTCTGCTGCCACCTCTGTCCATGTCAGGAACTGTCCAGAGCAGGAGAGGTTTTCTATGGGGATTTGCTGCTGCTCTGGACAGAGGTGGCAGCAGAGAGCACCGTGTCAGACTGGAGAGAATATACCACTTCCTGCAGGACATACAGCAGCTGATAAGTACTGGAAGACTGGAGATTTAAAGAGAAGTAAATTACAATCTATGTAACTTTATGAAACCAGTTGGATTGAAAGAAAAAGATTTTTGCTGGATAACCCCTTTACCTACAATACTAGGGTCATCATGGGGGGGGGGGGGGGGCGTGTTAATTACAATGCTAGGGCATCATGGGGGATTATTTACAATACTAGGGGCATCTGGAGGTGATCAGTACTTTGCCCTGGGTACTGCCCACCCACGCTCCACCACTAGTTATAAATGGCTGTATGGTCGGCAGCAGGAGACAGGTCCCAGCCCTGATATAGATGTGGATTGCATTTTCCCTCCTTTGTCTGAATGGCGGGTCCCATAGGCCGGAGCTGCACTCCGCAGGCGCCATGCGGTACACCCCAGCAGACACACATCTCATACGCTGGCTGTGAGTGATGTATATTTTACGCCGTTCCTAAAAGCTCTTGATGATCTATAGGAAATGCTTCTCTCCTGCTCGGCTGGCCGGGAGAGATACAGCGCGGGTCATTAATAGTCCGCACACACCACCGCCGGCCGCTAACCACACAGCACCGCCGCCCGCTAACCACACAGCACAACGCTGGGAGAAGAATGATAAAGAACCCAAAGGCCGCGATAAGTAGATGTGATGACTTGTTTGTTGGGGGAGATAGAACGTCCCAGCACAACGGCCGGGCTTCAGAGGTCCTGAACCGTGACGTGCGACTTCCATAGCAGCCCGGCCGGCATGAGGCTGAATTAACCTTATCTGGAAGGGAATGATCGGGGGTTTTGATGAACACTCGGAGCTTTTCATTCCACTTAATTGAAACTTTGTATGAGTGGAATGAGAATGATTTATCACTTTGCTCTTGTGCGTATCCACAAGGTCTCTCCTGTGTCATTTATTCCCAGCCGCCGCTATCTCCATACGTTGTTTGCCAAGAGTGGCGCGTCCCCCCATGAATAAACTGCTGATAATAAGCTGTAAAAATGTCCGACGGATTAAAAACGAGGCTGGTGGATGGAGACGAGGAGGATAGAATCAGCCGGGCCAGAAATAGAAGGGTTAAGTGTCGGCGCTGGCGGTACAGAGAGCCGGACGTGCAGTGCGAGGAGGGATCACTATCTCTTCTCCTACACGTGTTGGGAATATTTCTATGCTTATAGGAACATGGGGGATGGAAGTGTCATAAATGTCGCTTTATTAGGCTTCTACTTTGTTTATAGGTTTATGCAGCGCAAATTACCACCAAACCCAATATTACAGGAAAGATTCTGAAATATAAGATGGGGGTCAGGAAAATCGTCTGTATGCCGTGCAGGAGTCATACCCCCCCCCCAACTACCAGAGGAGGTCTGAGGCTATATACTGCGTAACCTTGGATTATGAACGTCCCGAACGTCCTTATAATCCAAATCACACAGATATCAAAGCAAATTCTGCCATAAGAAATAATTGAAATGCAGATGATTCGTTCCCTTACCCAAAAATACAGCAGGTAAGGTGGGCTGCATCAATAAGGAACACTGCATTAGTAAAGAAGGGGTTAATCGATTAAAGGGGTACTCTGGCAGAATATTTGTTCCCAATCAACTGGTGGCAGAAAGTTATAGAGATTTGTAAATTACTATTTAAAAAAAATCTCCAGTCTTCCAGCACTTATCATCTGCTGTATGTCCTGCAGGAAGTGGTGTATTCCCTCCAGTCTGACACAGTGCTCTCTGCTGCCACCTCTGTCCATGTCAGGAACTGTCCAGAGCAGCAGCAAATCCTCATAGAAAACCTCTCCTGCTCTGGACAGTTCCTGGCATGGACAGAGGTGGCAGCAGAGAGTAGGAGTAGTAGAGTGCCAGAGCCTCACTCACCCTCAGTCCTCTGGCAGCAGGGAGAGAGGGTAAGACCAAGGTGCTCGCTTCCACAGGAGGATCTCTGCAGTTCAGCAGAGTCCCTGGCACGGATGGGCACCATTAGAGAGTCAGGAGGTAACCAGCGCTGGCAGGTAGCAGTGGGTAAAAACGAGAGGGATTTCTACCCAGGTACAATTTGTTTAAGTGGTTCGCTCGCCATTTAAAGCTGTCAGGCCGAGTTACTTGTAATCCAGGGTATGGCTGTGATTCTGTTTGGCCAGCATCGTGCGTTATCTACCATCATTTCTATGAGTTTATATCAGGTCGCTTATTGCAGCGCTCCTGCTCCTATTCGTTGTGTCACCTGAAATCTCTTAAAGCGTACCTGTCATTTTAGGTAACTTTCCAGGATAATCTGTCCAGTAAGTGTGCGCAGGAGTAGGACGGATTTGGGTGATTATATAACTTTGTACCTTGCACTATTACCAGTTGCCTTCTGTGCCGTCACCAGCTCTAAATTTTCAGTTGTTCCTGAGGTAGACGGAGTCTATATGTTATTAAAGCTTCTATACACTACACACATACATGTATGCATACACACTCAAACATATATATATATATACAGTGGTGCCTTGGATTAGGAGTATAATTCATTCCGGGGCGGCGCTTGTAATCCAAATCCACTCTTACTCTAAAGCAAATTTTCCCATAAGAAATCACTGATCTGCAGACAATTGGTTCCACACCCCAAATATGATTTATTATTTTTAATCACGACAAGGCAATGAAAGAGGTGGCACTCACCATCCGATGAATTTCTTGGCTTTATTTCTTCATATAAAAGGACATAAAAGATGCAGACAAAAACGTGGCAGACGCCAGCAGGTAAGTGGTAACAGTCTGTTTCGCGGTACAGATGCTTCGTCCGTAGAGGCGATTGTACCGCGAAACAGACTGTTACCACCTACCTGCTGGCGTCTGTCACGTTTTTATCTGCATCTTTTATGTCCTTTTATATGATGAAATAAAGCCAAGAAATTCATCGGATGGTGAGTGCCACCTCTTTCATTGCCTTGTCGTGATTGTACGTATCAGAGACTGTTCCTTTCGATGGTTGGCACCCCATCGCCATTGCCTACTGCACAGGCCCGACACATTGGAAGGGGTTGTGCCGACCTCTCTGTGTATATAATATGATTTATTATTCTGAATAACATGTAGAAGAGATGAAACAATGAGAAGCAGCTGAATCTGTGATATATAAGTTACTGTACAGTACAGCAATCATCATGTGGTGTATAATGTATAGTAACTGTATAACCCTGATACCACAGCAGCAGCTGGATATGTGATATATAAGTTACTGTACAGTATAGCAGCATGTGGTGTATAATGTATAGTAACTGTATAACCCTGATAACACAGCAGCTGGATATGTGATATATAAGTTACTGTACAGTATAGCAGCATGTGGTGTATAATGTATAGTAACTGTATAACCCTGATAACACAGCAGCTGGATATGTGATATATAAGTTACTTTACAGTATAGCAGCATGTGGGGTATAATGTATAGTAACTGTATAACCCTGATAACACAGCAGCAGCTGGATATGTGATATGTAAGTTACTGTACAGTATAGCAATCAGCATGTCGTGTATAATGTATAGTAACTGTATAACCCTGATAACACAGCAGCAGCTGGATATGTGATATATAAGTTACTGTACAGTATAGCAATCAGCATGTGGTGTATAATGTATAGTAACTGTATAACCCTGATACCACAGCAGCAGCTGGATATGTGATATATAAGTTACTGTACAGTATAGCAGCATGTGGTATATAATGTATAGTAACTATATAACCCTGATAACACAGCAGCTGGATATGTGATACATAAGTTACTGTACAGTATAGCAGCATGTGGTGTATAATGTATAGTAACTGTATAACCCTGATACCACAGCAGCAGCTGGATATGTAATATATAAGTTACTGTACAGTATAGCAGCATGTGGTGTATAATGTATAGTAACTGTATAACCCTGATAACACAGCAGCAGTGGGATATGTGATATATAAGTTACTGTACAGTATAGCAGCATGTGGTATATAATGTATAGTAACTGTATAGCCCTGATAACACAGCAGCTGGATATGTGATATATAAGTTACTGTACAGTATAGCAGCATGTGGTGTATAATGTATAGTAACTGTATAACCCTGATAACACAGCAGCTGGATATGTGATATATAAGTTACTTTACAGTATAGCAGCATGTGGGGTATAATGTATAGTAACTGTATAACCCTGATAACACAGCAGCAGCTGGATATGTGATATGTAAGTTACTGTACAGTATAGCAATCAGCATGTGGTGTATAATGTATAGTAACTGTATAACCCTGATACCACAGCAGCAGCTGGATATGTGATATATAAGTTACTGTACAGTATAGCAGCATGTGGTGTATAATGTATAGTAACTGTATAACCCTGATAACACAGCAGCAGTGGGATATGTGATATATAAGTTACTGTACAGTATAGCAGCATGTGGTATATAATGTATAGTAACCGTATAATCCTGATAACACAGCAGCTGGATATGTGATATATAAGTTACTGTACAGTATAGCAGCATGTGGTATATAATGTATAGTAACTGTATAGCCCTGATAACACAGCAGCAGCAGCAGCAGCTTGTAGATACAGGATGGAGCTGCAGATCCCCATAATGCAGTAGTGTAGTACAACAGGCTAGAATAGAGAAGCAGGGCTGCTGTCAGAGGTCTGTGTGGTCACATGACAGCAATGGGGGAGGGGTGTGTGCTCAGCATGGACCAATCAGGACTGAGAGAGACTGCAGGGAGCAGGGCAGATGTGGGCACATAATGCAGCACTCTGTGATTACCTCCGCAGTCCTGTCCCCTGATGTAAGCCCCAGCCTAAAGTGGATCTGCTATGATTTGGAAGGTGAGGGAGACTTCCTGGGTCAGAGTACAGGGCTGTAGACCCCGCTATGCAGACCCTGCCCCTCCCCCTTTCCCCCTCCCACCCAGTACAGGGAGCTCTTACACCAAAGCAATGCTCTTATACCAAGTCACAATTTTGAAAAACTGTGAGCTCTTCTTCCAAAACGCTGTTAAACCAAGTTACTCTTAAACCGAGGTACCACTTTGTATGTGTGTGTGTGTGTATATATATATATATATATATATATATATATATATATATATATATAATGTATATGTATATTACACACACACATACATATATATACACACATACATATATATACACACATACATAGAAGACTCAGTAGTCTCTACCTGTGCTCGTTCCCTGCTGTCCCCACTTCTTTCTTTATCTATCTATAGACCTCTGTGGTCACATGTAACCTGATCTCTTAGTGAGTTGATTGTTTCTTATAGTTACTTGTATATAGCTTGGTGTGTGATCTCAGACTTGTGAATGATGAGATCTCTCTCTACGGTTCCTGGTGTCGCCACTTCTTAGCATGTAACGTTCCTTTATGTAAAGATTAATTCTGTAAGGAACAACACCCAGACCTCTCATCATGTTCTATACCAGTCAATATCCTTATGTTAGCTCTTGGTCTTCCCTATGGTTTTCCTTTCTCATTGATGGATTTCATGTTATTATATCTATTGATTCTGCTTTTCTTTTTTATAAAATCTTCCTGATTAGGGCAGTACAATATTTTTTTTCGATATTCTATTTGGCACAACCATACATAAAAATAGTGAGGCCTTATTCACACGTCCCGTAATCTCCGGATCCGTATTTCCATATTGGACTTAGTGCCCATTGATGTCTATTGGGCTCTTCACACGATCAGTAGATCACAAGGATGCAAACCAATGCTGGAGAAATAAGGTCACCTCCTATTGCGGACTCCGTATGACAATAAGGAGGAGTCATTAGTCACATGTGGAAAGGTTGTGTTTCATTACCTAGTGAGCGCCACAGCCAACATCATTTTGGTTTTTTTGATTTGTGGTTGTTTTTATTTTTTTCTATTGATTGATGTGGTTTCCTGTAGATCGGCAGCTACATCCTATTTCATCCTCCTCATTACCTGTAAAGTTTTCTTATCTATGTTAGAGAGAGGCTGGAGGGGAATGGAGTAAGACGGAGCTGTGTAACGTACTGAAGGGCATCCGGGAGACCGTGCTAGAAATGAGGAAGGCGGCATGATGGAGGCCGGGCCCCGGCAATTACTGGGATACATGTACAGGAGCAGAAGGAAGGATTTAGCAGCTCGCTTCCTCTTTGCTTTGGTGCCAGTGTTGATGTTATGAGGAGTGAAGACCCCGAGGCGGCCCCCCCACTCAGCATGATACAAGCGTGTGCCGGCTCTTATGCTGTGCGGCAGCTTGTCACTCTGCATCGTTTTCAGCCACATTCTTTTGTTTTCACGAAATAACCCGCAATCTGCAAAATGAGCAGATCTCCGTGATTACATGCGAGGGTTGGACTCCGAGGATTCTGTAAGAACGGGACGGTTATTTATTCCATTAAAGTGGCCGTTGTGATTCGGGTTATGGGGCCGTTAGAATAATCCTGTATAATTAGCTGCCAGATGGGAGGTTGTTAGTCAGCCGTATGCTGGGGATGAGGCCGCCGTCTGCAGCTCATGGTCACTTCTCGCCCTTGGTCAGTGAGACTCCTGGAACTTGGCTGTATTTGCCATCAGAAGTTGGATGCCGCCCTAAGGAGTCCTGGAAAATATGGATACAACCAAAGACTGCATCTATGTTTTCCTTGCAGCCCTAGGGCGACATCTAACTTCTGCAATTGAGGGGATTTAAACACATTTTTCTGTGTATCTTCCACTTCTGTGTTTGCCCTTACAGACCTGACTTTCCCATGAGCATGGCCGCCCACCTGGACATACGTCAGTTTCAGTAGGGTGAGGGGATCTCCGTGTTTGCGGCTAGTTTGTGTTGTAGTGTGTGTGTATTCATGTGTGTTTATAATATTCCTATCTATATCAGGGGTACTCAACAACTTTTAGTGAAGCTTCACTTACCGGGGTCTATTGTCAGGTGAAGGTCCGAGCTGAACATCATTAGTAAACGTATTGCACTCCCCCAGTAGTATATAACCCCCCTGTTGCTCCCCCAGTAGTATATAACCATCCTGTTGCTCCCCCAGTAGTATATAACCATCCTGTTGCTCCCCCAGTAGTATATAACCATCCTATTGCTCCCCCAGTAGTATATAACCATCCTGTTGCTCTCCCAGTAGTATATAACCATCCTGTTGCTCCCCCAGTAGTATATAACCATCCTGTTGCTCCCCCAGTAGTATATAACCATCCTGTTGCTCCCCCAGTAGTATATAACCCCCCTGTTGCTCCCCCAGTAGTATATAACCATCCTGTTGCTCTCCCAGTAGTATATAACCATCCTATTGCTCCCCCAGTAGTATATAACCATCCTGTTGCTCCCCCAGTAGTATATAACCCCCCTGTTGCTCCCCCAGTAGTATATAACCATCCTGTTGCTCTCCCAGTAGTATATAACCATCCTGTTGCTCTCCCAGTAGTATATAACCATCCTGTTGCTCTCCCAGTAGTATATAACCATCCTGTTGCTCTCCCAGTAGTATATAACCATCCTGTTGCTCCCCCAGTAGTATATAACCATCCTGTTGCTCCCCCAGTAGTATATAACCCCCCTGTTGCTCCCCCAGTAGTATATAACCATCCTGTTGCTCCCCCAGTAGTATATAACCATCCTATTGCTCCCCCAGTAGTATATAACCATCCTGTTGCTCTCCCAGTAGTATATAACCATCCTATTGCTCCCCCAGTAGTATATAACCATCCTATTGCTCCCCCAGTAGTATATAACCATCCTGTTGCTCTCCCAGTAGTATATAACCATCCTGTTGCTCCCCCAGTAGTATATAACCATCCTATTGCTCTCCCAGTAGTATATAACCATCCTGTTGCTCCCCCAGTAGTATATAACCATCCTATTGCTCCCCCAGTAGTATATAACCATCCTGTTGCTCCCCCAGTAGTATATAACCATCCTGTTGCTCCCCCAGTAGTATATAACCATCCTGTTGCTCCCCCAGTAGTATATAACCATCCTGTTGCTCCCCCAGTAGTATATAACCCCCCTGTTGCTCCCCCAGTAGTATATAACCCCCCTGTTGCTCCCCCAGTAGTATATAACCATCCTGTTGCTCTCCCAGTAGTATATAACCATCCTATTGCTCCCCCAGTAGTATATAACCATCCTATTGCTCCCCCAGTAGTATATAACCCCCCTGTTGCTCCCCCAGTAGTATATAACCATCCTGTTGCTCTCCCAGTAGTATATAACCATCCTGTTGCTCTCCCAGTAGTATATAACCATCCTGTTGCTCTCCCAGTAGTATATAACCATCCTGTTGCTCCCCCAGTAGTATATAACCATCCTGTTGCTCCCCCAGTAGTATATAACCCCCCTGTTGCTCCCCCAGTAGTATATAACCATCCTGTTGCTCCCCCAGTAGTATATAACCATCCTGTTGCTCCCCCAGAAGTATATAACCCCCCTGTTGCTCCCCCAGTAGTATATAACCATCCTGTTACTCCCCCAGTAGTATATAACCATCCTGTTGCTCCCCCAGTAGTATATAACCCCCCAGAAGTATATAACCATCCTGTTACTCCCCAAGAAGTATATAGACCCCTGTGCACAACTTTTTCATTACTATTTATTACAACGGGGGGCAATCTCACCACTAGACCCCAGAGAGGGCTTGTGTATATACCGCTGCATCTAAACGGCAGGTGGTGACCCCTCTCTGAACTCCCCCACCCACCACAGGATGAATCAGTATTCTTTTGCCAGAAGGTGTTAAAGATTTGCACTTAGTTTTAGTAAATGCGTCCATTGATCTGATGTCGACGATAGATTATGTAACAGTCTGTTAATCCAGTACTCAAAAGTTTCCTAGTAAACACACCAGATCACACATCATCACTAAAGGTAAGTATACACTGCTCATGTGATCAGCAACAGGAAGCTGGCATCTCCTCCAATGTGCTACCTGATGAGAGGATCTCTCCTGCCTCCTGGTGGACACTCGTAGCTGTTTTATTACATCTTTGTTCTGTGATATTAGGCAGGTAACCTTGGTGTATCCCGTATCACCGTGTACAGTGCATAGCATCAGGTCACATCTATGATATATATATTTATTAGTATGTGTGAGGCACCTTGGTGTATCCCATATCCGTGTGTACAGTATATAGCATCAGGTCACATATATATATCATAGATTAGTATGTGTGAGTCAGGTAACCTTGGTGTATATCACCGTGTACAGTGCATAGCATCAGGTCACATCTATAATATATATATTAGTATGTGTGAGTCAGGTAACCCTGGTGTATCCCGTATCACCGTGTACAGTGCATAGCATCAGGTCACATCTATGATATATATATTAGTATGTGTGAGTCAGGTAACCCCGGTGTATCCCATATCAGTGTGTACAGTGCATAGCATCAGGTCACATCTATGATATATATATTAGTATGTGTGAGTCAGGTAACCCCGGTGTATCCCGTATCACCGTGTACAGTGCATAGCATCAGGTCACATCTATGATATATATATTAGTATGTGTGAGTCAGGTAACCCCGGTGTATCCCGTACATCAGGTCACATCTATCTGCCTTATTAAAAATAAAAATAAGTCAGGAAACCCCGAGGTTGAGGACTTGTGAATATTTCATCCCTTTCGCTGGCGCTCGGCCTGTCTAATGCAGAAGCCATTAGCGGCTTTTATTCGCTGCGATGCTTTGCCGCTCCCTGATGCCAGATAAAGGGCTGAGCGAGCGGCAACAACACATTCATTTCCCCACTAAAAAGGAAGCTGACATCTTTATTCTCTCGGCTGGTAGAGTAGAGCAGGTGTCCATGTTCTTGTTTTATGTTGTCATTTCTGGCTTTGCTGTTCTTGTTATTAAGCCATTTAATCCAATTTTATTTGTATAGTAGCAACACTTTATGTCTAGTGTAACATTGGATTGTGTCTACGGCTACTGTATGTATATAATATGTACAATGCTGTAAGGCTCTGTTCACACTGGCATCTTTAGTTAACCAAATATATGACATATAGGACTGCTCCATTAATAAACCTATTGGGGGAAATTTATAGCGGTTATCTCGGCATAAGCAAATATGGTTTCAAATTTGTGCAGAATTGTTGCACATCAGTTTTCCTGTGATATAAAAAGCCGCAGGGGGCGTTCACACCTTCCATGCATGGTCTGTAAATACAGACAATGTGCTACGGAGATTCACAGTTCCTTCTGCTTTTTGATGCCAGGAGCTACGAATCTGGTTAGATCTGTGCCAGTACAGTAGCTCAAAAGATTTATTAAGTTTCCGAGCTCCTGGCATCATAATGAACGATGGTGCGGTGCGCTTAGAATTCCAGTCCGTAGCACACTGTCTGCGCATGGATCATAATTACAGAATGTGTGATGCCCCCTACCTAGGAGACATGTCACCTGTGTTATAGGGTTATCCAGAGCAGAATAGGTCCTACTTCTTCTGTTCTCCGGTGCACCACTTCCTCCTTTCAGCTGTCTGAGGAAGACGAGAGGAGGCTGGGAGCATGTCGCAGATGAAACCACACCAGCATGCAATGCTCAGCAGCCGCCTGATGTCACTGCGAGATCGGTCACATCCATCATTGCCTACAGTATGCTCCAGTCCTCTCCATAGATGATCAGATGGAGGAAGCGATGCAGAAGAGGTAGGACCTTCTGCTCTCCGGATAACCCCTTTATACAGAGGTTCTGGGCTATGCCTTTCAATAAATTTAGGGACTCTTTGGTTCACGCTTATTTATTTCAGTTTCGATCATAAATTATATATATATATTGATGGGCAGGCTTCATAGAGATCCCAGCAGCTGCGGCTCTCCGCATTGCCGCCTCCCTGACTCTGATGGTTACTGACATTTGGATCATGGAGATTTATGGTCGGCTTAGTGGTGGTGAATACATGATGGGATGTGCATGGAAACATATGCATTAGCGGCACGTATGACCTCCACACATCAGGCCCGGGGATTTCCAGCAGCTTTGCTGCATCTCATGCTTCTGCAGTTATTACTAAACATTACATTGTGCTGCAAAGTCGCAGTAAGGAGCCGGGAATGTAAAAGTGCTGGGGGGCGGCTGCACAATGGGCCGGGGATCCACTTTAGGAAATCTCATCCTCATTCATCTGTGTTCCTCATAAGTGTTACAATTATCCTGACAGCAAAATGTGAAGGTGATGGATTTCAGACTGAAGCGGACAGTAAGGGGGATATGGAAATGGGGCGGTGTCATGGAATCTCAGTGTGGAGTCATGTGGTGCCATCACCAGGAACGGACGGTCTGTAAGGGTCCTATTACACAGAGCGATTTTTAACGACTATCGATAAACGATCGCAAACAAGATTGTTTATCGTTAACCTGAAATCGTTCACCATATTTCACAGAACGATAATCGTTAGTTATGATCGTTACTACGGTCGTTATTGCGATCATTACTATGATCGTTTATTCCTTCTGAAAAACGATGAACAATGTGCAATTACACTAGCGATTAGTGAAAAAACGCAGAACTTGAGCAAACGAATGTGGAATTACAGCGAACGAATAACTATAATTTTAGGTTCAGATCTGAATCAACAATCAATGACATACGAACGATTTTTCAATCGTTGCCTGCTATTACACAGAACGACTATCGTTTAAATCTGACAATTTAACGATTTTTCGCGCGATAATCGTCCCGTGTAATAGGGCTCTAAGGGTCCTATTACACGGAGTGGTTTTTAACGATAAACGATCGCAAACGAGATTATTTATCGTTAACCTGAAATCGTTCACCATATTACACAGAATGATGGTGGTCAGTTACGATCGTTATTACGATCGTTACTATGAACGTTTATTCCTTCTGATCCCAGCGAAACAACGGACAATGTGCAATTTCACTGAACGATTAGTAAAAAAATGCGGAACTTAAGCGAAAGAATGTGGAATTACAGCGAACGATTAACGATGATTTTAGGTTCAGATCTAAATCAACGATCAACAACATACGAACAATTTTTCAATCGTTTCCTGCAATTACACAGAACGATTATCGTTTAAATTCAAAGTATATAAGGATTTTTCACACGATAATCGTCCCGTGGAATAGGGCTCTAAGTCATTGTGTATATTTACTGTCCTGTAAGTAGAGCCGGGAAGACACTTGGCTTTTCTTGCATCCCAATATGTAGATAATAGACAATTTTACGCAGCAACCTTGAAGGTTGTTGGCAGGATGGCGCTCGGGAGAAGAGGACGGGGTGGACCGTTATTTGCTATGTATACTTTATTTAACTTCTGCTAATTATTAACACCCATTACAATGTTATATAACCTTATAATGTGTGTTCATTAAGTAGAAAAAGTAAATGGCCGCACTACCCCAGCAGAACCCAATGTACTGTGATTTTCCCCTATGTATTTACCACCCCCATCCTAACCTTTAGTCCCTATTTTTCGGGACCAGGGGATCATAGCTTCAACATAAAACCACATTAGAATCACGGCTACAGGGTCCACAAGGATATTAATAAGCTCTCAGGTGTGCACCATTGTTTTCTATCTGAATGGACCCCATCAATGTGCCGGTCTGTAGGAGGTCTGGTTACCCCATCAATGTGCCGTTCGGTAGGAGGTCTGGTTACCCCATCAATGTGCCGGTCGGTAGGAGGTTGGGTTTCCCCATCAATGTGCCAGTTTGTAGGAGGTCTGGTTACCCCATAAATGTGCCGGTCGGTAGGAGGTTGGGTTTCCCCATCAATGTGCCGGTCGGTAGGAGGTTGGGTTTCCCCATCAATGTGCCGGTCGGTAGGAGGTCTGGTTACCCCATTAATGTGCCGATCGGTAGGAGGTCGGGTTACCCCATCAATGTGCCACTCCGTAGGAGGTCTGGTTACCCCATCAATGTGCCGGTCGGTAGGAGGTCTGGTTACCCCATCAATGTGCCGGTCGGTAGGAGGTCTGGTTACCCCATCAATGTGCCGGTCGGTAGGAGGTCTGGTTACCCCATCAATGTGCCGGTCGGTAGGAGGTCTGGTTACCCCATCAATGTGCCGGTCGGTAGGAGGTCTGGTTACCCCATCAATGTGCCGGTCGGTAGGAGGTCTGGTTACCCCATCAATGTGCCGGTCGGTAGGAGGTCTGGTTACCCCATCAATGTACCGGTCGGTAGGAGGTCTGGTTACCCCATCAATGTGCCGGTCGGTAGAGGGTCTAGTCCTACAGCAGTACCACCGCTCTGTTTCATGACCGTTCCTAGGAGAGTGTCACCTTCTCAGTACATGGATATACACGGCTATAGGTGTCGGTGACACGTTAGCCTGGCGTTAGTCTTACTTTATTGAATAAACTTTCAGAAAGCTGATTGAATCCTTGTATTCTGCCCTGAGGACGGCGCCATGCTGGGACGCGGTATCGGTAGATATACTCGGGTTTAATCGGGCCTGCAATTGATTTTGGTAAAACAGATTCACATCCTGTGGCTTTTAAAATTGAAAAGAATGACCAGCTGTGAGTCAGAGAAACTTCTAGAGTCCCAGACTTCTATCACCAGACACGTTCAGCTGCACAGTCTCTTTTATCATCAGGTTTTGTTTGTGAGGAAAATACATCTTCCTTTTCCTATCACAAAGCAACATGTTCTTAAAGGGAATGTGTCAGTACCTGGAGCGGACCCGAGGTCTCTGTCTCCTTGTCTGGGTAAATGCACCAGTGCTGTAGAATTGATACAGTGTTGCCAAGCGCCCTGTAACTAAGTATCAAAAAGGGGGAGTGGCTTGGCATTTGTGCCGCACTTCGCACGCCTCAACACTCCGTCCTCCTCCCTTATTCTGCTGCATATTTACCGGTCCAGCCTCCCGCTCCACCCTGGTGTCATCTTCTGCGCCTGCTCCGTTGCTGGCAAGGGCCACGCACATCGACCTGCCAGTTCATGTCAGTGCTTATGCGCTGATAACCACGATTGCACATGTGCCAGAGGAGCGGCGCCTAAAGGCAGTGCCCAGAACCGGGATGTACAATGTGTGTGCCGCTCCTCCGATGCATGCGCCATTACGGTTATCAGGGGGACGTGACTGAGAGCTCAGCGGTTCAGTTGATGTGTGCGGCCCTTGCATGCAATGCTCATCTCATTATGCTTCTATTTCTGGACCTGTATATGATGGTCATGCACCCACGTGTAATATAGTTATACAGAGTACGGTATTACTGATAAGACATGTACATGGGTATATAGAGGAGCCCAGCATCTGCTTCCCTGCAGTCAGTGGCCATTGTTATTTCTGGTGTGTGATCTCTCTCTCTCTCTCTCTGTAATCTTCCTGTGTTGCTATAAATTCAGGACGTTGCTGGAGGCGTCACTCATATTTTATAGGATGAGACAACCGGAGCCGGGTCTTCCCTCAGAAAACCTATTTTTATTTGGCTGTGTTGATGCCGCAGGGCAATAGGCTGGGTAAGAGAGGAGAGACGGCTGTAGAAGAGCCGCGTACAGAGGAGCCTTAATATTCTACAGTTGTTTTCTGCGCTGCTTTCCAGTGATAGCGTCCTGATTGTGAGCCGCGGCCGGCGTTCATCCGGAGCTCCCAGGCCGCTCACACTTGCTTTTGCTTCAGATAAACAGAAATTGCAGATATGCAGACGCTGTCCATAGACTTAGATGGCCATCACTGGACTCTTTTACAATCCAACCCTTTAGGGACGCAGCCAATTTTTTGTTTTTGCTCTTTAGTTTTTTCTGCCTTGTATTTAAAAGGCCATAGCGCTTACAGACCCACATCAGCCCTTTGTACTTTGCAGTGACAGACTTTGTTCTTCCATAAAATATGCAACAAAACCAGAAAAAAATTATTGATTTTTTTTTAAATTTCTGGGTGTTTTCTGTTTACGTTGTTCACTTAATGGTAAAACGTGCATGTTATCGATGTCCCTCAAGTTTGTGTGATTACAACAATAGACTTGTATCTGTTCCTCAAATGTCTCTCTCCCCTCCTTATAATTGTTAGTTTTTGGCTATGGGGCCGTGTGAGGTGTCTTTTTTTTTTTTTTGCACCATGATCTGTACTTTCTATTGGTATCTCACTTGTGTGATTGATTGTTGTGGTGTTTGGGAAGGGAGTAGGCAGGATTGAGGACTGTGATGAACAGCTGAGGGAAAGCATTGCATTCTGGGAATTGTAGTACTGAGCAACTGCTCAACCAGTAAGTACAAAATACAGAACCAAGACGCCAAAACACATGGGGTCAGACAGCTTAGCTAGGCTATATGCCTCAGTTTATTTACCTCCTGTTGGAGTACCCCATTAACTGTTACAGATTACTGTCAGTCATATCAAAGACAAAGGGAGAATCAACTTTATATGTCTGTGTGTGTGATAGTATAAATGTGTGTAACCTGTTCGGACCCCCCCGTCCTCTCTATAAAGCACTGTGTGTGTGTGTGTGTGTGTATATGTATATATATATATATATATATATATATATATATATATATATATATATATATATGGGACCCCCCCTTCTTTCTTATTTTGTTGTTATAATTTGCAGCTTTATGTTTGCGTCCTTTAATCCGTATGTTTTCCTGCTAATTTCCAGGGCAATGCTCTGCGAGCTGCGATTCTGGGCACGCTTGTTCTTGATGGAGAATCCGTCTACAGCCTGACAGCCAATCCAATCTTCTTACTTCTGGCCAGAGTAATCCTTGTGAACCTGAGAAACAAACTCCCAGCATTCCAGGTAAGAAATTATCTGCAGATGTGGACGTGCTCGGCATAGACAACGTCCTGCCAGCCGTCTATGGGGAATCGTACATGCCTGTGTTCTCCCGCCCGCACCCGTTCTCATGGGGCTGTATGTATACATAATGATAGATTTCATCATGTAACTGATCTGCAAATATATTAGAATTCATTGCTTTTTCCATGTTTTACGATGGTTATAGTTATGTTCTTAGATAAATAATATAGCACCTGGCAGCATCTTAAAGACAATGGAGGACCCACAGGCCGCCCTCTTGTCTCTAGACCCAGCTGTTGGCTTCCACCAAGGAGTCTGGACTTTACAGATATATAAACCATCAGGATGTCCCATCAAGGTGTGTTGCGTCTCAGTGTGTAGCATGGACCCTGTGAGAGATACCAGTCCAGGCTCACTGGGATTGCCACCATTATGGGGTCACTGGAACGATTACAGGTGCACTGGAGCTGGCACCATTATGTCATTGCTAGAGACGAGCCCCAGTCTGATTCTTCGCCATTTGATTACTGGTGGCTGAAGAAGTTGGATGCAGCTCTGGAGTCCAGGAAAACATAGTACCGCCTATGGTCTGTCTATGTATCTAGGTTTTCCAGGACTCCCTCGGGCTGCATCCAACTTTTTCAGCCACTGGTAATCAAATGGCGCACGACTGGACTCGAGCATGCTCTCTAGCATCTCTAATTGTTACTAATGTAGGGGCAGCGGGGATGATAATGAAAGGGCCCCACTCTGCACTGTGGGGAATCAAGCAGTATTATAGATTCAGTATGACTGCTGCTATTATAGACCAACTGGGACTATTAAAGGAGTACGGAAAAGTGCGGGTAGTGAGGAGGCTTACTTTGTTTCGGGTCTATTATACATGGCTGACCCCATTGTATGGGCACTGAAATGGCCATTCTAATCTGTTCGGTTCTGTACTCTCTGTTTGGTTTCTGTATTCTCTTTATTCGCTACCTGGTCGGTGTGAGCACAGGGAACCTGGCAGCACCGTCTATTTTTTTCATCCATGTTGTTTTCTTCACTGCACTTCGGCCCAGCGGCCTCAGGGTAATGGCTGCGTCACACGGGTCTCATTACATTGGGGGTGCCGCACATGAAAAAAAAAAAGCGCTGAGTGCGGGAACTGGGGGGCATTCTCAAAAATGGACTGCACCACCAGGATCTCCATGCCGACCAGGTTGTGAAAAAAAAAAAAATCACATGGTTTATGGTACATTTGCTTTAATATAAGCTTTGTATAGTAGTACAGTGGTGCCTTGGATTACGAGTATAATGCGTTCCGGGATGGCGCTTGCAATCCAAATCCACTCTTATACCAAAGCAAATTTTCCCATAAGAAATCATAGAAATGCAGACAATTGGTTCCACACCCCAAATATACTGATTATTATTCTGTAGAACATGAACAAGAGATGAAACAATGGGAAGCAGCAGCTGGATATGTGATATATAAGTTGCTGTACAGTATAGCAATCAGCATGTGGTATATAATGTATAGTAACTGTATAACCCTGATAACACAGCAGCAGCTGGATATGTGATATATAAGTTACTGTACAGTATAGCAATCAGCATGTGGTATATAATGTATAGTAACTGTATAACCCTGATAACACAGCAGCTGCATATGTGATATATAAGTTACTGTACAGTATAGCAGCATGTGGTGTATAATGTATAGTAACTGTATAACCCTGATAACACAGCAGCTGGATATGGGATATATATAAGTTACTGTACAGTATAGCAGCATGTGGTATATAATGTATAGTAACTGTATAACCCTGATAACACAGCAGCTGGATATGTGATATATAAGTTACTGTACAGTATAGCAGCATGTGGTGTATAATGTATAGTAACTGTATAACCCTGATAACACAGCAGCTGGATATGTGATATATAAGTTACTGTACAGTATAGCAGCATGTGGTATATAATGTATAGTAACTGTATAACCCTGATAACACAGAAGCTGGATATGTGATATATAAGTTACTGTACAGTATAGCAGCATGTGGTATATAATGTATAGTAACTGTATAACCCTGATAACACAGCAGCTGGATATGTGATATATAAGTTACTGTACAGTATAGCAGCATGTGGTGTATAATGTATAGTAACTGTATAACCCTGATACCACAGCAGCAGCTGGATATGTGATATATAAGTTACTGTACAGTATAGCAATCAGCATGTGGTGTATAATGTATAGTATCTGTATAACCCTGATAACACAGCAGCAGCTGGATATGTGATATATAAGTTACTGTACAGTATAGCAATCAGCATGTGGTGTATAATGTATAGTAACTGTATAACCCTGATAACACAGCAGCTGGATATGTGATATATAAGTTACTGTACAGTATAGCAGCATGTGGTGTATAATGTATAATAACTGTATAACCCTGATAACACAGCAGCTGGATATGTAATATATAAGTTACTGTACAGTATAGCAGCATGTGGTATATAATGTATAGTAACTGTATAACCCTGATAACACTGCAGCTGGATATGTGATATATAAGTTACTGTACAGTATAGCAGCATGTGGTGTATAATGTATAGTAACTGTATAACCCTGATAACACAGCAGCTGGATATGTGATATATAAGTTACTGTACAATATAGCAGCATGTGATGTATAATGTATAGTAACTGTATAACCCTGATAACACAGCAGCTGGATATGTGATATATAAGTTACTGTACAGTATAGCAATCAGCATGTGGTGTATAATGTATAGTAACTGTATAACCCTGATAACACAGCAGCTGGATATGTCATATATAAGTTACTGTACAGTATATCAGCATGTGGTGTATAATGTATAGTAATTGTATAACCCTGATAACACAGCAGCAGCTGGATATGTGATATATAAGTTACTGTACAGTATAGCAATCAGCATGTGGTGTATAATGTATAGTAACTGTATAACCCTGATAACACAGCAGCTGGATATGTCATATATAAGTTACTGTACAGTATAGCAGCATGTGGTGTATAATGTATAGTAACTGTATAACCCTGATAACACAGCAGCTGGATATGTGATATATAAATTACTGTACAGTATAGCAATCAGCATGTGGTGTATAATGTATAGTAACTGTATAACCCTGATAACACAGCAGCTGGATATGTGATATATAAGTTACTGTACAGTATAGCAGCATGTGGTGTATAATCTATAGTAACTGTATAACCCTGATAACACAGCAGCAGCAGGATATGTAATATATGTTACTGTACAGTATAGCAGCATGTGGTATATAATGTATAGTAACTGTATAACCCTGATAACACAGCAGCAGCAGAATATGTAATATATAAGTTACTGTACAGTATAGCTGTTACTGTATATAGCTGAGTGTAAGTGCAGGCACATTATAGCAGGAATGGAGAGGATGGGAAGAGGACTGACAGACTGCAGGGAGCAGGAAGGAATGAGCAGGGCAGATGTGGGCACATACATGCAGCACTCTCTGTCCGGGGAGAGAGGGGTTACAGCTATGGAGAGATTACCTCCACAGTCCTGTCCCCTGATGTAAGCCCCAGCCTGAAGTGGATCTGCTATGATTTGGAAGGTGTGGGAGACTCCCTGGGTCAGAGTACAGGGCTGTAGACCCCGCTATGAAGACCCTGCCCCTCCCCCACTCCCCCTCCCACCCAGTACAGGGAGCTCTTACACCAGTCATAGTGACTCATGGGGAGGGGTAAATAAGCCCAGAGATTTTTTATTTTTTTTTAAGACTTTTCGGAGTTCCCCTTTTAAGTAGTACCCTTATGGCTCTGTACAAGACAATGGGGGAGATTTATCAGACATGGTGTAAAGTGAGACAGATTCCACCTCTCATTCCTCGCAGACTCTGGAAAATGTAAGGTGGAATCTGATTGGTTGCCTGGGGCGACTGAGCCAGTCTCACTTTACACCATGTTTTGATAAATCTCCCCCAATGGGTTTAAAATATAAACTGGTGCAAACTGCCCCCAGCAACCAATCACAGCTCAGCTCTCACAGCAACCAATCACAGCTCAGCTCTCACAGCAACCAATCACAGCTCAGCTCTCACAGCAACCAATCACAGCTCAGCTCTCACAGCAACCAATCACAGCTCAGCTCTCACAGCAACCAATCACAGCTCAGCTCTCACAGCAACCAATCACAGCTCAGCTCTCACAGCAACCAATCACAGCTCAGCTCTCACAGCAACCAATCACAGCTCAGCCATCACAGCAACCAATCACAGCTCAGCCATCACAGCAACCAATAACAGCTCAGCCATCACAGCAACCAATCACAGCTCAGCTCCCCCCAACGACTAATCACAGCTCAGCTCCCACAGCAACCAATCACAGCTCAGCTCCCCCCAACGACCAATCACAGCTCAGCTCTCACAGCAGCCAGTCACAGCGACCAATCACAGCTCAGCTTTCAGCTCTGGGGGCAGTTAGCACTCGTCTATACTTTAGGCCGTTTGATATATCTGGGCGGGAGCCATAGTGCGGCCTGTAAGGGGGTGGGGGTGGGGTGGGGGGTTCTGGAGACGTAACACAGAAACAGCTGATAGAAGGCGACGGTATTTTTAGAGCCAGTAAATAATATATATTGTATCCCAGCGAGCTGCCTAATGCTTGTACTACTGACCTAGAAAAGCAGCTGCGCTCGGTGTGCAGCCATTGATGTCGCTCGGTCAGTCCCTGAATGCTGACAGGTTCTGAGATATTTGTGGCATTATAAGTAGTGTATTATGGGTGTAGCCGGACGGGTAACCCTGGAAGCATTTCATACGGCCCATTTACCAAGAAGGCAAGAACTCGCTTTTACTTGGGGAAAAAAAAATCCCACGGATCAGAAGAACGTCAAGTGGGGCCGGTGCTCGGAGATGAAGGATTCCCATCTGCGTTCATCTGCACACAGCGGCCGTTGTATTTAATAGCGGAGAAATGCTCCTTATGTGATGTGAGAAAGGCCGGCCGGGTGTGAGGCCCCACATGAGGTCTAAAGCGTGAGAAAGAAGCGCGTGCCTCGAAACCTCGCAGACGTGAACTCTCCATCTGTTCCGTCAGTGTCTTAGTGTCCTACGTGAACTTGGATCAGCCCGGCCGGGCGGTGGACGTTTCTGATACTATTCTTTGCTATCGTCCTCTCATCAGCGGCATTTTTCAATTATGGTGAAGTTTTTATTACTATGTAATCAAGTTTGGCTGAAGAAACATAAATTAAGAAGCATTGGATTCAACGTGTGTATATTGTGTCCTGAATAGGATTCCGGGAGTTCAGGCTCCTATTTACACACTGAGAGGACTTCATTAGCACAGTGCATTTCTTCTGTTGGTTACAGCGCTCTGTGTCTTCACCTCCATCGGCCGCTGCCGGAGCACTATCCCCGCTCCATCCCCGCACCTTGTATTATGCCTATGTTGTTACAGCGCTCTGTGTCTTCACCTCCATCGGTCGCTGCCGGAGCACCATCCCCGCTCCATCCCCGCACGTCTGCCTGTGTCAGAGCACCATCCCCGCTCCATCCCCGCATCTCTGCCAGTGTCTGAGCACCATCCCAGCACCTTGTATTATGCCTATGTTGTTACAGCGCTCTTGTATTATGCCTATGTTGTTACAGCACTCTTGTGTGTTTTCACCTCCATTGGCCGGTGTCGGAGCACCATGCCCGCACCCTCCCCGCACCTTGTATTATGTCTTTGCTCTCTGTGTCTTCACCTCCTTGAAGTAAAGGCAGTCACCTTGTAATTTTGTGATTTCCCCCCCCTTCAAACCAAAATGGCCCTGTCTGCTGCCCTTGGACTACTCCAGGAGAATACCAATGATTGTCTGCTCAGACGGAGCATTTTATACTACTTTAATTTTCCCTTCGTGACTGTGTGGCCTAAGGCGCGTCTGAGAAATAATAAAAGAAAACGAATATTCCAAAGAATAGAAAAGACTTTGTGATTAGCATTTTTGCAGCGTCGGCCTTTGCAGAACGCCGTCCGGATTCCGTCAGATTGTGAGATGCTGCATAAATTATGCAGCTAGGAAGAGAAGCCGACCATCGGATGGGACTCACTTAGTGTTAGGCGGAGGCACAGTTTGCTGATTCTATTTATTATTATATCATTATTATTCATACCCGTTTACCTTGCATTTATTTTATACAATTATCTTTCATATGTTAAATAACACTAAGTTTTGCTTGCATTATTTTTAGTAGAACTCTGGGTCCCCTGTTCAAAGTTTTCTATGTTTAAATCAATGTTATACATACGGCCACACTGTGCTCCATGTTATACATATGGCCAGGCTGTGCTCCATGTTATACATACGGCCACACTGTGCTCCATGTTATACATACGGCCACACTGTACTCCATATTATACATACGGCCACACTGTGCTCCATATTATACATACGGCCACACTGTGCTCCATGTTATACATATGGCCAGGCTGTGCTCCATGTTATACATATATATATATATATATATATATGACCAGGCTGTGCTCCATGTTATACATACGGCCACACTGTACTCCATGTTATACATACGGCCACACTGTGCTCCATGTTATATACATACGGCCACACTGTGCTCCACGTTATATATATACGGCCACACTGTGCTACATGTTATATACATACGGCCATACTGTGCTCCATGTTATACATACGGCCACACTGTGCTCCATGTTATATACATACGGCCACACTGTGCTCCATGTTATATACATACGGCCACACTGTGCTCCATTTTATATACATACGGCCATACTGTGCTCCACGTTATATATATACGGCCACACTGTGCTACATGTTATATACATACGGCCATACTGTGCTCCATGTTATACATACGGCCACACTGTGCTCCATGTTATATACATACGGCCACACTGTGCTCCATGTTATATACATACGGCCACACTGTGCTCCATTTTATATACATACGGCCATACTGTGCTCCATGTTATACATACGGCCACACTCTGCTCCATGTTATATACATACGGCCACACTGTGCTCCATGTTATATACATACGGCCACACTGTGCTCCATGTTATATACATACGGCCACACTGTGCTCCATGTTATACATACGGCCACACTGTGCTCCATGTTATACATATGGCCAGGCTGTGCTCCATGTTATACATATATATATATATATATATATATATGAGACCAGGCTGTGCTCCATGTTATACATACGGCCACACTGTACTCCATGTTATACATACGGCCACACTGTGCTCCATGTTATACATACGGCCACACTGTGCTCCATATTATACATACGGCCACACTGTGCTCCATATTATACATACGGCCACACTGTGCTCCATGTTATACATATGGCCAGGCTGTGCTCCATGTTATACATATATATATATATATATATATATATATGACCAGGCTGTGCTCCATGTTATACATACGGCCACACTGTACTCCATGTTATACATACGGCCACACTGTGCTCCATGTTATATACATACGGCCACACTGTGCTCCACGTTATATATATACGGCCACACTGTGCTACATGTTATATACATACGGCCATACTGTGCTCCATGTTATACATACGGCCACACTGTGCTCCATGTTATATACATACGGCCACACTGTGCTCCATGTTATATACATACGGCCACACTGTGCTTCATTTTATATACATACGGCCATACTGTGCTCCATGTTATACATACGGCCACACTCTGCTCCATGTTATATACATACGGCCACACTGTGCTCCATGTTATATACATACGGCCACACTGTGCTCCATGTTATATACATACGGCCACACTGTGCTCCATGTTATACATACGGCCACACTGTGCTCCATGTTATACATACGGCCACACTGTGCTCCATGTTATATACATACGGCCACACTGTGCTCCATGTTATATACATACAGCCACACTGTGCTCCATGTTATATACATACAGCCACACTGTGCTCCATGTTATATACATACGGCCACACTGTGCTCCATGTTATACATACGGCCACACTGTGCTCCATGTTATATACATACGGCCACACTGTGCTCCATGTTATATACATACGGCCACACTGTGCTTCATGTTATATACATACGGCCACACTGTGCTTCATGTTATATACATACGGCCACACTGTGCTCCATGCTCCCTCTTGGTCTTTTCTCCCTTCAGAAAAAGAGACCAAACACAGGAAGTCTCCGTCCTCTGCGGTCACACAAGGAGAGACCCCTGTCCATCATGCAGGTTGTATATCAGATGAGGACAATAACTTACGATAATTATATTATTAACTTGTACAAATTTTATTATCAGCTGCTAATTTTATTGTCTGCAGCTTACCAGGAGACAATGCTCTGTGTTATGTATAATATCACTGTGTGATTACAGAGGTTTTGGTGCTGTGTGACGAGAGAGCTGACCATACAATGCGAGCACCCCCAGAATGCTCTGCTACTTAATGGGGAAGCACACTAACTGTACACTTTTTCAGTGAAGGGAGACACCTAGTGGCCATGTGTATAATCCTGATTTATGGTGCGTTCACACCTACAGGATCTGCAGCAGATTTCATTTAAATAACTGAACACAGCATCAAATCTGCTGCAGATCCTGTAGGTGTGAACGCACCCTTAAACATATTTTTTATGGCATGATCAATGTACGCAATCTAGTGACTGTATGTGGAAGTCACATATCCCAAAGCCCCCCCCCCTCCTTTCCAATTACACAAATAACACATATAAAAAAAACAACAAAAAACAAAACATATCCTATATCATAGCGTGCGTAACTGTCCAGTCTGTTAAAATGTAACGATATTGGGGGGGCGTGACCAGCCATGGCCGTGTGAGGAAGCTTCTGCCTGAGCTCCTCCAGACCCAGACTCTAATCTGTCGGCATCGGCCACCTTAACCATGGGGAAAACGGCGAAAAAGAGCAGGGGACACTCCTCTACCCGCACTGCATCCCCCCAGGGGGATATTGGGACATATTTCACCCGTCCGGAGCCATTGGGGCCTGCTAAGGGGACGGAGCTGCCGGACATAGAACATGGCCGCCGCCATGCTGACGAGGCGCCAGATCCCCCCACAGCGGCCCGCACCCGGTCATCTGTGGCCGCCACCGAGAGCCAACACCTACCGGTGGTCCCCGCAGGCATCGGCACCTCCTCACAGGAGAAGACTGCCGCGACCTCCTCCCGGCCGCACACCCGATCCGCCATGTGCTCCGGCGGCCATCTTGCTGCTATCCTGGATGACGCGCAGCTCCTCCAGAACACGCCGGGAGAGCTACAGCAGCGGGAGAACACCACCTCGAGTGCCCGGCAAGTACCCTCTTCCCCCACAACGAGCCCGCATTGTGCCCCCCCACTGGTGGCGCTGCCGCCGCGGCGCTCACAAGGCGATTCCCTCACCGGGCCTCCTGCGGCCTTGCCTCTAAGTGCCGCCCCAGGCCTCAACCCTCAGGCACCACCGTGGGACTGTGCAGCTGTGAGTGGCCCTTGGTTCGCACCCCCAATCTCTGCTGAGAATCAGCTAGGGGGCCCCCTGCCTCTACTCCCACCCGCACAAGGAGGACTTTCCCCTGCTTCTTCCTCACCCCAATGGTCCTCGGGTTCCTCTTGGGGCAGTTCACCCCCACATGCTTCGGCTGCTGTAACTCACACAGTTGCTCTTATACATGCCCCGGCTACCTCTGTTTCTCCTACTGCACGGGTATTATCCTCTAGAAGGCTACCAGATATACCTCCCTCCCTTGAGGGTACCCCCCCTATCTTTAGGGTCTGCTCCCAACCTCCACCCTCCGGAATTCCTGACTTGTCATTCCCACTGACTTCTGGTCGCCCCGCAGTAATGGATGAGGACAGGCCAGTGTCCCTATCGGATCTCAGAGCTCTCACCCAGTCTCTTCCTACTAAAACCGACATTTCCACTCTGGCCAAGCAGTTGCTAGATGAATGTAAACATGAATTTGCGCAATTTCGTGCTGAGCTCACATCGGTTTCATCTAAAGTAGATGTACTGGAAACTGCGCAAGAGACTACCTCCACTACCCTGTCTGCTCTTCAATCCACTGTACAATTGCATTCCGACCAGCTATTTGCCCTGCAACAGCACATGGACGATATTGAGAATCGCAACAGGCGTAATAATCTCAGGATCCGTGGACTCCCGGAATCTATACCTTCTTCCGACCTATTTACTGTACTATCCACCATCTTTAATGACCTCCTGGAGCAGCCGCCCAATACGCACATCGAGATAGACAGAGCACATAGGGCATTGCGGCCCCCTAGCCGTGATGACCAGAGGCCCAGAGACGTTATATGCCGCATTCATTTTTACTCTACTAAAGAGGAAATCCTTCTGAGAGCCCGACGTCGACGTAACGTCACCTACAGAGGAGTGCATCTGCTTATTTTACAGGACCTTTCCCGGCACACTCTAGCCCAGAGAGCTGCTCTTCGCCCGGTATTGGACATCCTACGTGATCGCAATATCCCCTTTCGCTGGGGGTTCCCCTTTGCCCTCATTGTCCGCTGGAATAACAGAGTTCTTACCCTGCGGGCACCAGAGGACATCCCGGGTTTTCTACAAGACCTAAACATTACTGGCATCGCTGTACCTGAATGGCCCTCACTGCTGTCCTCCTCCAGGAATGCCAAGAGGCCACTGTCACCTTGATCTTCCACATCTCCAGCCGGGGGCCCCCGAGCCTCTAGACGGAACAGCCCACGCCAGACCTCGGCCTCCTCTCCGCACGCTCCTGTCCAGGATGGCCCCCGTACCCATCTCCCCTGAGTCATGGACAGCATTTAGTGTTTAGTGGTTTATTGCCATCCCCGTTACTGTTGGATCAGTTTACATGTTTAATAGCCGATATATGCCTTGGAATTATTTGCACTTCACCATCTGGGTCTGTGAGGGAGCCTTGGGTCTTTGCATCTACATGCTTAGCTGTCTCTTCCCCCCAATAGATGGGAAACCCAGCCTGGGTGGTTCCGGGTATGGTAGTACTCAGTTTAGAGTTATTGAAGTTTACGCTGCAGTTTTGCTCTTACTGCTGTTGTTGTATCTGTGTGTGTCCTTGTCTGTCTATGTCTCCCCCCCCCTAATTTTCTCTATTTCATTTCCTGTAACAGTCCCGGTCACGCCCTGATGGCTAGGTTGGAACAATTTGGAGTGTGGTCTAATTTCAAAATCAATTTCTCCAAGTCTGAAGCCCTGAATGTGTCCCTAGACCCCAAAGTGGCAAGCACCATCCAGTCCAATTTCCCTTTTGCTTGGCCCAAATCTGGTATCACCTATCTGGGCATTCGGATCCCCCCCGCCCTCTCCCAATTATTTGAGGTAAACTTCCTCCCCTTATTGACACGTTTTATTAAGGATCTTGATGCCTGGAACAAGAAGGAATTTTCTTGGTTTGGGAGAATCAACATCCTGAAAATGACACTCCCTGGAAGTTCTCGGCTGCGCCTGCCGGCGTTTTTTGTGAATGGCAGACTTACACATAGCATCCTACAACGCGAGGGGATTGAACACACCCCAGAAAAGATCGCAGGTTCTTCACCATTTCCACCGCCGACAGGTACACATACTTTGTCTGCAGGAGACACATTTTAAATCAGGCCACGCACCCTCCATTCGGGATAGACATTATACCCAATGGTTCTTCGCTAACAACCCCGATTCCAGAACTAAAGGGGTGGCCATAGCTGTTCATAAGTCGCTGCCGTGTCAGATCCTGTCTTGCACAGTTGACCCAGCAGCACGATACCTAATACTTTCCCTCTCCATTAGTGGCCACGTCTTTACCATAATCAATGCCTATGCCCCGAACCACGATCAAGTTGCTTTTCTTATGAACTTGATTGATCTTTCCCTCCCCTTGGTCAGAGGGACAGTGCTCCTTTGCGGGGATCTTAACCTCACCCTAGATCCCTCCTTGGATAATTCTACGGGCCGCGCGAGCCTTTCATACGCTGCCATTAAAAAAGCCAAAAGAGCCTTACTCCAATTACAGCTATACGATGTCTGGCGACTCTTGCACTCGGCTGACCGGGATTACACCTTCTTTTCTAATCCACATGGGACATACAGCCGCATTGACCACATTCTCCTCCAACATAGTGCATTGCCGTGGCTGGCTGCCGCCTCCATAGGCAATATACTATGGTCTGATCACGCCCCGGTATTCTGCTCCCTCACCCTACCTTTTCTATCTAAGACTACATGGTCGTGGCGTCTAAATGAGTCTTTGCTTCTAGATACGGTGTGTTTGGCTGATCTGAAGCAAACTATTACCCATTTTCGCTCGGACCATTCTGCTGACACAACCTCTCCTATCATTCAATGGGAGGCGCTTAAATGTGTGCTCAGGGGAGTACTTATAAAACACGGATCTAGGCTCAAAAAGGCGAAGGCTGTATCCCTGCAAAAAGCTCTTGCAAAGGTTTCCTCTTTGGAACTGGCCCACAAGCGAGCCCTGTCTCTACCTCTGCTACGAGACTTACAAATAGCCCGCTTGGAGGTTAAACGTCTCCTTGAGGCATCTTGGGGAAGACTTCTCCAAACATGCCGCAGTAGATTCTATGAATACGGCAATAAATGTGGGCGCATGTTGGCCAGAGCCTTGAGGAATCGGATGGCACAATTACACATTGGCTGTATCAGGAACCCCGCTCACCAACTTAAGCACATTAGCTCAGATATAGCATCCACTTTTCACACATATTATTCTGCCCTGTACCACCTTCCAAACTCCCGGCCCGCGACTCCTGGGCCCTTCTCCCCTCCACCCCTTGCGACGCGTCTCCCCACTGAGACCATAGAGGATTTGGAGGAGCCATTTGCTGCACACGAATTAGCTTATGTGATCTCACAATTGCCCGGGGGGAAGAGTCCAGGACCCGACGGCCTGACTGCCCAGTTCTACAAGGCTCTCTCAGAACCTCTTTCTCCTATCCTACTCTCTGCTTTTAATTCTATATCAGACTCTGTTCCCTTCCCACCTCATGCTACCAATGCACATGTCACCCTTATCCCTAAACCGGGTAAAGACCCCCAGCTTTGTAGTAGCTATCGCCCGATCTCCCTATTAAACGTAGACTTAAAAATGTATTCGAAATTATTGGCCAATAGGTTGAATCCCCACTTGCCCTCTCTTATTCACCCTGACCAAGTGGGCTTTGTGCCAGGGAGAGAAGCCCGTGATAATACCCTCAAAACTCTGGATATTATCCACTATGCACAATCACACCATATCCCCCTGATGATCCTCTCATTAGATGCCGAGAAGGCGTTTGACAGGATCTCATGGCTCTCCCTGACGCAAACCCTGCAACATATTGGAATAGGTCCCTCCTTCCTCGCTAAAATAATGGCTTTATATAAGAACCCTTTGGCTCAACTGAAAGTGGATGGCACACTCTCGGCCCCCTTTCCCATTTTTAATGGAACCAGACAGGGGTGCCCGTTATCCCCTCTCCTATATGCATTAATCATGGAAAATTTGCTAGCCTCTATTCGTTCCGACCCAGACATCACAGGTATACGTATTGGGAACCAGGAATATAAATGCTCCGCCTTTGCGGACGACCTCCTCGTATACGTCACAAATCCGCATATTGCCCTCCCCGCCCTGATGGCTAGGTTGGAACAATTTGGAGTGTGGTCTAATTTCAAAATCAATTTCTCCAAGTCTGAAGCCCTGAATGTGTCCCTAGACCCCAAAGTGGCAAGCACCATCCAGTCCAATTTCCCTTTTGCTTGGCCCAAATCTGGTATCACCTATCTGGGCATTCGGATCCCCCCCGCCCTCTCCCAATTATTTGAGGTAAACTTCCTCCCCTTATTGACACGTTTTATTAAGGATCTTGATGCCTGGAACAAGAAGGAATTTTCTTGGTTTGGGAGAATCAACATCCTGAAAATGACATTACTGCCCCGGCTTTTGTATTTGCTGCAGACCATCCCCGTGTACATCCCTATTTCCTTTTGGAAACGAGTGCAACGTTGCTTCACCTCTTTTGTATGGTCCGCAGGTCGTCCTAGGATTAGGCGGGAGACCCTATCTCGCTCTAAAGATGCGGGCGGGGTTGGTCTGCCAGATTGTCATTTATACTATCTGGCCTGTGTCCACGCTCGGGTTTTGGACATGGTCCATCATTCCCACTCTAAGCTGTGGGTTCAACTTGCGCAGGCGCAATGCCCTAGACCTCTATCCACCCTCCCTTGGACCTGGTCACCCTCTGGGCGGGATGTCACTGCTTTGTCCTACGTTACACGACATACATTGGCCTCTCTACACCGGGCGGGCAATTCCCATGCTCTGCTGCGTAGGCTTGGACCACTGACCCCCATAACACATAATCCACAGTTTCCACCGGGCCTTTCTCCCTCTTTCTTGGGGCTTCCGGCGGACCGGGTCCTCCGTTTCCACCAGGTACTCAAACAGGGCTCCCTTTTGCCCTTACCAGTGATCCTGGATACTACCTCACCTACTGTACGACACTCGTTTGAATATGTTCAACTACAACATTTCTACTCTTCCTCTAAACGCACGCACTCCCTACACCAGGAACTGACAGACTTTGAGCATCTGTATGTGTCTCCTTCCTGCCCGCCACACATCATCTCTGTGGTATACCAACAGCTGCTGTCCTCGGGCTCGCAACACTTACCATCGTTCTGTTCTGCATGGGAGTCGGAATTGGGGAAAAGCTTTACACCACAACAATGGTCTAAGGCTTTTTTTCTTTCGCACAAGGCAGTACTGGCTTGTAAATCGCAAGAAACCAGTTATAAGATTATCTCCCGGTGGTATCGTGTTCCTGCCCTTCTCCACAAGTGGTATCCCTCAGTTCCTGCTGTGTGCTGGCGTTGTGAGGAAGTTGAGGGAACTATGACACACATTTGGCATACATGTTCACGGCTGCGGGGGTACTGGTCATCTATCCTGCGCACTATACATGCTGTCACGGGCATCCTTATTCCCAACACCCCGGAAGCGGTGCTGCTGTATATGTTTCCCACTGCCCAATCCCGATTTAAGAAGTCCTTAGCCAGACATCTCCTGCAGGCGGCAAAGACAGTACTTCCCCGACGGTGGAGAACCACGGAACCCCCTACACTAGATGATTGGTATGCCGAAATTGCCCAAATTCATGACATGGAGAATCTTATTGCGGTTACCCCAACAGCTGTAAAGAAGTATACAGCCACCTGGAGCTCATGGTTGCTCTTCCGTTCCTCAGACTCATATAGGGACGCTGATATTTAAGGTCGCTTTGGGAAGTGCCTTCCCCCCTCGCTATCCAACCTCACCGCCTTAATTGTAGGCGCAGCCGAGTGATATTCCTTATCTTCCATGATATATGTTGCTGTGACCACATACTATTTAGATGACGTAGAGTATCCCCCTCCCTCCCTTCATTTTGTCTCTTTGTCCTTGTCTTGTTCTGTTACTCTCAATATATGTCTACTTGCTCATGACAGGCCTTTCTTTAAGTTGTTTTTCGCAAGAACATGTAATCTATGAATGGCTGCGGTTATGAGATCCTGCTGCATACTTAGGGCGTCCATCATTTCTACTATTATTGCTTATGACAGGTCAGGGCCAATGTAAGTGGCCATAGCGCTGGATATGTACTGCAGGAGTGGGTATATTTGGCGAGCAGCCTCGTCACCTAGCAGCTGGGTCCCTTGACCGTCTGTTGTACTGTATGGATAACGCCTTGTCATTGTTCTCTCTTTTTTGATGTTGTTTTATGTTTTGATGAGGACTCAACGTCCTTTGTTTGTTATTCTCATATAAAAATAAATAAAACTTTAAATATGAAAAAATGTAACGATATTGTCGCCAGAAATGGAAAGAGGGGAAAAAAAAGCCAGAAATGCAGATTTTTTGTTGATCTAAATGTCTGACCTACAGAAGTATGGTACTAATAACGCTAGAGATCATGGTGCAAAAATGAGCCCCGTGGGTTAAAAAACAAAACCGATATAAGAGTCACAATGCGGCCATTTTACTACTTATTTGCAAGAATCGGACTGACGTGTAGAATACAGATATAAGGTCAGTTGTACCATAAAGTGCATTACATAGACACCGCAACCCCTGATGCGTCACAGAATTGCATTTTTTCCCCAATTTCACCCCATAATTAATAATTTTGGGGTCCTGTCATACATTTTATGGTGGATTGAAAGGCGCCATTATGAAATACACCTGTTCCTGAAAAAAACCAACATGACCCTGTAGCTGGAGAAATAACAGCGTCAGAGCTCATAGAAGGGGAGGAGGAAAAAACGAAAACGCAAAAATGAAAATTGCCGCAGTCATTTTGGGCTCACTGGGTCATGAAAGGGTTAAATTGTCAGGCCATTGTTTTAAGTAGGCTCTCCGTAACAATGCGTCTCCTTCTTCTTTCAGACGTTACCATGGTGGACCCTAAGATGTGTGAACATTCACCAGAAGCTATTAGAGGAGCGTTCTCCTAAGTTATTTTCCGTAGCACAAGCGGTTATGGATGCAGGTGGGTGCCGTTATATCGCCTTGTATCACCCAGAAATATACGTGTATAAGTGTTTTCTAATGAAAATAAAGGTGCCATTATAGCCTGTTAAGCAGAAAGTAAGTCTGGGCGATATGGGCAGAAAATAAACTCTCCCGCTCTGCCCTGGTGATTGTCCCCAGGGCTCTTTAGGGCCCCATCTGCTGCCCCATCTCCACACATGGACTTTTAAGCCCAATTAAAGTTTTTTTTGTTATTATTTCCTTTTATCTTGCTATGACATCACTAAGATAAGTAACTATGACATCACTAGGATACGATGTAACTATGACATCACTAGGATACGATGTAACTATGACATCACTAGGATACGATGTAACTATGACATCACTAGGATACGATGTAACTATGACATCACTAGGATACGATGTAACTATGACATCACTAAGATACGATGTAACTATGACATCACCATGACTGAATTGAAGCCCACACACCACTTGACACATAGTGGCCCTGACTACCCCCAGACTGGATGGCTTTAATACCGTGGCGATCCTGACTGACCGGCACTAAGATGTTGTTCTCCGGTTTTATTCCAGGTACCACCTTTTCTATTATCATATTACTGCATGCGGGTTACTTTATGCCCCTGCGTGGGGTCGCTGTCAGTTACTTTCTGTGAATAAACTGATAAGTAACAATAAAACAGTCTGACACAAAAAAATCCATAATGGTATAGCAGCAAACAGTGTGCAAAACCAATGGGTTTCTTATGACTACCGCACCCTTAATAACCATGATGTGGGGTTGTATACTGTATAAGAGGGAGACTATAATGGGGACTAAAACATAGAGCAGAGCCATGTTCTAAACTAGGAATTGGTGAGGAGCCATGCTGGTGACCAGAAATGAAAATGGAGCCATGCTGGGCACCAGAAAGGAGATTGGGAGCCATGCTGGGGACCAGTAAGGTGATTGGGTGCCATGCTGGGGATCAGGAAGGAGATTGGGAGCCATGCTGGGGACCAGAGAGGAGATTGGGAGCCATGCTGGGGATCAGGAAGGAGATTGGGAGCCATGCTGGAGGGCAGGAAGGAGATTGGGAGCCATGCTGGGGACCAGAGAGGAGATTGGGTGCCATGCTGGGGACCAGAGAGGAGATTGGGAGCCATGCTGGGGATCAGGAAGGAGATTGGGAGCCATGCTGGGGACCAGAGAGGAGATTGGGAGCCATGCTGGGGATCAGGAAGGAGATTGGGAGCCATGCTGGAGGGCAGGAAGGAGATTGGGAGCCATGCTGGGGACCAGAGAGGAGATTGGGTGCCATGCTGGGGACCAGAAAGGTGATTGGGTGCCATGCTGGGGACCAGAAAGGTGATTGGGTGCCATGCTGGGGATCAGGAAGGAGATTAGGAGCCATGCTGGGGACCAGAGAGGAGATTGGGAGCCATGCTGGGGACCAGAGAGGAGATTGGGTGCCATGCTGGGGACCAGAAAGGTGATTGGGTGCCATGCTGGGGATCAGGAAGGAGATTGGGAGCCATGCTGGGGACCAGAGAGGAGATTGGGAGCCATGCTGGGGATCAGGAAGGAGATAGGGAGCCATTGCTGGGGACCAGAGAGGAGATTGGGAGCCATGCTGGGGACCAGAGAGGAGATTGGGAGCCATGCTGGAGGGCAGGAAGGAGATTGGGAGCCATGCTGGAGGGCAGGAAGGAGATTGGGAGCCATGCTGGAGGGCAGGAAGGAGATTGGGAGCCATGCTGGGGAGCAGAGAGGAGATTGGGAGCCATGCTGGAGGGCAGGAAGGAGATTGGGAGCCATGCTGGGGAGCAGAGAGGAGATTGGGAGCCATGCTGGAGGGCAGGAAGGAGATTGGGAGCCATGCTGGAGGGCAGGAAGGAGATTGGGAGCCATGCTGGAGGGCAGGAAGGAGATTGGGAGCCATGCTGGAGGGCAGGAAGGAGATTGGGAGCCATGCTGGAGGGCAGGAAGGAGATTGGGAGCCATGCTGGAGGGCAGGAAGGAGATTGGGAGCCATGCTGGGGAGCAGAGAGGAGATTGGGAGCCATGCTGGTGGGCAGGAAGGAGATTGGGAGCCATGCTGGGGGGCAGGAAGGAGATTGGGAGCCATGCTGGAGGGCAGGAAGGAGATTGGGAGCCATGCTGGAGGGCAGGAAGGAGATTGGGAGCCATGCTGGGGAGCAGAGAGGAGATTGGGAGCCATGCTGGGGAGCAGAGAGGAGATTGGGAGCCATGCTGGGGATCAGAGAGGAGATTGGGAGCCATGCTGGTGGGCAGGAAGGAGATTGGGAGCCATGCTGAGGAGCAGAGAGGAGATTGGGAGCCATGCTGGTGGGCAGGAAGGAGATTGGGAGCCATGCTGGGGAGCAGAGAGGAGATTGGGAGCCATGCTGGGGACCAGAGAGGAGATTGGGAGCCATGCTGGGGACCAGGAAGGAGATTGGGAGCCATGCTGGGGAGCAGAGAGGAGATTGGGAGCCATGCTGGGGACCAGAGAGGAGATTGGGAGCCATGCTGGGGACCAGAGAGGAGATTGGGAGCCATGCTGGGGACCAGGAAGGAGATTGGGAGCCATGCTGGAGGGCAGAGAGGAGATTGGGAGCCATTGCTGGAGGGCAGGAAGGAGATTGGGAGCCATGCTGGAGGGCAGAGAGGAGATTGGGAGCCATGCTGGGGAGCAGAGAGGAGATTGGGAGCCATGCTGGGGACCAGAGAGGAGATTGGGAGCCATGCTGGGGAGCAGAGAGGAGATTGGGAGCCATGCTGGGGACCAGAGAGGAGATTGGGAGCCATGCTGGGGAACAGAAAGGAGATTGGGAGCCATGCTGGGGACCAGAAAAGAGATTGGGAGCCATGCTGGGGACCAGAAAGGAGATTGGGAGCCATGCTGGGGACCATATGAGAATTATATGTTACATCCGCCCCTGTCTGGGTCCCTGAGCGCCCCCTGCAGTCACATCCCATATTGGCTGATTTCTCCGTCCTCGCTGTCCCTGGAGTTGTACACACTGGATCTGTGGTCATGGAGTCTGGTTACTCCTTGTTCTCGGCACATGGTGATGGTTTGCTGTAGACTCTGTACACGTTCCCGGCTAGGACACGATCCACCATCTGACTGATCAGTGACTCTGTGCTGACGTACTCTGACTTGCTGTGTTTGATGCAGTTGTGGCTGATTCATTGGGTTTCCGCAGGTAAGCTGCTGTGTGTGGGGGTCATGCTGGCCTGATCCATGATGGTTCTAGTGTGTATCGGAGATCTGGTACAGACCCTGCAAACACCTGCACATAGGGACTATAACGTCTATACATACGTGTACATCCTAATCCTGTACTGCGCTGCTTGGCTATGTACACACCATAACTGATGTATTGTTGCTGCATGTATCTATCCATTGAATGGTTGGTTACATAGCCGTCACGTCCCACATGTATATGTTTGTTTGTGTCCCTCTATGAGAGATATTCCATATATACAATATAACAGGCTTATGGAATTTGTGGTTTACGCTCCCCTCTTTGTTGTAGGTCTATTGGGTATCTTACCCGTTTTACCTGTATCTATATATACTGAGCGACTCTCCCAGGATACCCCTGGGTGAAATGCGTAGAGACATTTCTGAGACACTTTACTTTGTGGGTGGCCGATGTTCACACCCATGGCGGTCACTGTCTAACGAGAATTTAAAAAAGTTTCTTTTTTTTTTTTTTTGCAGAAATCAATAGTCCAGGCGATTTTAAGAAATGTTGTAATTGGGTTTATTAGCAAATCTGCTATTATCTGCATTTAAGGAGACTTTCCCGCGGTCCCCCCCCCCCCCCCTCCCCTCCCCTCCTCTCTCTCATTCACTGTTCATTATCAGGAAATCTCGACTGGTTTAGAGCCCTGTCTGTTCTATGGAGAAGGGAGGGGGGAGGAGGGAGATTAGTCACCAGCAGAGACATTGGGAACTGTGCCATTATTCAGAGAGGTCAGTGCTGACTTCAGAGGAGATAGCCTGGTGATATAGCTGTAGATTAACTCTTTGGTGCCTCATCTGCCTCCACCCCTCCCCTCTCTACACAGAACCATGAAGACAGGGGGGAGAGCTTCAAACTGCTTTTTCATGATAAAAATAGCATTTGTTGGCTAATAAACCCAATTACAAAGTTTCTTAAAATCACATGTACTATTGATTTCTGCAAAAAAAAATAAAAAAAAAATAATGTAAACGACGGTGACACTTTGTTTTAATAGGTGATTCTGTGATGCTACTTTCTCCTTCTCACGTATGTGGCGGCGCCATCTTTCTCTCCGTAGTGTGAGAATACCACTGTTCTGCGGGACTCTCCAGGTCTGTTAGTCATGTGACCAGCATTTAGTGCTGTGAGTTTGGGTGTAGCTTCCTCCTGGTGTCACATCTTACATACATATAAAAGTTTTGCATTTCCCATGATTAAGGGACGAGATCCCGCAACGCGTCGGCCTGTACTGTAAAATGATTTGTTATTTTTACGTTGCTCCTACTATAAAGCCTTGTAGATTCATGGTGCTGTGGACGTCTCTAGCCCCGACAGTGACATGTGTGACCATCAGACCATTGCAGAAGGTTGTTCTTTAGATGATGAATATTTGATGACTCTGTATAGTAAGTAGTAAGTGGCGTGCCGGCTCCTGTAAGGGCCCATTACCTGCCCATAGGGGGGATTCTCCTACAAAGTGCTTAGACTGGGATGTTTAGGGACCGAATGTTGTTCTGCACTCACACATCTCTATTACTACACTTATAGTGGGAATCCGCATACATTTTTAACATGAGTTGTGGGCAGAATAAGCTTCCCGCCAGGTTTCTCTTCCCCCGGGAATCACCTCTTCAGGTGCGGTTGACCAGAGATTTTCTCCTGCTGCAGGGGAAATGGAGCGCTGCTTGTGTATACTACATGTGATGGATAGAAGTCTCTTCATGAGGTTACAATATATATTTTATATACCCTATACAAGGAGGATGTCTTGCAGTGAAGAACCTAATGCTGTAACTAATCATTCCTACAAGTTTCCCTGCCGAATACAGCTCATCACCCGGAGTCCCACTTTATGGAAAGCTGATTTTTAAGGGCCCTTTATAAGTCCATGTTCACTCACAGCCTAACTACAGGGGAACTTACAGTATAGCAGAGGAACAACAGTGGGACGTACAGTATGGGGGCTAACTACCATATACAGTATGGCGACTAACTAACATATACAGTGGGACGTACAGTATGGCGGATAACTACCATATACAGTGGGACGTACAGTATGGCGGCTAACTACCATATACAGTATGGCGACTAACTACCATATACAGTGGGACGTACAGTATGGCTGCTAACTACCATATACAGTATAACGACTAACTACCATATACAGTGGGATGTACAGTATGGCGGCTAACAAATACAGTGGGACGTACAGTATGGCGGCTAACTACCATATACAGTATGGCGACTAACTACCATATACAGTGGGACGTACAGTATGGCTGCTAACTACCATATGCAGTGGGACGTACAGTATGGCGGCTAACAAATACAGTGGGACGTACAGTATGGCGGCTAACTACCATATACAGTGGGACATACAGTATGGCGGCTAACTACCATATACAGTGGGACGTACAGTATGGCGGCTAACAAATAGAGTGGGACGTACAGTATGGCGGCTAACTACCATATACAGTGGGACGTACAGTATGGCGGCTAACAAATACAGTGGGACGTACAGTATGGCGGCTAACTACATATACAGTGGGACGTACAGTATGGCAGCTTACTAACATATACAGTGGGGCGGCTAACTACCATATACAGTGGGACGTACAGTATGGTGGCTAACATATATAGTGGGATGTACAGTATGGCGGCTAACTACCATATACAGTGGGACCATATACATGACTGCACCACAGGAGTTACCTCATACCCTAGGAACAGGAAAAGCACCCAACGAGAGGTTAAAAGCCCCTCCCCTTCCCACTTTCACCAGTGCTTTTCCTGTCCCTGAAGGGCACGAGCGGTGGGGATCCACGTGAAGAAGCGAAGATCCCCAGAAAATAACGTTCCCCTTACCAGTGGGATGGATCGGGTGTATCCCCTTCCTTCTCTGAAGGCTGCTGGTGATCTTCGGATGGGGGTAGGAGAGCCTTGCTTTGCGCGCCATTCTTCTTTTGTGACTGGACACGCAAGGATTACTGTGCTCCGGTCTCAAGTTCTCCCCTCCGGCTGCTGGGCACCCTCTCGGGCGTGCAGCCTACTTCTGGTCCGACCTACTTTCCGCTGGAAGTGGGGCAGGGGGCTTGGCTTACATGTCCACGTTGCGCTATGTAACATAACATGGCATGCTGACGTCACACGCTTCCACTACTCTAAGTTTAGGAATCGGATCCAGTTTTTATTCCTTGGATTTTGTAAGGTGGAATTGAGGGAAAGCATCTGAGTATTAGGAAGGAAAGTAGAATAGCTGTCTATGGATTGCTTTTAGGAGTGTGGGTCTTTGCCGTCTATGAACAGTGGATAGCCGGCCGTGCATCTACACCAGCTGGAGACCGCTACTTATCACTGTATATACACGGATGGGCCAAAACCACTGACGGGTAACGTGACTACTCTGTCTTATGGCCAAGGGAACTGTCAAGCAGTAGGATGTGTTAGACAACAAGGGAGCAGACAGTTCTAAGGGTTATTGGCCCAGATTTCCCCATTCTTATTTTCAGGCTGTTTTCCCCCATGCATCATCCAGTGGCCACACCGCGTTACTGATAATCCAAACACCATTGTGCAACCACTGGAGAATGAGGGGGTACCTGGTTTCAGACCTATGTGGTTACATGTAGTGTAATCCTAGACGGACAGTCCAGAAATCTTCCAGATCCATCTCAGAGGCTGAAGATGTCAGAAAGTCCAGAACCTTCCAGCATCCAGTGGTAGAATGAGGTGTTTATTGGGCGGTCAAGTATAAATACAAAGTTATGAGCAGGATGGACTTTATCAAGGAATCCACCGTCTGTGGCTGGATACCGGGCTTTGGTATTTATCGTCATTTCCTTCAACTCGTAACTGAGTTGGATATTGAGTGAAAGGGCCACTTAATATGGTGGTTGTGGTGGTCTCCTTACTGGACCCATCCTTTGCTAGGATTTTCTTTCCTGCAGGGATATCTGGCTCCTGTGTTTTGAGGCTCTGCAGACTCTTGCACAGCCGGGCACGGCCAAAATTCCATTGATGGATTTGGTTGGAGTCTAGCTAGTCCCGCATACACTTTATACAGGTGGTTAAGCGTGCTACTCAGACAAGACCGCTATCCTTATAATATACAGAAAAAATTACAATATAAAAAAAATTACATTAAAAAGATTAAAACAGCTTAGGCAGTGTTCAAACTACGTTTTTGCAATCCATTTTTACAAACATTTTATTGAAAAACGGTTGCATCTGGGTCCATTTGGTTTGATTCGTTTTTCCATTGACTTCCATTATAAAAGAAGGATCAAAACACATCCGTTTTTTAACATACACAAAAATAAGGTCAGCTATGTTTTTGTGTATGTTTTGATCTGTTTTTTCATAATGGAAATCAATGGAAAAACTGACTAGAACGGATGCACACGAATGCATTTATTTTTCCATCTGTTTTTCACAAAAATAAATGGAAAAAAAATCTGCATTGCAAAAACATAGTGTGAACTGAGGATAAACCTAGGATAAAAAGCTTTAGTATTTGGCTCAGATAAGTAAACAACCCATCCAGATGTCCCGTTCCCTTCTAAGGGTACTATTACACCAAGCAATTTTTCGACGACTAGCGATAAACTATCTTAAACGACCACTAAGGCAAATGACCCAAAATCGTTTGCCCAATTACATGGAACGATGATCATTATTTATGATTGTTCTTGCGGTCGTTTAGTCGTCGATATTGCGTACATTTCAGCTGCGAATTCTTATTCCACCGAACAATGTGTGAACGCTCAAACGAAAAAATAGGTCCGGATCCTATTAAACGATCAACGATTTCTCGTTGGTCGTTTAATCGTTGCCTGCTATTACATGAAACGATTATCGTTCCAATCCGAACGATTTAACAATTTTTCGAACGATAATCGCTCTGTGAAATACCAGTCTAAGGAAATATCTTGGGATAATTTAGCCTATTGATCTGGAGAAATTAACCCAGAATATCCTGTGAGTGTCACCCGCTTTCTGCTCCTATGATGCAGCCACACAGAGCGCGGCCCTTCTGCCGTATCACTGATTATTTGGGTTGAAGCCATGAAAACTATGTCCCTGTGTAATTCCGGCAATGATTAGAAGAAATCCTCCTGCTCCCAGCCTTCTATCAGGCATCTGCGGCTTAGAGATCTCTGCTCCACACGACTCTTGGCAGCGCTCACTCGGGTGGGATTTGTCCTGGTGTCGGTGATGACATCATTGTAATGGCGCGAGGCTTCCGCCTCCTCGTCTTCCTCTGTTATTGGAAGCTTATATCCCAAGGAGCCAGAAAGTAATTAAGGTGACTGCCACTCACTTCATATTTCCAGGTCAGCAAGTACAAAACCTTCTCCCCTGAGGTTGCCTCAGAATACTTTCTTTTTCATTTTATTTAACTTTTTCCTGTGCAACACAATTGTCTTATTCAGTCTTATCTGAAATGTCAAAAAATATAGTTGTGCACCATCACCCGACCTCCGCTTCTCCATCTAGGGGCTTATTCATACGGAACCACAGACGGGCAGTGAGTGGTTCCGTACCATCACTTACTCATCTGTGGTTCCATCTCAGTGAGCCCTTAATGGAGTTCTTTACCCACCCACGAACCAGGTTTATTTGAGGTGAGAATTAGAGCTCAGGATTTTTTTTTTTGGGGGGGGGGGGGGGGGGGGGGAGGGGTTTAGGGTCTCGTCGTAATAAGATCACTGGAATAGATTAAGAATGTTTGCACATGTTTTTTTGTTTTCTCTCTCCAAAAACGCCAAGTCCTAAATGCACAAAAAAAAGTGTCAGCTTTTTTTTTGTCATCTGATGCCAACATTTTTGGGGATCGGTACAGCCCAATGAACGTGTAAATTAACATTACAAAACAGGATTTAAGGAGCTGACTCTTAGGGGTATTCGGCTGAGAATTAACGTTTAATATGTTGCTGCCCAGGCTCAGTACATAACAAGCAGCCTATTGTTACTTTCCCATGCTCCACCAGACTTGTCAGCCATGTCAGCCCTCTCAGCCAATCACTGACCACGGTGCTGTCCTGTCTCTGTCAGTGATTGGCAGAGCGGGAAGATGTAGGAGGACAACGGGGCAGCGCAGAAGGGTAGGAATAGGCTGTTAATTCTCAGCAGGATCCCCTTTAAGTTCATGGCTGATACATTTTACCGCTTGTAAATTTGCCATCGTTTCTCCATATAATTCAGTAGAATTCAGCAGTGATAGTTTAAAAAAAGAAATGTCCTTAAATATTTTATGTGAAGATAGTAAAATGCAGGTCTGCTTGCTCCAAAACTCCATCCAGTAACTTCCATGGGGATCTTCACTGTCACTTATAGTTACTTTCTTTGCATGGAAATGTTGTTGATCACCAGCCACAAATCCACGTCTAACACTGCTGCAAAATCCACAACATTCAGTGTGAAAATCTGTGCTGGAAATCCCATAGGTCACATATATTTCTTATGCCTGGGGCCTCGGCCAAGTACATTGAGTGATCTCCAACAAAAAGATATTGGAGTTCTATGATGCCAAGATGTGTCTATGTAAGCTAGACAGCGGGATGAGCGAGACTCCCACACAACGAGATGTAATGGAGAGAGGCATCTAGACATAGACCTGATACTAAATGTACAAAACAAATCTACAGCTGTGACCTCCAAATATTCAAAGGGGAGGCCTTACCCATAGACGCCAGTACTCCTCAGCTGTGACCTCCAAATATTCAAGGGTGAGGCCTTACCCATAGACGCCAGTACTCCTCAGCTGTGACCTCCAAATATTCAAGGGTGAGGCCTTACCCATAGACGCCAGTACTCCTCAGCTGTGACCTCCAAATATTCAAGGGTGAGGCCTTACCCATAGACGCCAGTACTCCTCAGCTGTGACCTCCAAATATTCAAGGGTGAGGCCTTACCCATAGACGCCAGTACTCCTCAGCTGTGACCTCCAAATATTCAAGGGTGAGGCCTTACCCATAGACGCCAGTACTCCTCAGCTGTGACCTCCAAATATACAAACAAAGGGGAGGCCTTACCTATAGACGCCAGTACTCCTCAGCTGTGACCTCCAAATATACAAAGGGGAGGCCTTACCCATAGACGCCAGTACTCCTCAGCTGTGACCTCCAAATATACAAACAAAGGGGAGGCCTTACCTATAGACGCCAGTACTCCTCAGCTGTGACCTCCAAATATACAAAGGGGAGGCCTTACCCATAGACGCCACTACTTCTCAGCTGTGACCTCCAAATATACAAAGGGGAGGCCTTACCCATAAACGCCAGTACTCCTCAGCTGTGACCTCCAAATATACAAAGGGGAGGCCTTACCCATAGACGCCACTACTTCTCAGCTGTGACCTCCAAATATACAAAGGGGAGGCCTTACCCATAGACGCCAGTACTCCTCAGCTGTGACCTCCAAATATACAAAGGGGAGGCCTTACCCATAGACGCCAGTACTCCTCAGCTGTGACCTCCAAATATACAAAGGGGAGGCCTTACCCATAGACGCCAGTACTCCTCAGCTGTGACCTCCAAATATTTAAACAAAGGGGAGGCCTTACCCATAGACGCCAGTACTCCTCAGCTGTGACCTCCAAATATACAAAGGGGAGGCCTTACCCATAGACGCCAGTACTCCTCAGCTGTGACCTCCAAATATACAAAGGGGAGGCCTTACCCATAGACGCCAGTACTCCTCAGCTGTGACCTCCAAATATACAAAGGGGAGGCCTTACCCATAGACGACGCCAGTACTCCTCAGCTGTGACCTCCAAATATACAAAGGGGAGGCCTTACCCATAGACGACGCCAGTACTCCTCAGCTGTGACCTCCAAATATACAAAGGGGAGGCCTTACCCATAGACGACGCCAGTACTCCTCAGCTGTGACCTCCAAATATTCAAGGGTGAGGCCTTACCCATAGACGCCAGTACTCCACAGCTGTGACCTCCAAATATACAAAGGGGAGGCCTTACCCATAGACGCCAGTACTCCTCAGCTGTGACCTCCAAATATACAAAGGGGAGGCCTTACCCATAGACGCCAGTACTCCTCAGCTGTGACCTCCAAATATTCAAGGGTGAGGCCTTACCCATAGACGCCAGTACTCCTCAGCTGTGACCTCCAAATATACAAAGGGGAGGCCTTACCCATAGACGCCAGTACTCCTCAGCTGTGACCTCCAAATATACAAACAAAGGGGAGGCCTTACCCATAGACGCCAGTACTCCTCAGCTGTGACCTCCAAATATACGAAGGGGAGGCCTTACCCATAGACGCCAGTACTCCTCAGCTGTGACCTCCAAATATACAAAGAGAAGGCCTTACCCATAGACGCCAGTACTCCTCAACTGTGACCTCCAAATATACAAACAAAGGGGAGGCCTTACCCATAGACGCCAGTACTCCTCAGCTGTGACCTCCAAATATACAAAGGGGAGGCCTTACCCATAGACTCCAGTACTCCTCAGCTGTGACCTCCAAATATACAAAGGGGAGGCCTTACCCATAGACGCCAGTACTCCTCAGCTGTGACCTCCAAATATACAAATAAAGGGGAGGCCTTACCCATAGACGCCAGTACTCCTCAGCTGTGACCTCCAAATATACAAATAAAGGGGAGGCCTTACCCATAGACTCCAGTACTCCTCAGCTGTGACCTCCAAATATACAAATAAAGGAGAGGCCTTACCCATAGACTCCAGTACTCCTCAGCTGTGACCTCCAAATATACAAAGGGGAGGCCTTACCCATAGACGCCAGTACTCCTCAGCGGTGACCTCCAAATATACAAAGGGGAGGCCTTACCCATAGACGCCAGTACTCCTCAGCTGTGACCTCCAAATATACAAATAAAGGGGAGGCCTTACCCATAGACGCCAGTACTCCTCAGCTGTGACCTCCAAATATACAAAGGGGAGGCCTTACCCATAGACGACGCCAGTACTCCTCAGCTGTGACCTCCAAATATACAAAGGGGAGGCCTTACCCATAGACGACGCCAGTACTCCTCAGCTGTGACCTCCAAATATTCAAGGGTGAGGCCTTACCCATAGACGCCAGTACTCCTCAGCTGTGACCTCCAAATATACAAAGGGGAGGCCTTACACATAGACGCCAGTACTCCTCAGCTGTGACCTTCAAATATACAAAGGGGAGGCCTTACCCATAGACGCCAGTACTCCTCAGCTGTGACCTCCAAATATTAAAACAAAGGGGAGGCCTTACCCATAGCACGTTAGTACTCCTCCGCTCTTCTATGACCTTTTTGTGTGAGAAATAGTGTCAGAACCCCGATGTAACTTTTAATCCGGAGGACTTTTTTCTTCATACTAAAGCAATATTTGTATTGATACTTACATTTATTCCCCCCCCCCCTATGATCCAGCTTAGACTCCATGGCGTGCTGAGCATTATGCAGAGTGGGGCCTTCTGAACATGCACAGTACATCAGCCTGGATGTGAACCCTCATACACAACAAATTGTGGACCTGTGCTCTAGCACCCATCCTATACTCACAGAAAGTATAATCACTATCATAGAGATATCTAATATGTGTTAGAACCCTGACCATCAGCAATTTACAGAAATAGGAGCTGCACAGCTGTATCGGCACTGAGGCCCTATGGTACTGCTATGCGTAGTCTGACACTGCAAACTAAGGGTAAGGCAAGTTGGATGCAGCCCCAGAGGGAGTCCTGGAAAACATGGATACTTCCTATGATCTATGGCTGTGTCCATGTTTTTCAGGAAGCCTCGGGGCTGCATTCAACTTCTCCAGCCACCGGCAATCAAAGGCCAAGACTTTGGTTTGGACAAATCTAGGTGTGACCGAGATCTTTGCAAGAGAAAGCACCTTTTTGGTTACATAAAATCCAGACAAATTTGAATAAAAAGTCTCTAACAAGTCACATTTACCCAAGTGGATCATGTGGTCTGTAGGTGGAAAAATTAAAGTGCTATGGCCTTATATACACGAGGAGGAAAAACAAAAGGGCAAACATGAAAATTTGCTCTGTCCTTAAAGGGTTAAGGAGAACTAATATCCCTTGGACCCACACTAATGTGGGGAAAGCTGTCAATCACTGCACTTTCTGCCCCTCCTGCTCTTCCTGCTCTTCCTGCCCCTCCTGCTCTTCCTGCCCCTCCTGCTCTTCCTGCCCCTCCTGCTCTTCCTGCCCCTCCTGCTCTTCCTGCCCCTCCTGCTCTTCATGCCCCTCCTGCTCTTCATGCCCCTCCTGCTCTTCCTGCCCCTCCTGCTCTTACTGCCCCTCTTGTTCTTCCTGCCCCTCCTGCTCTTCATGCCCCTCCTGCTCCTCCTGCTCTTCCGGACCCTCCTGCCCCTCCTGCTCTTCCTGCCCCTCCTGCTCTTCATGCCCCTCCTGCTCCTCCTGCTCTTCCTGCCCCTCCTGCTCTTCATGCCCCTCCTGCTCTTCCTGCCCCTCCTGCTCCTCCTGCTCTTCCTGCCCCTCCTGCTCTTCCTGCCCCTCCTGCTCTTCCTGCCCCTCCTGCTCTTCATGCCCCTCCTGCTCTTCATGCCCCTCCTGCTCTTCCTGCCCCTCCTGCTCTTCCTGCCCCTCCTGCTCTTCCTGCCCCTCCTTCTCTTCCTGCCCCTCCTGCTCTTCCTGCCCCTCCTGCTCTTCCTGCCCCTCCTGCTCTTCCTGCCCCTCCTGCTCTTCATGCCCCTCCTGCTCTTCATGCCCCTCCTGCTCTTCATGCCCCTCCTGCTCTTCCTGCCCCTCCTGCTCTTCATGCCCCTCCTGCTCTTCATGCCCCTCCTGCTCTTCCTGCCCCTCCTGCTCTTCCTGCCCCTCCTGCTCTTCCTGCCCCTCCTTCTCTTCCTGCCCCTCCTGCTCTTCCTGCCCCTCCTGCTCTTCCTGCCCCTCCTGCTCTTCCTGCCCCTCCTGCTCTTCCTGCCCCTCCTGCTCTTCATGCCCCTCCTGCTCTTCATGCCCCTCCTGCTCTTCCTGCCCCTCCTGCTCTTCCTGCCCCTCCTGCTCTTCATGCCCCTCCTGCTCCTCCTGCTCTTCATGCCCCTCCTGCCCCTCCTGCTCTTCCTGCCCTCCTGCTCTTCCTGCCCCTCCTGCTCTTCCTGCCCCTCCTGCTCTTCATGCCCCTCCTGCTCTTCCGGACCCACCTGCCCCTCCTGCTCTTCCTGCCCCTCCTGCTCTTCCTGCCTTTCCTGCTCTTCATGCCCCTCCTGCTCTTCATGCCCCTCCTGCTCCTCCTGCTCTTCCGGACCCTCCTGCTCTTCCTGCCCTCCTGCTCTTCCTGGCCCTCCTGCTCTTCCTGCCCCTCCTGCCCCTCCTGCTCTTCCTGCCCCTCCTGCTCTTCCTGCCCCTCCTGCTCTTCCTGCCCCTCCTGCTCTTCCTGCCCCTCCTGCTTTTCCTGCCCCTCCTGCTCTTCCTGCCCCTCCTGCTCTTCATGCCCCTCCTGCTCTTCCTGCCCCTCCTGCTCCTCCTGCTCTTCCTGCCCCTCCTGCTCTTCCTGCCCCTCCTGCTCTTCCTGCCCCTCCTGCTCTTCCTGCCCCTCCTGCTCTTCATGCCCCTCCTGCTCTTCATGCCCCTCCTGCTCTTCATGCCCCTCCTGCTCTTCCTGCCCCTCCTGCTCTTCCTGCCCCTCCTTCTCTTCCTGCCCCTCCTTCTCTTCCTGCCCCTCCTGCTCTTCCTGCCCCTCCTGCTCTTCCTGCCCCTCCTGCTCTTCCTGCCCCTCCTGCTCTTCCTGCCCCTCCTGCTCTTCCTGCCCCTCCTGCTCTTCCTGCCCCTCCTGCTCTTCCTGCCCCTCCTGCTCTTTATGCCCCTCCTGCTCTTCATGCCCCTCCTGCTCTTCCTGCCCCTCCTGCTCTTCATGCCCCTCCTGCTCCTCCTGCTCTTCATGCCCCTCCTGCCCCTCCTGCTCTTCCTGCCCTCCTGCTCTTCCTGCCCCTCCTGCTCTTCCTGCCCCTCCTGCTCTTCCTGCCCCTCCTGCTCTTCATGCCCCTCCTGCTCTTCCGGACCCTCCTGCCCCTCCTGCTCTTCCTGCCCCTCCTGCTCTTCCTGCCCCTCCTGCTCTTCATGCCCCTCCTGCTCTTCATGCCCCTCCTGCTCCTCCTGCTCTTCCGGACCCCTCCTGCTCTTCCTGCCCTCCTGCTCTTCCTGGCCCTCCTGCTCTTCCTGCCCCTCCTGCTCTTCCTGCCCCTCCTGCTCTTCCTGCCCCTCCTGCTCTTCCTGCCCCTCCTGCTCTTCCTGCCCCTCCTGCTCTTCCTGCCCCTCCTGCTTTTCCTGCCCCTCCTGCTCTTCCTGCCCCTCCTGCTCTTCCTGCCCCTCCTGCTCTTCATGCCCCTCCTGCTCCTCCTGCTCTTCATGCCCCTCCTGCCCCTCCTGCTCTTCCTGCCCCTCCTGCTCTTCCTGCCCCTCCTGCTCTTCATGCCCCTCCTGCTCTTCCGGACCCTCCTGCCCCTCCTGCTCTTCCTGCCCCTCCTGCTCTTCCTGCCCCTCCTGCTCTTCATGCCCCTCCTGCTCTTCATGCCCCTCCTGCTCCTCCTGCTCTTCCGGACCCTCCTGCTCTTCCTGCCCTCCTGCTCTTCCTGGCCCTCCTGCTCTTCCTGCCCCTCCTGCTCTTCCTGCCCCTCCTGCTCTTCCTGCCCCTCCTGCTCTTCCTGCCCCTCCTGCTCTTCCTGCCCCTCCTGCTCTTCCTGCCCCTCCTGCTTTTCCTGCCCCTCCTGCTCTTCCTGCCCCTCCTGCTCTTCCTGCCCCTCCTGCTCTTCCTGCCCCTCCTGCTCTTCCGGACCCTCCTGCTCTTCCTGCCCCTCCTGCTCTTCCTGCCCCTCCGGACCCTCCTGCCCCTCCCACTGCATTCTCATCTGATTTGCTGCTTTAACCATTGGAAAATTTTACACAATTTAATCAATTGTCAGAACCCCTGTCACTCTTTTTTTTTGGTATATTTTATGCCGGTACCAATTCTCTAGATCATCGCCGTCTTTCACACATTAGGCCTCTCTCCATGAAGATAGAAGACATGGCACTCACCTCTCTTGAAGTCGTCTTCTTTTTTCTTTTATTTCATACAAAAAATACAAACAGCAGACAGACATGTGAGAGGAGGCCATCAGCGATGCAGCTTCAGCTGTTTCATGCCATTACGGCACTTCTTCACGGCTCTTCATGCTTTGAGCTCAGCATCCTGGAAACATCCATTCATCCCATATAACAGGCGGCCCTTCTACCCTTCAGCATTAAGGCGCGAGACGTCCTCCTGTGCCGCCTGATGTAAGGTGTCCTTATTGTAATCTTTAATTTTCTACTTTTTTATTGATGTGCCAACTTCATATTCATAAGAAAGCGCCGGGTCACAGAAGGTTTTTCATCACTGAAGGAGGATTCTGTTGCTGGACTCCTCCGCAGCTTCCATCCTGAGACCTGCTACATTTAATGGGGGTTAAAGTGTTCCATTCAAAGAAATCTGTCACCTAGGATAAACCTCGTCCTTTATACAGTAACAATCAGTATATATGACTATAAAAAGCTTTGGTTTTATCCTAAGTCTAATAGTAATCGTGCTGGAAGCTTCCAGCTCCTCGCCAGGTACGGCCAACAGAGTGCAGGAGCCGGTAGAACGCTCGGAGAGGCTTCTCAGATCACTGGTTCTTTGTTAGTTGTTCTTCTCCATTGACAGATACGTTGTCCGGCTGTCCGCATAACGGGGAATATTTACTTGCCAGAATTCTGATTCTAATTGTGAAAACAAAACAAAAAAAATTGCGGAAAATGGTCACAGCTAGTGCTGGTCTCGCCTAGTGTCTAAATTTAATATATGTCAAGAATCTCCAATCGTTCAGTGATTAGTCAGATTGTATCAGCGCGGAAGAGAACAAAGTCAATGTATCAGCGGTATACTGTAGAATAGAGAAGAAATCAGGCGATACCTTTTGGAGGCTAACTGAGTATATTTGAGTGTAAGCTTTCGAGAGTCTAGCTCCCTTTGTCTGACAAGATGTTATCATGTATGATATGTATGATAACATCTTGTCTGACGAAGGGAGCTAGACTCTCGAAAGCTTACACTCAAATATACTCAGTTAGCCTCCAAAAGGTATCGCCTGATTTCTTCTTCCCCCCCCCCCCTTTCACGACCAAATGATGCTACTGGTAGGTGTATGTGTGTGTATGTAAATATATATATATACACACTCCAAGACAGATATTACCAATAACACCAGCATATAGGAAGTGAAAATATTATCACCATATATATTACCGCCATACTGTTACTGTATACTGAGACCAATATTGCCAATAATACAAGTATACAAGGGGCAAATATTACCGCCACACCACAACCATCACCACCATATTGTTACTGACCAAAACCAGTATACTAATTCCAATAAAACACAGTACCAGATAACAAGTAACAAATATTACCACCACATACTGACTAACACCGCCGCATACCGACTAACACCACCGCTGCTACTGAATAAGATCCACTGTACACAGATCACTATCACCTCATACAGTCATATAGAGGTGAAAGCAGCTCCACACAGGTTGTATACACCATATACATTACAGCGCAGATATATCAGGTAACTCACAGGGGACGTCTTCTCTGATCGGAGTTCTTTCCTTTTCATCTTCTTCTCCATCTGTCCTGGGCCGTTATGAGAACATCTCCGAGCCACGAATCCACAGAATCTGCCAGACAGACATATTAGTCTCCTCACTCTGGCACCATCCTCATCTATATACACACTGCACATCTGTACTGTCCCCTTTACACCCTCATTTAGTAGGTATAGTATATATAGATGGCCCCCACTGCATGTTGCACCCCCCTTCCCTTATAGATGGCCCCCTCTCCCCTTCTCCTTATAGATGACCCCCTCTTCTTAAAGATGACCCCCTCTACCCCCCTTATAGATGCCCCCCCTCCCATTATAGATGCCCCCTCTCCCCCCCATTATAGATGCCCCCCTCCCCTTATAGATGACCCCCTCTACCCCATTATAGATGCCCCCCTCCCCTTATAGATGGCCCCCACTCCCCCCCCCTTGAAGATGGCCCCCTCTTCTCCCCCCCTTATAGATACCCCCCTCCCCTTATAGATGGCCCCCTCTCCCCCCCTTGAAGATGGCCCCTCTTCTCCCCCCCTTATAGATGCCCCCCTCTCCCCCATTATAGATGCCCCCCTCTCCCCCATTATAGATGGCCCCCTCTCCCCCCTTGAAGATGGCCCCTCTTCTCCCCCCCCTTATAGATGCCCCCCTCTCCCCCATTATAGATGCCCCCTCTTCTCTTCCCCCCTTATAGATGCCCCCCTCTCCCCCATTATAGATGCCCCCCCTCTCCCCCCATTATAGATGCCCCCCTCTCCCCCCATTATAGATGCCCTCCTCTCCCCCCATTATAGATGCCCCCCTGTTCTCTTTCCCCCCTTATAGATGCCCCCCTCTCCCCCATTATAGATGCCCCCCTCTCCCCCCATTATAGATGCCCCCCTGTTCTCTTTCCCCCATTATAGATGCCCCCCTTCTCTTCCCCCCCCATTATAAATGCCCCCCCCCCTCTCCTCTATGCTAAGCAGTATTTTAAAAAAACCCAAAAAAAACCACACAAACTCACCTGACAACCCGCTCCCCCGGCGATCCTCTTCTTCTTCGGGCGCTGTCCCCGGCTGATGCGCGGCTGCCGGGGGTGTCCCGTCCTATCCCCGGCAGCGCGCGCATCAGTGAGCTCCCTGTACGCCGGGGCTGGGACTTCTGACACAGGAAGCGTCTCTGACGTGCGCTTCCTGTGCCGGAAGTCAGGGCCCCAGGCAGCTCACTGATGCGCCGCGCTGCCGGGGATAGGATGGGACACCCCCGGCAGCCGCGCATCAGCCGGGGGCCCGGACGAGCACGCTCTTGTGACCGCAAGCAAATCAATGCTTGCGGTCACAAGAGTAATTTAAGGGTTGAGCAGTGCAGTGGCAAGGGGGGGCCCTCGCGGGCCCCCCCTCGTAGCGGGCCGGGTAGCTACGCCACTGCTAACACGGTACAACAATACTCTACTATCAGCGGTATACTGACATCGAAGGAGCAGAAGCTAAAAAGAAACTAATTAAAGGTACCGTGGACCTACGCTCCAGTTATAATAGCACAAACCAGCCCTCCAAAGAATCCAAGCAATGGCCGTCTTATTTGTTGTATATGGACCATAGTATGCAAATAGTATTAGAAAATATTTCCGCCAACACCGACCAATATACTTTCCATTGCCATCTGTGAAATATGGTGCATGTACGACAAATGTAACCTACAGAGCTTGGACGTCTTAGAGTGGTGTGTTCTACTGAATTCTGGAAAGTACTGACGATGTGACAATTCAACCACATATACAATTCAGCGCCGGATGGGCTGCACTTTGGTTGCTATTTTTTGGGGTTTTTTTCTGTTCAAAATAAAACACAGGAAGTCCCGTCCTTTATGCGTTCCCAGACATGGCTTGGTATTGATTGACAGCTATTCCTGAGTGTGCTTGGAGCAGAACAAGTCTTCACTGTGCATGTGTACAGATGCTGCATGTCCACATTCAGTTGCAGAGATTCCTGAGGGTGCTTGCATTGTGTGGTCAGCTCTCCTGCCGCACAGTGACACTATACATAACACAGAGCATTATCTCCTGGTAAGCTGCCGAGCTGATAATATAATTAGCCATAATTAGTTAAAGGGGTTATCCAGTGCTACAAAAACATGGCCACTTTCCCCCCTACTGTTGTCTCCAGTTCAGGTGCAGTTTGCAGTTAAGCTCCATTTACTTCAATGGAACTGAGTTTCAAAACCCAGCCCATACTAGAGACAACAGTAGGGGGAAAGTGGCCATGTTTTTGTAGTGCTGGATAACCCCTTTAATTGCCCTCAGGTGATATACAACCTGCATGATGCACAGGAGTCTTTCCTTGTGTGAGTGCACAGAGGATGGGGGCCTCTTGTGTTTGGTCCCTTTTTTTTTTTTTTTTTTAACAGAGAAAAGACCAAATATCGGCACAGAGGGAGCGTGGAGCGCAGTTTGGCCGTATGGATAACGTTGATTTAGATAGGATTGGGATGCTACCTGTACCAGCTGCAGTGCCCTCTTCCATGTGTCCTATTCTACAATGAAGTATATTTTTTCTTGGTACCTCAGCCCAATAATATGATATCATGTGGCTTGGAAAGCAATGTTTTCGAGACACAATTTACATGGTGCCTTTGATGGGAAGGAACTCGTGGTCCCAGCGTGCAAGCGAGGTAGACAAAACCGATTCACTCAAGTATGTTAGAACCTGGAGAGATTCCAGCATTCCGTACAATATATCTTATAGCGGAGGTCTGAACCCTGTATACCGTACATAATTATATTTTATACATGCTTGAATTGCCATTGACCTCGCCGTACTCGTCCCCGCAGACAGGAAACCCTACAGATGTAGCAGTACACCTCAAGGCTTTATGAAGTGAGAACATCCGGCCTGCAATACTTCACAAGTCTTTAGCTCTAAAATATATTCTGCAAGAACCGCAAAGTATCGGCACATAAAGGTGAAATACCATAAAATCACCGGTAAGGCCAGACTTATCGTCCACGGACATGTGTTAGTTTACCAGCTCATCTTATCTGAGGAACGGCTCTCGAGGGTCCGCCTGGCCGCTTCCTCCAGCAAAACTAAATTGCAGTAACTGCACATTGGGTCACGTATTAAATAAAAAATGCCGTCTGTATCAGACTGTAGGGATTGCAGGTAATCGGCAGGTCACAGTTACAGTATAGAAGCTTGTATTCTCATGTAAATCCAATGAAGCCCTTACAGGAGCAATATGAGGGAAACCGACCTGAACTGCCACATATATCTCTATTCCTTCTCACTGCTTAGGACATATAGAAACCTGTTACACCGTATACAAAAGTAACATATATTTTAAAAGCTGAAATAATCCTAACCTTGGTCCTTATGCAAAGCTAGCCCTTCTCTTGTGCAGAGACTAGCCTAAACACTGCCCATTATCCACTGATTACTTGGTGAGGGCCTTCCTTGCCCCTCTCCCCTTCTCTCCCCTTCCCTCCCCTTCCCTCTCCGCCTTCATTCCCCTTCCCTCTCCGCCTTCCCTTCTCCCTCCCCGCCTTCCTTTCTCCCTCCTCGCCTTCCCTTCTCCCTCCCTCCTCCCCGCCTTCCCTTCCCCCTCCCTCTCCCGCCTTCCCTTCTCCTTCCCTCTCCGCCTGACCTTCTCCCTCCCTCCTTCTCCCCGCCTTCCCTTCTACCTCCCTCCCTCTCCCTGCCTTCCCTTCTCCTTCCCTCCCCGCCTTCCACTCTCCCTCCCCCCTTCTCCCTCCCTCTCCCCGCCTTCCCTTCTCCTTCCCACCCGGCTTTCCCTTCTCCCTCCCTCTCCCCGCCTTCCCTTCTCCCTCCCTCGCTTTCCCCGCCTTCCCTTCTCCCTCGCTTTCCCTGCCTTCCCTTCTACCTCCCTCCCTCTCCCAGCTTTCCCTTCTCCCTCCCTCCTTCACCCAGCCTTCCCTTCTCCTTCCCTCCCCACCTTCCCTTCTCCCTCCCTCTCCCCGCCTTCCCTTCGACCTACCTCCCTCCCTCTCCCTGCCTTCCCTTCTCCTTCCCTCATCGCCTTCCTTTCTCCCTCCCTCTCCCTGCCTCCCCTTCTCCCTCTCTGTCCCCGCCTTCCCTTCTCCTTCCCCTTTCCCCTTCCCTCCCCCCTTCCTTCCCCCTTGCCATCTATAGTAATGTACTATGTAAATCATCCTACTGACGTGGCATAGCAGAGAGGAGTAGGCGCTGTCCTGTCCTAGAGCTCACAAAGACGAGGACACGTAGGATACATAATGCCCCTTGTCACCACTCTAAACAGTTCATCTAACATATTCTTGGAGGTTTTTTTAAAGGAGAGGTCCAGGGTCGGCCTTTTTTTTTTTTTTCAAAAGAGGCGGGGAGGAGGTGGCTGAATGTAACGACATGCACCTACCTCCCCGGCTCCAGCACTGGGGTCTGCTGTCCTCTGCTATGGTTCCCCATCCCCCAGCTGCTTCCTGGTCTGAGCGGGGACCTGGGTTTCGAAGTATCAGGCCCGCTCAGCCAGTCAGCGGCCCTAGCGTGATCCCACCTCAGACCAGGAAGCTGCTGGGGGATCGGAAACCAGAGCGGAGGACAGCGGACCCCAGAGCTGGAGCCGGAGAGGTAGGTGCATGTTATGTTCAGCCACCTCCTCCCCGAATCTTTTGAAAAAAAAAAAAAGGGCTGACCCCAGACTTCCCCTTTAATCTCTTTTGGTGCCTTCTGTCCCTTTCCTATTGATAGGGCAGATTTGGCGCAGGTTCTTATGAAGGACAGAACTTCATAGAATCACATCTGCCTAGAAGGGAGCACTCCATTATTCTGGGAAGGAAAGCATCAGACACATACCGTGCTATCGGTCTATGCTCCATGTACACACCTCACACTATATTCACCAAGGTTTCATTATCTTCTATAGTAATGGATATATAATGTATAAAACCTTGGGTTCTTAACCTTTTTTTTTTTTTTAATTCAGAATTAGTAAAAGTTACATTTTAACTTCCATATTGTGTTACATTGGATCTCATAGCAGTGGAATCTGCAATTTTATTCAGGTATTGATATTCAATCGGCCAATTGCAACATAAAAAGTTTTTGGTAGGCTCCAAATAACTCCAGTAGGTTTGCCCTAGGTTTATCTCTGGCTTCAGTGTGTATATGTATGTGTATATATATATAATATACACACACACACACGGTATATGTGTGTGTGTGTGTATATAATTTCAAGTCTCATTTCTATCCAGTATTCATTACGCTATTCTATGTTTGTTCTTTTAGTCCCAAAAATTGAGCAGCTGTTTTTGGAGCAAGGAGCTGAGGAGCTGGTTGTGCAGCTGCATCTGGAGTGCGGATATCTATGTCTCCATTTCTATGAATACAAGAAGGCAAAGGAGCATCTGCAGCGAGCCCGGAGCGTGGCCAAGCTGCAGGTTACTTTAACTGGTAAGTGTCCAGTGTTGTATATTCCAATAAATAATTAGATATAAATCCAGAGATACTTCCATCACTTTCACCCCATGGAAATATTCCTACATTGTAAAAACTGGGTAAAATAATGCATTGAAACTGGAAGTAATGTGAACTGACGTCAACCCAGTTAAGAGTTTCTTGTTGGGCTTAGCAGACACCAGCCAGGAACCAGGAATTGATATGTATGTCACATCATTGAAAACAGGTAAACGCAGGGTATAATATACAAAATCTTGTCATTGTTCTATAATACTCTATACTCTATAAGAAAAAAGTAACATACCAGAGGGCTCCTTTAAGGCTCGGTTCACGTTGCATTCTGAAAGGCTAGTAAACAAATCAAAAGCTGCGCTTTTTGAGTTCTTAAAGAGACATCATAGAGACATCATAGAGATATGTCATAGAGACATCATAGAGAGATCAGAGACATGCCATAAATACAACATAGAGACATTATAGAGACACATTAGATACATCATAGAGACATGTCAGACACGACAGAGATATGACATAGAGTTGGGAGAGGAACATGCTTAGCTTGGTCTTTTGTATACTCAATCTTCCAATCGATACAGTTGTGAACACTCAGACGCGGACTGATCAAAACCTTTGATATGTCTCTATGACGTCTCTATGACATGTCGAAAGTTTTTACAAATGACAGTGACACTTTAAAAGTGAAAGCACACAGCTTTCCCATCTCGGCCAATCCCAATCCAGGGTTAGAAAAACATAGAATGTTATTGCAAATCCAGCACCACCTGTTCCATCAGGTTGTGTGTGGTATTACAGTTCTGCTCAATTACTTCAGTGGAACTGAGCAGTAAAATCACAAGAAAGTAGCCTTGGCTAACCCCTTCACATTTGTAAGGCATATCAAGTGAATTATTTTTGTGAATACACTAACATTTTATGTTAACATGGTGATGTCACTTCCTGGCTCACATGGTGATGTCACTTCCTGGATAACATGGTGATGTCACTTCCTGGATAACACGGTGATGTCACGACTCCCAGAGCTTTGCAGGCTGTGGCTGCTGTAGAGGATGATGGCAGGGGGATGCTCAGTGTCAGCTCCTGGTCTCCCTGACACAGCTTTCCCCCAATCCCACCCCCCTGGGGTCCTGGGGCTCCAGGTGTGAAGCAGGGGGTGGGCATACTAGGGGAGAGCAGGGAAGGGGGCCTGGTGAGGTGCGGACTTCTCTCTCTGTGGGACCAATCTCTCCCACATTATTTTTCAACAATCTCTATTGGAATCTATGACCACATTCTGTGGGAATCCGCATCGTTTTGCCAAAGCAGATTTAAAATCTTTTTAATAACAAAAAAAAATGACAGGTCTCCACAATATATTTTTGATAGCAAAATCAGTTGTGTAAAGATAGCCTGATATGGTGGGCAGCATGACGGCACCTATTACACATGTGCTTATTTTCCTATCGGATAGTGATGGCCTCGATTATCTTTTGGACGCGTTCTCATAGGAATTTCACAGTTAAAACGTTCCTGTGTGTCCAAACAAAACAAGAGCTGCGGCCAAGACGCGGTGGTAGATCCTGTAAGGTTCGGAATTAATTCAACATGGCAAATTACACCGGAATGTTCTGGCACTTGAGAATATTACGAGTAGGAATGTATAGAAATTCCAGCATCCCATCACTAGGAATCTATAGAGGAGCGATGCTTTATCCCTTCTTGGAACAATCTGCAATTTCTTTTTACTTTTACTCTTATTCCAAAATGATAAAAAAGGTCGGAAACTATGAACTTTTTTCTTTTGATTATCAACATTTTCTGCAACCTGTTAATTTTTTTATTGACTTCAGTGCAACAATTACGGAATCCCCATCTTCATCCAGCATGTTTCCCTCCACGCACATTCACAAACCACAGACATGGAAGGGAACAATGTTTTATTTAATAGCTGAACATTCCGGCTTTGTGTTTTGTTTCTTAGACAAATGACTATAAATTATTTTAATTAACGGCTTGATTTTTCCACGTTATAAAGGAAAAAAAATTCAGAATGACCTTGTAATTTACATTTATAAAACACATGCTGGAAAATGCGTTTAGACCTGTGTGTTATAAAGGGACCCAATTGTTGTAATTTTCTAAATCAGCAGAGGATATGAAATAAAGAGAGTTTGCTATTTACATTATTATTATTATTATTATTATTATTATTATTATTATTATATTATTATTATTATTATTATTTCTAATTATCATACTTTACAACTAAGCTATACTTACTGTATCCAGGTCCAGTCTCCTGAAGGCTGCTATATAACAGCTATACTTACTGTATCCAGGTCCAGTCTCCTGAAGGCTGCTATATACCAGCTATACTTACTGTATCCAGGTCCAGTCTCCTGAAGGCTGCTATATACCAGCTATACTTACTGTATCCAGGTCCAGTCTCCTGAAGGCTCCTATATACCAGCTATACTTACTGTATCCAGGTCCAGTCTCCTGAAGGCTGCTATATAACAGCTATACATACTGTATCCAGGTCCAGTCTCTTGAAGGCAGCTATATAACAGCTATACTTACTGTATCCAGGTCCAGTCTCCTGAAGGCAGCTATATAACAGCTATACTTACTGTATCCAGGTCCAGTCTCCTGAAGGCTGCTATATAACAGCTATACTTACTGTATCCAGGTCCAGTCTCCTGAAGGCTGCTATATAACAGCTATACTTACTATATCCAGGTCCAGTCTCCTGAAGGCTGCTATATAACAGCTATACTTACTGTATCTAGGTCCAGTCTCCTGCTATATAACAGCTATACTTACTGTATCCAGGTCCAGTCTCCTGATGGCAGCTATATAACAGCTATACTTACTGTATCCAGGTCCAGTCTCCTGAAGGCAGCTATATACCAGCTTTACTTACTGTATCCAGGTCCAGTCTCCCGAAGGCAGCTATATAACAGCTATACTTACTGTATCCAGGTCCAGTCTCCTGAAGGCAGCTATATAACAGCTATACTTACTGTATCCAGGTCCAGTCTCCCGAAGGCAGCTATATAACAGCTATACTTACTGTATCCAGGTCCAGTCTCCTGAAGGCAGCTATATAACAGCTATACTTACTGTATCCAGGTCCAGTCTCCTGGAGGTATCTATATACCAGCTATACTTACTGTATCCAGGTCCAGTCTCCTGAAGGCTGCTATATACCAGCTATACTTGCTGTATCCAGGTCCAGTCTCCTGAAGGCAGCTATATAACAGCTATACTTACTGTATCCAGGTCCAGTCTCCTGAAGGCAGCTATATAACAGCTATACTTACTGTATCCAGGTCCAGTCTCCTGAAGGCTGCTATATAACAGCTACTTACTGTATCCACATTCAGTCTCCTAAAGGCAGCTATATAACAGCTGTACTTACTGTATCCACGTTCAGTCTCCTAAAGGCAGCTATATAACAGCTATACTTACTGTATCCAGGTCCAGTCTTCTGAAGGCTGCTATATAACAGCTATACTTACTGTATCTAGGTCCAGTCTCCTGAAGGCAGCTATATAACAGCTATACTTACTGTATCCAGGTCCAGTTTCCTGAAGGCAGCTATATAACAGCTATACTTACTGTATCCAGGTCCAGTCTCCTGAAGGCAGCTATATAATAGTTATACTTACTGTATCCAGGTCCAGTCTCCTGAAGGCAGCTATATACCAGCTATACTTACTGTATCCAGGTCCAGTCTCCTGAAGGCTGCTATATAACAGCTATACTTACTGTATCCAGGTCCAGTCTCCTGAAGGCTGCTATATAACAGCTGTACTTACTGTATCCAGGTCCAGTCTCCTAAAGGCAGCTATGTAACAGCTATACTTACTGCATCCAGGTCCAGTCTCCTGACTGCTATATACCAGCTATACTTACTGTATCCACGTCCAGTCTCCTGAAGACAGACCACAAAGAAAGTATATGGGAAAAAGGATCCAGACTGCTCTGCAGGGTGTGAAGTATTATGCAGTATAGAGGACATAGTGTGCAGTATATTCTGCAGGGTGTGATGTATTATGCAGTATAGAGGACATAGTGTGCAGTATATTCTGTGTGCAGGGTGTGATGTATTATGCAGTATAGAGGACATAGTGTGCAGTATATTCTGTGTGCAGGGTGTGATGTATTATGCAGTATAGAGGACATAGTGTGCAGTATATTCTGTGTGCAGGGTGTGATGTATTATGCAGTATAGAGGACATAGTGTGCAGTATATTCTGCTTTGTAAGTAAATGTTCGGTGTTTGTGTCTTTCTTGAGCTGTCCAGGTGTGGTTGTCGTCTGTCAGTAATATCTGTAGAATGCGGCCACTAGGGGGCACCCTCGGGCTTCTGTCTCCCGTCTGTGTGGTTCAGGGACATACAGGAGTTCAGCATTTCCTTAGTTGCTTCTCACGTTTTTTAGGGCAGCGGCTGCACGGCCATCGCTGCTTCTCACCCACTTACACAGGGTTTTACTCCCTTTTTCCTGCAGGTCACAAATCAAGGACAGTAGCGGAGCGTTCCACATGATTATTGTGTCTGCGCTTCATATAATCTTTGGTCCTTTGTAGCAGAATAGATCAGGCTCTTGACTCCTTCATTGAGGAGACCCCCTCATGCAGACCAGCTTTCGTCTAGGAGATTTTTTGTCCGCCATACATTATGCATACTGGTGCATTTTATTTTGGTGGTTTTCAAATTGGTTTCACTGTATAATTATTGTGGACAAGTAAAGGGGTACTCTGGCCGGGACCCCTATTTTCATATTTGCTGGGCAGGGGCTGGGTGAAAACTTGATGTTCATTTCCAGGAGAAAATACATAGTGCTTAAAAAGATCACCCCTTTAATAGTAACTTCTCTTTAAGAGAAACTTTAACCCTTTATACCCTTCCTTTAAGAGCAACTTTGGAGCTGTTTCTTTAAGAGTGACCTTAGTATCAGCCCTTGACTTTGGTGCCAACCCTTTAAGACCAATTTTGGTGCCGTCCCTTTTAAGAGCTATTTTAGTACCATCTCTTTAAGTGCAACTTTGGTTCTACCCCTTTTAAGAGCGATTTTTGGCCCATCCCTTTAAGAGTGACTCTGGTCTCTGCTCTTTAAGAGTGACTTTGATACTGACCTCTTAACAGTGATCTCCACAGTGGCCTTATAAAGATAAAGAAAATTACTGGAATTGTTGAAACCTGTAGGTATGTCAGTGAGGCAGAATCCAAGGCCCTGCCATCTTCTATTGGCCAATATGGGGACATGTGGCTGTTTGGATGTTATCAGACATTGACGGAAGGACCTGCGTGTTTCTGTTGGCTGCTGCATTTCAGCTATTTGCATATGTGCTGTGATTGGCTGGTTACTGCTGTGCTGTGTGCTGTTCAAATTCCTGATCATTCTGCCATTCATTTCTATGGGGAGTTTTTGTTCTTTGAACATAAATTTCTTAAAGACAAATTCGATCGAAACCCAAAATACTTAGCACACCTGTCACTGCCAAGGCCTTCGAAACACAGTTTGAACAGAGTCTGTATGCAAAGCATTTCGGTCTGTATTAATTGCAGAAAATTAGAAGAAAGAAAGAACTAAATTTACATTTTCAGGGAAATGCTTGAAAAAAGCGGCTCTTTATCAGTGACTTCCCTTCAAGAGAAACTTTAGGCCTTTATTCCCTCCCTTAAAGAGCGACTTTGGTACAGTCCCTTTAAGAGCTAATTTGACTCAGCTCTGCCATATTACTTACTCCTCTGCTACATCACTGACTGTCCTCTGCTACATCACTGACTGTCCTCTGCTACATCACTGACTGTCCTCTGCTACATCACTGACTGATCTCTGCTACATCACTGACTGTCCTCTGCTACATCACTGACTGTCCTCTGCTACATCACTGACTGTCCTCTGCTACATCACTGACTGATCTCTGCTACATCAGTGACTGTCCTCTGCTACATCACTGACTGTCCTCTGCTACATCACTGACTGTCCTCTGCTACATCACTGACGGATCTCTGCTACATCACTGACTGTCCTCTGCTACATCACTGACTGTCCTCTGCTACGTCACTGACTGACCTCTGCTACGTCACTGACTGACCTCTGCTACGTCACTGACTGACCTCTGCTACGTCACTGACGTACCTCTGCTACACCACTGACGTACCTCTGCTACACCACTAAGGTGAGAAAAAAATCTTTAAGAACCTTACATCATCTATTTGCCAATAGTGGACATGTGACTGTGTGGATGTTGTCAGGCATTGACTGACAACACCTGAGAGTTTTTATTGGCTGCTATATTTCAGCTATTTGCATATGTGCTGTGATTGGCTGTTAGCGTTTACAGTGTGACCATTATTTCCTATGGGTTATCATTTCCTATGGAAAATTAAGGGTCTTTTAAACATAAATTTCTTAAAAACAACAAATCAGATCGAAACTATTAATACTTAGCACACCTGTCACCACTGAGGACTTTGAAATGTGGTTTTTGCGCAAAGTGGTTCAGGCTGTATTGCAGAAGAATAGCTGAAAGAAGATATGGGTTACAATATAGGGATTTTTCAAGCTCTATAATTACCTTTACTTGATTCCCTGGCTGCTGGCTGCACCCCACTGCTCTGGTCCCTGGTCTTCACATGCTTCCTGGCCTAAGACGGGACTTGAGATAAGTAGTGGGTAGTCCCCCACAGCAGCTTAAATGGTGTCCCGCCTCTGCCGCTGAATGGCTGAACCAACCTAAAAAGTCACATCTCAGGTCCCGTCTTAGACCAGAAAGGGGCTGGTGACCAGGGAGCAGAGGAGTTGCAGCCAAAGAGGTGAGTAAATGTAATTGTTTTCACCCACCCCTCCCTGACAATTCTGAAAAAAGGGGGCCTCGCTGGAGTACCTCTTTAAAGTGACTCTGTTTCCACAATCTGCCCAAGTTCTGTCCTGGGGTCCGTTCGGCAGGTGATGCAGTTATTGTCCTAATAATCAACTTTTAAACATGCAGCCCTGTGTCATACTGGCGTGGCCCAGATTGTGTATGCATTAGGTTGGCACACCCTCTCCATCCCTCCTCCCCGCCCTCTTTATCATTAGGAATGCCCCAGATTGTCTGCTATTCATCACCTGTGTGAACACGGCACATGGGCTGGATCGTTAAGGCACCTGTGCAGTGTTCATTGCAGAGTAATGGTACTTTTACACGGCGCGATACATCGTACGGAAAAATCGTTATGCGGTCGTTATGCGATCGTTTAAGCCTATCTCACACATAGGTGAAATTGTTGAAAGAATGTTTACGTGGAACGATCTGCGAATTTTTTGCGAACGATCAACGATAATTTGAGAACATGTTGAAAGATCAAAATGAACGATTTCTCGCTCGTCGTTTGATCGTTTGCTGCGTTTACACGTACGATTATTGTTCGAATTCGATCGTTATCGTGCAAATTCGAACGATAATCGTTCCGTGTAAAAGGACAATAATAGGAAAAATCCTGCCAGTGTCATTCCTAATGATGAGGAGGGTGGGGAGGAGGGACGGAGGGGTGGTGCAAGGTTAGGGCACAGATACTCTAGGCCTCGCCAATTTGACACAGGGCTGAAAATTTAAAAGTTGTTTTCTAGGACAATAACTGCATCACCTGCCGAACTGACCCAGGGACAGATCTTGGATTAAAAGCAGCTATCTGAGGGTACAAGTGGGTTGGGGGGGGGGGTCAGATTGTGGGTACAGAGTCACTTTAAGTAAGTATTAAAAAAAAGTAATGTTTTTAATTTCATCTCCCTTTTACTCTAATGGAGGGGTGAGCGTTGTATGTGTGACCTCCTCTCCTCTGCGCTGCTTAGTGTGACCAGTCACCAGTAGCCTATCCCAGCCGCAGCTTGTTATATTCCACAGCAGTACCAGCTAGATGCCAACATCCTGTGCTCCCAAAGTAATTGCCGTGCCCAGAAATAATCACCTTTGCTGTTTGAGCGTTTCCTTACTCTTTCCTTCTTGCCGAGTGTAGTGCTTATTCTGGCAGAAGTCCGCTCCGTCTTACCCTGTCACCATTACTGAAACCTCAGGATATCCCCCCGGGGAGAAGAGAAGACGGGGTCTTTCCAGTACAGTATAATTATGTCACAGTAATTTAACTTCAGAATATGTTGGAGAAGGTCAGAGCCGTCTGCATCCCGGGACAACAATCCGACACTTTTTAAAAGAAAGATTTTCTGCCAAAGTTCCAGCATCCGCTTGCCAAAGCCGCTAGCAGCAAACGCTGTCATTATGCCTCAGAAGTTTGTATCGGTTGGGGTCAGTTTGCGGAGACACCCGCCAATCACTGGAGCGAAGGGGCAGAGGCGCTCAGCAGTGCCCGCTCTACCCCTTATCACAGTTATAATCCACTAATACGAGCAGTTCATGGAATTATAATAGGAGCCGATGGAACTCTGGCAGTTCTGAATATTAAAGCTTCATAGGCTCCCCTTATATCAGGGACCGCTCATATTACCTGTTTAAAGCAAAGAAGAGGAGGCAGAGTGCATGCTGGTCCTTCTAATGATCAGGGAATCAATCCCAGGAAAAAAGTGTCATTGGTTTCTATCCAGGGGGGGTTACCCCTAGGCCACAACTCCTATACAGTTAGGCTTGAAGATTCAACTATATGTGTTAGCAGATCAGTCCTCTGTTGCCAGTTTATGTCTGACATAAACCCTCATTAACACTGGCTGACAGCATGAGGGGGCAGGAGGCCGGGCAGCAGAGACACTGGCTGACAGCATGAGGGGGCAGGAGGCCGGGCAGCAGAGACACTGGCTGACAGCATGAGGGGGCAGGAGGCCGGGCAGCAGAGACACTGGCTGACAGCATGAGGGGGCAGGTGGCCGGGCAGCAGAGACACTGGCTGACAGCATGAGGGGGCAGGAGGCCGGGCAGCAGAGACACTGGCTGACAGCATGAGGGGGCAGGAGGCCGGGCAGCAGAGACACTGGCTGACACCATGAGGGGGCAGGAGGCCGGGCAGCAGAGACACTGGCTGACAGCATGAAGGGGCAGGAGGCCGGGCAGCAGAGACACTGGCTGACAGCATGAGTGGGCAGGAGGCCGGGCAGCAGAGACACTGGCTGACAGCATCAGGGGGCAGGAGGCCGGGCAGCAGAGACACTGGCTGACAGCATGAGGGGGCAGGAGGCCGGGCAGCAGAGACACTGGCTGACAGCATCAGGGGGCAGGAGGCCGGGCAGCAGAGACACTGGCTGACAGCATGAGGCACAAACAGCTTCTCTTTGACTCTTCATTATAGTAGGATTGTGCATAATCCGCTGCACGGACAAATTACTAAACGGTACCATGCTGACGTGCACATCAGACCCCCCCCACACACACAAATACCCCTATATCTGCATGTAAACACCCACTCTGTAGAGATTGATAGGGCAAACTTTCCTTGTTTTTTGGGGAATAGTCATTGAACTTTATTTTTGAATTTGCTAAACACTCCTACAGCTTATTTGTCATAGGATTATATCCATCCATGCTGACAGTTTCCCGGTGCCCGTCACACAAACATTTTATACATACCTTTAGCGCTGCTGTGTAATCCACCATCTTTGGAAAACATTCTCTATTTAAGGCTGACAGAGAGGCGGGTATGTGACACCGTCAGCTTCCACCCCACTCTCTGGCCACTACTGTATGTTCAGGCTGTCACCCCGCCTCCTCCAGATTGATTGACAGCTGGATTATCTCCGGCTGCGCAGGATTTCAAAGTGAGACGGCTGACATTACCTCTGAAGGAGGCGGGGCGGCAGCCTGAAGATACAGCAGTGGCGGGAGCTGACAGTATCACAGACCCGCCTCTCTGACACTGTCAGCCCAAAATAAACAATGTTTTTTTCCCCAAAGATGCCAAATTACACAGCATTTGTAATGGTAGGTTTTTCTATACTCCTGGGATGAGCATCTGAAAAATGACAGCATGGATATATGCAGATAAGAGTTATATCTCCTGGTACAGTCTATTCTCTAGTATAGCCCTAGTATACACCACCTTTCTCTAGTTATCAACAAGCTGCTGACAGGTCTGCTTAAGTGTCACTGTAGTTATGACTTTCAAAATCTAAATGAACTGTATATTTGAAAGAAAGCATTAATTTTATTTTTCAGTTATAATACTGTAAAACAAAGCTATTCTTACTGTATCCCGTTCCAGTCTCCTGCTATATAACAGCTATTCTTACTGTATCCCGTTCCAGTCTCCTGCTATATAACAGCTATTCTTACTGTATCCCGTTCCAGTCTCCTGCTATATAACAGCTATACTTAGTGTATCCTGATCCAGTCTCCTGCTATATAACAGCTATACTTACTGTATCCAGGTCCAGTCTCCTGCTATATAACAGCTATACATACTGTATCCAGGTCCAGTCTCCTGAAGGCTGCTATATAACAGCTATACTTACTGTATCCAGGTCCAGTCTCCTGAAGGCAGCTATATAACAGCTATACTTACTGTATCCAGGTCCAGTCTCCTGAAGGCTGCTATATAACAGCTATACTTACTGTATCCAGGTCCAGTCTCCTGAAGGCTGCTATATAACAGCTATACTTACTGTATCCAGGTCCAGTCTCCTGAAGGCAGCTATATAACAGCTATACTTACTGTATCCTGATCCAGTCTCCTGCTATATAACAGCTATACTTACTGTATCCAGGTCCAGTCTCCTGAAGGCAGCTATATAACAGCTATACTTACTGTATCCTGATCCAGTCTCCTGCTATATAACAGCTATACTTACTGTATCCAGGTCCAGTCTCCTGCTATATAACAGCTATACTTACTGTATCCAGGTCCAGTCTCCTGAAGGCTGCTATATAACAGCTATACTTGCTGTATCCAGGTCCAGTCTCCTGCTATATACCAGCTATACTTACTGTGTCCAGGTCCAGTCTCCTGAAGGCTGCTATATACCAGCTATACTTAATGTATCCAGGTCCAGTCTCCTGCTATATACAGTGGGGAAAAAAAGTATTCAGTCAGTCACCAATAGTCCAAGTTCCACCACTTACAAAGATGAGAGGCGTCTGTAATTGACACCATATGGAGACATCAACTATGAGAGACAAAATGAGAAAACAAATCCAGAAAATCACATTGTCTGATTTTGTAAGAATTTATTTGCAAATTATGGTGGAAAATAAGTATTTGGTCAGTAACAAAATTTCCTCTCAATCCTTTGTTCTATCTCCTTTGTTGGCAATGACAGAGGTCAGACGTTTTCTGTAAGTTCTCACAAGGTTGGCACACACTGTTGTTGGGATGGTGGCCCATTCCTCCATGCAGATCTCCTCTAGAGCAGTGATGTTTTGGGGCTGTCGCTTGGCAACACGGACTTTCACCTCCCTCCAAAGGTTTTCTATAGGGTTGAGATGTGGAGACTGGCTCGGCCACTCCAGGACCTTGAAATGCTTCTTACCAAGCCGCTCCTTGGTTGCCCTGGCGGTGTGCTTTGGATCATTGTCATGTTGAAAGACCCAGCAGCCATGTTTCATCTTCAATGCCCTTGCTGATGGAAGGAGGTTTCCACTCAGTATCTCCCGATCCATGGCCCCATTCATTCTTTCATGTACCCGGATCAGTCGTCCTGGCCCCTTTGCAGAGAAACAGCCCAAAGCCTGATGTTTCCACACCCCCATGCTTTACCGTAGCTATGGTGTTTGATGGATGCAACTCAGTATTCTTTTTCCTCCAAACACGACTAGTTGTGTTTCTACCAAACACTTCCACTTTGGTTTCATCAGACCATAGGACATTCTCCCAATACTCTTCTGGATCATCCAAATGCTTTCTAGCAAACTCCCACAGTTGATTTCTTCACTCCAAGCTGGTTGCCTATTGTAGATTCATTCTTCCCAGCCTGGTGCAGGGCTACAATTTTGTTTCTGGTGTCCTTTGACAGCTCTTTGGTCTTCACCATAGTGGAGTTTGGAGTCTGACTGTTTGAGGGTGTGCACAGGTGTCTTTTTATACTGATAACAAGTTTAAACAGGTGCCATTACTACAGGTAATGAGTGGAGGAAAGAGGAGACTCTTAAAGAAGAAGTTACAGGTCTGTGAGAGCCAGAAATCTTGATTGTTTGTAGGTGACCAAATACTTATTTTCCACCATAATTTGCAAATAAATTCTTACAAAATCAATGTGATTTTCAGGATTTGTTTTCTCATTTTGTTTCTCATAGTTGAGGTCTACCTATGATGTAAATTACAGACGCCTCTCATCTTTTTAAGTGGGAAAACTTGCACTATTGGTGACTGACTAAATACTTTTTTCCCCCACTGTAACAGCTATTCTTACTGTATCCAGGTCCAGTCTCCTGAAGGCAGCTATATAACAGCTATTCTTACTGTATCCAGGTCCAGTCTCCTGCAGGCTGCTATATAACAGCTATTCTTACTGTATCCAGGTCCAGTCTCCTGAAGGCTGCTATATAACAGCTGTACTTACTTTATCCAGGTCCAGTCTCCTGAAGGCTGCTATATAACAGCTATACTTACTGTATCCAGGTCCAGTCTCCTGAAGGCAGCTATATAACAGCTATTCTTACTGTATCCAGGTCCAGTCTCCTGCAGGCTGCTATATAACAGCTATTCTTACTGTATCCAGGTCCAGTCTCCTGAAGGCTGCTATATAACAGCTGTACTTACTTTATCCAGGTCCAGTCTCCTGAAGGCTGCTATATAACAGCTATACTTACTGTATCCAGGTCCAGTCTCCTGAGGGCTGCTATATACCAGCTATACTTACTGTATCCAGGTCCAGTCTCCTGAAGGCTGCTATATAACAGCTATACTTACTGTATCCAGGTCCAGTCTCCTGAAGGCAGCTATATACCAGCTATACTTACTGTATCCAGGTCCAGTCTCCTGAAGGCTGCTATATAACAGCTATACTTACTGTATCCAGGTCCAGTCTCCTGCAGGCTGCTATATAACAGCTATTCTTACTGTATCCAGGTCCAGTCTCCTGAAGGCTGCTATATAACAGCTGTACTTACTTTATCCAGGTCCAGTCTCCTGAAGGCTGCTATATAACAGCTATACTTACTGTATCCAGGTCCAGTCTCCTGAGGGCTGCTATATACCAGCTATACTTACTGTATCCAGGTCCAGTCTCCTGCTATATACCAGCTGTACTTACTGTATCCAGGTCCAGTCTCCTGAAGGCTGCTATATACCAGCTATACTTACTGTATCCAGGTCCAGTCTCCTGCTATATACCAGCTGTACTTACTGTATCCAGGTCCAGTCTCCTGAAGGCAGCTATATAACAGCTATTCTTACTGTGTCCAGGTCCAGTCTCCTGTAGGCAGCTATATAACAGCTATACTTACTGTATCCAGGTCCAGTCTCCTGAAGGCTGCTATATAACAGCTGTACTTACTTTATCCAGGTCCAGTCTCCTGAAGGCTGCTATATAACAGCTATACTTACTGTATCCAGGTCCAGTCTCCTGAGGGCTGCTATATACCAGCTATACTTACTGTATCCAGGTCCAGTCTCCTGCTATATACCAGCTGTACTTACTGTATCCAGGTCCAGTCTCCTGAAGGCTGCTATATACCAGCTATACTTACTGTATCCAGGTCCAGTCTCCTGCTATATACCAGCTGTACTTACTGTATCCAGGTCCAGTCTCCTGAAGGCAGCTATATAACAGCTATACTTACTGTGTCCAGGTCCAGTCTCCTAAAGGCGGCTATATAACAGCTATACTTACTGTGTCCAGGTCCAGTCTCCTGAAGCTTTTTAGTTGTGTACTGGTCGAAAAAAGAGACTAAACACATGACGTCCCGGCCAGTACAGAGAGTCCCGGCATGTGTCCATCAATCACATGACTGCCTTCTCTCTGAGCGCAGATGACCTGGGAAACATGGAACTTCCTGTATTTTTTTTTGGGGGGGGGGGGTGTCTCAACACAGGAAGTGCCGTGTTTTCCATGATAACAAAAAAAGAAAAGAATGAAAATTACAAACTTGCTTTATATCACATCTACTGCTGATTTAGATTTTGTAAGTTATAATGACAGGGACACTTTAAGTCAAATCAAGTTTTAAAAAGTAGTCAGATGTATGATGAAACACTGGTGGACAATGACTGGAGGGCGTTCTCAGGTGTTTCAGGCTTATATAAGGGCAGCAGTAATTTTTGTATTTTTATTTATTATTTTCTTAATTTTTGAAACTTCCGTGTGAGCGGGATCTGGATGTTTTTGCTGTGTTCTTCTCTGCCATAGATGCATATAAGTACAGATGCTTCTTATGGGAAATACACTTTAGGCGGTAGGAAAAGCTGAAGAATCCTTTATTCTCTGTGTGGAATACAGAATGAGCTTCGGAGTAGCCGGGCCTGTGTTGTCTTCTGGTTTTGTGTTAGTTGTTATGCACGGTTATACATATAAATTCTTCTTTGTTCATTAAGTTATATTTTAGTTATTCTTCCCAGTCGGCCCATTCACGTCCAGTATAACAAGCCTCTTACGTCCCAGCTGGCTTATATTTCCATGGTATAAAATTTTGACACTTGAAGTAAAAATGTAAATCTTCAGCCAGAAAGAAAGAAAAACTAGAGTATTGCTGGAAAATCGGCGTCTCCTGTGCGTAATCTGCAGATCTTCCTCTCGGGATTCTTTATACATCGGCTGCTTTACCCCGGGCTAGAACTGCAGGGAGGGAGCCCTGTCGTCTTCTGTTTGTCATGTATATGTATCTTATTGGAGTCTCTTATTTGGGAGTTTGGACGGTGGAGCGATTAGTGGCCCCTTTAAGGCTGTGTTCACACCGTTGAGATGACAAGTGTTTTTTGTTTGATGTCTGTCATTTAACGCCAGATAACGTCTGTTTAGGGCTGTTATTATACAAACAATGGCCGTTATATGCTACTAAAATTACAGCCGTTCAGTTGGCCGTCATTTCAACGGTGTGAACATATCCTAAAGACCCTAAACAATTATCGCCCTTATTTTGCCGATTACCAACAGTTCAGACCGGTTTAGGGTAGTAACGCACGTTGGAAGGCAGTGATCAGCCGGCATGTGCAATGGTGGTCTGTCAACATGCCGAAAGATGACGGTGAGTGGAGTGGTGCTGACGGTGAGTGGAGTGGTGCTGACGGTGAGTGGAGTGGTGCTGACGGTGAGTGGAGTGGTGCTGACGGTGAGTGGAGTGGTGCTGACGGTGAGTGGAGTGGTGCTGACGGTGAGTGGAGTGGTGCTGACGGCGAGTGGAGTGGTGCTGATGGCGAGTGGAGTGGTGCTGACGGTGAGTGGAGTGGTGCTGACGGTGAGTGGTGCTGACGGTGAGTGGAGTGGTGCTGACGGTGAGTGGAGTGGTGCTGACGGTGAGTGGAGTGGTGCTGACGGTGAGTGGAGTGGTGCTGACGGTGAGTGGAGTGGTGCTGACGGTGAGTGGAGTGGTGCTGACGGTGAGTGGAGTGGTGCTGACTTCAAAGCTTTATGAAGCCTGACTGATCACAGAACACAGACTGACTCGATCTCCCGATGGATACGTGTGTGAACACTCAGACCCGGACCAATCAAAACTTTTGCCATGTCTCTATGATGTCTCTATGACATGACACGTTTTGGGAAACAGGAGTGACACTTTAAATGGTTGAATTTGATTGAGTTTTTGGCTATGTTAACACACAGTATAACGGTCGCTGTTATTAATTGACACGATTATTCTTTTTCATGGCTGTTATGAACAGCAGCTGTTGTCGATGCTGAGTGTGCATGGAACAGGTGACATTGCGTTGATTTCAATGCAATGCCGTCCAGGCTGAAAAGAACGGCCGCTGTTTTCATTCAAAAATTAAAAATCCCTGGTGAGCAGTGGGAACATAATAAAGAATATACTTACCTGTGGCTGTGTCACTGCTCACGAACCCCTGCTGGCCTCCTGCTGCTCCCTGCAGCCCCCTGCTGGCCTCCTGCTGCTCCCTGCAGCCCCCTGCTGGCCTCCTGCTGCTCCCCGCAGCCCCCTGCTGGCCTCCTGCTGCTCCCTGCAGCCCCCTGCTGGCCTCCTGCTGCTCCCTGCAGCCCCCTGCTGGCCTCCTGCTGCTCCCTGCAGCCCCCTGCTGGCCTCCTGCTGCTCCCTGCAGCCCCCTGCTGGCCTCCTGCTCCTCCCTGCAGCCCCCTGCTGGCCTCCTGCTGCTCCCTGCAGCCCCCTGCTGGCCTGCTGCTGCTCCCTGCAGCCCCCTGCTGGCCTGCTGCTGCTCCCTGCAGCCCCCTGCTGGCCTCCTGCTGCTCCCTGCAGCCCCCTGCTGGCCTCCTGCTGCTCCCTGCAGCCCCCTGCTGGCCTGCTGCTGCTCCCTGCTGGCCTCCTGCTTCTCCCTGCAGCCCCCTGCTGGCCTCCTGCTGCTCCCTGCAGCCCCCTGCTGGCCTGCTGCTGCTCCCTGCTGGCCTCCTGCTTCTCCCTGCAGCCCCCTGCTGGCCTCCTGCTGCTCCCTGCAGCCCCCTGCTGGCCTCCTGCTGCTCCCTGCAGCCTCCTGCTGCTCCCTGCAGCCCCCTGCTGGCCTCCTGCTGCTCCCTGCAGCCCCCTGCTGGCCTCCTGCTGCTCCCTGCAGCCCCCTGCTGGCCTCCTGCTGCTCCCTGCAGCCCCCTGCTGGCCTCCTGCTGCTCCCTGCAGCCCCCTGCTGGCCTCCTGCTGCTCCCTGGGCGCTCAGTGACTGGGACAGGACACCGCTATAGTCACTGACTGGCTGCAAACTTTCAGTATGCAGATTGTGATGGAGGAGAACAGGAGACTGGAGGTGGTCAGGACACTGGTGGCACTGCCGCCGCCTGCTCTTGGCCGGTGTCCTCCCTTAATCCTTAGTTATCGGGGACATATTTGCTAAACCCCCCCCCCCCCCCCCCCGGTGCAGGCAGCTCTGTAGTTTCACCTCTATACCGCCCTTTGCCCCCTCTTGTAATATACAGGTACTATGTGTCCTGTAGAAATGAAGCAGGTGTGTGACCAGTTGCATAGCGGATAGTGGAGGATCACAGCAGCGAGTCTCCCGCTCTCCGTCTCCCGCTCTCCGTCTCCCGCTCTCCGTCTCCCGCTCTCCGTCTCCCGCTCTCCGTCTCCCGCTCTCCGTCTCCCGCTCTCCGTCTCCCGCTCTCCGTCTCCCGCTCTCCGTCTCCCGCTCTCCGTCTCCCGCTCTCTGTCACCATCACCCGTTCTCCGTCTCCTGCTCTCCGTCACCCGCTCTCAGTCTACCGCTCTCCGTCTCCCGCTCTCTGTCACCATCACCCGCTCTCCGTCTCCCGCTCTCCGTCTCCCGCTCTCCGTCACCGTCTCCCGCTCTCCGTCACCCGCTCTCTGTCTCCCGCTCTCCGTCTCCCGCTCTCCGTCTCCCGCTCTCCGTCACCATCTCCCGCTCTCCGTCTCCCGCTCTCTGTCACCATCACCCGCTCTCCGTCTCCCGCTCTCCGTCTCCCGCTCTCCGTCTCCCGCTCTCCGTCACCATCACCCGCTCTCCGTCTCCCGCTCTCCGTCACCATTACCCGTTCTACGTCTCCCGCTCTCTGTCTCCCGCTCTCTGTCACCGTCACCCGCTCTCCGTCACCCGCTCTCCGTCTCCCGCTCTCTGTCACCGTCACCCGCTCTCCGTCACCCGCTCTCCGTCTCCCGCTCTCCGTCACCGTCTCCCGCTCTCCGTCTCCCGCTCTCCGTCACCCGCTCTCCGTCTCCCGCTCTCCGTCTCCCGCTCTCCGTCTCCCGCTCTCCGTCTCCCGCTCTCCGTCTCCCGCTCTCCGTCTCCCGCTCTCCGTCTCCCGCTCTCCGTCTCCCGCTCTCCGTCTCCCGCTCTCCGTCACCATCACCCGCTCTCCGTCTCCCGCTCTCTGTCACCATCACCCGCTCTCCGTCTCCCGCTCTCCGTCACCCGCTCTTCTTCATCACCCTTTCTTTTTGGCTTACATCAGCATCTTCATCCAAGAAACCCGTCTGTACAGAGAAGAGGAGCAGCCGCGAGGCCGTCACAGCGTTCAGGAGAAGCTGATGGGGAAACCTCATAAATTTCTGATTATTTTTCACGTTGGACACATTTATAACAAAGCAGCGTGTGAGCCGGCGTCTGTGCGGAGTCCCCACGGAAGGGTTAGGTGAGCGCTACAGAGAGATACAATGCTGCACAGAGGAGCAGAGCCATCTCTGTTACCTGCAGCGTCTGTGCGGAGTCCCCACGGAAGGGTTAGGTGAGCGCTACAGAGAGATACAATGCTGCACAGAGGAGCAGAGCCATCTCTGTTACCTGCAGCGTCTGTGCGGAGTCCCCACGGAAGGGTTAGGTGTGAGCAGTATAGAGAGATACAATGTCACCTGCAGCGTCTGTGTCCCTGTGGAATGGTTCGGTGTGAGCAGTATAGAGAGATACAATGTCACCTGCAGCGTCTGTGGAGGCTCCGTACACTCCAAGACTTAACCGTCACAATGGAGAAAAGACAAGAAGCGCGAGTTGCTGGCCGTTTAGCTGACAGGCCGTGATTGATAGGAATTGTCTCTCGTTTCCTGCAGGTGCTCTGGGAAAACGGACGCGGTATCAGGAAAACGATTTAGCGCAGCTTGTGTTAGATGTGAGGAGGGAAGAAGCTTCCTCCTTATGCGATGGACGGACGCCCGCTCCAACCCCTGTGGAGAACCTGCCTAAGGTATGAAAACGAGGAACGGCGGTCCGTACTCGCCTCATCATTAACCCCTGCATCACCGCAGTACAACTAATGCCATTAACCCCTTCCCTGCTTTCTCTCATGGCTGCTACTGAATGTTGGGTTATTTGTTGCTGCCCAGTATGGGAGAATGTCCTATCTATCTATCTATCTCCTATCTATCTATCTATCTATCTATCTATCTATCTATCTATCTATCTATCTATCTATCTATCTCCTATCTATCTATCTATCTCCTATCTATCTATCTATCTATCTATCTATCTATCTATCTATCTATCTCCTATCTATCTATCTATCTATCTATCTATCTATCTATCTATCTATCTCCTATCTATCTATCTATCTATCTATCTATCTATCTCCTATCTATCTCCTATCTATCTCCTATCTATCTCCTATCTATCTATCTATCTATCTATCTCCTATCTATCTATCTATCTATCTATCTATCTATCTATCTATCTCCTATCTATCTATCTATCTCCTATCTATCTATCTATCTATCTATCTATCTATCTATCTATCTATCTATCTATCTATCTATCTCCTATCTATCTCCTATCTATCTCCTATCTATCTATCTCCTATCTATCTATCTCCTATCTATCTATCTATCTATCTATCTCATATCTATCTATCTATCTATCTATCTATCTTCTATCTATCTATCTATCTATCTCCTATCTATCTATCTATCTCCTATCTATCTCCTATCTATCTATCTATCTATCTATCTATCTATCTATCTATCTATATATCTCCTATCTATCTATCTATCTATCTATCTATCTATCTCCTATCTATCTCCTATCTATCTATTTACAGTGAAACCTCCATGACACCCCATTTTGCACAAAAATCCATCTTTTATGGGGTGATCTGGTGAAGTGAAGTATAGAAAATGTAGAATGAATTGTCTAATTGAGCAGGAGCCTGTACAGCACACATGTATACATGGATAATGATGGAAGAGCGCACAGTCATGTCTTTTATCAGATGTTTAATGAGACGGCATTCATACAGCAAACAGGACTGTAATATGACCTATTTTTTTTTTTAAACATCCCAAGATACGGGATATATTTCCCAGCCCTGAAACTATCCTTGGAACTGAATATAGTATAACATAAGTACAGTATCAGCTGTATACACCATTCTATTACACTGGTATCAGCTGTATACACCATTCTATTCCATCACTGGTATCAGCTGTATACACCATTCTATTACACTGGTATCAGCTGTATACACCATTCTATTCCATCACTGGTATCAGCTGTATACACCATTCTATTCCATCACTGGTATCAGCTGTATACACCATTCTATTCCATCACTGGTATCAGCTGTATACACCATTCTATTCCATCACTGGTATCAGCTGTATACACCATTCTATTCCATCACTGGTATCAGCTGTATACACCATTCTATTACACTGGTATCAGCTGTATACACCATTCTATTACATCACTGGTATCAGCTGTATACACCATTTTATTACACTGGTATCAGCTGTATACACCATTCTATTCCATCACTGGTATCAGCTGTATACACCATTCTATTCCATCACTGGTATCAGCTGTATACACCATTCTATTCCATCACTGGTATCAGCTGTATACACCATTCTATTCCATCACTGGTATCAGCTGTATACACCATTCTATTACACTGGTATCAGCTGTATACACCATTCTATTCCATCACAGGTATCAGCTGTATACACCATTCTATTCCATCACTGGTATCAGCTGTATACACCATTCTATTATATCACTGGTATCAGCTGTATACACCATTCTATTACACTGGTATCAGCTGTATACACCATTCTATTACACTGGTATCAGCTGTATACACCATTCTATTACACTGGTATCAGCTGTATACACCATTCTATTCCATCACTGGTATCAGCTGTATACACCATTCTATTCCATCACTGGTATCAGCTGTATACACCATTCTATTCCATCACTGGTATCAGCTGTATACACCATTCTACTCCATCACTGGTATCAGCTGTATACACCATTCTATTACACTGGTATCAGCTGTATACACCATTCTATTCCATCACAGGTATCAGCTGTATACACCATTCTATTCCATCACTGGTATCAGCTGTATACACCATTCTATTATATCACTGGTATCAGCTGTATACACCATTCTATTACACTGGTATCAGCTGTATACACCATTCTATTACACTGGTATCAGCTGTATACACCATTCTATTACACTGGTATCAGCTGTATACACCATTCTATTCCATCACTGGTATCAGCTGTATACACCATTCTATTCCATCACTGGTATCAGCTGTATACACCATTCTATTCCATCACTGGTATCGGCTGTATACACCATTCTATTCCATCACTGGTATCAGCTGTATACACCATTCTACTCCATCACTGGTATCAGCTGTATACACCATTCTATTACGCTGGTATCAGCTGTATACACCATTCTATTCCATCACTGGTATCAGCTGTATACACCATTCTATTACATCACTGGTATCAGCTGTATACTCCCCATTCTATTCCATCACTGGTATCAGCTGTATACACCATTCTATTACATCACTGGTATCAGCTGTATACACCATTCTATTACATCACTGGTATCAGCTGTATACACCATTCTATTCCATCACTGGTATCAGCTGTATACACCATTCTATTACACTGGTATCAGCTGTATACACCATTCTATTACATCACTGGTATCAGCTGTATACACCATTCTATTACATCACTGGTATCAGCTGTATACACCATTCTATTACATCACTGGTATCAGCTGTATAGTTATAATAAAGCCGTAGTCCCTGTTATATCGGAGAGACACGTTATCTATAATAAAGCCGTAGTCCCTGTGTTATATCGGAGATACGTTATCTGTAATAAAGCCGTAGTCCCTGTGTTATATCGGAGAGGCGTTATCTGTAATAAATCGGTGGATCCTGTGTAGTTGTGTCTCCTGGCAGATATAGCTGGATGTGGCCGTCAGACAACGTCCTATCCATATCCTCTGTCTGTATTTATGCGCTATGAGCGGCGGACCGGACAGGCCTCCAGTTTATTTGTATCAGACTAAATCTCCTGCGGAATTGTTGTGTGATGTTACAATATCTTCACGTTCTTGGTTGTAATTACGGCCATTTCTCCGACAGAACCATGAGTTACAGGATGACACGGTCCTTAATAAGATCAAGCTGGCGGATCCCGATCAGTTCCAGATGCCGGACTTGTGTGCAGAGGAGCTGGCACTCATCCTTGGGGTTTGGTAAGTGCTAACCAAAATTATATTATAACCTCGCACACCCCGCCCTACGGTGCTTAAAGGAAGAACATCTTTACTGTTTGTTGGCTCCTTTAGATCTTATTTTTTTAGCATTGCGGGTCCTTTAATGACTGATGCTCTGCCATCCCTTCACAAAGAACGTCTTTAAATGGTAAAAATCTTGTTTTTGACGCTGCTTTTAAGTGAAATTTGGGAATGAATCTCAAACCGTATAATAAACCACTGTAAGTGACCTCCCGCAGGGTGCAGTACTGTAAGTGACCTCCCGCAGGGTGCAGTACTGTAAGTGACCTCCCGCAGGGTGCTGTACTGTAAGTGACCTCCCGCAGGGTGCTGTACTGTAAGTGACCTCCCGCAGGGTGCTGTACTGTAAGTGACCTCCTGCAGGGTGCTGTACTGTAAGTGACCTCCCGCAGGCTGCTGTACTGTAAGTGACCTCCCGCAGGGTGCTGTACTTTAAGTGACCTCCCGCAGGGTGCTGTACTGTAAGTGACCTCCCGCAGGGTGCAGTACTGTAAGTGACCTCCCGCAGGGTGCTGTACTGTAAGTGACCTCCCGCAGGGTGCAGTACTGTAAGTGACCTCCAGCAGGGTGCTGTACTGTAAGTGACCTCCCGCAGGGTGCTGTACTGTAAGTGACCTCCCGCAGGGTGCTGTACTGTAAGTGACCTCCTGCAGGGTGCTGTACTGTAAGTGACCTCCCGCAGGCTGCTGTACTGTAAGTGACCTCCCGCAGGCTGCTGTACTGTAAGTGACCTCCCGCAGGGTGCTGTACTGTAAGTGACCTCCCGCAGGGTGCTGTACTGTAAGTGACCTCCCGCAGGGTTCTGTACTGTAAGTGACCTCCCGCAGGGTTCTGTACTGTAAGTGACCTCCCGCAGGGTGCTGTACTGTAAGTGACCTCCTGCAGGGTGCTGTACTGTAAGTGACCTCCCGCTGGCTGCTGTACTGTAAGTGACCTCCCGCAGGGTGCTGTACTGTAAGTGACCTCCCGCAGGCTGCTGTACTGTAAGTGACCTCCCGCAGGGTGCTGTACTGTAAGTGACCTCCCGCAGGGTGCAGTACTGTAAGTGACCTCCCGCAGGGTGCTGTACTGTAAGTGACCTCCCGCAGGCTGCTGTACTGTAAGTGACCTCCCGCAGGCTGCTGTACTGTAAGTGACCTCCCGCAGGCTGCTGTACTGTAAGTGACTTCCCGCAGGGTGCTGTACTGTAAGTGACCTCCCGCAGGGTGCTGTACTGTAAGTGACCTCCCGCAGGCTGCTGTACTGTAAGTGACCTCCCGCAGGCTGCTGTACTGTAAGTGACCTCCCGCAGGGTGCTGTACTGTAAGTGACCTCCCGCAGGGTGCTGTACTGTAAGTGACCTCCCGCAGGGTGCTGTACTGTAAGTGACCTCCCGCAGGCTGCTGTACTGTAAGTGACCTCCCGCAGGGTGCAGTACTGTAAGTGACCTTCCGCAGGGTGCTGTACTGTAAGTGACCTCCCGCAGGGTGCTGTACTGTAAGTGACCTCCCGCAGGGTGCTGTACTGTAAGTGACCTCCCGCAGGGTGCTGTACTGTAAGTGACCTCCCGCAGGGTGCTGTACTGTAAGTGACCTCCCACAGGGTGCTGTACTGTAAGTGACCTCCCGCAGGCTGCTGTACTGTAAGTGACCTCCCGCAGGGTGCTGTACTGTAAGTGACCTCCCGCAGGGTGCTGTACTGTAAGTGACCTCCCGCAGGGTGCTGTACTGTAAGTGACCTCCCGCAGGCTGCTGTACTGTAAGTGACCTCCCGCAGGCTGCTGTACTGTAAGTGACCTCCCGCAGGCTGCTGTACTGTAAGTGACCTCCCGCAGGGTGCTGTACTGTAAGTGACCTCCCGCAGGGTGCTGTACTGTAAGTGACCTCCCGCAGGGTGCTGTACTGTAAGTGACCTCCCGCAGGCTGCTGTACTGTAAGTGACCTCCCGCAGGGTGCTGTACTGTAAGTGACCTCCCGCAGGGTGCTGTACTGTAAGTGACCTCCCGCAGGGGCTAGGTGCTACACTGGGGCTTTTGGCTACAAAATAAAAATCTATATGAAACTTGCATGTATTTATTTTTTTCTCTGGGCACAGTGTGGTTCTTCTGAACCCTGAACTCTCTGCGTTTGGTTACTGTTGTCTGAAGAAGCTGGATGCGGCCTTAGGGAGTCCTGGAAAACATGGATCCGGCCTATAACGGTTTCCATGTGTCACAGGCATCAGTGAAGAACCCCCGGCCGTTCCTGAGATTCGCTCATCCCTCGATAATGTCTAATACTTCTCTCCATGATGGGTTTTCACCTTTAAAGGGGTAGTGCGGCGGTAAAGAATTATTTACAGAATAACACACATACAACTCTGTAATGTATGTTATGTCTGTGTATGGCCCCCTTCCCCGTGTCCCACCACCCCCACCCGTGTACCCGGAAGTGTGGTGCGCTATACTCACCTGTCACGTGCCGACTCGTCTCCGATCTTCAGCCAGCGATGTCGTCTTCAGACGGCCGGGCCGAATCCCTCTGAGCATCCTGAGTGCCGGCCGCCCTGTTCAGCATCATCCGATGCTCAGCCGCGATTGGCTGAGCACAGTTATGCTCAGCCAATCGCGGCTGAGCATCGGATGACGCTGCAGAGGGCGGCCGGCATTCGGGACAGTCGGAGCTGTTCGCCGGCCGCCCAAAGAAGACGTCACTGGCTGAAGATCGGAGAGGGGGGTCGGCACGTGACAGGTGAGTATAGCGCACCACACTTCCGGGTACACGGGTGGGGGTGGGGGGACACGGGGAAGGGGGCCATTCACAGACATAACATACATTACAAAGTTGTATGTGTGTTATTCTGTGAATAATTCTTTACCGCCGCACTACCCCTTTAAAAAGTTTTTTTTTTTTTTTTTTTACATCCTTTTTATTGTTTTAACTAATGACTACCCCATTAAGGTTTTCTGTCCTGTAGCGTAGTGATCATAGTGACGTCTTAAGTCTCTATAAAGTATAGCACGTATCTCTTAGAGGGTTCAGGTTTGTACGACATAGTAATCCAAAATCTTCCCGACCAATCTGAATGACATCAAAGAAAAAATCTACTGATCAAAGGCAAAATGTCTCCTTGATCTGAGGGCGTGGAGTGTTGTGTGTGATGGTGGAGCTCCTGCTGTCTATATACTGGTGTCCTCTTACACGTTACCCCTGTCCCTGATGGAAGGTGATCTGTACATGTAGTCTTAGGAGCCCGAGAAGGCAGAATATAAGCTGCAGGTTTTCAGGATTATTTTATAATGTAGATAATAAAAAGGAAAATGGGAACAAAAGTCACCAAAAACTCCAGTAACCTATTCTGAAGATAAAACTTGAATTAGACGAGATTTTAAATGATCCTGATATCTAATCTCTTCGCTAAATAAACAGGGCTGGCTTTAATGTGGGAAAATTATTTAAAGGGGAACTCTGGGGTCGGGCATTTTTTTCAAAATAGCCGGGGAGGAGGTAGCTGAGCATAAGGACATGCACCGACCTCCCCGGCTCCAGCGCTGGGGTCCACTGTCCCCCGGCCGCTTCTTGGTGGGACCCCACTACGGCAGCTGACTGGCTGAGCGGGACTGACACATGACAGCCCGGGTCCCTGCTCCGCCCAGGAAGCGCCCAGTGGACCAGAACCAGAGCGGAGCACAGCGGACCCCAGTGCTGGAGACAGGGAGGTAGGTGCATGTTATGTTCAGTCAAAAGAAGACCAACTCAGGACTTCTCCTTTAAAGTGTCACTGTTGTTTAATTTAATTTTTTTTTTGCAGAAATCAATAGTCCAGGCGATTTTAAGAAACTTTGTAAAAAAGCATTTTAATCATGAGAAAGCAGTTTAAAGCTCTCCCCTGTCTTAATGGTTTTCTTATGGAGAAGGGAGGTGTGGAGGGAGATGAGGCACCAAAACAGGACAACAAAGAGTTAATTTACAGCTACATCATCTGTAGGCGATCTCCTATGACAGTCAGCACTGACCTCTCTGACCTTTAAATACCGGCTTTCACACAGTTCCCGCTGTGTAATCCCTTGTTCTCTGTTCTATGCTGCCCACTAATCTCTCTCCTCCCCCCTCCCCTCTCCATAGGTTACACAGGGCTCAACTGATGTAAAACAGGAAAGATTTCCTGATAATGAGCAGTGACTGAGAGAAAGGAGGGAGGAGGGGGACCTGGGAAAGTCTTTTTGAATGCAGATAATGGCAGATTTGCCTAATAAACCCAATGACAAAGTGTCTTAAAATCACCTGGACTATTGATTTCTGCAAATAATAATAAAAAACGACGACAATCACACTTTATGGCCTGTCTATGTGATACATCATCAATTACTGATCAGCAGGTGGCGTCACCCCGACCTCCTTGCCGACCAGCTGTTCAGCGCCCACACAAGTCAATGGGGCCGTGTAGTGGTGTCAATGTCTTACTGCAGCAACCAGACCCGGCTACAACAGATTGAACAAAGCAGCTGCTTCCGGGCTGTTCACTATGTAGTGTGGCTGCTGAGCAGTGTGAGGCGGATTGGCGGCGTGTTAGGTGGAGTGGGAGGTATGATAGGCAAATTGGCGGTGTTTTCTATGGAGTTACATGACTTTATGCACCAGTTTGCACCTGGGAGCCCCATTATAGCGGTGTTTCCTATGGAGTTACATGACTTTATGCGCCTGTTTGCACCTGGGAGCCCCATTATAGCGGTGTTTCCTATGGAGTTACATGACTTTATGCGCCTGTTTGCACCTGGGAGCCCCACTATAGCGGTATTCCTATGGAGTTACATACCTTTATGCACCAGTTTGCACCTGGGAGCCCCATTATAGCGGTGTTTCCTATGGAGTTACTTGACTTTATGCACCAGTTTGCACCTGGGAGCCCCATTATAGTGGTGTTTCCTATGGAGTTACGTACCTTTATGCACCAGTTTCCACCTGGGAGCCCCATTATAGCGGTGTTTCCTATGGAGTTACATGACTTTATGCGCCTGTTTGCACCTGGGAGCCCCATTATAGCGGTGTTTCCTATGGAGTTACATACCTTTATGCACCAGCATGCAGTCTGGGAGCCCCATTATAGCGGTGTTTCCTATGGAGTTACGTACCTTTATGCACCAGCATGCAGTCTGGGAGCCCCATTATAGTGCTGTTTCTTATGGAGTTACATGACTTTATGCACCAGTTTGCACCTGGGAGCCCCATTATAGTGGTGTTTCCTATGGAGTTACATACCTTTATGCACCAGTTTGCACCTGGAAGCCCCATTATAGCGGTGTTTCCTATGGAGTTACATACCTTTATGCACCAGTTTGCACCTGGGAGCACCATTATAGTGCTGTTTCCTATGGAGTTACATGACTTTATGCACCTGTTTGCACCTGGGAGCCCCATTATAGTGGTGTTTCCTATGGAGTTACGTACCTTTATGCACCAGTTTGCACCTGGGAGCCCCATTATAGTGGTGTTTCCTATGGAGTTACGTACCTTTATGCACCAGTTTGCACCTGGGAGCCCCATTATAGTGGTGTTTCCTATGGAGTTACGTACCTTTATGCACCAGTTTGCACCTGGGAGCCCCATTATAGTGGTGTTTCCTATGGAGTTACGTACCTTTATGCACCAGTTTGCACCTGGGAGCCCCATTATAGTGGTGTTTCCTATGGAGTTACGTACCTTTATGCACCAGTTTGCACCTGGGAGCCCCATTATAGTGGTGTTTCCTATGGAGTTACGTACCTTTATGCACCAGTTTGCACCTGGGAGCCCCATTATAGTGGTGTTTCCTATGGAGTTACATGACTTTATGCACCAGTTTGCACCTGGGAGCCCCATTATAGTGGTGTTTCCTATGGAGTTACGTACCTTTATGCACCAGTTTGCACCTGGGAGCCCCATTATAGTGGTGTTTCCTATGGAGTTACGTACCTTTATGCACCAGTTTGCACCTGGGAGCCCCATTATAGTGGTGTTTCCTATGGAGTTACGTACCTTTATGCACCAGTTTGCACCTGGGAGCCCCATTATAGTGGTGTTTCCTATGGGGTTACATGACTTTATGCACCAGTTTGCACCTGGGAGCCCCATTATAGCGGTGTTTCCTATGGAGTTACTTGACTTTATGCACCAGTTTGCACCTGGGAGCCCCATTATAGTGGTGTTTCCTATGGAGTTACGTACCTTTATGCACCAGTTTGCACCTGGGAGCCCCATTATAGTGGTGTTTCCTATGGAGTTACATGACTTGATGCACCTGTTTGCACCTGGGAGCCCCATTATAGCGGTGTTTCCTATGTAGTTACATGGCTTTATGCACCAGTTTGCACCTGGGAGCCCCATTATAGCGGTGTTTCCTATGGAGTTACGTGGCTGTGTGCCCGGCTTTATGCACCAGTTTGCACCTGGGAGCCCCATTATAGCGGTGTTTCCTATGGAGTTACGTACCTTTATGCACCAGTTTGCACCTGGGAGCCCCATTATAGCGGTGTTTCCTATGGAGTTACATGGCTTTATGCACCTGTTTGCACCTGGGAGCCCCATTATAGCGGTGTTTCCTATGGAGTTTCCTACTGTTTGCAGTGGTGCTGGCTGAAATAATGGGCCTGTCCATGGTCATACAGGGACTCTCTGTAATCACTGTAAGATATCATTACGTCTGAGACATTTAAGCCCTCTTCAGTGGAGCTGAGATGTACAGGGAGCTCTATAGGCGCAGATCCAAGACACCATTCATCTCCTCATAGATGACACGTTGCATAGTTGGGAGGTATCATTTCCCTTTAACCTCTCTGCTACAATAGACCTCTGTAATGTAGGTCATTTCCTTTAATGCTACGAGCTGTCAGTGTAATTTGATGACCGGTTTTGATCTCCGGACCGTGACGCTCTGATATTCCTGAAACTATAGCGATCCCATTTCATACTGCGACGGCATCTGGTGTTATGGACGTGGCAGCCGTTCTCGCTTCTGGTTCCTGTGAGAGTACCGCACAGTATTTCATATACTGTATACCGTCATATACTTGTACTGTCCGTATACATTCGGGGGAGATGGATTAAAGAAGCAATGATGCGTAAATCCCATATTTATACGGGGAGTTTCCCTAGTTATGTGACGTTCCTGTGTACCGGGATCCTGATATCAAGCAGCTCCTCGGCTCAAAGCAGAATCCAGGCCGATGCTTTCTATCCGTCTCATAGAAATGAATAGAGAGAGTCCTTCAGTCCACACAGTAGATGCTGAGAGGTCTGACAAGGCTGCAGTACAATGGACGTGGACCCAATGGTAATGAACAGCATGGCTGCCGGGCGGTGGGGCACATAACACACGGCTCATCCTGCTCCACCACCATCACAGGCTCCGGGCTCACAGCTCAGCAATGTCCTTTGGACCTGAACGCTCAGCATTTGAGTTCCCACGGCCGCAGAACTTAGATGCCGCCCCAGGGAGTCCTGGAAAACATGGCCGCAGCCACCAGTCAGCAGATATAAAAATACAAAAGGAAATCAGAAATCAGACAGGTTATAGACCCGTGAGGATATAGAGCAGCCGCCAGAGCTGGGGTTGGTCAGACGGCCGCACAGACCATAGACCATCGCGGTTTAACCTGAAGTGTCTGCGGTGTCTTTAAGGCTGAGATACTTGAAATCATTGCTTGGATTTGGTGACATGGATTTCTTTGCCGCTGACTACCGGGCGCTCCCTGGATGCATGACACAATAGGAGGGTGGTCGGCACGGTCGGCTGTGTAAAGCCGGTACAGTATGTGCTGCATGGGAAATCCTCGTGAAGGACATTGACTTATAAAACATGGCTTCTAGTCACAGATGTTTCACAGACGTCTTAGAACTGGAGACTGATGAGATTTGGAGCCAGCTAATGTGATGTACGGACTCTCCATAAGATGTCGGTGTCTAACCCATCCGACAGCCAGTCTACTCGTTGCTGTACGATCCACAAACTGAGTGGCCGAGATTTAGCGATCTGTGTAGGACATCCCAGCCAATCACTGCTCAGCTCTCATGTCCTATCTGAGTACAATGAAAGCTGTGATTGGTCGCTGCGGGCAGGTTACACTGTTCTTTGTTTCCTGTGATGTAATAAATCTTTTTTTCTGATAGGAAACGAAACTTAGATGGTTTCTGTGTGTATATAGAATTGCCACAAGTGTCTGTGCCCCCCCCCCCCCCCCCAATTTATCAGTTCTCTTTTTACCTAGCCATCTGATCTGCATCTATTCCACCTTCGGTATTAGCCGTCTGACTATCCTTCCTCTGCTCGTCCGGTTACTGTACCTCGGTGCCTTCAGTAAATGGCTTTGTAGAGCAGATTTGGCTCAGATTTATGTATTTAATGTGAGAATTTAGAGGTTCTCAAGTGGATTTGATTACAGCTTGCAGAGTCTTACATTACCGGTCGGAACTTCCCGATTAACACAAATGAGTGCGCTGGAGATTGAAATGTCGCATTTCAGGAATGGCGTCTCGCTAATGGGAGGACGTGAAAGCTTTGTCGCTCCAGCTGCTTTAATACGCGTCCAAGTCTTTGTCCTAAGAGAAAAAAGATAAAAAATGGACTTGGCTTTTAGTAACTTTCTGAGCAAGTCAGGTTTTCTCCAAATAACGTTGAATTTATGGAGGAAACGTCTTTACCAATACGGTGATACCGATTTATCAGAATTTCATCATATTTAAGTTCCCGGTGAGCACATTTCCTTAGTACTCCCATTGTGTAGCGACAGCCTTTTACTTTTGATTACTTTATTTACTTATTGCAGCCTGATATCTACCATTTATTCTTTACATGAATTTTATCACCTTAAATATTTATTAATGACTTTTTGTCTGACCGGTTATTTCTGATTTTTATTTTATCTACATGACTGGGTGAAGCCGTTTCAAAGAAGTGTAATAGAAAGAAGTGTGTGAAGTGTAATAGAAAAACAGCTGGTGACTACAGGGCAGTTAGCCTAACATCTATAGTAGTAAGCAATGGATAGTTGGCCACATAAAATCCCAAAAAAGCATTGCTTTACTTAGAGTCACTGTCGTGAAATTTCTTTTTGCAAAAATCAATAGTCCAGGCGATTTTAAGAAACTTTGTAATTGGGTTTAATAGCCGAAAAATGAATTTTTATCATAAAAAAGCAGCTTGAAGCTCTCCCCCCTGTCTTCATTGTTCTCCTATGGAGAGAGAAAAATAAGAAACCAAAACAGGACAACAAAGAGTTAATTAAAAGCTACAACACAGTCTCTATCCTCTGACAATCACCACTGACCTCTCTGGTCTCTGAATAGCCCTCTGAATAGCTCCCCTGCTGTGTAATCCTTTGTTCTCTGTTTTCTGCTGTTGACATTTCTGCTCCGTCTCTTCCCCCCCCCCTCCCCTCTTCAAACAGGACGCGTCTGATAGAGATTTCCTGATTCTGAGCAGTGGATGACAGAAAGTAGAGGGGGGGGGGTCTGGGAAAAGGCTTTTTACATGCAGATAATGGCATATTTGCCTAATAAACCAAATTAACCAAGTTTCTTAAAATCGCCTGGACTATTGACTTCTTCAAAAATAAATTTCACGACAGTGACTCCTTAAGGTCGTAGCACATCATTGATTGTTTTGACTACTGTTTTGTTACATTGAAGGTGCAGTGGATACCTCCTATCTAGATTTCAGCAGAGCCCTTCATATGGTGCCACATTAAGGGAACTATTACACCAACAGATACACTGGTCAACAGCCAAAAAGGTTCCGACATGAAAACAGTTAATCTTAACTAATTTTTGGGCGCTGAGATCGAAAATGATGTTCAAATTTTGAAATTGTCTCTAATTTTCAAGATATAGACGTACATTCTATACTTCTCACAGCCTGTGATACAATAGTAGGAAAAGTTTGCATCATCAGTATTGCATCATCAACTGGTATATTGCATCATCTTAGAATAACCAATAGTTATGGTATAAGGCTAGGTTCACACTGCATTTTTGCTATCCGTGTTTTTCATCCGTTTTTTGCAACATTTGTGTGCATCCGTTTTGATCTGCTTTTCCATTGACTTCCATTATAAAAAAAAAACCTAGTGCCAACACTACTTTTGTGCCCGTTAAAAAAAAAAAAAAAAAAAAAAAAAAAGCTGTTTTTTTTTTTTTTTTAATAATGATAGTCAATGGGAAAACGGATCAAAATGGATGCACACAAATGTATCCGTTTTTCATCCGTTTTTTTTGCAAAAAACGGATTGCAAAAACGCAGTGTGAAGCTAGCCTAAGGCGTTGGGGTAAATGGAAGCCATCAATGCTTGCAGATTACTGTAGGACAGTTATCAGAGACAATCCCATGTATAAATACAAAAGACAGGTGTAAATGCACAGAGAAGCCATTGAATAAGGAGCGACATCCCAGAGGTCAATAAACAGAATTAATTTGTAACAATTCTTGGATCTGCCTGTAAATTGTAGGTGATTTCAGATAGAACTAAGTTTCCTATAAATATATTTCAGGAGTTTATGAACAGTGACCGAGCTTCCTTATGATGCAGAAGTAATAAATATGTCGGCTATTATACTGTATCCTATTAAATTCACAAAACAGTCACATGAGAAATCTCCGATATCATAGAAACTAGAGACAATTCACATTTTTCCTTGTGATATTTGAATTCAGCAGATAAAAATCATTAAGAAATGGAAAATTTTATTTCTGAACCAAACAACTTTTGAAAATTTGTTGACCAGTATTGGAATGAATTATAAACAGGGAACAGGGAATAATGGAGAGACTGAGATTCCTTGTCTTTTCAAATCCACTCTCGGCTTTGATTACAAAAATCTGTCAGATAATCTGTTGGTTTAATAGGGCCCTAAGAGGTTAAAGATTTTTTGAAATTTGGACTTAAAGGAGAAGTCCGGCAAAATTTTTTATTAAAGTATTGTATTGTCCCCCAAATGTTATACACATCCCCAATATAGACTTATTATGGGAAATGCTTATAAAGGGCCTTTTTTCCTGCACTTACTACTGCATCAAGGCTTCACTTCCTGAATAACATGGTGATGTCACTTCCTGGATAACATGGTGATGTCACTTCCTGGATAACATGGTGATGTCACTTCCTGAATAACATGGTGATGTCACTTCCTGGATAAACATGGTGATGTCACTTCCTGGATAAACATGGTGATGTCACTTCCTGGATAAACATGATGATGTCACTTCCTGGATAAACATAGTGATGTCACCTCCTGGATAACATGGTGATGTCACCTCCTGGATAAACATGGTGATGTCACTTCCTGGATAAACATGGTGATGTCACTTCCTGGATAAACATGATGATGTCACTTCCTGGATAAACATGGTGATGTCACTTCCTGGATAACGTGGTGATGTCACTTCCAGGATTACGCAAAACAAGAGTCAGTGTAGTCTCTGTTGCGAGTCTCAAAACATGGGATAGCCAGATATCTCTAGCTAGTTGCCACGGGGTGCCTCCATGATGGGGAGAGCACCACACCACCCTGATAAATAGCCCTTTAAGGCCCGCTCGGTTGCGAGTATTGAAACATAAATAGGGAAAAATAAAATAGGGACTTTTTACCCTGATAAATAGGGACTCTTGTTTTGCGTATTTAAATTTTTTCGGGCATCAGTGGAGACTCTTGATTGAGTACTTCATTGGAGTTTTTTTCACTGTTCTCCTTGAGTTCAGTGATTACTGTGTTTTGTTGGTTGACTTCCTGGATTACGTGGTGATGTCACTTCCTGGATTACGTGGTGATGTCACGGCTCCCAGAGCTGTGCGGGCTGTGGCTGCTGGAGAGGTTGATGGCAGGGGGATGCTCAGTGTCCCTCCAGTGCCCTGTGTCCCTCAGTGTTTCTCTGCCCTCATTCTCTCCAGCAGCCACAGCCCGCACAGCTCTGGGAGACTGGTTGTGACGTCACCATGTTATTTAGGAAGTGACCTCACCACGTTATCCAGGAAGTGACATCACCACGTTATCCAGGAAGTGACATCACCATGTTATCCAGGAAGTGACGTCACCGCGTTGTCCAGGAAGTGACATCACCATGTTATCCTGGTAGTGACATCACCGTGTTATCCAGGAAGTGACATCACCATGTTATCTAGGAAGTGACATCACTACTTTATCCAGGAAGTGACATCACAATGTTGTCCAGGAAGTGACATCACCATGTTATCCAGGAAGGGACATCACCATGTTATCCAGGAAGTGACATCACCATGTTATCCAGGAAGTGACATCACCATGTTATCCAGGAAGTGAAACGTTGATGCAGTAGTAATTGCAGGAAAAAAGGTAGGTTGGTAGGTAAGGATAGTGACATAGGCGAAGGGTTGGTAGGTAAGGATAGTGATATCGGAGAAGGGTTGGTGGGTAAGGATAGTGACATAGGAGAAGGATTGGTGGGTAAGGATAGTGACATAGGAGAAGGGTTGGTAGGTAAGGATAGTGACATAGGAGAAGGGTTGGTGGGTAAGGATAGTGACATAGGAGAAGGGTTGGTGGGTAAGGATAGTGACATAGGAGAAGGGTTGAAAGGTAAGGATAGTGACATAGGAGAAGGATTGGTAGGTAAGGATAGTCACATAGGAGAAGGGTTGGTGGGTAAGGATAGTGACATAGGAGAAGGGTTGGTAGGTAAGGATAGTGACATAGGAGAAGGGTTGGTAGGTAAGGATAGTGACAGGAGAAGGGTTGGTAGGTAATGATAGTGATATAGGAGAAGGGTTGGTAGGTAAGGATAGTGACAGGAGAAGGGTTGGTGGGTAAGGATAGTGACATAGGAGAAGGGTTGAAAGGTAAGGATAGTGACATAGGAGAAGGGTTGGTGGGTAAGGATAGTGACATAGGAGAAGGGTTGGTGGGTAAGGATAGTGACATAGAAGGGTTGGTAGGTAAGGATAGTTATATAGGAGAAGGGTTGGTAGGTAAGGATAGTGACATAGGAGAAGGGTTGGTGGGTAAGGATAGTGACATAGGAGAAGGGTTGGTGGGTAAGGATAGTGACATAGAAGGGTTGGTAGGTAAGGATAGTGACATAGGAGAAGGGTTGGTAGGTAAGGATAGTGACATAGGAGAAGGGTTGGTAGGTAAGGATAGTGACAGGAGAAGGGTTGGTGGGTAAGGATAGTGACATAGGAGAAGGCTTGGTAGGTAAGGATAGTGACATAGGAGAAGGGTTGGTGGGTAAGGATAGTGACATAGGAGCAGGGTTGGTGGGTAAGGATAGTGACATAGAAGAAGGGTTGGTAGGTAAGGATAGTGACATAGGAGAAGGGTTGGTAGGTAAGGATAGTGATATAGGAGAAGGGTTGGTAGATAAGGATAGTGACATAGAAGAAGGGTTGGTAGGTAAGGATAGTGACATAGGAGAAGGGTTGGTAGGTAAGGATAGTGACATAGGAGAAGGGTTGGTAGGTAAGGATAGTGACATAGAAGAAGGGTTGGTAGGTAAGGATAGTGACATAGGAGAAGGGTTGGTAGGTAAGGATAGTGATATAGGAGAAGGGTTGGTAGATAAGGATAGTGACATAGGAGAAGGGTTGGTAGGTAAGGATAGTGACATAGGAGAAGGGTTGGTAGGTAAGGATAGTGATATATGAGAAGGGTTTTTGGGTAAGGATAGTGATATAGGAGAAGGGTTGGTAGGTAAGGATAGTGAAATAGAAGGGTTGGTAGGTAAGGATAGTGACATAGGAGAAGGGTTGGTGGGTAAGGATAGTGACATAGGAGAAGGGTTGGTGGGTAAGGATAGTGACATAGAAGGGTTGGTAGGTAAGGATAGTGACATAAGAGAAGGGTTGGTAGGTAAGGATAGTGACATAGGAGAAGGGTTGGTGGGTAAGGATAGTGACATAGGAGAAGGGTTGGTAGGTAAGGATAGTGACATAGGAGAAGGGTTGGTGGGTAAGGATAGTGACATAGGAGAAGGGTTGGTAGGTAAGGATAGTGACATAGGAGAAGGGTTGGTGGGTAAGGATAGTGACATAGGAGAAGGGTTGGTGGGTAAGGATAGTGACATAGGAGAAGGGTTGGTGGGTAAGGATAGTGACATAGGAGAAGGGTTGGTGGGTAAGGATAGTGACATAGGAGAAGGGTTGGTGGGTAAGGATAGTGACATAGGAGAAGGGTTGGTGGGTAAGGATAGTGACATAGGAGAAGGGTTGGTAGGTAAGGATAGTGGGGATATTTGCCTGCAGATTGATGTGGAGAAGTAATATGCGGCTTTCTGGCAGCGCCTCCTCTAACATACACAATCCATTACAACAAACCATCAATCTGAGAGTTGGCAGCGCTGTGATTGGGGGGATAGTGATCCCGGACGTTCCCTGATGACAGCTGCCAGACACCGACTGCAGACAGAACCTGATTGTAATGAATCGGCTGAAGCTGCTCTAACATATCGATGAGATAAGCAAATTGGACACGTCCTTGAAGGTGAAAAATGAATGGAATTGCTTAAAGAAAGTTCCATTTATTTTGATGGGTCTGGACATGGGACTATTAGCTCAGTATTTAGTTTGTCGTCTCCTAATGTAAAAGCATTTGTGTGATATATAAGTGTTTAACTTTGTTGTTAAGAAAATACCTAAAGGGGCACTCCAGTGAAAATCTTTCTAATTTAAATCAACTGGTGTCAGAAAGTGCCAGAGATTATTTAAAAAATCTTCATTCTTCCAGTACTTACCAGCTGCTGTGTGTCCTGCAGGAAGTGGTGTATTCTCTCCAGTCTGACACAGTGCTCTCTGCTGCCACCTCTGTCCATGTCAGGAACTGTCCAGAGCAGGAGAGGTTTCTATGGGGATTTGCTGCTGCTCTGGAAGTTCCTGACATGGACAGAGGGGGCAGCAGAGAGCACTGTGTCACTGTGTACAGCAGCTGATAAGTACTGGAAGACTGGAGAGTATACACCACTTCCTGCACTTTTTTCCCCTCACGTTTACATCATTTGCCGTGTAGGATAAGTGACGTGTTACCTATATTATTGAAGTGAAGATACATTCGCTTTAAGTTCTGCACATAGAACGGTGTCGGCGCGGTGATGCCGGTGTTGCTGGTCTTTATTTACATGGAGCCGCAGCCGGTTTCCACGCACAGCGCCGTTCTATTCCTGAGCACCGGCCTGGACTGAAGCATTGGGGGTAGGAGGAAAGCCCCGCCCCTCTATGATGCGGCTCCATTGACTCCCGCGCCGGTGGCGTTTTATACATGTGGAGCATCAGCTCAGTACATTTCCATCAATATCCAATTTATACAATTTCTACTTTATTTTATGACTTATGTGTTTGCTCCAAACTGATCCTTATTATGGTTTAGGTTGTTGGTCTATGCGGCTGTGTGAGGCGGATTGTACTGTGAGGGTGCTGTATCTCATAGATAACACTGAGGAGTACTGTGAGGGTGCTGTATCCCATAGATAACACTGAGGAGTACTGTGAGGGTGCTGTATCTCATAGATAACACTGAGCACTGTGAGGGTGCTGTATCCCATAGATAACACTGAGGAGTACTGTGAGGGTGCTGTATCTCATAGATAACACTGAGGAGCACTGTGAGGGTGCTGTATCATAGATAACACTGAGTACTGTGAGGGTGCTGTATCTCATAGATAACACTGAGTACTGTGGGGGTGCTGTATCCCATAGATAACACTGAGTACTGTGAGGGTGCTGTATCCCATAGATAACACTGAGTACTGTGAGGGTGCTGTATCTCATAGATAACACTGAGGAGTACTGTGAGGGTGCTGTATCCCATAGATAACACTGAGTACTGTGAGGGTGCTGTATCTCATAGATAACACTGAGTACTGTGGGGGTGCTGTATCTCATAGATAACACTGAGTACTGTGAGGGTGCTGTATCCCATAGATAACACTGAGTACTGTGAGGGTGCTGTATCTCATAGATAACACTGAGTACTGTGAGGGTGCTGTATCTCATAGATAACACTGAGGAGTACTGTGAGGGTGCTGTATCCCATAGATAACACTGAGTACTGTGAGGGTGCTGTATCTCATAGATAACACTGAGTACTGTGAGGGTGCTGTATCCCATAGATAACACTGAGTACTGTGAGGGTGCTGTATCCCATAGATAACACTGAGTACTGTGAGGGTGCTGTATCCCATAGATAACACTGAGTACTGTGAGGGTGCTGTATCTCATAGATAACACTGAGTACTGTGGGGGTGCTGTATCTCATAGATAACACTGAGTACTGTGAGGGTGCTGTATCCCATAGATAACACTGAGTACTGTGAGGGTGCTGTATCTCATAGATAACACTGAGTACTGTGAGGGTGCTGTATCTCATAGATAACACTGAGGAGTACTGTGAGGGTGCTGTATCTCATAGATAACACTGAGTACTGTGAGGGTGCTGTATCTCATAGATAACACTGAGTACTGTGAGGGTGCTGTATCCCATAGATAACACTGAGTACTGTGAGGGTGCTGTATCTCATAGATAACACTGAGGAGTACTGTGAGGGTGCTGTATCCCATAGATAACACTGAGGAGTACTGTGAGGGTGCTGTATCCCATAGATAACACTGAGGAGTACTGTGAGGGTGCTGTATCTCATAGATAACACTGAGTACTGTGAGGGTGCTGTATCTCATAGATAACACTGAGTACTGTGAGGGTGCTGTATCTCATAGATAACACTGAGGAGTACTGTGAGGGTGCTGTATCCCATAGATAACACTGAGGAGTACTGTGAGGGTGCTGTATCCCATAGATAACACTGAGTACTGTGAGGGTGCTGTATCCCATAGATAACACTGAGTACTGTGGGGGTGCTGTATCTCATAGATAACACTGAGTACTGTGAGGGTGCTGTATCCCATAGATAACACTGAGTACTGTGAGGGTGCTGTATCTCATAGATAACACTGAGGAGTACTGTGAGGGTCCTGTATCTCATAGATAACACTGAGTACTGTGGGGGTGCTGTATCCCATAGATAACACTGAGTACTGTGAGGGTGCTGTATCTCATAGATAACACTGAGTACTGTGAGGGTGCTGTATCTCATAGATAACACTGAGTACTGTGAGGGTGCTGTATCTCATAGATAACACTGAGGAGTACTGTGAGGGTGCTGTATCCCATAGATAACACTGAGGAGTACTGTGAGGGTGCTGTATCCCATAGATAACACTGAGTACTGTGAGGGTGCTGTATCTCATAGATAACACTGAGGAGTACTGTGAGGGTGCTGTATCCCATAGATAACACTGAGGAGTACTGTGAGGGTGCTGTATCCCATAGATAACACTGAGGAGTACTGTGAGGGTGCTGTATCTCATAGATAACACTGAGGAGTACTGTGAGGGTGCTGTATCATAGATAACACTGAGTACTGTGAGGGTGCTGTATCTCATAGATAACACTGAGTACTGTGAGGGTGCTGTATCCCATAGATAACACTGAGTACTGTGAGGGTGCTGTATCCCATAGATAACACTGAGGAGTACTGTGAGGGTGCTGTATCTCATAGATAACACTGAGGAGTACTGTGAGGGTGCTGTATCTCATAGATAACACTGAGGAGTACTGTGGGGGTGCTGTATCTCATAGATAACACTGAGTACTGTGAGGGTGCTGTATCTCATAGATAACACTGAGTACTGTGAGGGTGCTGTATCCCATAGATAACACTGAGGAGTACTGTGAGGGTGCTGTATCTCATAGATAACACTGAGGAGTACTGTGAGGGTGCTGTATCTCATAGATAACACTGAGGAGTACTGTGAGGGTGCTGTATCTCATAGATAACACTGAGTACTGTGAGGGTGCTGTATCCCATAGATAACACTGAGTACTGTGAGGGTGCTGTATCCCATAGATAACACTGAGGAGTACTGTGAGGGTGCTGTATCTCATAGATAACACTGAGGAGTACTGTGGGGGTGCTGTATCTCATAGATAACACTGAGTACTGTGAGAGTGCTGTATCCCATAGATAACACTGAGTACTGTGAGGGTCCTGTATCTCATAGATAACACTGAGGAGTACTGTGAGGGTGCTGTATCTCATAGATAACACTGAGGAGTACTGTGAGGGTGCTGTATCTCATAGATAACACTGAGTACTGTGAGGGTGCTGTATCTCATAGATAACACTGAGGAGTACTGTGAGGGTGCTGTATCCCATAGATAACACTGAGTACTGTGAGGGTGCTGTATCCCATAGATAACACTGAGTACTGTGAGGGTGCTGTATCTCATAGATAACAGTGAGTACTGTGGGGGTGCTGTATCTCATAGATAACACTGAGGAGCACTGTGAGGGTGCTGTATCATAGATAACACTGAGTACTGTGAGGGTGCTGTATCCCATAGATAACACTGAGTACTGTGAGGGTGCTGTATCTCATAGATAACACTGAGTACTGTGAGGGTGCTGTATCCCATAGATAACACTGAGTACTGTGAGGGTGCTGTATCCCATAGATAACACTGAGTACTGTGAGGGTGCTGTATCTCATAGATAACACTGAGGAGTACTGTGAGGGTGCTGTATCTCATAGATAACACTGAGTACTGTGAGGGTGCTGTATCTCATAGATAACACTGAGGAGTACTGTGAGGGTGCTGTATCTCATAGATAACACTGAGTACTGTGAGGGTGCTGTATCCCATAGATAACACTGAGTACTGTGAGGGTGCTGTATCTCATAGATAACACTGAGTACTGTGAGGGTGCTGTATCTCATAGATAACACTGAGGAGTACTGTGAGGGTGCTGTATCTCATAGATAACACTGAGTACTGTGAGGGTGCTGTATCTCATAGATAACACTGAGGAGCACTGTGAGGGTGCTGTATCCCATAGATAACACTGAGTACTGTGAGGGTGCTGTATCTCATAGATAACACTGAGGAGTACTGTGAGGGTGCTGTATCCCATAGATAACACTGAGGAGTACTGTGAGGGTGCTGTATCTCATAGATAACACTGAGTACTGTGAGGGTGCTGTATCTCATAGATAACACTGAGGAGTACTGTGAGGGTGCTGTATCTCATAGATAACACTGAGTACTGTGAGGGTGCTGTATCCCATAGATAACACTGAGGAGTACTGTGAGGGTGCTGTATCTCATAGATAACACTGAGTACTGTGAGGGTGCTGTATCTCATAGATAACACTGCGGAGTACTGTGAGGGTGCTGTATCTCATATATAACACTGAGGAGTACTGTGAGGGTCCTGTATCTCATAGATAACACTGAGTACTGTGAGGGTGCTGTATCTCATAGATAACACTGAGTACTGTGAGGGTGCTGTATCTCATAGATAACACTGAGGAGTACTGTGAGGGTGCTGTATCTCATAGATAACACTGAGGAGTACTGTGAGGGTGCTGTATCCCATAGATAACACTGAGTACTGTGAGGGTGCTGTATCTCATAGATAACACTGAGGAGTACTGTGGGGTGCTGTATCTCATAGATAACACTGAGGAGTACTGTGAGGGTGCTGTATCCCATAGATAACACTGAGTACTGTGAGGGTGCTGTATCCCATAGATAACACTGAGTACTGTGAGGGTGCTGTATCCCATAGATAACACTGAGTACTGTGAGGGTGCTGTATCTCATAGATAACACTGAGGAGTACTGTGAGGGTGCTGTATCCCATAGATAACACTGAGGAGTACTGTGAGGGTGCTGTATCTCATAGATAACACTGAGTACTGTGAGGGTGCTGTATCTCATAGATAACACTGAGGAGTACTGTGAGGGTGCTGTATCATAGATAACACTGAGGAGTACTGTGAGGGTGCTGTATCCCATAGATAACACTGAGGAGTACTGTGAGGGTGCTGTATCCCATAGATAACACTGAGTACTGTGAGGGTGCTGTATCTCATAGATAACACTGAGGAGTACTGTGAGGGTGCTGTATCATAGATAACACTGAGGAGTACTGTGAGGGTGCTGTATCCCATAGATAACACTGAGGAGTACTGTGAGGGTGCTGTATCCCATAGATAACACTGAGTACTGTGAGGGTGCTGTATCTCACAGATAACACTGAGGAGCACTGTGAGGGTGCTGTATCTCATAGATAACACTGAGGAGTACTGTGAGGGTGCTGTATCCCATAGATAACACTGAGGAGTACTGTGAGGGTGCTGTATCCCATAGATAACACTGAGTACTGTGAGGGTGCTGTATCTCATAGATAACACTGCGGAGTACTGTGAGGGTGCTGTATCTCATAGATAACACTGAGTACTGTGAGGGTGCTGTATCTCATAGATAACACTGAGGAGTACTGTGAGGGTGCTGTATCTCATAGATAACACTGAGGAGTACTGTGAGGGTGCTGTATCCCATAGATAACACTGAGTACTGTGAGGGTGCTGTATCTCATAGATAACACTGAGGAGTACTGTGAGGGTGCTGTATCTCATAGATAACACTGCGGAGTACTGTGAGGGTGCTGTATCTCACAGATAACACTGAGGAGTACTGTGAGGGTGCTGTATCTCATAGATAACACTGCGGAGTACTGTGAGGGTGCTGTATCTCATAGATAACACTGAGGAGCACTGTGAGGGTGCTGTATCATAGATAACACTGAGGAGTACTGTGAGGGTCCTGTATCTCCTGCATTCTATGCCCCCCTCCCCTTTTGGCGATTGCTTTGCGGGGTTGGCATGCTACCCAAGGACATCGGTTTCACGCCAATTGGTGCTTCTTCGAGCTCCTTGGGTAGCATGCGCCCGCAATTCCATCGCTCCTCCCTTTCCTTCCACGCTGTAGACCGTGCCTGATTAAAGTCTCTGTGATACCGGTGAGTGCCTGTGCCTGTCTCTGTGATACCGGTGAGTGCCTGTGCCTGTCTCTGTGATACCGGTGAGTGCCTGTGCCTGTCTCTGTGATACCGGTGAGTGCCTGCTCCTGTCTCTGTGATACCGGTGAGTGCCTGCTCCTGTCTCTGTGATACCGGTGAGTGCCTGTGCCTGTCTCTGTGATACCGGTGAGTGCCTGCTCCTGTCTCTGTGATACCGGTGAGTGCCTGCTCCTGTCTCTGTGATACCGGTGAGTGCCTGCTCCTGTCTCTGTGATACCGGTGAGTGCCTGTGCCTGTCTCTGTGATACCGGTGAGTGCCTGTGCCTGTCTCTGTGATACCGGTGAGTGCCTGTGCCTGTCTCTGCATGCACTGACTACATACCTGTCACCATGTATTCGGAGCACCCCGGTTGGAACTTTTTCAGTACTCCACATCTACACGCATAGCTCCCTGACACACTTGTGATCAAGTTAACCCTGGCTACAACTCATGTTAAGCCCGGCTACATCTGTATATATAGAAAAAAGACAAATTTGGTCAGCTCTCCTAGGACACCATTCACACTAGGCAGACCGGTGGATTATGAACAGTGGATGTAGAAGCCGGAATATTTGTAGGAATTGGGCAGAAATCTTGCTGTCCCTTTGGAGCGGTTCTTGATTTCTGGCTGTGCAGTGTAATAGGGTTAGACTCCCCCCTGTGCCCGGCGTAAGGAAATATTCTCCTTTCCCTCTAGGACGGATTATTCTGGTATGTAGCGCTATAAATGTATGGCCGTCGTCTGCACATTAACTGTATCCAGACCTCGTTTATGGGCAGGAGAAATTGGATTTGGCACGCGGCCTCGGAGCCAGTCCTGTATGTAATACCCCCCCAGCTCAGCCATTTATTGGCCCAGTGAACGGACCTTTCCTCGCCAGCTTATCGTATCCTGCGTGTTTATTCTGTAGAGGTTACATGACGTTTGGCAGAAGCCTCTAATTGAGATTTATCGTCATTTCCCTTCACAATATTCCACTAGTGTATTCAGAATACAAAACCAGTCTGACAGATTACAAAAGATGTCGCGGCCGGTCAGCTGAGACAGGCGGCTCTGAAGCTGCAGCGCGCGGGACCCGGGAGAAGGCACAGGGAATGTATAAAGCTAAGCAAGGGCTGCAAGGACATCAGTAACGATGTCCATGCAGCCCTTGTTAAACGATAATCGGGCCGTTTAATAGGCCCAGTAAACGAGCAGATTGTCGCTCATTTACCGTTATTATTGGGCCCCCATCTGCCCGTGTAATACCGCCCTTAGGGATGGTGAAGAAGTCCATTACCATCTGCACAGGCTTCTCTGATTGTCCATTGGAAAATGTAGAGTGAGAGGGTTTATAGAGAGTGCAGAAGGATAGCGTGTGACCTGAGGCTAGCCGTATAAGCCAACATCAGAGAGTGCACAGCTTAAGGCGCTATGCCACTGAATGACTATCGGCCTATAATCGTCCTGTGGAATAGGAGGCAACGATCAGCTGACAACCTCCATGCCGGCTGATCGTTGAAGTCGTTTGTCTTTCAACATGTTGTAAGACAAACGACTTATATAGCAAAGATCTGCAGCCGCTTTATCCTATGGGCTGCCCGGACGATCAGCGATCACCCGGGCGGCCCCTCCGGCACTCACCCGCTTACTGCTGCCACGTGTAATAGCACTGACAGCAGCCCGTGGAATAGGGGCTCTAGATATAAGGCTGGGGGCCCAACCACTATATAATAACACTACCAATTAGCATAGAACACAGTGTATAGCAAGAGACGGCCGGCACACCAACAAATTAGAAATAGAACAATACTTTATTATCATGATGAATACAAAAATTCATACAAAAAATAAAAAAATACCTGATCCTAAACCCCTAAAAACATTTAAAACCTCCTAAAAACATCTCGAGCTGTAGGTTATAACCTCAGCTAACTCCCCGCCTTATACACTGCTCTGGACTACCCCCGGCTAATAAATCTGCCCAAAATAGGACTAATCCATGTTAGTTGCAATGACATATGGACTGGAAATACAAAAACATTGTAATAATACAAACAAAAGTGCTGTGTGCAACCTAAACATAACCGAATGGGTGTAATGATAAGTCAGTATAAAGTCACCAATCAGGGCCAGTCCAGGGGTGTAAGGAACCCTGAAGCTCTTTAGCTGGAAGAATGAACCCATGTCCCCTGTAGCCTGTTATTTGTCAGCTTTGCTGTACAGACTGGGCGTGGAGGTGCGGAGTCATCTCCTCATCATTAGATCATGGCTGTCTCTTTATGCCGCTCCCCATTACTCTGTGCGGGGGGGGGGGGGGGCTAGGTTCTCTTTATGTAATAGTTACTTTCGTCTTTCATGACAACCACCACCATTATGCCAGTCACAATGTCAGAACTAACGGCCATTACGCTGTGACGGCCAGCTGTATGACGTGAGAACATAAGTTGTCTTTTATTGGACGGCTTTATGATTGATTTTATGTCTCCGGAGCTGATGAAGGAATTAGTAAGTGTGATGAGATTCTGGCATCAGTAGAAGCTTCCGGATTCCTCCTAGATGTCCCCGTACGGCTGCCCGCCAGCACATTACCTATCCCCTATGGTTTGTATCTGCAGGCTGCATGTTACCTGCTCCCCCTGGATGTCCCGCCGCCTCCGCCGTCTTCTGGCCTCATATTTTATGATTTTAGATGACTGAGTACTTAAAACGAGAGTGATTGCTAAGGTTAGTGGTGCTCTCTGATTATCGGATTACGCCCGCTATGAGAACCGTTTGCCCTCCAGCTCTTACCCTCCACAACACCCGGGCAGCCAAAGCCGGGAATGGTGATTTTGCAGCAGCTGGAGGGCGGAAGGTTTCCGGTCACTGTCCCGGATCCTAGCGGATAAGCTCTGCTGTTACCTATTAACCACAATTACCCTAAAGCTTTTTATTTTATTTCTTTTCTCTTCCTGCTGAATCTTTGTTTCCAAAACATCTCACGTCTTCCATACTTGGTCAAAACCGTTAATATATTAAGACTTTAAAGGGGTATTCCGCTCAGACATAACTTTTGATATGTTGCTGCCCATAGGGAGACTAACAATTCCTTCCATACTTGTTATTATCTATTCAGTCTCCTTCCCCTAGTTCTCAGCTGCTGCTTTCTGCTGAAGACACAAAATCTGTGTGTGAGCTTTTCTCTCCCCCTCCTCCCCCCTCCCTTCTGAGACAGCTGATGTATACAAGTCCCTGGCAAACTGTATCTGCAACATTGTAGCTTCTTTGTAATGCTGAGAGGTGAAGTTGCTGATGAACTCACTATGATTATTCCTCCCAGTCTTACAAAGTTGCAGATAGGGACTTGTTTACATCAGCCATCTCAGAAGGGAGGGGTGAGGAGGAGGAGACAGTAGCTCTCAGAACTGGGGGAAGGAGACTGTATAGATAATAACAAGTATGGAAGGAATTGTTAGTCTCACCATGGGATGCAACATATCAAAAGGTTGTTTTGAGCGGACTTCCCCTTTATGTTCACACATTGCCATTTTTGACACATTGGGGAAGATTAATCAAACCGGTGTAAAGTAGAATTGTCTCAGTCGCCCCTGGCAACCAATCAGATTCCACCTTCCATTTTTCAAAAAATCTGTGAGAAATGAGAGGTGGAATCTGATTGGTTGCCGGGGGCGACTGAGACAATTCTACTTTACACCAGTTTGATAAATCTCCCCCATAGTCTTTTAGGGCGGCCGCCATTTGGAGTCCCGATAATGGGAGTTATTTCATAATGACAGATGTTATTCATATAATAATAACCCTTTTTTGTTGTTAAAGGGGCAGTTCACCAAAACGTTTTTCCTTTCAAATAAACTTGTGCCAGAGATTTGTAATTTACTTCTATTTAAAAATCTGCAGTCTTGCTGTATTCTCTCCAGTCTTCAAGTACTTATCAGCTGCTGTAAGTCCTGCAGGAAGTGGTGTATTCTCTCCAGTCTTCAAGTACTTATCAGCTGCTGTATGTCCTGCAGGAAGTGGTGTATTCTCTCCAGTCTTCAAGTACTTATCAGCTGCTTTATGTCCTGCAGGAAGTGGTGTATTCTCTCCAGTCTCACACAGTGCTCTCTGCTGCCACCTCTGTCCATGTCAGGAACTGTCCAGAGCAGCAGGAAATCCCCATAGAAAAGCTCTCCTGCTCTGGACAGTTCCTGGCATGGACAGAGGTGGCAGCAGAGAGCACTGTGTCAGACTGGAGAGAATACACCACTTCCTGCAGGACATACAGCAGCTGATAAATACTTGAAGACTGCAGATTTTTAAATAGAAGTAAATTACAAATCTATATAACTTTCTGACACCAGTGGATTTGAAAGAAAAAAACATTTTTGCTGGAGTGCCCCTTTAATTCTAAAATTATAGTGGAGACTGGCAGTGGTGTAAGCAATCATTTTCTTTTTGCCCTTTTGTACATAACGTTGAGCGGCTACAGGAGTTTGTCTGGCAAATCTGCAGAGAATGTTTCTGGTCTGCGGAGATTACACCGTGCCTTATCTGTCCGCCATTCAGCCTCCATCTCTGGCTCAGATAATTGGAAGTGACTTGGAAAGACAGTGACAGACGCGTTAAAGAGCCTCGAAAATCTGAATTTCCAGCATTTACTTATCAAAGAATTTCTGCAATTAAAACTGGGCCAGAAAGTGTCGGAAAAATAACTTTCTGGTTAATCGGCCTATGAATAATTCACGGGACAAGACTGAAAAAATCGTAACCGACTTTACATTATGTCAACAGCTGCATTGTATATGGGACCCGCGTATGAACCGAGTATCGCTGACATTGGTGATGGCGTACATGGGATAACGGCGCACGTGAGATAACAGCGTACATGGGATAATGGAGTACATGGGATAACGGCGCACATGAGATAACGGCGTACATGGGATAACGTTGTAGGTGAGATGATAGCGTACATGGGATAACGGCGCACATGAGATAACGGCGTACATGGGATAACGGCGTAGGTGAGATGATGGCGTACATAGGATAACGGCGTACGTGAGATAACGGCGTACATGGGATAACGGAGTACATGGGATGATAGCGTACATGGGATAACGGCGTAGGTGAGATGATGGCGTACATGGGATAAAGGCGTAGGTCAGATGATGGCGTACATGGGATAACGGCGTAGGTGAGATGATGGCGTACATGGGATAACGGCGTAGGTGAGATGATGGCGTACATGGGATAACTGCGTCCGTGAGATAACGGCGTACATGGGATAACGGTGTAGGTGAGATGATGGCGTACATGGGATAACGGCGTAGGTGAGATGATGGCGTACATGGGATAAAGGCGTAGGTCAGATGATGGCGTACATGGGATAACGGCGTAGGTGAGATGATGGCGTACATGGGATAACGGCGTAGGTGAGATGATGGCGTACATGGGATAACTGCGTCCGTGAGATAACGGCGTACATGGGATAACGGTGTAGGTGAGATGATGGCGTACATGGGATAACGGCGTAGGTGAGATGATGGCGTACATAGGATAACGGTGTAGGTGAGATGATGGTGTACATGGGATAACTATGTAGGTGAGATGATGGCGTACATGGGATAACAGCGTACATGGGATAACGGCGTAGGTGAGATGATGGCGTACATGGGATAACTATGTAGGTGAGATGATGGCGTACATGGGATAACAGCGTACATGGGATAACGGCGTAGGTGAGATGATGGCGTACATAGGATAACGGTGTAGGTGAGATGATGGTGTACATGGGATAACTATGTAGGTGAGATGATGGCGTACATGGGATAACAGCGTACATGGGATAACGGCGTAGGTGAGATGATGGCGTACATGGGATAACTATGTAGGTGAGATGATGGCGTACATGGGATAACAGCGTACATGGGATAACGGCGTAGGTGAGATGATGGCGTACGTAAGATAGCGGCGTACATGGGATAACTGCGTCCGTGAGATAACGGCGTACATGGGATAACGGCGTAGGTGAGATGATGGCGTACGTAAGATAGCGGCGTACATGGGATAACTGCGTCCGTGAGATAACGGCGTACATAGGATAACGGCGTAGGTGAGATGATGGTGTACATGGGATAACGGAGTACATGGGATGATAGCGTACATGGGATAACGGTGTAGGTGAGATGATGGTGTACATGGGATAACGGCGTAGGTGAGATGATGGCGTACGTAAGATAGCGGCGTACATGGGATAACGGTGTAGGTGAGATGATGGTGTACATGGGATAACGGTGTAGGTGAGATGATGGTGTACATGGGATAACGGTGTAGGTGAGATGATGGTGTACATGGGATAACAGCGTACATGGGATAACGGTGTAGGTGAGATGATGGTGTACATGGGATAACGGTGTAGGTGAGATGATGGTGTACATGGGATAACGGTGTAGGTGAGATGATGGTGTACATGGGATAACGGCGTAGGTGAGATGATGGTGTACATGGGATAACAGCGTACATGGGATAACGGTGTAGGTGAGATGATGGTGTACATGGGATAACGGTGTAGGTGAGATGATGGTGTACATGGGATAACGGTGTAGGTGAGATGATGGTGTACATGGGATAACGGCGTACGTTACGTACACCACCTGTCGTAGCCAGGAGACCTCCACGTTTCACCTCCTTACTGGCATTTCCATGTTCCCCATGATTTTTCGGCTCTCGTCAGATCGATGATAAAATGCGCAGGTGGAGGAGGCGGCCACATTTGTTGCATTAATCTGAAATGGTAAATTACGATGGATTCTTAATGATAGTAAAACGAGAATCTGAAAGAAACGAGAAGTCACCTGCTTGTTCTTCCTCTGTCCTGAAATCCATTCTCCGCTGTGCAGCATGGCAGCCACTTTATCAGGTGCTGAAATCCAGACTTTGTAATTTGGAAAGTGACACTGCGGCCGGGTTCACACTGCGTTTTTTCACACCTTTTTCCCTCAGTTTGATGCAAAATTTAAAACTTTCTTTCTTTTTTTTTTTTTTTAGCACACACAAAAATGTAGCCGACCATGTTTATATGTAAAAAAAAAAAAAAAAAAGATCCGTTTTGGTCAGTTTTTTTTTTTTTTTTTATGGAAATACTGATCCAGACAGATTATACACAATTCCATCTGTCGGATTACAGAAATGCAGTGTGACCCCGACCCTAGTAATTCTATATTGTCTCTTATACACATCATTTTTATTATATGTCATTGGGTAAAGCGGTCCCCTCCGTGCACATATAGCCAACATCTCATCATTTTCCTGTTCTGTTGCGGATGTCCACGAGGTCCCTTTCTCTGTTTGTGGGGGACAGAGGAGTAGCTGCCAGTGACGCCCCATCTACCCTCCCAGTACTGTAATCCTGCTCTGTGCACCATCTGCACATGTCTTCTAACCCTGACAGCCCCCATTGCTAGAGCGCGGTTGGTTCGTTCTCAGAAGCCGCCACTTAAGTCAGGAGGAAATAGTGTTCCTGCACCAGGCGGGATTTCAGGAAGGTCATACTGGTCACCTACAGCGGGAGGATATGGGTCATGTAGCGAGGAAAGGTGGATATAATGATCATGTGATATCCGCTGCCATACTGCACGTGTGAGGGCCCCTTACTGGAAGGAAGTCGTCCTGATTCTGGGGTGACCGCTTTTACTATAGATTCAGTTATCTCCTATATGCTTTTCCTTCATTATACCAATATATCATATACCAGATTCTCACAGAAATTCATCGCTGGATTTGATACTAACTGAAAAACTACAAATTAACTGTAAAAAAAAATTAAAAAAATCTGTAATTGGAAAAATTTATGAGAAATATTAGTATAGAAGATTAAGCCGCGAATCTCAGGAAATATTGTGTGAAAGTCTTTCATAACCACAAGACATGAGTCTGTATTTAAGGTTGAATTGCACCCGGCCTCCTGGTCACACACCATTCTCCTAATGCACCCGGCCTCCTGGTCACACACCATTCTCCTAATGCACCCGGCCTCCTGGTCACACACCATTCTCCTAATGCACCCGGCCTCCTGATCACACACCATTCTCCTAATGCACCCGGCCTCCTGATCACACACCATTCTCCTAATGCACCCGGCCTCCTGGTCACACACCATTCTCCTAATGCACCCGGCCTCCTGGTCACACACCATTCTCCTAATGCACCCGGCCTCCTGATCACACACCATTCTCCTAATGCACCCGGCCTCCTGATCACACACCATTCCCCTAATGTACCCGGCCTCCTGATCACACACCATTCCCCTAATGTACCCGGCCTCCTGGTCACACACCATTCTCCTAATGCACCCGGCCTCCTGGTCACACACTATTCTCCTAATGCACCCGGGCTCCTGGTCACACACCATTCCCCTAATGCATCCACCATCTGCTCATACATCCACCATAACCAGCCGCACCATCTGCTCATACATCCACCATATCCAGCCGCACCATCTGCTCATACATCCACCATCTGCTCATACATCCACCATAACCAGCCCCACCATCTGCTCATACACCCACCATAACTAGCCGCACCATCTGCTCATACACCCACCATAACCAGCCCCCTATCTGCTCATACATTCACCATAACCAGCCGCACCATCTGCTCATACACCCACCATAACCAGCCGAACCATCTGCTCATACATTCACAGTAACCAGCCAAACCAGCTGCTCATACACCCACCGTAACCAGCCGCACCATCTGCTCATACACCCACCATAACTAGCCGCACCATCTGCTCATACACCCACCATAACCAGCCCCCTATCTGCTCATACATTCACCATAACCAGCCGCACCATCTGCTCATACACCCACCATAACCAGCCGCACCATCTGCTCATACACCCACCATAACCAGCCGCACCATCTGCTCATACATTCACCATAACCAGCCGCACCATCTGCTCATACATTCACCATAACAAGCCGCACCATTTGCTCATACATCCACCATAACCAGCCCCACCATCTGCTCATACATCCACCATCTGCTCATACATCCACCATCTGCTCATACATCCACCATATCCAGCCCCACCATCTGCTCATACATCCACCATCTGCTCATACATTCACCATAACCAGCTGCACCATCTGCTCATACACCCACCATAACCAGCCCCACCATCTGCTCATACATTCACCATAACCAGCTGCACCATCTGCTCATACACCCACCATAACCAGCCCCACCATCTGCTCATACATACACTATCCAGCCTCACCATCTGCTCATACATCCACTATAACAAGCCGCACCATTTGCTCATACATCCACCATAACCAGCCGCACCATCTGCTCATACACCCACCATACCCAGCCGCACCATCTGCTCATACACCCACCATACCCAGCCGCACCATCTGCTCATACACCCACCATAACCAGCCGCACCATCTGCTCATACACCCACCATACCCAGCCGCACCATCTGCTCATACACCCACCATACCCAGCCGCACCATCTGCTCATACATCCACCATAACCAGCCGCACCATCTGCTCATACACCCACCATACCCAGCCGCACCATCTGCTCATACATCCACCATAACAAGCCGCACCATTTGCTCATACATCCACCATAACAAGCCGCACCATCTGCTCATACATCCACCATCTGCTCATACATCCACCATAACCAGCCGCACCATCTGCTCATACATCCACCATAACCAGCCGCACCATCTGCTCATACATACACTATCCAGCGTTATTTCATGTTTTTATGTATGAGATACTCAACCTTGATTTTTTTATTTCATTCTCTCACAGCATTGATTTACAGAAGAATAACCCATCGCACAAGTTAACAGAGGAAGAACTGCTGACCTTCATATCAGTAAGTGTATACAGTATGATGCGGTACATTATATCAGTAAGTGTATACAGTATGATGCGGTACTTCATATCAGTAAGTGTATACAGTATGATGCGGTACTTCATATCAGTAAGTGTATACAGTATGATGCGGTACTTCATATCAGTAAGTGTATACAGTATGATGCGGTACTTCATATCAGTAAGTGTATACAGTATAGTGCGGTACTTCATATCAGTAAGTGTATACAGTATGATGCGGTACTTCATATCAGTAAGTGTATACAGTATAGTGCGGTACTTCATATCAGTAAGTGTATACAGTATAGTGCGGTACTTCATATCAGTAAGTGTATACAGTAAAGTGCGGTACTTCATATCAGTAAGTGTATACAGTATGATGCGGTACTTCATATCAGTAAGTGTATACAGTATGATGCGGTACTTCATATCAGTAAGTGTATATAGTATAATATGGTACTTCATATCAGTAAGTGTATACAGTATAGTGCGGTACTTCATATCAGTAAGTGGACCTTATTTGGCACAGCGCTTGCTGTCACTTTTAGGGCCTCTGTGTAGCTGTATAGGGCCTCTCTGCAGGTGTATATGGCCTCTCTGCAGGTGTATAGGGCCTCTCTGCAGGTGTATATGGCCTCTCTGCAGGTGTATAGGGCCTCTCTCTCTGCAGGTGTATAGGGCCTCTCTGCGTAGGTGTATAGGGCCTCTCTGCAGGTGTATAGGGCCTCTCTGCGTAGGTGTATAGGGCCTCTCTGCGTAGGTGTATAGGGCCTCTCTGCAGGTGTATAGGGCCTCTCTGCGTAGGTGTATAGGGCCTCTCTGCAGGTGTATATGGCCTCTCTGCAGGTGTATATGGCCTCTCTGCGTAGGTGTATATGGCCTCTGTGTAGGTGTATAGGGCCTCTCTGCAGGTGTATAGGTGCACACTGTGCGCTTCCCCTGTTGCTGTGTCACTGATATTATTATAGTTCTCACCCGCTGTAGCTTACGTTTAACCTTCCATATAGAACATGTCCTTTCAGGCAGTTTTTATACGTTTGTCACACATTTTGTACTATACACTTTCCATTGTACTATCCTGTTTCCATTTGGGCATTTATAGAGAACTTGGCCAATTTTCTTCCATCATTCTTGAATGCACAGGAAATGCAGAAAATATCCTTTGTTCCAGGGTGTTGGCTTTCCTGGGCGTCCAGAGGCCGTTGGGCACCGGAATATTGATCCTGGCTCTCCGGCAGTCCTTACAGTAGCTCAGTCTCTTTAGTGATGTGATGAGGCCCAATTTGTTCCGAGCCATACAGGCAGGAAACCGAATGAATCATTGTAAAAATCCCTCGTATTGTTTTATCGTCGGCCTCCTGCCTTTTGGCTCTGGTGTTCTGCCTGTATCAGTACACCTATCTGCACCGTTTCCCGACAGGTCAGCCAAATATTTCCCAAATTACAGTCATTTTAATTTCCCCTCATTGTTACCAGTGTGTACTTTTTCCTCTAGTACAGGTGCGTCTTTCATGTTTCACTTAAAGGTTTGTTTAGTTAGATTAATGCTGATTAGTCATTGTTCCCATTTTATTCTAATGAAAAATGATGTAAGCTAAAGCCGAGGTTCAGGCTATCAAAGTGTGTAGAATAGGAACTGGTGCAAACCGCTCATAGCAACCAATCACAGCTCTAGATAAATTATTTTTTTAAGTTATCATGCTATATAACAGCTATACTTACTGTATCCAGGTCCAGTCTCCTATATAACAGCTATACTTACTGTATCCAGGTCCAGTCTCCTGACTGCTATATAACAGCTATACTTACTGTATCCAGGTCCAGTCTCCTGAAGGCAGCTATATAACAGCTATACTTACTGTATCCAGGTCCAGTCTCCTATATAACAGCTATACTTACTGTATCCAGGTCCAGTCTCCTGAAGGCAGCTATATACCAGCTATACTTACTGTACCCAGGATGCTATATAACAGCTATACTTGCTGTATCCAGGTCCAGTCTCCTGAAGGCAACTATATAACAGCTATACTTACTGTATCCAGGTCCAGTCTCCTGAAGGCAGCTATATAATAGTTATACTTACTGTATCCAGGTCCAGTCTCCTGAAGGCAGCTATATAATAGTTATACTTACTGTATCCAGGTCCAGTCTCCTGAAGGCAGCTATATAATAGTTATACTTACTGTATCCAGATCCAGTCTCCTGAAGGCAGCTATATAACAGCTATACTTACTATATACAGGTCCAGTCTTCTGAAGGCAGCTATATAACAGCTATACTTACTGTATCCAGGTCCAGTCTCCTGAAGGCAGCTATATAACAGCTATACTTACTGTATCCAGGTCCAGTCTCCTGACTGCTATATAACAGCTATACTTACTGTATCCAGGTCCAGTCTCCTCACTGCTATATAACATCTATACTTACCTTATCCAGGTCCAGTCTCCTGACTGCTATATACCAGCAATACTTACTGTATCCAGGTCCAGTCTGTTGAAGCTTTTTAGACTTGTGCTGGTTGAAAAAGAGAGATGAAGGCAGGGTGTCCCGGACATTACAGGGTGTGACGGCTCATCCATGAATAAAATGACTGCTTTCTCTGTGAGCGCAGATGACCGGGACTAAAAGTCCTGTTACACTTACAGATAAATCAATCGATTGTTTAGCGAGTATGAAGTAATGATTTAACCCTTTAAGCGATCAATTTTAAGATGAAAATATAAATTATGTAAAAAATCTTATTTCGATATTATATATTGGGAGATTGTTATCCTGATCTTTCCTGCTTGGAACGACTGTTGAGATCTGCGGAATATTAGTGAATGACCAGCAACGATTTTAGGATAAGTTGAAAGACCATGAGTAATGATTTATCGCTCATCGTTTTTTCGGCGGCTACATTTATACAGGAGATAATCATGTTTCGGCTGTTATCACTAATTTTTGAACGATTATCGCTCTCCTTGGTGTAAATGGACCAGTAGTCAGTATTCCAGGGACTTCATGTGCATGCGTCCTTACTGATAGTAATAATAAAGCTGGTAACATGGTGATGTGGAATCTGATGGCTCATATGGATTTGGCTGCAGATTTTACATGGTTTTCCAACCAAATTGGTTGTCGAGAATTAGAAAAAGATGGCCGCTTTCTCTCAAATATACAAAATACACAGTGTAACCTCTGTGAGACCAAAGTTGTATTCTGGCGTTCTAGAGGAGTAATCTTCTCTAAGATGGTCAGTATGCATAATATATAATAATGCATAATATATGAAACTCTGCCTTAGTGTCCTAGACCACTGTATTTGTGCCCTGTAAGATATTTGCCCCAATGGTGAGATTATATCTGCACAAATGGCAGTCAGTAATGCACCCCCTGAGGAAGCATCATGCGAAATGCGCCTTAGGGACGGACATCCAGCATCACTATGAGTCAGTGGAGGTATATGGGCTCTTATTTAAAATTAACAGTTGGCCCCTGGGTCTAGTTGAGAGTCGGAAAGTAAAGGGTGTCCAGGATTTGGGTAGCGTAATAGGGGTCACAGGGAACAGGCAGGTTATGTGAGTGCTACATTAGCACATTTTGAGCTGTATTTAGAAGAATCAGACCACCCCATTAATGTGAATGTGACCATTTGGCTGTTTGGCGGCCGGTCAGTGCAGTGTCGCCTGTCGGTCCATTATTCTGGATCAGGTGGACTGATCGTCCTTTATCTTTAATTGAAAAGTCCATTGAATTTAATAGAATGGAATAAAAGCGGTGAAAAAAGAAAAACTGTATGCAAAGTACTAAAAAATAACGTCTGTTTTTTGCAAAAGACGTCCGAAGATAATTGTCATGATCATTATTCTGACGTCCATGCAGATAACGTCCCTTATTTATTACGCTGTATCAGTCATTCCATGGACTTGCATTAAAGTCAGTTAAATAACAGCAATAACCGCAGTCTTTTCTGTTTTTTGAACCTCATGTGAACATAGCCATAAACTGGTCCAGAATAGTTTAGCCGTTGTTATTGTGTTGTGTGTTTTTTTTTTTTATTCTCTAACATGAGGGGTAAATATAACCGTTCAGCCTCCATGGCCGTCACTTTGTGAATATTTGACACCAATAAAAAAAAAGAATAGTGTGTTGTTTCATGCTGTGTGATCCGGTGTGACGCTGTGCGTGTGTGAGCAGGCATCTTCTCAGCCTACACGGAGATTGCCAGATCTGCAGGCTGGTTAGATGGTTGTCATACATTCATCTGACATCTGCCGACAATTACCAGATTCTCCCAGATTCTCTCTAGACTCTTGTTGTGACATGGATGACGACTAAATTGTTCTCATGATGTAAATCCAATTACATTGTCTTTTTGGTTATTTTCTAAGTGCAAGTCAAGTTAAAAAAAAGTAAAACAAAACTATTTTGAAGCAATATTGTGAAGAAAAAAGTATTTTTAGTGCAATAAACTAGTGAATTAATGGAGATTTGTAATTTGCTATTGTAATTGATCAGATTTCATTGAAATGCCGGCAATGTTATCATTTTGGAAATAAAGATAATATTCTGTCTAAGGAATGTGGAGATAGTTCTGAGAAACGAGATTTTCCTTGAAGAAACGGAACATGGAATATTTTTACATTAAAGTTTGAAGGTTATGATGTAAGATGCCGTAATCACATATATCGGGCTTCTTAGGTCCCAGAAAGTGGCGGTGTATCTGTACGTTATGCCTTATTTATTGACATATCCTCTGGGGCTTCACCGGTCCTGAGAGAGGGAATGCAGGGAGAGAATGTGTCCTCCGTGTGTGTGAGGGGCGGACACATTCACAATGTGGGGGCCATGTTAGCTATATGGCGCTCATTTCAGGCGCTGGGACTTTCCTTTAAAAACATTACTTTCAGATCAGGAAAAAACTTTTTTTAGAGGGCGGATCAGTGCACTGATTGTGGTAGTATAAGGCGACTCTGTACCCACAATCTGTGCCCAGCCCCCCCCCACCTGCTTATAATCCATGCTCTGTCCTGGGGTCTGTTCGGCAGGTGATGCAGTTATTGTCCTAAAAAACAACTTTTATACTTTCAGCCCTGTGTTAAGTTAGCGTGGCCTAGAGTGTGTATGTCCTAGGCCTGCAACACCTTTCTGTCCTTCCGTCCCGCCGTCTTTACCATAAGGAACACCTGAGGCAGGAGTTCTCCTCATCTTCACTTGTGTGAACACTGCGCAGGGGCCTTACTGATCCAACACATGTGCAGTGTTTACACAAGTGATGATTAGGAGAAATCCTGCCTGGGGCGCTTATATTGGTGAGGAGAGGGGCGGTGCAGGCCTAGGGCACAGACTCTCTAGGCCACGCCATTATGACACAGGGCTGCAAGTTATAAAGTTGTTTTTAGAACAATAACTGCATCACCTGCCGAACGGACCCCAGGAAGATCTTGGATTATAAGCTGCTATCTGACGGTACAAGCGGTTTGGGGGGGACAGATTGTGGGTACAGAGTCACTTTAAGATTTCCCTAAAACAATTCTGAGGATCAAGGTAAAAGAAAATCACCTTCTTTCTCAGCACCTTACGTGCTATGGGAACATAACAGAAGGTTCTAGACGTCTAACCTGTTTTTAGTTTCCCTTTTAATGTTGATCTAAATGATGGAAAATCTACTAAGTAGAGATGATCGTCATTCGACATGCTGGAGTTTGAATTCGGTATTTGATTACCGGTGGCTGAAGAAGTTGGATGCAGCCATAGTGGATCTTGGAAAATGTGAATCCAGCCTATGGCCGAATCTGTGTTTTCCAGGACTCCATAATGCTGCATCCAACTTCTTCCGGCACTGGTAATCAGATGCTGGACAAGTTGGACACCAGTGTCCTGGAGATCATCTCTCTTACTTAGCCACCTCATGGATCAAAGACATTTTGTTCTCTTCCTCCTCTTCCTCATAGTGTACGATTCATAATTAAAATCAATCAATTTTTTGTCAGGTCTTGAGACCACCGTTGGCCTCCTACGCTATGTGTTAGGATAACCTCTGTGTAACAGGTACAAGGTAATTCATGTCATCTTATAGAGACTCCCACAGGAACGTCTGGGGATAATGGTGTTCCCCATACAGGTAGCACCTGGACCACTCATACTTGTCACCATTACATCTCATTTTTGTTTTTTCTGCCAGTTTCTATACAGTGGATGGAAATAGTACAAGTGGTGGCATCTTGATTCCTGGGATGGCTATAAATGATGACCACTCGCTGACTTCATGCTCAGCCTATCCAGTTTCAGAGTCTAAAATAATGCCGGGCAGCCCAGCTGTCCTCTGGCTGACACGGGAAGGTTTAAATAGTCCGCTATCTGTCAGAATGTGCGGGGAGCCTGCTCATCCAATCTCACAGTCCATTAAATGTGGAGGACGTTCTGTGGGAGGCTAAACGTTTACGCAAGCGCTTGCAATAAAGATGAGATGTACAGAATTCTGCATTCTCTTTGTACTCGTACTAGCTTCTACAATTAGACCTGGCAGCCGGGTAGGAATAAATCCTCAAGTCAGCGACTACTTTTTTAAGGCTTCGCGAACAGTTAATAAAACCCGTGCACCAGGTTCTTTTTTTGGTGTGTGTTTTCATGGCTCATGTTTCATTCTCTTAATGTAAATATTCACGTCCACCCGTCGTCTTACATTTCGTTTAAAGGAATCTGTTGCCAGGTTCATTCTGTCCTCTTCGAGGATCTTTAGTTTTGCTTTTTATTGCTGTTGTAGTTTTGTAAGTTCTGCCGAGAATACAGAATGAACGCACTCTCTGTCGTCCTTGATGTTTATGAGCTGCCATAGTGACCGACCGCTCGCTCGCCACTAATTGACACCGTTCAGCCACAGTATTGTCAGAAAGCTGTCCGTCAGCTCCAGGGGGATGGGTGCTCCTAAATATCAAGGGGAACAGACCACATGCTGGCAATGTAGTCCCAGCTTATAAATGCTAAGATAGGACGGCATAAACCTCACGATAGAATCCCTTTAAGACATGTCACCAGTGGACGTTTACAAGCCCCTTTGAACCTTGAAATAAAAGAATCTCCTTATACTGTGGGACATGCCCCTTTGCCTTTCCTTTAGGCTACAAGATTGCAACGTCCCTCAGTTTTTCCTTTGATCAGTAAGATAATGCACGTCAGGTAGTGGAGTCCCTTTAATGATTCACGTCACAACGACAAGTTCTCATATCCACCCCCGCTTATCACCCAGATATGTTTCCTGGTTCTTAGACTTGTTGTCTCTTGTACCTTACTAGTAGGATTCTATTAGGAGAGAAAGGCTGATATACTCGTACTCCAGTACGACGGATTTAGGATGCGCATATCTCTCAGTAAATCCATCCTTTTTGTGCAACAAATCTACACCTTCAGGCGAGAAGGGGTCACGGCTGGCGGACACCAGGGGGGCCATGTTCATAACACTCCCCCAATGTTTCCAAGGTCCTCAGTGGGTCCAGGCCCAAGCACAGTAATGGGCTCTAAAGTTTCTCCAAAAGACGTCCCTACTTCAAAGGACAAATCCGGGCAAAGCTATAGGGGGAGGATAAAAGAAATTACATATTCTTATCTCCCCCGCTCCAGCACTGGTGGCCGCATCCTGCTGCTCCCATGCCCGCCCGCTTCCTGGTCTGAGTAGGGACCCGAGTTGTGATGTGTGATGTCCGCTCAGTCGGCCACCGAGGTGGGACCCCACTACAGCTGCTGACTGGCTGAGCGGACTGCAACGCATTGATATTGGGGAAAGGATGGGCAATCTGTCAGGGAACGGTCTGTCAAAGAAAGATCATTCTGGACAATTGTATGTGATGTCCTGTCTTATGTTTTCTAAAACTGTCACTTAATTTCACCTAAAGAATCATTGTTTTGTTCATTTTTTTTCCCATTTTAATATGTATGGTATGCTTTATTTACGGCAGGTCATGGTGTGCAATAATAACCTGTGGGAGGCCATTGAAGTACACGGGAGAGGCATGGGCCCCCTGGAATCAGTTTCTCTGGTGGTCCAGTAAACCTCAGTTGACTTGTGTAATAAATTGGATGATCTCATTGTTGGAGCATATAAAAGACAATAAAGCGTGCTCCATCCCTGTAATAACGGCCGTGTAAATCAGTGGTAACTCCTAACGTTCTTTTTATAAACAGTATGTTGCAAGGTTTTGGCGTAAGATCCAGCAACGTGATATATTTAATATAAGTGATGTAATGCCGGGACATAAATAACCCAAATACATTCTAAATAATTATTTATAAGCCGTAAATTTCCCCCGCTCCCCAGAGTCTGGCGCGGTCTCACTTCTCCATATGAGGGTGCAGTACTATAAGTGATTGGGGGCTCTGTTTAATAGTTCACATTGGAGCCCACAAGCCTCTGAGTTCTCCGAGTTGAGTTTTCCGTATGACAAGATTCAAAATGTAGTATAGTAGAGAGACGTCACTCCGCTGTCGCTGGTCCCAGTGGTGAGAAGATCCAGAGAATCCCGCCACTCGCTAGGTAGGATAACTGCTGTATATTCGGTGATTTGTGTCATCAACAGTAAACAAGGACGTGTTTCGGCCAAGTGGCCTTTACCAACTAGGAAGTCAATGAAGGCCGAAACGTGTCACGGTTTGCATCACCGAATAAATAGCAGTTATCCTACTTAGCGAGTGCCGGGATTCTTTACTAAGAATAAAAATGTGACCCAATGGTTACAGAAATACTCCAACATCGCTCGACTCCTCGCTCAACACCTTCTCCTCCTGTGTTTTACAAAATCTAATTCTTCCCTCTTTTCCAATGTTAGTGGAGTGAGCCCTGTACAGATCTAACCACACGCATGACAAAGTATCATTGGGTAAACCCCAGCGGTGGACGTCCTCTGCCACGCTCCCCGTAGCCGTCACATGACCAGTACACATGGCGATGTATATAAGGCTTCCATTATACAGCCTGGATGCCTCTGCACACGTACACGTATGTTTCCAGCTTGTTTTATATCTCCATGAATACACTGCTGGAAAGGGTTAGATGGGTTCCCATCTCCGGGTCCTTGTATAATGGGAGATGAAAGCGAGCGCCTTCTGTAGAAGAGAAACAATCTTTACTTCTACTCTCCTTGTAAATCCTGTCCCGTATATTGATGTAACGTGTGCCCCTGCCAAGAGGTGTGACCCTGGACTTGGCCGACCTCCTTCACAGACTGCGCTAAAGATGTAGGAATTAACGTGAATCACCCATTCACCATCCCGACAGATCCGCGGATTCCCAGCTTTCGGCATGTCTGAAGGATTATTTGTTTTGTCTTTGGTTATTGTAGATTATAGTGTGTGACTGTTGTGGAGGTTGTATATTATGGTAACTAATTGTGGCATTATACATAGTATATTATATACAGATCAGGAAGGGTTCCAGTCCCGGCACAGGTACCATTATACATAGTATATTATATACAGATCAGGAAGGGTTCCAGTCCCGGCACATGCAGCATTATACATAGTATATTATCCACAGATCAGGAACGGTTCCAGTCCCGGCACATGCAGCATAATACATAGTATATTATCCACAGATCAGGAAGGGTTCCAGTCCCGGCACAGGTACCATTATACATAGTATATTATATAGATCAGGAAGGGTTCCAGTCCCAGCACATGCAGCATTATACATAGTATATTATATACAGATCAGGAAGGGTTCCAGTCCCGGCACAGGTACTATTATACATAGTATATTATATAGATCAGGAAGGGTTCCAGTCCCGGCACAGGTACCATTATACATAGTATATTATATAGATCAGGAAGGGTTCCAGTCCCGGCACAGGTACCATTATACATAGTATATTATATACAGATCAGGAACGGTTCCAGTCTCAGCACATGCAGCATTATACATAGTATATTATATACAGATCAGGAACGGTTCCAGTCCCGGCACAGGTACTATTATACATAGTATATTATATACAGATCAGGAAGGGTTCCAGTCCCGGCACATGCAGCATTATACATAGTATATTATATACAGATCAGGAAGGGTTCCAGTCCCAGCACAGGTACCATTATACATAGTATATTATATACAGATCAGGAAGGGTTCCAGTCCCGGCACAGGTACTATTATACATAGTATATTATATACAGATCAGGAAGGGTTCCAGTCCCGGCACAGGTACCATTATACATAGTATATTATATAGATCAGGAAGGGTTCCAGTCCCAGCACATGCAGCATTATACATAGTATATTATATACAGATCAGGAAGGGTTCCAGTCCCGGCACAGGTACCATTATACATAGTATATTATATACAGATCAGGAACGGTTCCAGTCCCGGCACAGGTACCATTATACATAGTATATTATATACAGATCAGGAGCGGTTTGGTGCTCGGGCGGCGGGCCGGATCGTTGCTCTGGGGGCAGAGCAGTGCTCCAAATAGTCTTACCAGACACAGCATTACATTAAAACTGCACATAAACGGCACTGAGGATGAAGGTAAGAGGCATAACTTCATCCTCATTGCCCCGTGCACAATAGGGACATACCAGCAGGTTAGATTTGTCTAACCTGGCCATAGTCCCTCTTTTAATGCCAAAATGCAGCAATAATAGGATAATAGGGCTTCTTACCCTGAATCCATAGATGTCACTCTTACTGCAATCCATTGCTCCGGCACTGGATATAAGCATTAGAAGTAATATGAAAATTCTGGGATAAAGCCCATGGGGTGCTCCCCTGGGTTGTTAAAGCTCAGCACATTTCTGCCCCTTTACTGTATAGTAACACCCCCCCCCCCCCCCCCCCCACACACACACACACACACACACACCAGTGGACTCTCACAGATTGTTATAAGCCTGTACTATAACGTTGAGTAATTGATTTACAGTGAAAGGGCTGAACTCTGCTGAGCTTCTGCAGCCTAAGGGAACACCCCATGGGCTTTATCCTCTAATTTGCATTCTTATAGCTTGGTGCTGGAGCACTGTATTACAATGAGAGTGTTATCAATGGATTCAGGAAAGTGAGCCCTGTTGTGTATCGTCTCTAGTTTAGGCATTGACTTCTAACAGGCCCACTATAATGTGGTGGTGTGTGTGTGTGTGTGTAAGGGATGTGTGTGTGTGTGTGTGTGTGTGTGTGTGTAAGGGATGTGTCTGTGTGTGTGTGTGTGTGTGTAAGGGATGTGTGTGTGTGTGACCGCACTGTAGCTCCTTGGCAGTAAATCGGTTTGGCTGCAGTCTTCAGTAGAATAAATGCATGGCTGGTTTTCTTGGACTTTGTACATGGATTATTGGTTATTGATTACAAATAGGCATAAAGACAAAATGAAGTTTAATTCATGTAAAAATTGAAAGCCGACGTGTAATATCTGTATTCCTGAAATAAAATCGGACTGTGTCGTGTGCAGTACTGGGGGTCTCCTGTGCCTGGGAGTCAGCGCTGTAACCACCAGGGGGCGCTGTAGACTGATTTCCCTGTGTTAGGAGGCAGCAGCGCCCCCCGGGCTGGATGTTACATACTGCCTTTTCATCTTGTATGTTTGAATGTCACTCAGCACTTGGGCCTCGTGTTTATGAACATGTGTGAACCCGACCGTTCCGTCTTGTAGCGTCACTTTTTTACGGCGCCTCCTAATGTTATAAAGGGACGATGGGAAGTCGGTTTGCTGTGCTCTATAAACAGTAACAGAGATATAAATGGCTGCACCGCGGATAGCCAGGAGGCCTTGGACAGGCTGTGTAACACGTAATGAAGTGCATTGTTCCTGGTGTAGCTGCTGTCATGCATCACTGAAGAGGTTACAGAGCCGCTCTGGGAGGATACGGATATAGATGTGTTACCATATTGTCTCGTTGCTGTTAAAGGGATAGTTCATCAAAATGGTTTTTACCTTGAAATCAACTGTTGCCATAAAGTTATATAGCTTTGTAATTACTTCTGTTTAAAAATCTCCAGTCTTCCAGTACTTATCAGCTGCTGTATGTCCTGCAGGAAGTGGTATATTCTCTCCAGTCTGACACAGCGCTCTCTGCTGCCACCTCTGTCCATGTCAGGAACTGTCCAGAGCAGGAGAGGTTTTCTGTGGGGATTTGCTGCTGCTCTGGACAGTTCCTGACATGGATTGTACTGGATTAGAAAACAGCGCCCCCCTTTTGCGTTGGTTGGGTCGGGTTTTGCATCTGCTGTTGTGTATCACGACCTCTGGACTGTTCCGCTTTGTATCAATGAAATGGATCTTTCTTGCTTTGACTTTGTTTTGTAACCTCAATTTGTTTAACAATCTCTGTTTGTGGCAGATAGCGTCTCCCGAAGCCAGAATGCAATTACTGAGCGTTGGCGCGGTCTATGGATGTGTGCGGCACGTCCAACCTCAGAGCCAGAACAAAGGACACTTCTAACCTTTTGTTATTCTTATAAATTCAGTCTTTGATACCGAGGGGAGAAAAACAATTAACGTACTAGGACGGGGCCGGTGCTGGGTAATGGACATTGTCCGGGGTAAACCGGGGAATCTGCTGTATTCACGCACTCCGGAACAATCTGTATAGATGCTGCGAGCGAGGAAATCATCAGCGGAACCTCGGGGGCTGCAGAGAGTCCATGGGAGCTTGTGTGGTGTATATATAACAGACACAATGGTGTATACAGTGGTATATACAGGGACCGCATTATACGGGAGCACGTGTGGTGTATATATAACAGACACAATGGTGTATACAGGGACCGCATTATACGGGAGCACGTGTGGCGTATATATAACAGACAGAATGGTGTATACAGTGGTATATACAGGGACCGCATTATACGGGAGCTTGTGTGGTGTATATATAACAGACACAATGGTGTATACAGTGGTATATACAGGGAGTGCATTATACGGGAGCTTGTGTGGTGTATATATAACAGACAGAATGGTGTATACAGTGGTATATACAGGGACCGCATTATACGGGAGCTTGTGTGGTGTATATATAACAGACAGAATGGTGTATACAGTGGTATATACAGGGACCGCATTATACGGGAGCTTGTGTGGTGTATATATAATAGACAGAATGGTGTATACAGTGGTATATACAGGGACCGCATTATACGGGAGCACGTGTGGTGTATATATAATAGACAGAATGGTGTATACAGTGGTATATACAGGGACCGCATTATACGGGAGCACGTGTGGTGTATATATAACAGACAGAATGGTGTATACAGTGGTATATACAGGGACCGCATTATACGGGAGCACGTGTGGTGTATATATAACAGACAGAATGGTGTATACAGTGGTATATACAGGGACCGCATTATACGGGAGCTTGTGTGGTGTATATATAACAGACACAATGGTGTATACAGTGGTATATACAGGGACCGCATTATACGGGAGCTTGTGTGGTGTATATATAACAGACACAATGGTATACAGGGAGTGCATTATACGGGAGCACGTGTGGTGTATATATAACAGACACAATGGTGTATACAGTGGTATATACAGGGAGTGCATTATACGGGAGCTTGTGTGGTGTATATATAACAGACACAATGGTGTATACAGTGGTATATACAGGGACCGCATTATACGGGAGCTTGTGTGGTGTATATATAACAGACACAATGGTGTATACAGTGGTATATACAGGGACCGCATTATACGGGAGCACGTGTGGTGTATATATAACAGACACAATGGTGTATACAGTGGTATATACAGGGACCGCATTATACGGGAGCACGTGTGGTGTATATATAACAGACACAATGGTGTATACAGGGACCGCATTATACGGGAGCACGTGTGGCGTATATATAACAGACAGAATGGTGTATACAGTGGTATATAGAGGGAGTGCATTATACGGGAGCACGTGTGGTGTATATAGTGGTATAACAGACACAATGGTGTATACAGGAGCACGTGTGGTGTATATTTAACAGACACAATGGTGTATACAGGGACCGCATTATACCGGAGCACGTGTGGTGTATATATAACAGACACAATGGTATACAGGGACCGCATTATACGGGAGCACGTGTGGTGTATATATAACAGACACAATGGTGTATACAGGGACCGCATTATACCGGAGCACGTGTGGTGTATATATAACAGACACAATGGTATACAGGGAGCGGCATCCACCTTCTCCGGGCAGAGGGATTCAATAGATGCCAATCATCTGGTTTGTGCCAACCTGAGTGTTCAGCAAGTTCGCTCTTCTCCATCATTGACTGAACAGCAGTATATAGAACTATATGGGTGGTCTGAGTCCGCTCTCACATTTATATGACGACACTCCGCACATTACACTGCGCACTGGATGTGCCCCCCAACATCCGAGGCCATAAACATGGGGGACAGTCACAATGGGGTTGAAGTACTATGCGGCCATACATCGGCGTCTCAGGGGGTTACTAGCTAGGAGAATGCGGCCATACATCGGCATCTCAGGGGGTTACTAGCTAGGAGAATGCGGCCATACATCGGCATCTCAGGGGGTTACTAGCTAGGAGAATGCGGCCATACATCGGCATCTCAGGGGGTTACTAGCTAGGAGAATGCGGCCATACATCGGCATCTCAGGGGTTACTAGCTAGGAGAATGCGGCCATACATCAGCATCTCAGGGGGTTACTAGCTAGGACAATGCGGCCATACATCGTCATCTCCGGGGGTTACTAGCTAGGAGAATGCGGCCATACATCAGCATCTCAGGGGGTTACTAGCTAGGAGAATGCGGCCATACATCGGCATCTCAGGGGGTTACTAGCTAGGACAATGCGGCCATACATCGGCGTCTCAGGGGGTTACTAGCTAGGACAATGCGGCCATACATCGGCATCTCCGGGGGTTACTAGCTAGGACAATGCGGCCATACATCGTCGTCTCAGGGGGTTACTAGCTAGGACAATGCGGCCATACATCAGCATCTCAGGGGGTTACTAGCTAGGAGAATGCGGCCATACATCAGCATCTCAGGGGGTTACTAGCTAGGACAATGCGGCCATACATCGGCGTCTCAGGGGGTTACTAGCTAGGAGAATGCGGCCATACATCGGCATCTCAGGGGTTACTAGCTAGGAGAATGCGGCCATACATCGGCATCTCAGGGGGTTACTAGCTAGGAGAATGCGGCCATACATCGGCATCTCCGGGGGTTACTAGCTAGGACAATGCGGCCATACATCAGCATCTCAGGGGGTTACTAGCTAGGACAATGCGGCCATACATCAGCATTTCCGGGGGTTACTAGCTAGGAGAATGCGGCCATACATCGGCATCTCAGGGGGTTACTAGCTAGGAGAATGCGGCCATACATCGGCGTCTCAGGGGGTTACTAGCTAGGAGAATGCGGCCATACATCGGCATCTCAGGGGGTTACTAGCTAGGAGAATGCGGCCATACATCGGCATCTCAGGGGTTACTAGCTAGGAGAATGCGGCCATACATCAGCATCTCAGGGGGTTACTAGCTAGGAGAATGTGGCCATACATCGTCATCTACGGGGGTTACTAGCTAGGAGAATGCGGCCATACATCGTCGTCTCAGGGGGTTACTAGCTAGGACAATGCGGCCATACATCAGCATCTCAGGGGGTTACTAGCTAGGAGAATGTGGCCATACATCGTCATCTACGGGGGTTACTAGCTAGGAGAATGCGGCCATACATCGTCGTCTCAGGGGGTTACTAGCTAGGACAATGCGGCCATACATCAGCATCTCAGGGGGTTACTAGCTAGGAGAATGCGGCCATACATCGGCATCTCAGGGGGTTACTAGCTAGGAGAATGCGGCCATACATCGGCATCTCAGGGGGTTACTAGCTAGGAGAATGCGGCCATACATCGGCATCTCAGGGGTTACTAGCTAGGAGAATGCGGCCATACATCGTCATCTCAGGGGGTTACTAGCTAGGAGAATGCGGCCATACATCGGCATCTCAGGGGTTACTAGCTAGGAGAATGCGGCCATACATTGGGGTCACGGGGGGTTACTAGCTAGGAGAATGCGGCCATACATCAGTGTCTTAGGGGGTTACTATCTAGGAGAATGCGGCCATACATCGGCATCTCAGGGGGTTACTAGCTAGGAGAATGCGGCCATACATCGGCATCTCAGGGGGTTACTAGCTAGGAGAATGCGGCCATACATCGGCATCTCAGGGGGTTACTAGCTAGTAGGATGCGGCCATACATCTGCATCTCAGGGGGTTACTAGCTAGGAGAATGCGGCCATACATCAGCATCTCAGGGGTTACTAGCTAGGAGAATGCGGCCATACATCAGTGTCTTAGGGGGTTACTATCTAGGAGAATGCGGCCATACATCGGCATCTCAGGGGGTTACTAGCTAGGAGAATGCGGCCATACATCGGCATCTCAGGGGGTTACTAGCTAGGAGAATGCGGCCATACATCGGCATCTCAGGGGGTTACTAGCTAGTAGGATGCGGCCATACATCTGCATCTCAGGGGGTTACTAGCTAGGAGAATGCGGCCATACATCGGCATCTCAGGGGTTACTAGCTAGGAGAATGCGGCCATACATCGGCATCTCAGGGGGTTACTAGCTAGGAGAATGCGGCCATACATCAGCATCTCAGGGGGTTACTAGCTAGGAGAATGCGGCCATACATCGTCATCTCAGGGGGTTACTAGCTAGGAGAATGCGGCCATACATCAGCATCTCAGGGGGTTACTAGCTAGGAGAATGCGGCCATACATCAGCATCTCAGGGGGTTACTAGCTAGGACAATGCGGCCATACATCGGCATCTCAGGGGGTTACTAGCTAGGAGAATGCGGCCATACATCGGCATCTCAGGGGGTTACTAGCTAGGAGAATGCGGCCATACATCAGCATCTCAGGGGGTTACTAGCTAGGAGAATGCGGCCATACATCAGCATCTCAGGGGGTTACTAGCTAGGAGAATGCGGCCATACATCAGCATCTCAGGGGGTTACTAGCTAGGAGAATGCGGCCATACATCGGCATCTCAGGGGGTTACTAGCTAGGACAATGCGGCCATACATCGGCATCTCAGGGGGTTACTAGCTAGGAGAATGCGGCCATACATCGGGGTCACGGGGGGAGGTTGGTTTTTATTTTTAATGCTTTTATTTGTATAGCGCACACAGATTCCGCAGCACTTCACATAGTTTTGCCAATTATTGCTCCCTGTCCCATTAGGGCTCACAATCTAAATTCCCCTATCTGTGTGTTTTTGGATGTGGGAGGAGACCGGAGTACATGGAGGAAACCCAGACAAACATGGAGAGAACATACAAACTCTTTGCAGATGTTGCCCTTGGTGGGACCCCAACGCTGCAAGGCTACAGTACTAACCACTGAGCCCCCGCTTGTTATGGATGAGATGGGTCGCTGTGGAATGACGCCTGGAATATCACTGGGATAGTGACGGGATACGGGGACAGCGATGTCTCAGTTATAGCAGCTTATTGGGGAAGAGGCCGCTGTCTTTTGTGGAGAAGATTTATATTCAGTGACCCCGATGGGGTGAGAGGGAGGTTTGGGGGATCGGCCCCTGACTCTTTCCATTTCTGAGTGTTATGTAAGATTTCTGGAACCCCCAGAGACCCCGGTAACTGTACGAGTAAGATGGATGTGACGGATGATGGGCATCCTCTATACAGCCGCTCATTCAGCTGCGGCAATGCATAGTCATTCATAGAAAGAAGAGGCCAGGCCGTGAATGTCCGTGAGTTGTGGCCGCTGCTGTTCTATTGACATGTGTCAGGATGTGGGAGGAGACGGAGCGATGTGACCCGAGTCCTGACCGGACGGTGTAATAAATAACGGACAGCACATTGTCTCATCACACCGAGGCCCCGCATTGTCCCTGTAAGACCACTGTATATGTACAGCCGCCTCAGTACCAGGCAGCATGGGAATCCCAGGGAACGGTCATATATACTGCAATATACTGTGACTGGGGAGGACGGATGATGGACCTCGTGCAGATAATGTGCCATCCGGACCCCAGAACAGATCTGCAAGCACCATCTATACAGGGACAGGGAACCTGCGGCTCTCCAGCTGGTGCAGAACTACAACTCCCATCATGCCTTGACATGTGAGATAAGATAAAGCTTTGGTGGCTCTCCAGGCATGATGGGAGTTGTAGTTTTGCAACAGCTGGAGGGCCGCAGGTTCCCCGTCCCTGTCCTATATAGACTGACAGACGTCATGCACATAGCGGCACATGCAGCTCTCCACTATCATACACCATGGACTCCTGGGGTCGTATGTCAGAGAGAGAGAGAGTGTCATATGTCAGAGAGAGAGAGAGAATCATATGTCAGAGAGAGAGAGAGAGAGAGTGTCATATGTCAGAGAGAGAGAGAGAGAGAGAGTGTCATATGTCAGAGAGAGAGAGAGAGAGAGAGAGAGATTGTCATATGTCAGAGAGAGAGAGAGAGAGAGATTGTCATATGTCAGAGAGAGAGATTGTCATATGTCAGAGAGAGAGAGAGAGAGAGATTGTCATATGTCAGAGAGGAGGCGGCGCCCCCTTTCTCTCCAGGCGGAGGCAGCGCCCCCTTGTCTCTCCAGGCGGAGGCAGCGCCCCCTTGTCTCTCTGGGTGGAGGCAGCGCCCCCTTGTCTCTCCAGGCGGAGGCGGCGCCCCCTTGTCCCCTTATACGTCTCTTCTCCAGACTAATAAATGTAATTCTATTATCTCTCCTCATAACTAAGATGCTCCATTCCCCTTATTAGTTTAGTTGCCGTCTTTGTACCTTTTCCAGCTCTCGTCCTTTCTATGAATCGGGTTCCAGATGGGGCTGCACCTTGTGGTCATTTTTTATTTTTGTAACCTCCTCATGGCAGCTATCATAGAGCAGAGGATGGCTGTACACAGGGGGTGACTGAGCCTCGCCGCTATAGCCCAGATTAGGGAGCACCCCAATTCCAGGTCCTCTTTAAGGCTCAGAAAACCTTTCTCCACGTATTATATTACCAGAAATTAATATATATGAGGGAGTGTGACCTGTGGTCAGTACCTCATAGCTGCCGGCACAGCTCCCCTATGCCCAGATACCCGGAGCCAGCATTAAAGGGGTACACCAGGCCCTCCTGCCCAGTGTACCCCTGTAATGATAGATTTTTTTTGAGTTGCCGCCCCGCCGCAGACTGGCAGGAACAGCGTGGGAGAGCTATGGCCGCCGGCAGCTGTAAGGTTCTGGGGCCAGGAGGTTCCATGTTAAATATCATGTGATTTACCCTGCGTGGTGAACGCCATTTAATAAAGAATATTGCAGAATTGCCGTTCTGTTACCTTGGCTACCAAACAATGGAATAAAATATCATCTAAGCCGCATGTACCGCAAACCGTGAAAACTTTACTGCTTCCTGCAAAGAGTTAATTTACCATAAAAATAAAAGTGTTACAGGAAAACATATAGTCTGTATCTCCATAACACCTTGTGCTGTATAAAAGCTGCCGTCTACGTCTCCTATCGTGCATCGTTTTCAGGACCGTTTCTCGTTTATTCCTTTCTATCATACATGTTCACTCTCTCCTCTGATTTCAGTGTTTGCTTTCGCAACCCAAATTTTGGGCCATCCAGACGTCTGCGCTGATTCTAAGGACCAAATTAGAGAAGGGAAGTTCTCGGCGTGTGGAGCGGGCTATGACGCAGACGCAGGTAAGAAGGGTCCTTGTGATCCCGAGCTCAAGGCTTTTGTATTTAATCACTGACTATAAAATATCCACAGAATTGCTTCCCGATATGTAGGCGTCTTTGTTGGCATCTTCTGGTAACGCGCATTTTTTTCTTCCCCGGGGGGGGGGGGGGGTCTCACATGTTCTATGTTTTTCTATGGTAAATCGATTTCGCACTTCTCAACTAAGCCGCAGTAACAATTTGAGCACAAAGCTGAGATATTTGTCCACCAAAATGGCCTCAGATCCACTAACAGATTATCTCCATTGACAGTCGGGCTAATCCATGACATCTCCATGCAGATTCTGCACAGGAACATGCCGGGGAGCGTCAGAGGATTGTCAAGATTTAGGTGTGGAATGTGCCGAATCCTAGTGAGAGCAGGGCCTTCTGGGTATCGTCATATACCACATGGTAAGAGTTTATAAGGTTCTGTCCATCCAGTTCATCAGAAACTTGACTGTGTTGATCCAGAGAAAGGAACAAACCCTCATGAGAAAAATGCCAATCACCCCATTACAGGGAGAAGGATTCCTTCCCAACCCCAGTATCCGAATAATCCCTGGATCGGGGGCGATGGAACGCTGGCCGACAACCACCAACCTCAGTGGGACATAGATCACGTGCGTTGTTCTGTACAGCCAACAAACCATCTCTTCTTACCAACATGATTCTGGATATGTTCTTACTGCTTTGGGAAGTTCCTTTTCCTACTGAGACATATTTATATAAGGGGCTTCAGAGACGTTGTTCTTCTTCTGGTGAGAAGCGCGCCGCGTCGTGTCCAATGGATTCAGGACTTGCTGAGGTTACAGCACATTATTATTACATCTTCCTGTTCATCCAGTCTGAGCCCAGTGCAGAGATAGCGGACCCCTACTCTCCCTCTCTTGACGTGGCAGGTCCAGCACTCTAATGACAACCACCGACGCCTGTGGCCCAGGGGGCTGTCCGCACACTCTGACGGGCAGGCTATGACGGGCAGGCTATAACGGGCAGGCTCTGACGGGCACGCTCTGACGGGCACACTCTGACGGGCAGGCTCTGACGGGCACACTCTCAGCGGCAGGCTCTGACGGGCAGGCTCTGGCGGTCACACTCTGGCGGTCACACTCTGACGGGCAGGCTATGACGGGCAGGCTATGACGGGCAGGCTATAACGGGCATGCCCTGACGGGCAGGCTCTGACTGGCAGGCTCTGGCGGGCACACTCTCAGCGGCAGGCTCTGGCGGGCAGGCTCTGACGGGCACGCTCTGACGGGCACACTCTGAGCGGCGTGTAAATCTGTGTACACAATCTTACATTTCACCTTTGCTCCCTCTCGTGCGCCTCTGAAATGTGATATTTGACAGATATCACTATTGTTTTATAGTTTTTGAATTGTCTTCACAAACCTGGAGGCCGAGGATAAGCCGAACGTTATATCCTCTGCCAACGCACCCGGACCTGTAGGGAGACAGATACAAAGGGGATTTCGTAAATGAAACCGTGCGCCCAGCATGAGTGAGTGTCTGCGTGTAGTGGATGCAGGGATCTGTAGGGATCTGTGTAGTGGATGCAGGGATCTGTAGGGATCTGTGTAGTGGATGCAGGGATCTGTAGGGATCTGTGTAGTGGATGCAAGGATCTGTAGGGATCTGTGTAGTGGATGCAGGGATCTGTAGGGATCTGTGTAGTGGATGTAGGGATCTGTGTAGTGGATGCAAGGATCTGTAGGGATCTGTGTAGTGGATGCAGGGATCTGTAGGGATCTGTGTAGTGGATGCAGGGATCTGTAGGGATCTGTGTAGTGGATGCAGGGATCTGTAGGGATCTGTGTAGTGGATGCAGGGATCTGTAGGGATCTGTGTAGTGGATGCAGGGATCTGTAGGGATCTGTGTAGTGGTTGTAGGGATCTGTGTAGTGGATGCAGGGATCTGTAGGGATCTGTGTAGTGGATGCAGTAATCTGTAGGGATCTGTGTAGTGGATGCAGTAATCTGTAGGGATCTGTGTAGTGGATGCAGTAATCTGTAGGGATCTGTGTAGTGGATGCAGTAATCTGTAGGGATCTGTGTAGTGGATGCAGGGATCTGTAGGGATCTGTGTAGTGGATGTAGGGATCTGTGTAGTGGATGCAGGGATCTGTAGGGATCTGTGTAGTGGATGCAGGGATCTGTAGGGATCTGTGTAGTGGATGCAGGGATCTGTAGGGATCTGTGTAGTGGATGCAGGGATCTGTAGGGATCGGCTCCGGCGTTGCACCTCACATTCAGCTTGTAGGTCCGGGGTTTGGACGGCCCTGCTGTATTGTTTAGCTGACGTCCATCTCACGCCGACATACCCCCTGTTTTTAATTTTCTTTAAGTATTTAGTTTTGTCTGGCCGTCTCCTTCCTGGCAGGCGAGTCGGGGGCTGAGTATAATAATATGAGGCCTAGTCATCGCTCTGTTGTGTAGATCATATATTAGAGAGACTTGGCGCAGGTTCAGTGCACTTTGAAAGCATTACATTGTTCCCAGATCTGTCTGTCTCTGTCCGCTCAGTGCCAGCGTCTCTGCATTACTGCTCGCTGTCTCTGCATGTACAAGCCGCAGCCTTTGTCTTACTGAGGGGGGAAACTAATGGCTCCTCCCTGTACTTATTGGATGTCATAAATGTGACAGGCGGAATGTCCGAGACCTTGTCATTACATGTGTAGCACAGAGGATGAGTGAGTGTGTGTGTGTATATAGATGAGTGAGTGTGTGTGTATATAGATGAGTGAGTGAGTGTGTGTGTGTATATAGATGAGTGAGTGTGTGTGTGTGTATAGATGTGTGTGTGTGTGTATATAGATGAGTGTGTGTGTATATAGATGTGTGTGTGTGTGTGTGTATAGATGTGTGTGTGTGTGTATATAGATGTGTGTGTGTGTGTGTATATAGATGAGTGAGTGAGTGTGTGTATAGATGTGTGTGTGTGTATATAGATGTGTGTGTGTGTGTGTGTGTGTGTATAGATGTGTGTATATAGATGTGTGTGTGTGTGTGTGTATATAGATGTGTGTGTGTGTGTATATAGATGCGCGTGTGTGTGTATATATAGATGAGTGAGTGTGTGTGTATATAGATGTGTGTGTGTGTGTGTGTGTGTATAGATGTGTGTGTGTGTGTGTGTGTATATAGATGAGTGAGTGAGTGTGTGTGTATATAGATGTGTGTGTGTGTATAGATGAGTGAGTGTGTGTGTGTATAGATGTGTGTGTGTGTGTATATAGATGAGTGAGTGTGTGTGTATATAGATAAGCGTGTGTGTGTGTGTGTGTATAGATGTGTGTGTGTGTGTATATAGATGTGTGTGTGTGTGTGTGTATATAGATGTGTGTGTGTGTATATAGATGCGCGTGTGTGTGTATATATAGATGAGTGAGTGTGTGTGTATATAGATGAGCGTGTGTGTGTATAGATGAGCGTGTGTGTGTGTGTATATATAGATGAGTGTGTGTGTGTGTGTGTGTGTGTGTATAGATGAGCGTGTGTGTGTGTGTGTGTGAGTTGCCACCATGTGATTGGCTGATTAGAAATTAAGTGGTAACGTGCAGTTGGACAGGTGTACCTAATAAAGTGGCTGGTGAGTGTAGATGAGTGAGTGTGTGTGTGTATATATAGATGTGTGTGTGTGTGTATAGATGTGTGTGTGTGTGTGTGTGTGTATAGATGTGTGTGTGTGTGTGTATAGATGAGTGTGTGTGTGTATAGATGTGTGTGTGTGTGTGTGTGTGTATAGATGTGTGTGTGTGTGTATAGATGAGTGTGTGTGTGTGTGTGTATAGATGTGTGTGTGTATAGATGAGTGTGTGTGTGTGTGTATAGATGTGTGTGTGTGTGTATAGATGAGTGTGTGTGTGTGTGTATAGATGTGTGTGTGTGTGTGTGTATAGATGAGTGTGTGTGTGTGTGTAGTGTAGACCTAAGGTCGGGCAGAGAATGGAGCCTGTATTATAGGGACAGATTTATAATGACTGGAGCGGACATTTTCTATGGATGTCAGACTCCTCTCTCTTGATTTCCATATAGCGCACGCACAGTTTCGGGTGGTGATTTCTCCGCCCCGGGACCAGGAGTTGGACTTCCTGAAAAGATAAAGTACACGGGGCTCCACCGGGGGGTCGGACGGGCTCTGCCCCGGCAGCCGGCATGACAGGTCCTCTTGAAAGTACATGTATAGATCAGTGTGTGCGTTTGTACAGATGAGTGTGTGTGTATAGATCAGTGTATGTGTGTGTGTACAGATGAGTGTGTGTGTATAGATCAGTGTATGCGTGTGTGTAAAGATGAGTGTGTGTTTGTATAGATCAGTGTGTACAGATGAGTGTGTGTTTGTATAGATCAGTGTGTTCAGATGAGTGTGTTTGTATAGATCAGTGTGTGCGTTTGTGTTCAGATGAATGTGCATGTGTGTAGATGAGTGTGTGTGTGCGTGTATATAGATGAGTGTGTACATGGATTTTGATGAATTTGTGTGGACATCCAGGCCTCGCTATAACACCTCCTGTACAGGATATTCACATATCCACCAGCCGGACCCACCCTGATGCCCCAGGGCCCCCCCTCCTGGCCACTGATATAACTTCAGAGTGAATCATCCATCATTGTCATTCTGGAGCCCACTCTTTGCTGCTCGTGTTTCGGGCAGCAGGATGCTGGTTCCCTGTATTGGCTACTCCTTTATATACCATGCATACTGCTCAGTATACCAGTACTGTGACAGATGTTACTTTGTGACCCTCATCTGGGGTTCTAGGGTCTTTTTATCCCTGAAAATTTGTAATGTATTTTCACATAAGGCGACTTTGGTTTAAGTGTTGTTTATCTTTAGTTTTCTTTACGACGCCATAATAGCTTGAAACTCAAGAAGCCTCGTGTTTGTCAGACATCACGTTATGCCGCCATGTTGGCATGGAGAATGCTTTGTTGGGAAAGATTATGTTCCTTCCTTTAGTATTTGTAGCAGACGTGAGGCATGCCCTGCTGACCTCTTCCATACTACCAAAGCCAAGTCCCAATAAACACAATTACTGCCTGTGCATCTCAGACCAAATGTTAGGCGTTCCAGCGTCTATAAGTGATGGCGCACGCTCTGCAAGGCTTCTCTCTGACAGACTCTCACACGGTAAGAATTACGATACTGTTACCTAGTTTTGGCTCTACGTAGTTGGAAGCGTTTCGGTGCCAGCTTGTGGTGGAACCATAAAGTATATAATTATTGCATAAAAGTTTGGAACATGTTAAAGTGATTCTTTGGCCGCTGCCAGGGAAGGTCTTGTTTTGTGTTTCTTCATATTGAATTAAAGTAAAAAGGCTGTTTGGTTACATTCAGGTAATCTAAGGACGTGAATTCAGCCGAGAGGGAATAAATTGCTGAGGAATGTAGCGGGAATAAAGAAACCCACTAGATATGTTGGCTGGATATCTGTCATTTCTTTTAAAAAATTGTCAGTAAAACTTGTGAAGTCTGTATCAGCGGAATGGGAACTGCATTGCGGTGATGTTATGCCGCCACTATACAATGATCTCCACCACCATTCATTGTATATGCGCTGCAGCCATTGTCGCTCGGCTGACTGGTGGCGGTATTGACCCCGCACTGATAACAAATTGTGATGTCAAAACTGACAACAGTATGGCCACGTCATTGGTGGCTCAGCTCCACATACAATCCCGGGGAGCTCATCCGTTGGCGTGCCAGCCCTGGGCCTTCTGAAGGCCTCAGCAGCCGCCATGATTGTCCTAATGATATAGTCTTTTTAGTGCATGGGGAGACATGAGGATACATTTTCCTGGAAAACCTCCGTAAGGTTCCCATACACCATCAGTGACTGTCAGACAAAAATCTATGTGGCCGCCAGTTATTTCTCCCATTCACCCCAAATCCTGCTGAACAGTCGTGTGTTTTAAAGAGAGGTAAGAAAGGAGGCAAGAGAGGGGGCAAGAGAGGGGGCAAGAGAGGGGGCAAGAGAGGAGGCAAGAGAGGGGGCAAGAGAGGAGGCAAGAGAGGAGGCAAGAGAGGGGGCAAGAGAGGAGGCAAGAGAGGAGGCAAGAGAGGAGGCAAGAGAGGAGGCAAGAGAGGGGGCAAGACAGGAGGCAAGACAGGAGGCAAGAGAGGAAGCAAGACAGGAGGCAAGACAGGAGGCAAGAGAGGAGGCAAGAGAGGGGGCAAGAGAGGAGGCAAGAGAGGGGGCAAGAGAGGAGGCAAGAGAGGAGGCAAGAGAGGAGGCAAGAGAGGAGGCAAGAGAGGGGGCAAGACAGGAGGCAAGACAGGAGGCAAGAGAGGAAGCAAGACAGGAGGCAAGACAGGAGGCAAGAGAGGTGGCAAAAAAGGAGGTAAGACAGGAGGCAAGACAGGAGGCAAGACAGGAGGCAAGAGAGGGGGCAAGAGAGGGGGCAAGAGAGGGGGCAAGACAGGAGGCAAGACAGGGGGCAAGAGAGGAGGTAAGCCGCTGCCAGACAGTGAAAGGATCAGGGTACTAACTAACCCTTTTCTCCCTGGGACAATAAATCGGAGGAGAGTCAGGAGGACGCCATATATTAGAGTCAGCTGGTCCCAACAAAATGGGCCATTCCAGGTGAATTGACACTAAAGTGTATGGGCACCAATAAACACCTAGAAAGAGTGATTGTTGGACCATTGACCATCTGCCTTCCCACAGCTATAGCAGCTTTTCTCCAGGCCTCTGATACCTTACGTATGGCAATCAGCTGATCAGGGTCTCCTTTAGGGAAAGGGTCACCCAGCTATGACTTAAGCTTGATCCGCCATCCCTTGTAGCACCTCTACAGGATGTGCAGAGTATTACAACCTGTGAATAACTAAGCCACTTTAACTGTACTCCATCAACAGGGTCATACTTTAAATATTCTGATTATACTAATAGGAGATTTTTGACCTGAAATAAAAATACATAATAACTTTGAAAAGTAATCTAAATTCAGACAATGGCTTTTAAAGAAATTCTACTACCTAGTTTTAGTATTATTAGTGGATGATTAATGTTTTTTTTACCATCTGTTTTGTCCTAAGCCTGAAAGTAATGGACTTGGTTATAGTCCCATAAATGAATGGGCTGCAGACTTGTCCCATATCTGCCCTGTGCACAGTATGACGGTATTATATCGTGCTGTCCTATACGTAGATAGACCTGTGATGCTGGACCTCCTGCATTTCCAGAAATGAACCTGATCTGTCTTCCAGAAAGGTTTTTTCCATTAGCGTTCACTTGTCTTAGAGTATTTCCTCTCTTAAATTGTGACTCAACCAGATAAGTATGAAAAATGACTTTACAGGTTATTGACTTTTGTTCAAGAGCCAGAACGGCAGCATAGAGTGTATGAACGTCCACCGGCCACAAACGTGATTTACTTACCACTCTCTATGTAAAGAAGAGGAGGTAGAATATTTTATGGAACGCTTATAAACTAACGCATTGTTTTTACAGTAAGTAATAATTATTTCTCATATCAAAAGTAAAGATGGGAAGAAGAATATGACCCTTCATCTCCTGGCTGGGGAGAAAAAATCTCCTAAAAACATAGATATTACCTATAATTCTTTATACCCTCATCCCCATTACCAATAAAAGAATTGTGCCCACACTCCAAAGCTACAAGTCCTCATGGGTCACCTTGATGCTGTTGGGCACCTTTTATGTCTGGAAGGGCCCAGCACCTGGTCTCACCCACACCCTCCAGTCTCGCTACTCCTGTGTGGTTGTCAGACAATCCTGCCCCCCCCCCCCCCCAATACCTACCCATGAGGTCAACACTAGACCAGACACCTACCTGTGCAATTCTTACCGATACATCTGACATAGGTGAAACTCTACAGGGCTCTGGGGCCTTTCTACATATCTTAAATTAACAATTGCCTTACAAAATTACCAACTTTAAACTTTTTTAAAGTTCACCAACTTTAAAAAAATACTTTTCTCCCAACCCCCTCCCAAGCAGAGATCTTTCTCCTCTTTGTATCATCTCCTGATAACGTCCTCACATTCATCCAGAACAGGTTTTGTCCTCTCCTTGGAATCGGAGGTTTACACGATTGTGGAGATTGTCTAGATGTGTCCTCCTGCAGGAGAACCAATACAAACTACGGACAAGATGGTACAGAACGCCGGAGTGGTTATTTCCATAGAAATTGTCCCACACTGACAATGTTGACAATAATAGAAAAATGTCGGTCTATCCTAATCATGAATAGTCTAGGCTAGTGATCAATATAATAGAGTGAAAAAGTAGGGATTATTTATACAGTTTTATATTTAGTAGTAATGTAAAGCAAGAATAGAGTTATTAGATTTAATCATGTAAATGATGACGGTAACAACAGCGTTAACTTTACCAACGAGGAAACCAGTTGGGCTGAAGGAGCTGAGAACATGAGTCTTGGCGTCTGCCCATATAAACTATCCGCTTCAGATCTTTTTTTCCATTTTGAGGAGTCAAGTAAAAGGTGTTTTGGTTACTAATTGCTATAGAATACTGCTGGGAAATGTGCTGAGCTGTAACTTTGTTTGGTCCTTTGTTGCTGGTTTATTCCATTTCGTGTCGGTTTTGACATTGCGCTCCCCCCCCCCCCATCGTGCCTTTAATCTTGATCAAAGAAAGCTCGTTTCAGTATTTGGTAAATAATTGCTCTTGTTTGGGTTATATCAGATCTGAAGGACGCAATTATACTCATTAGCTATTAAAGGGATTGGCACCACCGCACAAAGGAAGCTTCATTTTTTAAAGATTGTAAATGAAATTTTACTATAAGGAAAAACAATGAAGTGATGAAGTATATAGAGTTTACATTTTGCTTTTTATCTAAATGGTCTGGAAAGCTGTGTATATATATATATATATATATGTATATGTATATGTATATGTGCATAAGGTTATATCTAACTTTATTTAAAGACAGAGCGGCACAGATAGGCGGCAGGTGCTCCTAGTGCTTTATAATGCTGAAGCTGAGGAGGTCGGCTTCATAAGATGTTACTAACGGCCTTTTATTGGACACAACTGTGGCCCTTACTGGCTCCTATATGTAAAATGCAATTTTTAGCATTCCGTTCAAATACGGCAGCAGGTCGGGAAATACAGTTTCTGCATTAATGGATTTTTTTTACCACCTTCAGTGCTCATTTACTGTTTCCCTTGATTGTGAATATTTTTGATGCCGGAGGTACCAGTGTCTGTTTTCTTATTTATATTGAAATGCTTTGTGTCCCTGTCATCATAACTTTCAAAATCTACTAAAAGAAAGAAAAAGCTATGCCAAAGAAAATAAAAAGGGTGGCACATCCACAAATAGTTAGATGTATAATAAAAATATTAAGCTGTACTCCAAACCATAAGTAATCAAGTAATCTTTATTAATGTACAAAGAACAGGTGCAAAACAAACAGATTAAAACCATTTAAAAACCACAAAACACATACACGGAACCGTGCAAAATAGGCACCGGCCCGGGAAGTACCCCGACATTTATAAATATAAAGACCCCTTCTATGACCTCTATGACGTTACAAACAAATACCTAACATATAATATGTACAGTAGTGTAGATTAGTCAGTAGTGAGTCAATACAAGACAAGAAGTAACAGAAGGCAAATGTAGCCAAATAAGCCCATATAGTAAGGGTAAATATCACCATAGAAGGGAGTCCATGTCGGGGTCCAAGAAGCCCCACGCGTTCCGTCTCAAACACGAGACTTTCTCAAGGGTCAAGAAAGTCTCGTGTTTGAGACGGAACGCGTGGGGATTCTTGGACCCCGACATGGACTCCCTTCTATGGTGATATTTACCCTTACTATATGGGCTTATTTGGCTACATTTGCCTTCTGTTACTTCTTGTCTTGTATTGACTCACTACCGTGTATGTGTTTTGTGGTTTTTAAATGGTTTTAATCTGTTTGTTTTGCACCTGTTCTTTGTACATTAATAAAGATTACTTGATTACTTATGGTTTGGAGTACAGCTTAATATTTTTATTATACATCTAACTATTTGTGGATGTGCCACCCTTTTTCTTTCTTTTAGTGGGTGTATCTAGTAGTATGCCAAATTGGGTAGAGCACCCCTTTATATATTTTTTTCTGATTTAAGTAGTGCCTTGTCCCTTCCTTTCCTTTTTGTAACTTTCAAAATCTAAATCAACAATAGATGTGATATAAAGCAAGTTAGAAGTTTATAAGTTGCAATTTACAATGCTTTTTTTTTCTTTAAAGTTATCTTGCCTTATAACAAAGCTATAGTATATAACAGCTGTACTTACTGTATCCAGGTCCAGTCTCCTGAAGGCCGCTATATACCAGCTATACTTACCGTATCCAGGTCCAGTCTCCTGAAGGCAGCTATATAACAGCTATACTTACTGTATCCAGGTCCAGTCTCCTGAAGGCTGCTATATAACAGCTATACTTACCGTATCCAGGTCCAGTCTCCTGAAGGCAGCTATATAACAGCTATACTTACTGTATCCAGGTCCAGTCTCCTGAAGGCTGCTATATAACAGCTGTACTTACTGTATCCAGGTCCAGTCTCCTGAAGGCAGCTATATAACAGCTATACTTACTGTATCCAGGTCCAGTCTCCTGAAGGCAGCTATATAACAGCTATACTTACCGTATCCAGGTCCAGTCTCCTGAAGGCTGCTATATAACAGCTATACTTACTGTATCCAGATCCAGTCTCCTGAAGGCTGCTATATAACAGCTATACTTACTGTATCCAGGTCCAGTCTCCTGAAGGAAGCTATATACCAGCTATACTTACTGTATCCAGGTCCAGTCTCCTGGTGGCAGCTATATAACAGCTGTACTTACCGTATCCAGGTCCAGTCTCCTGAAGGCTGCTATATAACAGCTATACTGTACAGCACGGAGCAGCGTCTATATAAAGAACCTGGTTAAAGGTTAGGATGCCACTTTCCCAAGTCCTTAAGTCAGGTTCACACAGTTAAGGGTTTCGTTTTTTGTTCTTTTTATAATAGAAGTGGTGCCAAAGGAAAGAGAAAGTTTACGTCCTTCCTGTAAGTTTCCTGTCACTCCTGGTATTCTCACAAAACACGATTGTGTAAAGTTAAACACTAGAAACCTGTTCAGACCTATTAAAGGGGCTGCATGCAATTAAAGGAATGGTTAGACTTATTAGAACGTCCGCCACTATTGCTCACTGGCTGTGTCTGATATTAGTGCTCGGCCTTATTTCTGCAGTTTGGCCCCTACACTTTACTGGTAATAAGAGGATAGAAGTCTGGATGAGAGGAGGTAAGTATACATTGTACGTAGGTATGATTATTATTCCAAAGAGGAGTTTTCCTTTAAAGCATACCCTTCTCCTCCGCTGTATTTTTTGCATGTCGCATATTTCTGAGTATATAATGTTCTGGTGCTTCCTGCAGGATATAGAGAACAATACGAGGCTTATCAGCATGTATAACGTCGCATTCAGCATCATGTTGGCTATAGACGCCGGCCTCTGATTCTTCATGATTATTATTCAGACGCCAACTCTCCATAATAAACTTAAGGCTTGAATACTTTTTGCCGTGTAAGCCGAAATGAGCGGCGGGGTAGTGGTGTATGAATCCGGGCTAATATATAATAGGTTTACAGATAACAAAGGAGAAAGCGGAGACTTTGATGAAAGGGAGAGAAGCGGCGAGTCTTTCCTGCGGGCGCCGAGAACAGATCTTCTTGGATGTCGGCAACCTGGGAAAGGCCGTTGTTACACGGGATCTCCACCAGTGACCGACTTCCTGCGCTCCATTACTATAATATAAATAGCCAAGAGAATTGTTGTAGCAGGCGACAGGATTGTAAAATGTGGATGTTTATGTGGAGTGTTAGAGAAAACCTTTGTAGGAGAAATATTCTGCGCGGTATGGTTCCATAAACCCCGTAATAAGCTGAGGATATCCGACATATCAGCCGATCAGGAATGGCAGACAGTCTGGCCGCGGAATACCCCTTTAACTCTCTCAGGCTTTTTCACACCTCTCAGGTAGGGATCAGTTCTTATCACCTGTAAGAAGAATCCTGGAAGCTATAAGCCTGCAGCCCCCCCATCCTGCTTTGTATCGGAGGCCACAACTCCTGCTAGAGCATCATTATTAGTAACAACTGGTCCTTTCAAGGGAAGAAGTATATAGAGTACAGGGGAACGCGAGATCGGCAAACGTGCAGGACCCAAACAAGGATGAAAGAACCAAGAGGTCACGTCTTTTATCAGGTGTTATATTACTGGTCCCCATTATCCCACACCATCGCTCCCTGTCTCAGTCCTAGTCCACACCATGGCTCCCTGTCTCAGTCCTTTTCCACACCATGGCTCCCTGTCTCAGTCCTTGTCCACACCATGGCTCCCTGTCTCAGTCCTTGTCCACACCATGGCTCCCTGTCTCAGTCCTTGTCCACACCATGGCTCCCTGTCTCAGTCCTTGTCCATACCATGGCTCCCTGTTTCAGTCCTTTTCCACACCATGGCTCCCTGTCTCAGTCCTAGTCCACACCATGGCTCCCTGTCTCAGTCCTTGTCCACACCATGGCTCCCTGTCTCAGTCCTTGTCCACACCATGGCTCCCTGTCTCAGTCCTTGTCCACACCATGGCTCCCTGTCTGTCCTTGTCCACACCATGGCTCCCTGTCTCAGTCCTAGTCCACACTATGGCTCCTTGTCTTATTCCAATCCTCAGTATGCCTCCCTATCTCATTTCTTGTTCCCATTACAGCTCTCATTAAACCCCAATGTGGCTCACCATCCCATTCTTGGTCCCAACCATGCCTTCTCATCTTATTTCTAGTCCACAGCATGGCTCCCATCTCATTCATGCCCCCCAGTATGGCTCCCATCTCATTCATGCCCCCCAGTATGGCTCCCATCTCATCCCTAGTCCCCAGCATGGCTCCCATCTCATTCCTGCCCCCCAGCATGGCTCCCATCTCATTCCTAGTCCCCAGCATGGCTCCCATCTCATTCCTAGTCCCCAGCATGGCTCCCCATCTCATTCCTAGTCCCCAGCATGGCTCCCATCTCATTCCTAGTCCCCAGCATGGCTCCCATCTCATTCCTAGTCCCCAGCATGGCTCCCATCTCATTCCTAGTCCCCAGCATGGCTCCCCATCTCATTCCTAGTCCCCAGCATGGCTCCCATCTCATTCCTAGTCCCCAGCATGGCTCCCATCTCATTCCTAGTCCCCAGCATGGCTCCCATCTCATTCCTAGTCCCCAGCATGGCTCCCATCTCATTCCTAGTCCCCAGCATGGCTCCCATCTCATCCCTAGTCCCCAGCATGGCTCCCATCTCATTCCTAGTCCCCAGCATGGCTCCCCATCTCATTCCTAGTCCCCAGCATGGCTCCCCATCTCATTCCTAGTCCCCAGCATGGCTCCCATCTCATTCCTGCCCCCCAGCATGGCTCCCTTCTCATTCCTAGTCCCCAGCATGGCTCCCATCTCATTCCTGCCCCCAGCATGGCTCCCATCTCATTCCTGCCCCCAGCATGGCTCCCATCTCATTCCTGCTCCCCAGCATGACTCCCATCTCATTCCTAGTCCCCAGCATGGCTCCCATCTCATTCCTACCCCCCAGCAATGGACTGCCGTAATGTTATAATTGTACGTGATTTGGAGCGCTGACCCCTATAAGATATAGTAAGGAATCAATCGGTGCAGAATGTTTGTCCTTAAACAACATTATATGTAATGGCAGACACTTACTTCAAGGTTAAATGAACGTGGGCAGAAGTAGCTGCAAGAACCTTCTCCGTATCTGAATATAATTTATTTGCCCGAGCTGCTACACGGATTAAATTGGTTGTAAAGAAGTGAATAAAAAGGTGCGTGCTCCCAGCTATCTCCCAGGTGTGGGGGGAGCCGGATACCCTGGAGGTGTGGGGGGAGCCGGATACCCTGGAGGTGTGGGGGGAGCCAGATACCCTGGAGGTGTGAGGATAGCCAGATACCCTGGAGGTGTGAGGATAGACGGATACACTGGAGGTGTGGGGGGAGCCGGATACACTGGAGGTGTGGGGGGAGGCGGATACACTGGAGGTGTGGGGGGAGCCGGATACTCTGGAGTTGTGAGGATAGCCGGATACACTGGAGGTGTGAGGATAGCCGGATACACTAGAGGTGTGGGGGGAGGCGGATACACTGGAGGTGTGGGGGGAGGCGGATACACTGGAGGTGTGGGGGGAGGCGGATACACTGGAGGTGTGGGGGGAGCCGGATACACTGGAGTTGTGAGGATAGCCGGATACTCTGGAGTTGTGAGGATAGCCGGATACACTGGAGGTGTGGGGGGAGCCGGATACTCTGGAGTTGTGAGGATAGCCGGATACTCTGGAGGTGTGGGGGGAGCCGGATACTCTGGAGTTGTGAGGATAGCCGGATACTCTGGAGTTGTGAGGATAGCCGGATACACTGGAGGTGTGGGGGGAGCCGGATACTCTGGAGTTGTGAGGATAGCCGGATACTCTGGAGGTGTGGGGGGAGCCGGATACACTGGAGGTGTGGGGGGAGCCGGATACACTGGAGGTGTGGGGGGAGCCGGATACACTGGAGGTGTGGGGGGAGCCGGATACACTGGAGGTGTGAGGATAGCCGGATACACTGGAGGTGTGGGGGGAGCCGGATACACTGGAGTTGTGAGGATAGCCGGATACACTGGAGGTGTGGGGGGAGCCGGATACTCTGGAGTTGTGAGGATAGCCGGATACTCTGGAGGTGTGAGGATAGCCAGATACCCTGGAGGTGTGAGGATAGACGGATACCCTGGAGGTGTGAGGCTAGCCGGATACACTGGAGGTGTGGGGGGAGCCGGATACACTGGAGGTGTGAGGATAGCCAGATACCCTGGAGGTGTGAGGATAGACGGATACCCTGGAGGTGTGAGGCTAGCCGGATACACTGGAGGTGTGGGGGGAGCCGGATACACTGGAGGTGTGGGGGGAGCCGGATACACTGGAGGTGTGGGAGGAGCGGGATACACTGGAGGTGTGGGGGGAGCCGGATACTCTGGAGGTGTGAGGATAGCCGGATACACTGGAGGTGTGAGGATAGCCGGATACACTAGAGGTGTGGGGGGAGGCGGATACACTGGAGGTGTGGGGGGAGGCGGATACACTGGAGGTGTGGGGGGAGCCGGATACACTGGAGGTGTGGGGGGAGCCGGATACTCTGGAGTTGTGAGGATAGCCGGATACTCTGGAGTTGTGAGGATAGCCGGATACACTGGAGGTGTGGGGGGAGCCGGATACTCTGGAGTTGTGAGGATAGCCGGATACTCTGAAGGTGTGGGGGGAGCCGGATACACTGGAGGTGTGGGGGGAGCCGGATACACTGGAGGTGTGGGGGGAGCCGGATACACTGGAGGTGTGGGGGGAGCCGGATACTCTGGAGGTGTGAGGATAGTCGGATACTCTGGAGGTGTGAGGATAGCCGGATACTCTGGAGTTGTGAGGATAGCCGGATACACTGGAGGTGTGGGGGGAGCCGGATACTCTGGAGTTGTGAGGATAGTCGGATACTCTGGAGGTGTGAGGATAGCCGGATACACTGGAGGTCTATTAATTGTATGGGACCGAATTGTGTGAAAAGTTAGTAACTCTGCTGTTCATATTGCTAAACTTCCTTACAGCAATGAGCGGCTACAGACTTCATTCCCCGCAGTGTAAGGGAACAGGGATACTGAGAAGGTAAATGCTGATATTTATCTCCCATAAAAAAAGCGATGGAGCCTGTAAGTCTATGGAGCGTGCAGCCGCTAAGCACCGCCAGTCCCTTCTGCATCGGGGAACTTCACATAGACTGCTGATTGCTGAAATATATTGGGCTGTAATAACGCTACAGGCAATGTACTGGATTACCGATACCGTAATAACGCTACAGGCAATGTACTGGATTACCGATACCGTAATAACGCTACAGGCAATGTACTGGATTACCGATACCGTAATAACGCTACAGGCAATGTACTGGATTACCGATACCGTAATAACGCTACAGGCAATGTACTGGATTACCGATACCGAAATAACGCTACAAGCAATGTGCTGGATTACCGATACCGTAATAACACTACAGGCAATGTACTGGATTACCGATACCGAAATAACGCTACAGGCAATGTGCTGGATTACCGATACCGTAATAACGCTACAGGCAATGTGCTGGATTATCGATACCGTAATAACACTACAGGCAATGTGCTGGATTACCGATACCGTAATAACGCTACAGGCAATGTGCTGGATTACCGATACCGTAATAACGCTACAGGCAATGTGCTGGATTACCGATACCGTAAATCAGATGGTAACAGGTACTAAAGGACGTGTAAAGCTGCTGCTGATTGCTAATCCGTATCCCGCCTGGGTAACACTGACATGTTTATGTGCTCTGGTTGTGTATACATGATGTCCCCCGTGAGAGGGCAGTGCTTTCCGTATTCTGGCGTCACTTGCATATGCCGTTTGTTGGCGTGCATTCTCCTCAGAGGCTTTGTACAAGAGGATCTACAGCAGAACGTGTAGTCGGCTTTGGGTATTCTGCTTTCCTAAAAAGTAATGTTTGTAAATATTGTTTTTTTTATATTGGAAACCTAAAATACGGCTTTTACAGCCAGGATGCTGTTATGAGCCGCCGCTTTGGGTAAATCCCTGTGTATACACAAGCACCTAGTGTGTAGTGTCTGTGGCTGGAGTTCCCCGCACCTGTACACAAGCATTGTCCTGCTATAGGGGTCCCAGTCATCTACAGACCACCCATCAGTGACTCGTGGTGAATCCCCGGTTTTATCGTCTTTTCTCTCACTTATATATTACACACTTATGGTGGTGACCACTGGACTATACAACTGTAATCATTTCCTTTTTCCTGTACTGCACATAATCCTATTTTATTTAAAGTGTTCTCCTGTATATTCCTATACTTGTCCTATACCTTTACTTGTCTACAAGAGATGAGCGACCTGCGCACGAACCCAAAGAATCGGCATATAAATCCCATAGCCACGGACTGTATCCATTGTTTCCAGGCCGTCCTCGGGCTGCATCCACCTTCTCCAGGCAGCGGGATTTTTGGTTTGTGTGAACCAGAACTCTGTAAGTTTGCTCGTCCCTATTGTCTACTAAACATTTAAAGGGGTTTTCCAGTGGTCGCCCTTTTTTTTATATTATACTGCTGCCCATTCACATAAAACAATAATCATGTTGTCCTTACCTGTCCGCTCTCCTTCTGTGTCCTCCTCTGGTGTCGCCGGGGTCCCGTACTGACTGCAGAGCCTTCGCCTGTGAGACAAACTCCTCTCAGGAGTGACAGCCCACTCAGCCAATCACTGGTTATAAGGAATAGGACAGGACATGTAGTATCACACTGTACTGCAGGGAGGCGCTACCAGACAGCCAATCACTGCAGGCACCTCACTAATACTGGCGGTTTACCAGGAAAATGGCCGATCATCTAGGTATTCCCATGTTCCGCAGATCCTGACCGTCTGTAACATTCTATGTTGTATGTTGTGTCTGGTGTCAAGTTGTGACGGTCATGAAAGGACCATTGTATGTTGAAAATTTTGTAGCCTGAGGCCGTGGTAAGCTGAGGGATCGTTGTATATCAGTTTGTTTTCCTCCTGATATATAACCCCTAGGCGACAGGTTTAAAGAAGAAATCCGGTGAAATCAAAAAAGTTGAGTGGGTTGGGGAAACTTAATAAGAAAATATTCTTACCAGACCCTGTGTCCATACAGCACCGCATCACAGCGGACTCCTAGAACCTGGCGAGTAAGGGTGGGATATACCCCGCTCAGCCAATCAGTGACTGCAGCCGTGTCCCTCCCATTTCACTGATTGGCCGAGCGGGCATCCATCAGCCGGGTCATAAAGGATTAAGAGATGGAGAATGCCCGTGGGGGGTCTTGGACGGGAAACGGGGCTGCGTTGGCGCAGGGAACAGTAAACATATGATCTTTATTATGTTCCCCCGACCCCCTGCCCATCCAGACTTCCATCTTTATTTAGACGGCTTTAGAACGTGTCTTGTCACATACCTAGTTGGGTAATTTATTAAACCCAGATAAACCCTTTACAAACATTTCCCCTGTTTTGATTGATTCCTTGAAGAGAACGAGTAGTGTAGATGGTAACGTGGATGTTATTCCCCTACAGGAATAAGCCGGCCGCCATACATATAACAACCATGACATCATGCTCTCTAGAAATACACATTAAACTTGTATGAAGTCACTACTGATCATTTAGAGCGTGCGGGGGACTTGGCAGGGCTTGTCTTGCCGTCCATAATTATCCTGACTCATCCTTCATGTATTACATTATCCGTTACTGTGTACGTACTCGGAGTGATTTATGGACCCGCGTTCTCCCCTAATTGAGTTCCTTGACTTTTAGCCTTGTGCCTGATCTGAGGAGTTGTATTTGGCGTTCCTTGGAACGTGTACTTGTAGCCTGCGTGCGTTCCGCCTATCACTCCCTCCATTTCTTCTCAGGAAAATTACAGAAATATTTGTGTTTCCCTCAAGGTCAGAAGTGAGGAAATTCCAGTTTATATGGTTCCTGCCATAAGACTTGTGGGGTGCTGCTTGTATAGGAACCCTACATGTGACTATGCGCTGCTAAGGGGATAGTTTTATGTACACAATTCTGTATTTATCATGGAAGAGAACCTGTCCGACAGCAGAGAACATCTATGGAACTGGTGAAGATTCATCAAACAGAGAGTGGTGTCCGGCCAAGCTCCAGTGCTCAAATGGCTTGTGTTGTGTTCATGGAAACATGGTGGAAGTCCATAGTGACCGGTATTAATAGTTGTGTCAGAGTGAATTTTAGTATTGATAACCGCTCTCTATATAAGGTGACCACAACCTGCCATGATGGACCACTGCACCCTGTCCACTGCATGATGGACCACTGCACCCTGTCCACTGCATGATGGACCACTGCACCCTGCCCACTGCATGATGGACCACTGCACCCTGCCCACTGCATGATGGACCACTGCACCCTGTCCACTGCATGATGGACCACTGCACCCTGTCCACTGCATGATGGACCACTGCACCCTGTCCACTGCATGATGGACCACTGCACCCTGCCCACTGCATGATGGACCACTGCACCCTGTCCACTGCATGATGGACCACTGCACCCTGCCCACTGACCACTGCATGATGGACCACTGCACCCTGTCCACTGACCACTGCATGATGGACCACTGTACCCTGACCACTGCATGATGGACCACTGTACCCTGACCACTGCATGATGGACCACTGCACCCTGTCCACTGACCACTGCATGATGGACCACTGTACCCTGACCACTGCATGATGGACCACTGCACTATGTCCACTGACCACTGCATGATGGACCACTGCACCCTGTCCACTGTCCGCTGCACCCTGTCCACTGACCACTGCATGATGGACCGCTGCAGCCTGTCCACTGACCACTGTATGATGGACCACTACACCCTGTCCACTGACCACTGCATGATGGACCACTGCACCCTGTCCGCTGACCACTGCATGATGGACCATTGCACCCTGTCCACTGTCCGCTGCACCCTGTCCACTGACCACTGCATGATGGACCACTGCACCCTGTCCACTGTCCTCTGCACCCTGTCCACTGACCACTGCATGATGGACCGCTGCAGCCTGTCCACTGACCACTGCATGATGGACCGCTGCACCCTGTCCACTGTCCGCTGCAGCCTGTCCACTGACCACTGTATGATGAACCACTACACCCTGTCCACTGACCACTGCATGATGGACCATTGCACCCTGTCCACTGACCACTGCATGATGGACCACTACACTACACCCTGTCCGCTGCACCCTATCCACTGACCACTGCACCCTGTCCATCAACCCACAATTCTGTGCCCACTTCTCGTGATCTGGGGTCTAAGGAATATTAATTCTTCTTGAGAGAGTCTGCTGTATGTCTCCACTCATCTTTATGGTGGGCTTTGCTTAAGGAGAACTAGTATCCTTTTCACCCACGTTGATAGACCTCTCTGGTCACAATTCTGCTCTGCAGTGGTCAGGGTGCAGTGGTCCATCATGCAGTGGTCAGTGGACAGGGTGCAGTGGTCCATCATGCAATGGTCAGTGGACAGGGTGCAGTGGTCCATCATGCAGTGGGCAAGGTGCAGTGGTCCATCATGCAGTGGGCAGGGTGCAGTGGTCAGTGGATAGGGTGCAGCGGACAGGGTGTAGTGGTCCATCATGCAGTGGTCAGTGGACAGGCTGCAGCGGTCCATCATGCAGTGGTCAGTGGACATAGTGCAGTGGTCCATCATGCAGTGGTCAGTGGACATAGTGCAGTGGTCCATCATGCAGTGGACAGGGTGCAGTGGTCCATCATGCAGTGGTCAGGGTACAGTGGTCCATCATGCAGTGGACAGGGTGCAGTGGTCCATCATGCAGTGGTCAGGGTACAGTGGTCCATCATGCAGTGGACAGGGTGCAGTGGACAGGGTGCAGTGGTCCATCATGCAGTGGGCAGGGTGCAGTGGTCCATCATGCAGTGGTCAGGGTGCAGTGGTCCATCATGCAGTGGACAGGGTGCAGTGGACAGGGTGCAGTGGTCCATCATGCAGTGGGCAGGGTGCAGTGGTCAGTGGACAGGGTGCAGTGGTCCATCATGCAGTGGTCAGGGTGCAGTGGTCCATCATGCAGTGGACAGGGTGCAGTGGTCCATCATGCAGTGGACAGGGTGCAGTGGTCCATCATGCAGTGGGCAGGGTGCAGTGGTCCATCATGCAGTGGGCAGGGTGCAGTGGTCCATCATGCAGTGGTCCATCATGCAGTGGGCAGGGTGCAGTGGTCCATCATGCAGTGGGCAGGGTGCAGTGGTCCATCATGCAGTGGTCCATCATGCAGTGGGCAGGGTGCAGTGGTCCATCATGCAGTGGTCCATCATGCAGTGGGCAGGGTGCAGTGGTCCATCATGGCAGGTTGTGGTCACCTTATATAGAGAGCGGTTATCAATACTAAAATTCACTCTGACACAACTATTAATACCGGTCACTATGGACCTCCACCATGTTTCCATGAACACAACACAAGCCATTTGAGCACTGGAGCTTGGCCGGACACCACTCTCTGTTTGATGAATCTTCACCAGTTCCATAGATGTTCTCTGCTGTCGGACAGGTTCTCTTCCATGATAAATACAGAATTGTGTACATAAAACTATCCCCTTAGCAGCGCACAGTCACATGTAGGGATTGGCTGATGTTCAGCACCCAGTGTCAAGGATCTGATCAGCTGACTATAACTAGAACTTATAGGCCAGGTCTTACTTTCGGGGTAACACACAGTAATATATATAATTGTGGTGTACCCCTGGTGGTGTTGGTCGGAGGAACGGCCGGTCACTCACTAGGTGTTGTAGTGTAACACCACTCCGAGATATAGTCGGACCTTAGTATGTTGTCACGTGATGCCAGTGGGCACACAGGTGTGATGGCACGCCTTATTTTATTAAGTAAGGTAGGTTGTACCCTTTTCCCCTGTGGTCAGGGTCCTGCCGGGTCCCTTGGGGTTAGGTAGTCACAGATGGCTAGAGTGGTGTAATGACCCTCCCGGATAGTAGGACCCTCCACCCACAGAAAGGGGAGCATGTCCCAAGGTTGCGGTGTGTGCTGTGTCGGTGGTGGCGAATAATCACAGAGTCTTGTAATAAAGTTGAGTTGGTTTACTACTTGTAAATGTGCAGCAGGTAATACAGAAGTGACAGTATAAGGTTCCTTGGGTAAAGTCTCTGAGACACACTTGACAAAGTTCCAATAAACACTTGATAAGAGACCGACCAGATCTGTAGGATAAGTGCAGTGTAGGATATAGTCGTGTTGGTTGAGTTGTGCTGAGTAATACAAGAGGTAGGGTAGCAGAGAGGAGGATGTTGTGAGAGTCTCAACCCATGTAGTACTGTGCTCTGCCGGGATGTTGAAGGATGAGATAGAATATTTGTAAGAAGAATAAGAACCTGTGCCTGTGTATTGACCTTTGACTTCAGTCTTCACACCACCTTATGCCCACTAGACACGGCTGAACCTTCCTAATGGGTAACACAGGCCCCAGACCTTGTTACTTGGCATGAGTGGAATGCTGAGGGTTCCCTTGCTGACACCTGCGCTGCGAGACAGTTCCTAGGCTTACTGCAACTTTGCTCTGTCCGGATCAGTTCCTGGCTCTGTTATGGATACTGTCCTGCTCTGTGACTTCTCCTTGTCCTCAGCGTGGGTTGAGGTTTCTCTGGCCTGTCCTCTCTTAACAGTGCATAGTGCTTTGGAGTGTTACAGGTAAAGAAGTTGATGGCAGTGTGCTGTCTTGCATCCTTTCCATGCCGAGTACTGACTAAGACTGAACTCGTAGGTACGGGGACCTGGCAGAGGGCCAGGGCCCAAACCGGATCACTGTGGAGAGCTATCTGGCTCGTGTCCTTCCTCCACAACGTCCAGAACGAAAGACCTTCCTATGCTCCTCCTCCACCCATGTGACTATGTTCCTCTCTAGCGTGTGTGGTGCGCTATGAGTGGATGAAAGAGTGCAACAGGAGAAAAGAGAAGAGAGATGATAGGAGAGAAGAAAGCAGAACTCCTACTTGTCTACAGATTCTGGTAACACATAAAAACAATAACCCTTTGGGATCCTTTAGCTGTGCAGCTTCCATATACACATACATAATACAGCGACATCTAGTGGCTAACTTTTAGTACTACTTTTATCATAAGGATGACACAACAAGTACAGACTTTTGCGAAGGGTTGTATGTTACAGTCACCCCTAGTGGGACACCAAATAATGCTTTCAATTTTCCTTCACTTGAAAAGAAAAAACATAATAGAGGACTTCAAGTAACTCAACAGTAGAAAGAAATTCTGACATGTGTCGGTGACATGACCGAGCGAGCTGGTCTGTATTTCCTAAGGTTTACTAGCTGTAGCAGAACAATATACAGGCTAAGTAAGAATAGTCGTGCCGCCTGTTAGATGTTATCGACACTTAGGAACCTTCCTGCTTGCAACATAGCCGGAGGCTCTCCCATCTCTCCCAGTGAGGTTTATTACCTGACGTGTGGGACCGGTAGTGATTAGAATAATGCAGTACTTGTGTGCGCCTTGTTTTAGCACATAATTAACAGCACAGAGCGGCTTTATAGAGCGGGAAATACATCTCCCCTTCTCCGCGCTCTTCTAGTGTGCAGGGCACTAACTACGCCACCGTTTTCTTGTTACACAATTAAAGTTTGATAATACATTACCTTTCCGAGCCGGCTCCATGATGACTTTTTAATTGCTTTTTTGTGGTGTATTACAAACATCTGGTATCACTCAGGGATTTTTTCAGAGGTCGGGAGGGGGGGGGGGTTTGGGGCGATGGCGGCGGCCTCCCTTGCATTAGTGTCAGATTCCTGTGAAGTGAAGCCAGATTGTACAGACGCTTCTCCGACCCCTCGCGGTACTTAGCACTCTGGTTATAGCTCAGTTTGCACTGACTGGCTCAGGTTTGGGGGTTCTCGACTTGATGAAGAACTCGTGTCAAGAACGTTTTCCTCCTTTCACCAGAATAGAAACACAAATTTTGGAAGGAGGATCGCAGGAGCGTTCCAGGAGGTGAACGTTCTACTCAAATTAAGAAATAATTCACGGAAAGCAAGAGAAGCCAAGTAATTCAAAGTGTCAAAACAGTGTCAGACCTGTTCATTCCGTCTGTCTCCTAAATCACAGGTGAATAGTGTGTGAAGCTTCATTATAAAAGCTCAACTCATGGCCCAAACCTGATGGCGGGGTCTCCTCCCATACATGAGGTAGTTTGTATAGATTGGAGAAGCCGATCGTCTACCTGACCCAACGTGCATTGATGACTGCAGAACATGATGTAAATACGAGAGATGAGTAATATGGAATGAGACTGCCATGAGAGAATTGACAGTATAAATCAAGCGCTTTGCTAGTCTCGGTGGTCGGCTTGTCAGCTGTTTGAACTCCGTGCTGCTCCTCCTCGGATGCCAAGAAAATCTGGATCCAGTCCTTGAAGCTTCTTTCAGTTTCCCAGGACTGGATGCAGCTTTTCCCGACACCTGGAGCGTCACACAGCTCAAAGGCAGCGGCTGACAAACCGACCACCGAGACCAGCAAAGAGCTTCACTTGTTCACTTGATTATATTGTAAATTTGCTCATCCCAAATTAAAAGCTCCAACTCCAGCTGTACTAAGCAGCAGTGTGTCCGGGAGGTTCTGCAGCTTTTTAATGGACCTTCTGTTTCCGTTTTTTACCATTTTCAAGATCTCTGCTTCCAGTCAGGAAAGTAAACATTCGTGATTTCCAGAAACTAGAAAACTTGTCTTGATCATTTCCAATTACAGTGATCCCTCAACTTTCAATGGCCTCAGGTTACATTCAATGGACTCTTCTAGACCATCGTAACTTGAGACCAGACTCGGCATACAGACAGTCAGGATCTGCGGCATATGGGAATAACTAGATTGACCAATAAAAGTGGCTGTTATATTAGTTAAACCCCAGTATTAGGGGCCTATTCTACGGAGTGATAATCAGCCGAATCGGTCGGTGGAATAGAGAAAACGATCAGTTGATGGTGGTGTCATTGGCTGATCGTTTATTTAGGTCCAAACCTAAAACCATTGGTCACCCACCGTGCATTGCTTCGTGCAATAGCGGTGCGCAGTGGGCGACCGATGTTTTGAGAGGCACCATACATTACCTAGCAGGGATTGACTGAGCTGTCAGACCGATCAGCCAATCACTGTCAAGGACTGCCGCGACCAGTGATTGGCTGAGCGGTCTGACAGCTCAGGTAGGCCACTCCGGAGTTGATGCTGCGCCGCGGGACCCAGGGAGGAAGACGGAGCGGAGGAGAATCCCTGCTAGGTAATGTATGCTGCAAGGGCTGCAACCCTCGCTCAATGATCATCGGGCCGTGGAATAGGCCCAGTAAACGAGTGCCGATCTAGCAGATCGGCGCTTGTTTACACTGTTGATCTGTCCCGTGGAATAGGGCCCTTAGTGAGATGATTGGCTAATAGTGTGGTACTACATGTCCTGTACTGCTCTCTACCTGCACCAGGAGGAGCTGCTCCGTTGGGCACCGGGTGGAGGCGGCTTCTTGTTATTTTTCCAGGACCCTGTGTGATCTCTACATAGAAATTAATGTATAGTCTCCAGTTGCTCTTTCTGACTGGTAAATGGAAGGACTTGCAATAACCATATTAGTTAGCTGCGTATTTTCCTTAAATCTTAGGTTTTTTTCCTCATTTTAGGGTTACATTTGGGGGGTTCAGAACCAATTACCGGTTTTCCATAGTGTTTTGGTTTCAACATACAATGGATGTCCTGGAACTAATTATTATTGTACCTCGAGAGACCACTGTAACACAAGTCCTCAGCGTGTTACAAGCAAAAGTTCAGTGTCAGCCCACCTGCTGCCTCCTCGTGAATAGTCCTCCAGCGTTGAGCTGTGATTGAATTGCAGGCTACTGGATTGGATGGGCCAATTGGTGGCACCGATGGGTGACGCGCTACCCCCAGTGCTCGGAACACCCTCATTAGCATAATGGCGGTACATTGGTAGTCATCCTCCCCTGTCCTGTTAGCAGGTTAGAGACCTCTATCCTGTCAATACTTTCCCTTTAAGCTGGCCATACACATTGGAGCATTGGCCACAACATGTTCAAAATTCTGCTGAATTGTTTCTACTAAACCACAAATCCCAATCATTTGCTCATAATTTACAGATGATGATCTGGTCTGAAATGGCCCATGCGTATGACGTGTTAACAGGATGCAGATCAGCTGCAGATCCCATGCAGAAAATCTGCACCAAAATCAATAAAATTAATGCATGTAGAGTATAAATCCATTGCAGGTGCACATGGTGTGAACAGACCCTTAATGCACATAATAAAGATGCCTGTTGCTTTAAATGTTATTTTGTGTGGAGTATATGAAGGAGCGTTGTCACTTGTTACCACAATCTGTGGAGGACCTTCTATGTTTCTCTCTCATATAACTTGGTCTTTATATTTTTTCATGTTATTAGACGTTAGCGGATCAGTTTGAAGAAAAGAGCCCCCCAGTCTCCGAGCGTATGAAGCTTTTCTATTGCTCACAGATGCCGGCAATTTGGGATGTTCAGGTAGGTGAAATCTTTGATTATTATCCGATATCATCTGATTTGATTTTCCTGTTGTTGTATTTTTTCCATCCATTCTTATAAAAAAATGGCCACTCTACCATAAATTCATGTTATAGACTTAAAGGGTAGGTTCACACTACGGAATCCGCACAAAGGAGTTCCGGCGGATTCCGTGGCTCGTACCCGTTCACGGGTGCGCATATCTGCCCGTGCCATAGACACCATTCTATGGCCGGGCCGATTCCACGTTCCGCTGAAAGAACTGATGTGTATTCTTTTGGCAGACATCGGAATCCGCCCGGCCATAGATTGGTGTCTATGGCACAGGCGGATATGCACTCCGCAGTGTGAACCTACCCAAAGGGGTACTCTGGCAATTCTATAAAAATTAAACTGCCGTCAAACCCCTCCAGACTCACTCACCCCTCCCCAAAGGAACAGACACAGCGACGTTTCCATCCAGCATCGATCCAGTTATCAAGCACACTGATCCTGTTGGATTGAAATGTCGCTGTCTCTGTTCTTGAACATGCAGTAAGAGTTTAATGCTTTCTACAGATACCACGGTGGCTGCTGGATTCTTTTCATCTTTTGCATCCTCTCCGCATGCTGCTCTTGGACTTTTTTGTCTGGTATACCTGATGACGTGTCAAACGTTATTTTCATGACACATACTCAACATTATATGAAATATGCACAATAGTGAAGTCACAGTTTCTGACACCATCACAGCCGACATCCTCATTATAATGCTGTGAGCTCTGAAATAGTTAATCCTTCACACTACTGTACTGACACAGCCGTGGGCAGTCGTGTGGAGATTTAACCTCTTAAAGGGGAACTCCGAGTAGAGGTTAAAAAAATAAGACTTCTGCAGAAGCATATAGCATTACTTACCTTTCTATCCCAGTTTTAAAACTACTAGAAATCCATTTGTTTGGGGGGATTTGTTATGTATTGTGTTTTGAGCAGTTCCCAGAATGCAATTCTTTCCCTAAGCTGATCATCACAGTCCCCCACCCATCACAATCAGTAAAATTAGTGCTGCACCTGCTTCTGGCCATTCAGAGATGGTGGATCACTCAGGGGATTGGGGGATCCAGCTCCGCCTCCTGTGACATCACGCCCCGCCCCCTGTCTGCATCATCAGCCTGTGCTCAGCAAACACACACAATGTGAGACAGAGGCATGGAAGATTTGTCTCCTAAGGGGGTAGAGCAGAGGGAGCAGGAGACAATGTGAATTGGCACAGGGGACATTTTTCTTCACTTCCTGGATTTCTATCAGCTACCAGTGTGGCAGAACCGTACAGATACAGTAATACATTGTATAGACACATATATAGAACTTTTAATGTACTTTTAATAGAAAACAAGTTTTTCTTATCCGGAGTTCCCCTTTAACGACAATGAATGGACATGGCCCAGATGACATTTACATCATGGTCTGCAGGGGCTCTATGATGCGAGCTCAGGAGCACTATCAGCAGCCGGGTCCTCACTGTTTATCATGGGCCACCGCCCCGCACTGTGATCACTGTCTGATTGGGACCCCGGCAGTGTAATGCAGGGGTCCCAGTCATTTTAACTGACTAGTGGAGGTCTTTTACCTTCCTCCATACAGTCAGATGGGCGATCATTGCATAGAGTCTGCCACAGGTAGATAACAACGATCCCTGCTATGCTATGGCTACAGGCAGGCTGTATGTAATGATCACAGATAACACTGATCAGTGCTATGCACAGTTTATTCCCGCACAGTGAACAGCCTAAACAAAAACCGGTCAACCCCAGGATTGCTGATTTTTATTTTTTTTTTTATTACATTTTAGCTAAAAAAAAAAAAAAAAGAATAAAAGTGATCAATATTTTGGGGGTTTTGTCATTCATTTTATGGTAGATAGAAAGACGCCATTACAAAGTCCGCCTGTTCCTGAGAAAACCACAACCCTCACCTGTAGCTGGAAAAATGTTATGGCTCTTAGAAGGTGAGGAGGAAAAAAACCAAAACGCAAAACTGAAAATTGTCGCTGGGTCATTAAGGCCATTTTAGGCTCCGTCCTTAAGGGGTTAAACAATTTCAGGGCTCACAGTATCAGAATAAATGATGATGCCGGGGATTCCGAAATTCCAGGCACGTTGTCCATAGATACAGACCTTGTACGGAACGTGTGAATGTAGCCTGGGGCCGCATTCACGCGTTCCGTGTTCTGTCCGTGATACGGAGATAACACGGATATTGAATGCCTGTAATGGATTATTTTGCCGTCCGGCTTCATGTATCAATATCATTCCGGGAGCGGGGTTACAGATAGCGACCTAAATACCGTGTGGACATAGCCTTAGTGTGGGTTCATACTGAGGAATTCTCACGGACATTATCAGCGAGAATTCCTCAGTATGAACCCACCCTAAGGGTGGAGAAAGTTCTGGGATTATTCTACTTGATTTCGGCATGACAAAAACCTGGCATCTTAACATATCCATCTATTTTATATAAATTACCCAGACAGGCTGAGCACAAAGTTGTCATCACCACAGAGAATGGAGTGATACAATGAGGGTCTAACCTTAAATGGTACCAGTAAAAACCATAGATCCGAGTGCAAAAAGTACAAAAAGGAAGCACAAAAAATTATAGCTCAGAATACGATCAGGTGAATGTTTTTGTACTTTGGGTATCGCTGTAATCCTACTGATCAACTGGAAAAAATAGCGGATCAGTTGTACCCCACAGTGATCAACAGAATTATGAATCATGGAATTTTTTTTTAACCTACATTTTTTCTTTCATTGCACTTTATGGTAAAATAAAGGACGTCGCTAAGAAGTAGAACAGATAGAACAGCAAATATCGAGCCCTCGTACGGCTCCATCAGTCAAAGAATACAAGAGAAATTACTTTGAGTTGAGGATGAAGAAAAAAAAATTGAAAATTGCCGCAGTTATGGGGTTAAAAATGTCTAACAAAGGCGGCTTAAAGGGCGAGGAGTAGGAGGCGAGCGGTGTGTGGTGAATCTGTGAAAGTTACGATGAGTAACTGTTATGATAATACGTGATCAGTCTAGACGTTAGTGTTGGCGGGACAGTGGTTGGCAGGCGAGAATCAGTCTGGAGTTTTCAGTTCTTAGCATCATAAAAAGGCCAAGCGTGATAAGCGTCTGCCATATACTGCAGGAACCACTTATCTCCAGGGTTCACAAAGGTCGGGGACGTCACAATTCCACTCTATGCCGGGACAATTCTGTGGAATACTGGTGATGTTAAAGGGAAACGATCAGCAGGTCAGACGACTCTAACCCACCGATATATCCATTTTATGCACGGGGCGCTGAGGAGGAAGGGATGTCTCTTATAGTGTGTGTCCCTTATAGTACATCTCTTATTGTGTGTCAGAGAGAGAGATGAGAGATGAGGCCTGAGAGAGAGAGAGGGAGAGATGAGGCCTGAGAGAGAGAGAGGGAGAGATGAGGCCTGAGAGAGAGGGAGAGATGAGGCCTGAGAGAGAGAGAGAGGGGGAGAGATGAGGCCTGAGAGAGAGAGATGAGGCCTGAGAGAGAGCGAGGGAGAGATGAGGCCTGAGAGAGAGAGAGAGGGAGAGATGAGGCCTGAGAGAGAGAGAGAGAGAGAGGGAGAGATGAGGCCTGAGAGAGAGGGAGAGATGAGGCCTGAGAGAGAGGGAGAGGGAGAGATGAGGCCTGAGAGAGAGGGAGAGATGAGGCCTGAGAGAGAGAGAGATGAGGCCTGAGAGAGAGAGAGATGAGGCCTGAGAGAGAGAGAGATGAGGCCTGAGAGAGAGAGAGATGAGGCCTGAGAGAGAGAGAGAGAGAGAGAGAGAGAGATGAGGCCTGAGAGGGAGAGATGAGGCCTGAGAGAGAGATGAGGCCTAAGAGAGAGATGAGGCCTGAGAGAGGGAGAGATGAGGCCTGAGAGAGGGAGAGATGAGGCCTGAGAGAGGGAGAGATGAGGCCTGAGAGAGGGAGAGATGAGGCCTGAGAGAGGGAGAGATGAGGCCTGAGAGAGGGAGAGATGAGGCCTGAGAGAGGGAGAGATGAGGCCTGAGAGAGGGAGAGATGAGGCCTGAGAGAGGGAGAGATGAGGCCTGAGAGAGGGAGAGATGAGGCCTGAGAGAGGGAGAGACGAGGCCTGAGAGAGGGAGAGACGAGGCCTGAGAGAGGGAGAGACGAGGCCTGAGAGAGGGAGAGACGAGGCCTGAGAGAGGGAGAGACGAGGCCTGAGAGAGGGAGAGACGAGGCCTGAGAGAGGGAGAGACGAGGCCTGAGAGAGGGAGAGACGAGGCCTGAGAGAGGGAGAGACGAGGCCTGAGAGAGGGAGAGACGAGGCCTGAGAGAGGGAGAGACGAGGCCTGAGAGAGGGAGAGACGAGGCCTGAGAGAGGGAGAGACGAGGCCTGAGAGAGGGAGAGACGAGGCCTGAGAGAGAGAGAGGGAGAGACGAGGCCTGAGAGAGAGAGAGGGAGAGACGAGGCCTGAGAGAGAGAGAGAGAGGGAGAGATGAGGCCTGAGAGAGGGAGAGATGAGGCCTGAGAGAGGGGGGGGGGAGAGATGAGGCCTGAGAGAGAGAAAGAAAGAAAGAGATGAGGCCTGAGAGAGAGAGAGAGGGAGGGAGAGATGAGGCCTGAGAGAGAGAGAGATTAGGGAGAGATGAGGCCTGAGAGAGGGAGAGATGAGGCCTGAGAGAGGGAGAGATGAGGCCTGAGAGAGGGAGAGATGAGGCCTGAGAGAGGGAGAGATGAGGCCTGAGAGAGGGAGAGATGAGGCCTGAGAGAGGGAGAGATGAGGCCTGAGAGAGAGAGATGAGGCCTGAGAGAGGGAGAGATGAGGCCTGAGAGAGAGAGAGAGAGAGAGATGAGGCCTGAGAGAGAGAGAGAAAGAGAGAGAGAGAGGGAGAGATGAGGCCTGAGAGAGAGAGAGAGAGAGAGAGAGAGAGAGAGAGATGAGGCCTGAGAGGGAGAGATGAAGCCTGAGAGAGAGAGAGAGAGAGAGAGAGAGAGAGTTGAGGCCTGAGAGAGAGATGAAGCCTGAGAGAGAGATGAGGCCTGAGAGAGAGAGAGAGAGAGAGAGAGAGAGAGATGAGGCCTGAGAGAGAAAAAAAGAGATGAGGCCTGAGAGAAAGAGAGAGAGAGATGAGGCCTGAGAGAGAGAGAGAGATGAGGCCTGAGAGGGAGAGATGAGGCCTGAGAGGGAGAGATGAGGCCTGAGAGAGGGAGAAATGGGGCCTGAGAGAGAGAGAGAGAGAGAGAGAGAGAGATGAGGCCTGAGAGAGAGAGATGAGGCCTGAGAGAGAGAGATGAGGCCTGAGAGAGAGAGATGAGGCCTGAGAGAGAGAGATGAGGCCTGAGAGAGAGAGATGAGGCCTGAGAGAGAGATGAGGCCTGAGAGAGAGAGAAATGGGGCCTGAGAGAGAGAGAGAGAGAGAGAGAGAGAGATGAGGCCTGAGAGAGAGAGAGAGAGAGAGAGAGAGATGAGGCCTGAGAGAGAGAGATGAGGCCTGAGAGAGAGAGAGATGAGGCCTGAGAGAGAGAGATGAGGCCTGAGAGAGAGAGATGAGGCCTGAGAGAGAGATGAGGCCTGAGAGAGAGATAGAGATGAGGCCTGAGAGAGAAAAAAAGAGATGAGGCCTGAGAGAGAGAGAGAGAGAGAGAGAGAGAGAGAGAGAGATGAGGCCTGAGAGAGAGATGAGGCCTGAGAGAGCAAGAGAGAGATGAGACCATCCTCATCGGAGACATGAGTACTGTAAATCAGTCAGGAGACTTGTTTTCTCACTATAGTCAGGTTTAATCTGGAAGGGGTTGTCCAGCAAATAACGAGCTCTCCTCCAGATATCCAGTCATCCATATTAGATTGTCCGCTGTCTGTTTCCAGGCCGCCCTGCTGATCAGCTATTTAGAGGCTTTAGCCCCTTGTGCAGTGCCATAGGCGATGTACAGGAGAACTCCGGACGGATTCTGGGCAGAGTGCTGAGGAGGATGGTAGTGGTTATATAGCAGGGACCTGAGACGTGATGTGGTAGACCCGCTCAGCCAGTCAGCCGCAGTAGCGGGTTCCTGTCTCAGCTACTGACTGGCTAGTCGGGCCTGATATGTCACGTCCCAGGTCCCCTCTCAGACCTAGAAGTGGCCACGGATTGGGGGACCGGAACGGCGGGATAGCGGCACCAGCGCTGGAGGTGAGAGCATGTTACCACTACCATCCTCCTCAGCACTCTGCCAAGAATCACTTCAGCCCAGAGTTCTCCTTTAATGCTTACTTGTGCTTATCCTTCCGATCGCTGTACTAGTAGTAGCAATGGTGCGAGGAATTGCCGCCCATATTTATTTATTTTTGTTGGTTTTTCTACTGAAGCCAAAAAGATAACAGTGGTGGCCTAATGGCAGGATCTACTGGCTCATACTAGGCCAACTGGAAGATGATCTGCTGTTCTTTCACCACTTCCTTACATATATATATATATATATATATATATATATATATATATATATATATATATATATATATACACCTTTTAATGTGAGATTTTAAACAAGCTGATTATTTTTGTTTGTTTTTGAAGCGCCAGCTGGCGAGCTTACTCTTTGACCTGGGATGCACCAGTTCTGCTCTACAAATTTTTGAGAAGCTGGAGATGTGGGAAGATGTTGTTATTTGCCACGAACGAAGTGGACAACATGGGAAGGTAAGAAAGCGACCTAGGGGACTAACGCCAGTGTAAGTGCTGACTTGTTAAAGGGGAACTCTCAGCAGGTGAGACGAAATACCAAAATACCTTCCTCCTCAGCAGTAGGGACATATCCGCAGGTTAGAGTCTCACCTGCTGAGAGTTCCCCTTTAAGGCTTCCCTCAGTATCATCCCCATCACCGTGCTGTGAATCTCATCACGTTTTTACGTTTTAGGCTGAGCAAATTCTGAGACAGGAATTGGAGAAAGGGGAGACACCAAATCTTTACTGCCTCCTTGGAGATGTTCTGCGGGACCATCAGTATTACGATAAAGCGTGGGAGCTGTCCAAACATCGCAGTGCTCGCGCCCAACGTTCCAAAGGCCTCCTCTACCTCCGCAATCGCCAGTTCCAGCAGTGTGTAGAATGCTTCGAAAAATCAGTGGCCATCAATCCAATGCAGGTAAAGATGAAGAACCCGTCAGCTGGTGGTGGTAGAAGGTTAGCGCATTCTTACAGGAATGGAACCAGAGCGGTCACCACGACGCGTCTGGTCTTTTCTCTAATAACCATGTAACGTGATCTCTTAGTTTGCACATTGTATGATATGGTGGGGTAGGCTCCGGAGAAGGCCAACCCTGATCCCCACGTCTCCTGGAAGTCAGCGGAGTTACACTTTATGTGAGGGGATGTGTGCTCATTGAATTGTAAGAAGATCTGGAAAGGGTTAAAAGCTTGTATGCGTCATTTTCCGACCTATGGCTAGGTTCACACTATGTAACTGTGCGGCTGTATTTTTTATGCGGCTGTAAATGTGCGGATGAAACTACGGCCGTGGGAAAAAATAGACATGCGGCTGAAAACATACGGTCATTTACTTGGAAATCTGGTTGAACTAAAAATAACAAATAAAATCTTAAGAAAGTGATGGAAACACCTCTGGATGCATCTGGGAAAGCAGGGAAACAGTTTACAGGAATTGCTATTACCGGGGTTTGCGATCCTCTGCAGTATAGCCGATGTCTCTCATGGTTAATCTATTAAAATAATAAAACACATTTTCGTTGTAATAAAGTCCCTTTCGTTGTTCAATAATTAAATTTAAACGATTCCATCATTTTGCAATTAAATATACTGTTAAAATAAATATATATATAAATAAATGTATATTTATATATATATTTATTTTTTGACAATATATTTAATTGCACAATGATGGATTCGTTTAAATTAAATTATTGACCAACGAAACTGATTTTATTTAATCGAAAATGTGTTTTATTAATTAAATATTAATTAGTACAGGAAGCTCCATAAGCCGTTAATTCATATTGCCGGTAATAGAGCTTTCTGTACTAATCATCACTTTACTTTAATGAAAACATCAAATGTTTCTTCTAATTATGTTATCACAATAGTATTATTAGAAGAAACATTTAGAATTATATGTGCGCTCAGCTGATTGGCTGATTGGCTGAGCGCACATATAATGAGCCGGTCCGCAGTACAGTGACTTCATTGTGCTGCGGACCAGCGAAGAGGACACATCGGGGTGAGTATAGAGCTCTCCCCACCCCCTCCCCTGCACTGCACCCCTCCCAGCAAGGAAGGGGGGGTCAGTTAACCCCTTCCTTGCTGGGATGGGTGTAGTCTGACATCAGTCTGGCCCCCAAGGGGTTAAGGGGGATGCAATACATCCTCCCTTAACCCCTTGGGGGCCAGACTGTAAGCAGCGATCTGTAAAGATGCTGCATACTGTAAGGAGCACAACACCGCTCACAATGATGGGTGTTGTGCTCCTGTTTGTGTGTTTTTTGTGTGTTTCTCCTTTTTTGTTTTTCAGATATCAGTATCCTGGGGATTACGTCGGATTCCGTGGACTACGTCGATGACCAGCGTTTTTTTAATTTTTTTTTTTTTATAAAATGGTCAATGAGGGGTGTGGGGGTGTTTTTATTTGAATAAAAAAATTTTTAACTTGTGTCTAATAGACGGAATCCATTACTAAGTCGGGGCCTAGTGTAAGCCGGGTTAAAAACCAAACGACAGCAGCCTGGTAACACCAGGGTGGGAAGAGCCATTGGTTTAGGCCCTCCCCAGCCTAAATCTTACCAGCCTGCTGCCGCCCGGTCCAGGAGCGCCAATTTTGACGCTCCGGGACCACTGGCACCCGGCTCTTCCCAGTACCCCTGGTGGCATTGGGTACTGGGGTAATAATGGGGGGTTAGTGTTAGCCATTTTATACCGGCTAACACTAGGCCCCAACTTAGTAATGGATTCTGTCTATTAGACGGCTTCCACTACTAAGTCTATAAAGTAAAGAAATAAAGACAAGACACAAGTTAAAAAATTTTTTTATTCAAATAAAAACACCCCCACACCCCTCATTGACCATTTTATAAAAAAAAAAAAATTAAAAAAACGCTGGTCATCGACGTAGTCCACAGAATCCGACGTAATCCACAGGATACCGATATCTGAAAAACAAAAAGGGAGAAACACACAAAAAACACACAAACAGGAGCACAACACCCATCATTGTGAGCGGTGTTGTGCACCTTACAGTATGCAGCATCTTTACAGATCGCTGCTTACAGTCTGGCCCCCAAGGGGTTAAGGGAGGATGTATTGCATCCCCCTTAACCCCTTGGGGGCCAGACTGATGTCAGACTGCACCCATCCCAGCAAGGAAGGGGTTAAGTGACCCCCCTTCCTTGCTGGGAGGGGTGCAGTGCTGGGGAGGGGGTGGGGAGAGCTCTATACTCACCCCGATGTTGTCTCTTCGCTGGTCCGCAGCACAATGAAGTCACTGTACTGCGGACCGGCTCATTATATGTGCGCTGAGCCGATCAGCCAATCAGCTGAGCGCACATATAATTCTAAATGTTTCTTCTAATAATGCTATTGTGATAACATAATTAGAAGAAACATTTGATGTTTTCATTAAAGTAAAGTGATGATTAGTACAGAAAGCTCTATTACCGGCAATATGAATTAACGGCTTATGGAGCTTCCTGTACTAATTAATATTTAATTAATCAAACACATTTTCGATTAAATAAATTCAGTTTCGTTGTTCAATAATTTAATTCTAACGAATCCATCATTGTGCAATTAAATATTCTGTCAAATAAATATATATATAAATATACATTTATTTATATATCTATTTATTTTAACAGTATATTTAATTGCACAATGATGGATTCGTTAGAATTAAATTATTGATCAACGAAAGTGTCTTGATTACAAAGAAAATGTGTTTTATTAATTTAATATATTAACTATTAGAGGCATCGGCATTCGGCATCATTGCCGGCTATTTTTGAAGTACTCCGTACGGACCGCCTGTCAATCCACGGCCGCATGTCCAGCCGCAAACAATGGTCTTGTTCATTTTTTACGGGTCCGTTTACGATAGGGCCGTAGATTCATACATAGTGTGCACTGTGCAGCCGTATATCCTATACTTTCCAGCGTACGCATGAACCACCAAAAATACCGCCACACAATTACAGCCGCAAATACAGCCGCACACTTACATAGTCTGAACCTGGCCTAGGGGGAGATGTATCGTATATATGTATATATCAGCTATATGTGCTATGTATATATCCGCTATATGGGCTATGTATATATATGTATCAGCTATATGTGCTATATATATCAGCTATATGTGCTACTGTATATATCAGCTATATGTGCTATGTATATATATATATATATATATATATATATATATCAGCTATATGTGCTATGTATATATCCGCTATATGTGCTATGTATATATATATATATATCAGCTATATGTGCTATGTATATATCAGCTATATGTGCTATGTATATATCAGCTATATGTGCTATGTATATATCAGCTATATGTGCTATGTATATATCAGCTATATGTGCTATGTATATATCAGCTATATGTGCTATGTATATATCAGCTATATGTGCTATGTATATCCGCTATATATATCAGCTATATGGGCTATGTATATATATGTATCAGCTATATGTGCTATGTATATATCAGCTATATGTGCTATGTATATCTGCTATACGGGCTATATATATCAGCTATATGGGCTATGTATATATCAGCTATATGTGCTATGTATATATCAGCTATATGTGCTATATATATATCAGCTATATGTGCTATATATATATCAGCTATATATATATATATATATATATACACTCACCGGCCACTTTATTAGGTACACCCTGCTAGTAACGGGTTGGACCCCCTTTTGCCTTCAGAACTGCCCCAATTCTTGGTGGCATAGATACAACAAGGTGCTGGAAGCTTCCTCAGAGATTTTGGTCCATAGTGACGTGATGACATCACACAGTTGCCGCAGATTTGTCGGCTGCACATCCATGATGCCAATCTCCCGTTCCACCACATCCCAAAGATGCTCTATTGGATTGAGATCTGGTGACTGTGGAGGCCATTGGAGTACAGTGACCTCATTGTCATGTTCAAGCAGAAATCGAGACTCATCAGACCAGGCAACGTTTTTCCAATCTTCTACTGTCCAATTTCGATGAGCTTGTGCAAATTGTAGCCTCAGTTTCCTGTTCTTAGCTGAGCGGAGTGGCCCCCGGTGTGGTCTTCTGCTGCTGTAGCCCATCTGCCTCAGAGTTGGCCGTACTGTGCGTTCAGAGATGCTCTTCGGCCTACCTTGGCTGTAACGCTTGGCTATTTGAGTCACTGTTGCCTTTCTATCAGCTGGAACCAGTCTGCCCATTCTCCTCTGACCTCTGGCATCAACAAGGCATTTCCACCCACAGAACTGCCGCTCACTGGATGGTTTTTCTTTTTCGGACCATTCTCTGTAAACCCTAGAGATGGTTGTGCGTGAAAATCCCAGTAGATCAGCAGTTTCTGAAATACTTAGACCAGCCCTTCTGGCACCAACAACCATGCCACGTTCAAAGGCCTCAAATCACCTTTCTTCCCCATACTGATGCTCGGTTTGAACTGCAGGAGATTGTATTGACCATGTCTACATGCCTAAATGCACTGAGTTGCTGCCATGTGATTGGCTGATTAGAAATTAAGTGGTAATGTGCAGTTGGACAGGTGTACCTAATAAAGTGGCCGGTGAGTGTGTGTGTGTATATATATATATATATATATATATATATATATATATATATATATATGCTATATTTGACCTCACACTGGCACATACAGCTGCAGTGACCTCTCTTGAGCCTCACTTCTCCTCTCTGGATGTGTTGTCAGTGTGAGAATTGTTTCTAGACTGTGTTTTCTGCCTTTTCCCTATGTATTTTGGGGGTACTCCTATACTTCTCCAGTCTTCCAGTACTTATCAGCTGCTGTATGTCCTGCAGGAAGTGGTGTATTCTCTCCAGTCTGACACAGTGCTCTCTGCTGCCACCTCTGTCCATGTCAGGAACTGTCCAGAGCAGGAGAGGTTTTCTATGGGGATTTGCTGCTGCTCTGGACAGTTCCTGACATTGACAGTCAGCGGAGCTGCCTCTATGCCTCACTAACCCATTCCAGGCTCTGCTTTAGGCTATGCTCACACACTATAACTCACTGCTTTAGGCTATGCTCACACACTATAACTCACTGCTTTAGGCTATGCTCACACACTGTCCAAGTGACAAACATTTTTATTGGAGAGCCGTCATTCAATGGCAAATCTTCTCCCTTCCTGATCCTCTGTTACATCACAGTATTACGCCCTCCGATGTATTTTTCACCTGTAAATGTTTTTAATCCTAATCTAATTTCCGGTCGGTAGCTGTACATGCCTCATGCGTCTGTAGAACGTCTCTCTATATGACTTTATAATTGATTTATCCCGTTTTCCGGTTACAGCTTGGGGTGTGGTATTCGTTGGGCTGCGCATATATCACCCTGCAGGGATATGAAGGGGCAGCGAGAGCGTTTCAGCGCTGCGTCACCCTGGAGCCGGATGTAAGTATAATCCTGTATATTTTCTATCCTTTATTGGCCCTCAGGGTGAGTGGTCGGTTGGTTTATAGAACCTTATTTTTTTTTGTCCATATATTTCGGGACCCGCCACTTTTTATATTTCCCTTGATGAATTACGGGTAATTATGGGTATTTATTCTTTTAGACTATAGTTCTATGAAGTTTTTTCTGTAGATTTTTAAAAACATTGTATATAGGTTTCCTGCCTCTGGGTTCCTCATTATTAGGGTTATCTCCAATTCCGCTGCATGAGCTGATTCCAATTTCAATAGTTTTGTCCCTGTGCCGCTCTATAATAAAGATTGGAGGGCCGTAGACGTGGGCAGTAGACGTGGGCAGTAGACGTGGGCAGTAGACCTGGGCAGTAGACCTGGGCAGGAGACATGGGCAGTAGACCTGGGAAGTAGACCTGGGAAGTAGACCTGGGCAGTAGACCTGGGCAGTAGACCTGGGAAGTAGACCTGGGCCGGAGACCTGGGCCGGAGACCTGGGCCGGAGACCTGGGCCGGAGACCTGGGCCGGAGACCTGGGCCGGAGACCTGGGCCGTAGACATGGGCAGTAGACTTGGGCAGTAGACATGGGCAGGAGACCTGGGCCGGAGACCTGGGCTTACTCTGGATGAGGTTCCTGTATCTCAGCGTCCTGACGGTCTGTGACTAGACGTGTAACACAGAGACCACAGTCTTCACATATTCCTCACACGGACATCGCTGCCGTCTCCTGAACTTTTCACACATCCCACGGGACAAGTAAATGTAGAAAATTCCAAGACCTCTTCAGGCTTTGCCCGTCCATGTGAATGATTTAGCGGCTTCATAGAGGATAGGTGTGATAGTCGGTGAACGTACAAACACTTTCCTGGACTTTATATGCTTTATATTTTATTCTAGAACGCTGAAGCCTGGAACAACCTGTCATCCGCGTATATCCGACTGAGGCAGAAGTAAGTATCCTGCACGTCCCGCAGCCTCCTGACCCCCATATGTCTGCCCGTCCCTGTTATGGATTCTGGAATCTTATAGTGTATGAATATACGTCATGTGTCGCTCCGTAGATGATTGTCGGGGATTAGGCACATTCAGAATCAGGTCATTTTTAGCTCCAGGTTTTTTCTCACTATATTTACACTAGTTCGTCATTTAGTTTTTTATCTTCAGAAGATCTGCAGGAAAAAATGGTAGAAAATTCCCAAATCCAGGTTGTAAACCTTGTACCAAGAAGACGAGTCTGTAATTGCCGCCAGACGTGTTTGACCTCAGTACTGGGTGACGATAGATTACTTAGAAAAATTCAAAACATTCAAGGGGGATTTATGAAAACCGGAGTTCTCATACGCGGGTCTTAAATTAGGCCCCACCCCCTTCTCCCATCCAGATTCACTGAGAGGCGACTCAGTCCACACCTTCCCTGGATTGACATACAAGGCCGAACCTCCAGCCCTGTACACCAATTAGCTGTGGCAGGGAGATGTGGGGGAGGAGCAGGCCTGCATGCTGCTGCTCAGCATCACTTCTGTAAAGTCTGCTGCTTCCAAGGAGAAATGCAGTTTTATAACTCTGCAAATGTCCATCAGCAAAGACAATGGCCTGATTTATTTTACATCCTGATCACCTGTCCCTATTCCCTTTATAGGAGAAGCCTGGGGAGGAGGTGGCTCAACTTAACAATGTGCACCTATCTCCCCGACTCCAGCGATGGGGTCTGCTCTTTTGGGGGAAAAAAGGCTGACCCCCAACTTCTCCTTTTAGGTTAAACTGAGTGCTGAATTGTGTTGTAGTGAACCTCATCTCTGGAGTGTAATCAGACACGTTGTCACCATTTCTGCATTGCTGTCTGGCTTAGGGCCCTATTCCACGGGCAATCGTTAGCTCCTCGTTCCCTGCTCACTGCCGCCGCTATTCCACGCAGCAGCAGCGAACGGGTGAGTCCGGGGAGGGCCGGGGGGAGCAGCAGGGGGGCTGCTCGGGTGATCACTAGATCATCTGGGCAGCCCATAGCATACAGCAGCGGTCTGCTGCCGACGCTTCTATCCCACGGAGAACGTTACTGTATCAGTCGTTTGTTTTTCAAAATGTTGAAAAACCAACGACTGCAATGATCAGCCGACATGAACGATAATTGTTCCGTGGAATAGGGCCTTTAGAAGTGAGAGTTCCTCTTTCTGGTGTCAGTGTCCGCACTGTGGGGGAACAAAGCATAAAGCCTGTCAGCTAGGTGTGTAGAGACTGTTATACAGTGAACAGTCTCTAATCTTCCAGGAAGCTTACGTCACCAGAAAACAATGGCTGCTGATTAGACAAAGGACGACCTCACCGCTAACAAAATAATCCCCTGTCATATGGTGCAGGCCTCTAATGGGGGAAGCATTGCCGCATTATATATATATACATTATATCATTATCACTGGATGTGGGGGAAGCATTGCTGCATTATGTATATAGTATATATGTCCTTATTATCACTGGATGTGGGGGAAGCATTGCCGCAATATATTTGTCATCACAAATGTGCTGCCTGGTGACGGCTACACTGTAACATCGTGGACACAGCTCGGGGAGGGCCGGCATAGCACATACCCTGAGTGCGGGGGATGGGACCAGCTCGGGGAGGGCCGGCATAGCACATACCCTGAGTGCGGGGGATGGGACCAGCTCGGGGAGGGCCGGCGTAGCACATACCCTGAGTGCCGGGGATGGGACCAGCTCGGGGAGGGCCGGCGTAGCACATACCCTGAGTGCGGGGGATGGGACCAGCTCGGGGAGGGCCGGCGTGACACATACCCTGAGTGCGGGGGATGGGACCAGCTCGGGGAGGGCCGGCGTGGCACATACCCTGAGTGCGGGGGATGGGACCAGCTCGGGGAGGGCCGGCGTGGCACATACCCTGAGTGCCGGGGATGGGACCAGCTCGGGGAGGGACGGTGTGGCACATACCCTGAGTGCGGGGGATGGGACCAACTCGGGGAGGGCCGGCATAGCACATACCCTGAATGTGGGGGATGGGACCAGCTCGGGGAGGGCCGGCGTGGCACATACCCTGAGTGCGGGGGATGGGACCAGCTCGGGGAGGGCCGGCATAGCACATACCCTGAATGTGGGGGATGGGACCAGCTCGGGGAGGGCCGGCGTGGCACATACCCTGAGTGCGGGGGATGGGACCAGCTCGGGGAGGGCCGACGTAGCACATACCCTGAGTGCGGGGGATGGGACCAGCTCGGGGAGGGCCGGCATAGCACATACCATGAGTGCGGGGGATGGGACCAGCTCGGGGAGGGCCGGCGTAGCACATACCCTGAGTGCCGGGGATGGGACCAGCTCGGGGAGGGCCGGCGTAGCACATACCCTGAGTGCCGGGGATGGGACCAGCTCGGGGAGGGCGGGCGTAGCACATACCCTGAGTGCGGGGGATGGGACCAGCTCGGGGAGGGCCGGCGTGGCACATACCCTGAGTGCGGGGGATGGGACCAGCTCGGGGAGGGCCGGCGTGGCACATACCCTGAGTGCCGGGGATGGGACCAGCTCGGGGAGGGACGGGGTGGCACATACCCTGAGTGCGGGGGATGGGACCAACTCGGGGAGGGCCGGCATAGCACATACCCTGAATGTGGGGGATGGGACCAGCTCGGGGAGGGCCGGCGTGGCACATACCCTGAGTGCGGGGGATGGGACCAGCTCGGGGAGGGCCGACGTAGCACATACCCTGAGTGCGGGGGATGGGACCAGCTCGGGGAGGGCCGGCGTGGCACATACCCTGAGTGCTGGGGATGGGACCAGCTCGGGGAGGGCCGGCGTGGCACATACCCTGAGTGCCGGGGATGGGTACAGCTGGTCACTCTGCTGGCATAGCACATACCCTGAGTGCCGGGGATGGGACCAGCTCGGGGAGGGCCGGCATAGCACATACCCTGAGTGCGGGGGATGGGACCAGCTCGGGGAGGGCCGGCGTAGCACATACCCTGAGTGCCGGGGATGGGACCAGCTCGGGGAGGGCGGGCGTAGCACATACCCTGAGTGCGGGGGATGGGACCAGCTCGGGGAGGGCCGGCATGGCACATACCCTGAGTGCGGGGGATGGGACCAGCTCGGGGAGGGCCGGCGTGGCACATACCCTGAGTGCCGGGGATGGGACCAGCTCGGGGAGGGACGGTGTGGCACATACCCTGAGTGCGGGGGATGGGACCAGCTCGGGGAGGGCCGGCCTAGCACATACCCTGAATGTGGGGGATGGGACCAGCTCGGGGAGGGCCGGCGTGGCACATACCCTGAGTGCGGGGGATGGGACCAGCTCGGGGAGGGCCGACGTAGCACATACCCTGAGTGCGGGGGATGGGACCAGCTCGGGGAGGGCCGGCGTGGCACATACCCTGAGTGCCGGGGATGGGACCAGCTCGGGGAGGGCCGGCGTGGCACATACCCTGAGTGCCGGGGATGGGTACAGCTGGTCACTCTGCTGGCATAGCACATACCCTGAGTGCCGGGGATGGGACCAGCTCGGGGAGGGCCGGCATAGCACATACCCTGAGTGCGGGGGATGGGACCAGCTCGGGGAGGGCCGGCGTAGCACATACCCTGAGTGCCGGGGATGGGTACAGCTGGTCACTCTGCTGGCATGTCAGGACAGCTAACTGAACGCTTCTCAAAGATGAAGCTTTTTCATGGAAACATAGAAGATTGTCGGCAGAAGAAGACCACTGGGTCCATCTAGTCGGCCCTTTTAGTATTTTCTTTATCATCATCTTAGGATAGATAGATGTTTATCCGTAGAAATGTCTGTTTAGACGCAGAAATATACTTATTTTACCCTCTATTGCTGATCAGTGGAGACTTTCCCCAAGCATTTTACCACATACACCCCTTATATCAGGGATGGGAAACCTTCGGCCCTCCAGGTATGATGGGAATTGTAGTTTTGCAACAGCTGGAGGGTCGAAGGTTCCCCATCTCTGCCTTAAAGGGAAACTGTCAGCTAGAAAGAACTTTCCAGACGTATGGGGACATACGCTGCTATATAAGCAGTGAGACCCCGCATTACCTGGATTGTAGATGTTTGATGCTGCTATCACCTAAACAATTGCCACTCCAATGTGTACTAAAGGCGTGGCCACTGAAGTGCCCTGGATTTCTCTGGCCACGCCTATATGACACTTCAGAGTGGCACTAGAAAGCATTTGTTTAGGTGATTACAGCCTTGGACAACTATAATAGAAGTTCTGGATATTGGGTGAAAAAGACCCTGATTTGGGGCATATACTACTAAACCCAAACCCCAAACCAGAGATAAAAGACTGGAAAATATTGGCTACATCATATATCCTTATTACTGTCCACTAGAGATGGGGAGAACTGGAGCCTCCAATCACTCTGCATTAGATTAGCTGGGGCTGAAGAAGTGCTCATCCACAGGATTAGCATACAAGAGGGCAGCTATCATCATACATATACACTATCATACATATAGATGTAGTATCTTATTTTATTATTATTCATTACAGCTGGAGACTTTTTCTCTTTTTCCTATTTTTTTTGTACAATATTATACTGTATACTGGGCAGCCATCTTGTCTGAGATGTGGTTTTTTGTTTTTTTTTTACAGCATTTAAAGAGCTATTTTAGAGCTTGTGCCGTGGACATACAATAGGCCCAATAGTCTGGAGCTGACCCTATTGATTCCGATGGGATAGTGTTGTATTTATACTCTAAGGGGTCATTGTGCCGGGATGACACATTCCCTTTAAGGCACAGTGGGCTGCCCTTAGAGGGTGTCGTTTATCCCGTTCAGTCCTCCTTCTCATGGGTTATGATGCACGTACTCTACATTTATTAACAATAAAAATAATGCACCCAGATAGAAATGTCACTTTGCTGCAAGACTCTCCACAAAGTTAAAGGGTTACTCCGCTCAGACATAACTTTTGCTGCAGCCCATGGTGAGACTAATAATTCCCGCCATACTTGTTATTATCTGCTCCCCCCTAGAAGGGATGTACCAGGTGTATTAGCCGCTCATTACTCCTGGTGCATGATGAGGACTTGGAACTGAGACTTGACATCAGGCATACGACTTAATGCTACCATATGGCCTGTTACTATAGTTTTGTTTTACTATATCTTAGTAATGGTGATGGACAGCAGTGTACGGATCTGACGGCAGTGTACGGATCAGACGGCAGTGTACGGATCTGACGGCAGTGTACGGATCTGACGGCAGTGTGCGGGTCTGACGGCAGTGTGCGGGTCTGACGGCAGTGTGCGGGTCTGACGGCAGTGTGCGGGTCTGACGGCAGTGTACGGGTCTGACGGCAGTGCGCGGATCTGACGGCAGTGTACGGATCTGACGGCATTGTACAGATCTGACGGCAGTGTACGGATCTGACGGCAGTGTGCGGATCTGACGGCAGTGTGCGGATCTGACGGCAGTGTAGGGATCTGACGGCGGTGTAGGGACCTGACGGCAGTGTAGGGATCTGACGGCAGTGTAGGGACCTGACGGCGGTGTAGGGACCTGACGGCAGTGTAGGGACCTGACGGCAGTGTAGGGACCTGACGGCAGTGTAGGGATCTGACGGCAGTGTAGGGACCTGACGGCAGTGTAGGGATCTGACGGCAGTGTAGGGATCTGACGGCAGTGTAGGGACCTGACGGCGGTGTAGGGATCTCACAGCTGGTGACACTATGAGATGCTCAGTCAGAGGTCATTCTTGTGTTACACGTTAGTTTATTTTCTGTAATTCCATGATATTTTCTTTGTCTGATTAGCTCCATTTAGCAGGATTATTCAGTGATGTCACCCCGCGCCCTGAGGAAGCCGCCTGTGCCGCTCTCCAGCTCTCTAACCATCACTTTATAATGGAATTCAGACACTTTGCCGATGACACCATCATAATTACTCATCATTGCCTAGAATTGGTGTTTGGTAAATCTGTGGCAAAAATAAATGAGAGTCCATGCACAATTATTCTGTCCGTCTTTGGGGACGTCGCGTACTGGGCACCATACAGGGCAAATATAAACTGCTGCACTGCAACATGTGTGGTTTATGCAGCTATACGTCTGCTGATGCTTCAGGCTGTTCTTTCTGTAGGGCTTAAAGGGACAGAAGAAGTAAAGAAGCGCTCATATACTCACCTGTGATGATTGTTGTCCTGCGCCACAGCGTCATCCCGCTGCTATGGCGCCATTTAAATTCTGCCCCCATGTGACCTCTTCTCTGGGTCACCCGCATCTGAGGGGGCTGGAAGTGACAGTCTTCAATGTGTCACTATGAGATGCACTGTAGACACTGACCTCAGGCCTTCAGAAGCCCTTGGGAAAGAAGAGGGGTGAGAGGAGATGTGAGGTAGGAGCCAGCGGGATTCGGGCAGCATGGGAGCACCAGGATGGGGCGGCACTGCAGGAAGCGATCCTCACCAGTGACTATAATGTCTGCCTGCAGCGGAGGGGGCTCTGGTAATGTTCCAGCACGTCCCACAGATGCTCAAACCGTTAGAGATTCTGGGAGTTTGGTGGCCGAGTCGACATGTAAAAGTTTGTGTTCCTCCCCTGAACAGTTATTGCAGTGTGACGGGCAGCATTGTCCTATCGCCAACACTGGGGCCATGGAGGATGTGCCTGGTCTGTAAAACATTTAGTGCGGTGCTAATTGTCAAATGACCGGACCAAGGTTCTCCAGCAGAACATAGTCCAGAGCATGGCCGTGCCTCCACCTGTGGACGTTCTCCTGATCCACGTGAATCCGGCCAACTGCTTATTTTGCTGCTTCCAAAAGTTGAAGAACTGACTATTGACTTGTTGCCTGAAATCCCTTGCTAGGATCCATTATCATGGAGTCACCAATGTCCTTCATGTCTCCTGTTGCGGCTGATCAGTCTGTCTTTACACTCTATGGATCAGTCTCTGAGCCGATACGGTGACTGATGGTGGAGGTCCGGGTCATCTGAAAAAGACTTCATTATAGCTATCAGAATGTATGGACAGAACATACAGCGGGTATCCCTCCATCTGTCAGTTCATGCTGCTCATCCAGAATACAAGGTGCAGCATGTGCCCCATCCCCCCCCTCCCCCGCGGTGGTGCAGAGGGTCGTATTTCTTGTGGGTGGACGATTGGTCAGGGGTGGGGAAGGGACCCATCTGCCATTGAGATAATGAGGAAATTGCTTTCTCTTGTTTTGTTAGACACAAAGCGTTCCGAACCCTTCAAGAAGCCATCAAGTGCAACTTTGAGCATTGGCAAATATGGGAGAATTATCTATTAACCAGCACAGATGTGGGAGAGTTTGCGGAAGCTGTGAAAGCGTACCACCGGCTGATGGACCTCCGAGACAAATACAAGGACGTGCAGGTGGGTGACGTCTCACATATCTAAGCACCGGAGGACATCTCAAGAATCTGTTTGGAGACTATTTAGATCTTAAAGGGGTTGTCCAGAGAAAATCTTTTTCTATCAAATCAACTGGTTTCAGAAAGTTATATAGATTTGTAACTTACTTCTGTTCTCAATCTCAAGTCTTCCTATACTTATCAGCTGCTGTAAGTCCTGCAGGAAGTGGTGTATTCTCTCCAGTCTGACACAGTGCTCTCTGCTGCCACCTCTGTCCATGTCAGGAACTGTCCAGAGCAGCAGAGGTTTTCTATGGGGATTTGCTGCTGCTCTGGACAGTTCCTGGCATGGACAGAGGTGGCAGCAGAGAGCACTGTGTCAGACTGGAGAGAATACACCACTTCCTGCAGGACATACAGCAGCTGATAAGTACAGGAAGACTGGAGATTTTTTGATAGGAGTAAATTACAAATCTGTATACAAGCCTCATCACCAGCCATCCTCATTCTGAACATACAGCCTGACGTAGTGTCACCACCGGCACCATCCCATCCGGTGTCTGTGGGGCATTCATGAACCTGAGGAGATCTGAGCATATTTGTATATGGTGATTGATGGTAATACATATTATAGGGGACCATCATCTAACCCTTACAATTAATGTTATGGAGAGCTGTGCAACCATTTGTTATTTCTTGTTCCGGCTCTTTCTCGGCCAGTATTCTATAGGCGCTTATAGTAAGTAAGGGTCAGCGGACTTGGGGAACTGTTCCAGCTCAGCAATGTTCTCCGAATCCTGGAACCCATAGACACAGCCCTAGGCCCTAGGCTATATCCCTGTCCTCCTGGCAGCCCTAGGCCTTAGGCTATATCCCTGTCCTCCTGGCAGCCCTAGGCTATATCCCTGTCTTCCTGGCAGCCCTAGGCTATATTCCTGTCTTCCTGGCAGCCCTAGGCTATATCCCTGTCTTCCTGGCAGCCCTAGGCCCTAGGCTATATCACTGTCCTCCTGGCAGCCCTAGGCTATATCCCTGTCTTCCTGGCAGCCCTAGGCCCTAGGCTATATCCCTGTCCTCCTGGCAGCCCTATGCCCTAGGCTATATCACTGTCCTCCTGGCAGCCCTAGGCTATATCCCTGTCCTCCTGGCAGCCCTATGCCCTAGGCTATATCCCTGTCTTCCTGGCAGCCCTAGGCCCTAGGCTATATCCCTGTCCTCCTGGCAGCCCTAGGCTATATCCCTGTCCTCCTGGCAGCCCTATGCCCTAGGCTATATCCCTGTCCTCCTGGCAGCCCTAGGCCCTAGGCTATATCACTGTCCTCCTGGCAGCCCTAGGCTATATCCCTGTCTTCCTGGCAGCCCTAGGCCCTAGGCTATATCCCTGTCCTCCTGGCAGCCCTATGCCCTAGGCTATATCACTGTCCTCCTGGCAGCCCTAGGCTATATCCCTGTCTTCCTGGCAGCCCTAGGCCCTAGGCTATATCCCTGTCTTCCTGGCAGCCCTAGGCCCTAGGCTATATCCCTGTCCTCCTGGCAGCCCTAGGCTATATCCCTGTCTTCCTGGCAGCCCTAGGCCCTAGGCTATATCCCGGTCTTCCTGGCAGCCCTAGGCCCTAGGCTATATCACTGTCCTCCTGGCAGCCCTAGGCTATATCCCTGTCTTCCTGGCAGCCCTAGGCCCTAGGCTATATCCCTGTCCTCCTGGCAGCCCTATGCCCTAGGCTATATCACTGTCCTCCTGGCAGCCCTAGGCTATATCCCTGTCTTCCTGGCAGCCCTAGGCCCTAGGCTATATCCCTGTCCTCCTGGCAGCCCTAGGCCCTAGGCTATATCCCTGTCTTCCTGGTAGCCCTAGGCCCTAGGCTATATCCCTGTCCTCCTGGCAGCCCTAGGCTATATCCCTGTCTTCCTGGCAGCCCTAGGCCTTAGGCTATATCCCTGTCCTCCTGGCAGCCCTAGGCTATATCCCTGTCTTTCTGGCAGCCCTAGGCTATATCCCTGTCTTCCTGGCAGCCCTAGGCTATATCCCTGTCCTCCTGGCAGCCCTAGGCTATATCCCTGTCTTCCTGGCAGCCCTAGGCTATATCCCTGTCTTCCTGGCAGCCCTAGAGCAGCATCCGAGTTCTCCAAACACCGAGAGTGAAATACCGTACAGGTCAGCCAGTCCGCTCAGCACTATTGGGGAGTAACTTTGTTTGTTTTTGCGGCGTTCCTTTATTTTTGGTGTGTGAGCGTTACATCCCTCTAACATGTGCAGGCCGCCCTATCTTCTACATTATTTAAAGGGGTTATCCAGGCTTGGAAAATATGGCTGCTTTCTTTCATAATCAGCATCACACCTAATTTTAGGTGTTTTACAGCTTCATTCCATTAAAGTGAATAGAGGTGAATTGTAATACCGCACACAACCTGGAGACAGGGAGGGGATGCTGTTTTTGCAAGAAAGTAGCTGTCTTTTCCTAATCCTGGATAACCCCTTTAAGAATGACATCTCTTTCTTTGTAATGGGCAAAATATTCCTTAACCCCCCTGTAAGACGTGTTAGAACCCGCCTGCAGTCCTGAGGGTAAGAAGAGGCACCCGTGATTGAATGCCGCCTCATTAGCTCATCAGATATTCCGCTACCTATTGATTGATGCAGGACGGTTTTTATTTAAATGTCCCATGAATTATTGATCACTATTTGCTATAGTTTATTACTCACTCTCAGAAGTTCAGTGGTTTATTAGTGTAATTACTCACAGAGTCAATAATTATTAGCTGGCTGCCATTATGAAGGTTCTGACCCATCCAGAGCTCCAGCATGATGGATTGTCTGGGAGAGTCGCTCCTGGATGCTGATCCCTGGGGACTGTAGCTGCAGAGCATTGTCTGGGAGAGTCGCTTTTGGATGCTGATCCCTGGGGACTGTAGCTGCAGAGCATTGTCTGGGAGAGTCGCTCCTGGATGCTGATCCCTGGGGACTGTAGCTGCAGAGGATTGTCTGGGAGAGTCGCTCCTGGATGCTGATCCCTGGGGACTGTAGCTGCAGAGCATTGTCTGGGAGAGTCGCTCCTGGATGCTGATCCCTGGGGACTGTAGCTGCAGAGCATTGTCTGGGAGAGTCGCTCCTGGATGCTGATCCCTGGGGACTGTAGCTGCAGAGCATTGTCTGGGAGAGTCGCTCCTGGATGCTGATCCCTGGGGACTGTAGCTGCAGAGCATTGTCTGGGAGAGTTGCTCCTAGATGCTGATCCTGCGGACTGTAGCTGCAGAGCATTGTCTGGGAGAGGTGCTCCTGGATGCTGATCCCTGGGGACTGTAGCTGCAGAGCATTGTCTGGTAGAGTCGCTCCTGGATGCTGATCCCTGGGGACTGTAGCTGCAGAGCATTGTCTGGGAGAGTCACTCCTGGATGCTGATCCCTGGGGACTGTAGCTGCAGAGCATTGTCTGGGAGAGTCGCTCCTGGATGATGATCCCTGGGGACTGTAGCTGCAGAGCATTGTCTGGGAGAGTCGCTCCTGGATGCTGATCCTGCGGACTGTAGCTGCAGAGCATTGTCTGGGAGAGTCGCTCCTGGGTGCTGATCCCTGGGGACTGTAGCTGCAGAGCATTGTCTGGGAGAGTCGCTCCTGGGTGCTGATCCCTGGGGACTGTAGCTGCAGAGCATTGTCTGGGAGAGTCGCTCCTGGATGCTGATCCCTGCGGACTGTAGCTGCAGAGCATTGTCTGGGAGAGTCGCTCCTTGATGCTGATCCCTGCGGACTGTAACTGCAGAGCATTGTCTGGGAGAGTCGCTCCTGGATGCTGATCCCTGCGGACTGTAGCTGCAGAGCATTGTCTGGGAGAGTCGCTCCTGGGTGCTGATCCTGGGACTGTAGCTGCAGAGCATTGTCTGGGAGAGTCACTCCTGGATGCTGATCCCTGGGGACTGTAGCTGCAGAGCATTGTCTGGGAGAGTCGCTCCTGGATGCTGATCCCTGGGGGTTGGAAGCTGCAGAGCATTGTCTGGGAGAGTCGCTCCTGGATGCTGATCCCTGGGGACTGTAGCTGCAGAGCATTGTCTGGGAGAGTCGCTCCTGGATGATGATCCTGCGGACTGTAGCTGCAGAGCATTGTCTGGGAGAGTCGCTCCTGGATGCTGATCCCTGGGGGTTGGAAGCTGCAGAGCATTGTCTGGGAGAGTCGCTCCTGGATGCTGATCCCTGGGGACTGTAGCTGCAGAGCATTGTCTGAAAGAGTCGCTCCTGGATGCTGATCCCTGGGGACTGTAGCTGCAGAGCATTGTCTGGGAGAGTCGCTCCTGGATGCTGATCCTGCGGACTGTAGCTGCAGAGCATTGTCTGGGAGAGTCGCTCCTGGATGCTGATCCTGCGGACTGTAACTGCAGAGCATTGTCTGGGAGAGTCGCTCCTGGATGCTGATCCTGCGGACTGTAGCTGCAGAGCATTGTCTGGTAGAGTCGCTTTTGGATGCTGATCCCTGGGGACTGTAGCGGCAGAGCATTGTCTGGGAGAGTTGCTCCTGGATGCTGATCCCTGGGGACTGTAGCTGCAGAGCATTGTCTGGGAGAGTCGCTCCTGGATGCTGATCCCTGGGGACTGTAGCTGCAGAGCATTGTCTGGGAGAGTCGCTCATGGATGCTGATCCCTGGGGACTGTAGCTGCAGAGCATTGTCTGGGAGAGTCGCTCCTGGATGCTGATCCCTGGGGGTTGGAAGCTGCAGAGCATTGTCTGGGAGAGTCGCTCCTGGATGCTGATCCCTGGGGACTGTAGCTGCAGAGCATTGTCTGGGAGAGTCGCTCCTGGATGATGATCCTGCGGGACTGTAGCTGCAGAGCATTGTCTGGGAGAGTCGCTCCTGGATGCTGATCCCTGGGGGTTGGAAGCTGCAGAGCATTGTCTGGGAGAGTCGCTCCTGGATGCTGATCCCTGGGGACTGTAGCGGCAGAGCATTGTCTGGGAGAGTCGCTCCTGGATGCTGATCCCTGCGGACTGTAGCTGCAGAGCATTGTCTGGGAGAGTCGCTCCTGGATGCTGATCCCTGGGGGTTGGAAGCTGCAGAGCATTGTCTGGGAGAGTCGCTCCTGGATGCTGATCCCTGGGGGTTGGAAGCTGCAGAGCATTGTCTGGGAGAGTCGCTCCTGGATGCTGATCCCTGGGGACTGTAGCTGCAGAGCATTGTCTGGGAGAGTCGCTCCTGGATGATGATCCTGCGGGACTGTAGCTGCAGAGCATTGTCTGGGAGAGTCGCTCCTGGATGCTGATCCCTGGGGGTTGGAAGCTGCAGAGCATTGTCTGGGAGAGTCGCTCCTGGATGCTGATCCCTGGGGACTGTAGCGGCAGAGCATTGTCTGGGAGAGTCGCTCCTGGATGCTGATCCTGCGGACTGTTGCTGCAGAGCATTGTCTCTTGTGTTGTCGGGGATTGATGTCTTTTCTGTATAGATTCCTCAGAGTCATAGAAAGGCCTGTATGCAACTTAAAGGGATTGTCCAGCGCCAGCACATTTTTTTTACATTGTATATAAGATTCTTGGGCTCAGTATCATCAGAGAGCACTCATATAACCATGACATCACTCTGCTGGGGTAATGTCAAATAAAGCATGCCGGTTTTTAATAATTATATTTATATAGTGCTTATATATTCTTCTATGTTTTACAATTAAAGGGGTACTCCAGTGAAAATCTTTTTCTTCCAAATCTGCTGGTTTTAGAAAGTTATATAGATTTGATTTTTACTTCTATTTAAAAATCTTCAGTCTTCCAGTTCTTAGCAGCTGCTGTATGTCCTGCAGGAAGTGGTGTATTCTCTCCCGTCTGACACCGTGCTCTCTGCTGCCACCTCTGTCCATGTCAGGAACTGTCCAGAGCAGGAGAGGTTTTCTATGGGGATTTGCTGCTGCTCTGGACAGTTCCTGACATGGACAGAGAGCACTGTGTCACACTGAAGAGAATACACCACCTCCTGCAGGACATACAGCAGCTGGTAAGTACTGGATGACTTGAGATTTTTAAAGAGAACTAAATTATAAATTTGTATAACTTTCAGGCACCAGTTGGTTTGAAAGAAAAAGATTTTCACTGGAGTGCCCCTTTAAGGAAATACAGGAAAAAAGAGAAAAATAGTAATACGAAGGAGAGCAGTCCCTGCCCGTAGGAGCTTACAATCTAAATGACCTGGTAGAACTTTCTACTATTTGTAATTCACCTAATGGAAACATTGTTCATGGAGCCCAAACTAACAGTGTAACCTCTATAACTCCGCAGGTGCTGAAGATCTTGGTTCGGGCCGTGGTGGAAGGAATTGAGGATCGTAAAGGAGAGTCCACCATTACCCTGAAGACCAAGTTACAGGAATTGTTTGGAAGAATAACGGCTCGAGACTCTAGTGATGCCGAGATCTGGAAATCCTACGCCAATCTGTACGGGAACGGACAGAGCGACAAACCTGACGACAACGAGAAGGTAATGTCTTCTCTTATATCTATGGATTTTGCTTTTTTATGGTTCTCAGCACGGCGGGTGTCACCTTTCCTGTTGTCACTTCTCCTGGTGTCGCCATCACTTCTCCTGGTGTCGCCATCACTTCTCCTGGTGTCGCCATCACTTCTCCTGGTGTCGCCATCTCTTCTCCGTTTGCCGCCATCACTTCTCCTGGTGTCGCCATCACTTCTCCTGGTGTCGCCATCTCTTCTCCGTTTGCCGCCATCTCTTCTCCGTTTGCCGCCATCACTTCTCCTGGTGTCGCCATCACTTCTCCTGGTGTCGCCATCTCTTCTCCGTTTGCCGCCATCTCTTCTCCGTTTGCCGCCATCACTTCTGGTGTCGCCATCACTTCTGGTGTCGCCATCTCTTCTCCGTTTGTCGCCATCTCTTCTCCGTTTGCCGCCATCTCTTCTCCGTTTGCCGCCATCTCTTCTCTGTTTGCCTCCATCACTTCTGGTGTCGCCATCACTTCTGGTGTCACCATCGCTTCTCCTGGTGCCGCCATCTCTTCTCCTGTTGTAGCTGTCACTTCTTCTGTTCTCCAGACTACAGAATAACAGGCTATATTGAGGCCTGAGCTGGTGGCCGTGGCGCAGTGCTGGATGGGCCGCGTTGTGACGTTTGCCACCACTTACCCGCTCGTCTCCAGGACCCCTCCCCGTATGTTTGATTCCGGGACTTCCATGTGTTTGATGTTCTGTTGTGTGACGGATCCGTCCTCTGGATGTCAAAATTTTCTGATTAGTTGGAATTGTTCAGTAACATGGATCATATCTCGCCGTCTAGACTATTTTAAAAAATTTTCTCTCCTCTCCCTGATGAGTCTGTACGTTATATACATTCACCATCTGCCGTACAGCTGCAGTATGCAATGTCTTCAGCTCTGCCCCAGTCTGCACTCCAGCGGCCTGGAGCGTAGCGTGCACCCCTCTCAGCGGCCTGGAGCCTAGCGTGCACCCCTCTCGGCGGCCTGGAGCCTAGCGTGCGCCCCTCTCAGCGGCCTGAAGTGTAGCGTGCACCCCTCGCAGCGGCCTGAAGTGTAGCGTGCACCCCTCTCAGCGGCCTGAAGTGTAGCGTGCGTGCACCCCTCTCAGCGGCCTGGAGCATAGCGTGCGCCCCTCTCAGCGGCCTGGAGCGTAGCATGCACCCCTCTCAGCGGCCTGGAGTGTAGCATGCGTGCACCCCTCTCAGCGGCCTGAAGTGTAGCGTGCACCCCTCTCAGCGGCCTGGAGCGTGCGTGCACCCCTCTCAGCAGCCTAGAGCGTAGCCTGCACCCCTCTCAGCGGCCTGGAGCCTAGCGTGCACCCCTCTCAGCGTCCTGAAGTGAAGCGTGCACCCCTCTCAGCGGCCTGAAGTGTAGCGTGCACCCCTCTCAGCGGCCTGGAGCCTAGCGTGCACCACTCTCAGTGGCTTGGAGCGTAGCGTGCACCCCTCTCAGCGGCCTGGAGCCTAGCGTGCACCCCTCTCGGCGGCCTGGAGCCTAGCGTGCGCCCCTCTCAGCGGCCTGAAGTGTAGCGTGCACCCCTCGCAGCGGCCTGAAGTGTAGCGTGCACCCCTCTCAGCGGCCTAGAGCGTAGCCTGCACCCCTCTCAGCGGCCTGAAGTGTAGCGTGCGTGCACCCCTCTCAGCGGCCTGGAGCATAGCGTGCGCCCCTCTCAGCGGCCTGGAGTGTAGCATGCGTGCACCCCCTCAGCGGCCTGAAGTGTAGCGTGCACCCCTCTCAGCGGCCTGAAGTGTAGCGTGCACCCCTCTCAGCGGCCTGGAGCGTGCGTGCACCCCTCTCAGCGGCCTGGAGCGTGCGTGCACCCCTCTCAGCGGCCTAGAGCGTAGCCTGCACCCCTCTCAGCGGCCTGGAGCCTAGCGTGCACCCCTCTCAGCGTCCTGAAGTGAAGCGTGCACCCCTCTCAGCGGCCTGAAGTGTAGCGTGCACCCCTCTCAGCGGCCTGGAGCGTAGCCTGCACCCCTCTCAGCGGCCTGGAGCCTAGCGTGCACCACTCTCAGCGGCTTGGAGCGTAGCGTGCACCCCTCTCAGCGGCCTGGAGCCTAGCGTGCACCCCTCTCAGCGGCCTGAAGTGTAGCGTGCACCCCTCTCAGCGGCCTGCAGCATAGCCTGCACCCCTCTCAGCGGCCTGCAGCGTAGCCTGCACCCCTCTCAGCGGCCTGGAGCGTAGCGTGCGCCCCTCTCAGCGGCCTGGAGCGTAGCGTGCACCCCTCTCAGCGGCCTGGAGCCTAACGTGCACCCCTCTCAGCAGCCTGGAGCGTAGCGTGCGCCCCTCTCAGCTGCCTGGAGCGTAGCCTGCCTCCCTCTCAGCAGCCTGGATCCTAGCGTGCACCCCTCTCAGCGGCCTGGAGCCTAGCGTGCACCACTCTCAGCGTCTTGGAGCGTAGCGTGCACCCCTCTCAGCGGCCTGGAGCCTAGCGTGCACCCCTCTCAGCGGCCTGAAGTGTAGCGTGCACCCCTCTCAGCGGCCTGCAGCATAGCCTGCACCCCTCTCAGCGGCCTGCAGCATAGCCTGCACCCCTCTCAGCGGCCTGGAGCGTAGCGTGCGCCCCTCTCAGCGGCCTGGAGCGTAGCGTGCACCCCTCTCAGCGGCCTGGAGCCTAGCGTGCACCCCTCTCGGCGGCCTGGAGCCTAGCGTGCGCCCCTCTCGGCGGCCTGAAGTGTAGCGTGCACCCCTCGCAGCGGCCTGAAGTGTAGCGTGCACCCCTCTCAGCGGCCTAGAGCGTAGCCTGCATCCCTCTCAGCGGCCTGAAGTGTAGCGTGCGTGCACCCCTCTCAGCGGCCTGGAGCATAGCGTGCGCCCCTCTCAGCGGCCTGGAGCGTAGCATGCACCCCTCTCAGCGGCCTGGAGTGTAGCATGCGTGCACCCCTCTCAGCGGCCTGAAGTGTAGCGTGCACCCCTCTCAGCAGCCTGGAGCGTAGCGTGCACCCCTCTCAGCGGCCTGGAGCGTGCGTGCACCCCTCTCAGCGGCCTAGAGCGTAGCCTGCACCCCTCTCAGCGGCCTGGAGCCTAGCGTGCACCCCTCTCAGCGGCCTGAAGTGTAGCGTGCACCCCTCTCAGCGGCCTGAAGTGTAGCGTGCACCCCTCTCAGCAGCCAGGAGCGTAGTGAGCGTGCACCCCTCTCAGCAGCCTGGAGCGTAGCGTGCACCCCTCTCAGCGGCCTAGAGCCTAGCGTGCACCCCTCTCAGCGGCCTGAAGCATAGCGTGCGTGCACCCCTCTCAGCGGCCTCCTTGGGCATTCAGCAGAGCTGGGAAGGGTCAGGTTTCTGGGGTTCCCTTCTGGGCCCCTGCTCCTCTTATATCATGGAGACAAAGGTTCAGCATCTGTAAGGAGATTCCCAAGTCATAGCTTTGCTTCTACTTCTAGAAATCCTCTTTAACCCCTTAATGGCCACCAATGTGCCTTTAAATGCAGTCTTTAAGGGGCTTTATTCTAGAGCCCCCTGTTTCTCTCACACTCTAGAATAGCAGCTGCCCAGGTGATTGTACGGCCACCAGTACGGCCGGCATTGTCCATGATGTGATCCTTGGCTGATGCTGCTGGGTCTGAAGGTCCTTTTAGACCTAAAGATTTTTCGGCCACAAGAGCCATGAATGAGCGCTAGTCAGTGAGATCAATGCAGAACCTTTATATGGTGCAATGGGTTGAGCTGCCGGGCTGCACAAACAATCCTGGTATCATTTAAGCAGCCCTGTAAGCTGACAGCACAGATATTTATATAAAGGGGTATGTATGTATATCGGGGTCTGGGATATGTATATGAGGATGCTATGAGGGCTCGACGTCCACAGATGGGGTCACAGCCCAACACCGGGCAGGACGCTTGGCATTTCCCAGAGAACACCAGGACTGGCAGATTCACCACTGGCGCCCCCTGTGCTCCTCACAGATGAGAGCAGGTTCACACTGAGCACATGTGACAGGGGTAGCCTGACTGCCATTATATACCGAGACCCTCAGAGCCCTTGTGAGACCATATGCTGGTGCAGTCGGGGTTCCTCCTAATACAGGACAATGCTAGACCTCATGTGGCTGGAGTGTGGCAGCAGTTCCTACAAGATGGAGGCAGTGACGCTATGGATTGGCCGCCCGTTTCCCTGAATCCCATTGAGCACATCGGGGACATCATGTCTCCTCCATCGACCAACGTCACATTGCAGCACAGACTGTCGGGCTTTGGGGGCAGCAGCTGCTTTTATAGGAAACGGTTCTGTACATTATATTGTTATAAATGACTTCTTAGAATCCAGGATATTTCATCGTTTTATCTTCCTTCGTTTTAGGCTTTACAGTTCCTGACCAAGGCTCATAAATGTGATACTCAGAAGAGCGGCTGGGAGAGCGACGTCTCCGCGTTCAGGGGAATAATCAGGGGGGCCATTGACCTCGCACAAGGTACGTCTGTGGGGATTTGTTACTTCATTGTTGAATTTACCATTATCAGATGTGCGTGGATTATAGGATTATCAGGAGTGACTTCAAGATGACTGAAATAAGGAACATGGTGGGAAGTCAGAATGGGCTCCATACTTAAAGGGACTCAGTCACCTCCACCCCCCCCCCCCCCCCCTCGAAACCCTAAGCTAAGGTCATCCATAAGTAGCAGAAAGGAGGCCGATTCCATATCCGTCATTTGTATCTTTGTATTTCACCGCCGTAAGCTACAAACTGGGCATGTGGATGCATAGAGAGGACGACGGAGCTCCGGAATATAATGGAGAGGACGACGGAGCTCCGGAATATAATGGAGAGGACGACGGAGCTCCGTAATATAATGGAGAGGACGACGGAGCTCCGGAATATAATGGAGAGGACGACGGAGCTCCGGAATATAATAGGGAGGACGACGGAGCTCCGGAATATAATGGGGAGGACGACGGAGCTCCGGAATATAATGGGGAGGACGACGGAGCTCCGGAATATAATGGAGAGGACGACGGAGCTCCGGAATATAATGGAGAGGAGGACGGAGCTCCGGAATATAATGGAGAGGACGACGGAGCTCCGGAATATAATGGAGAGGACGACGGAGCTCCGGAATATAATGGAGAGGACGACGGAGCTCCGGAATATAATGGAGAGGACGACGGAGCTCCGGAATATAATGGAGAGGACGACGGAGCTCCGGAATATAATGGAGAGGACGACGGAGCTCCGGAATATAATGGAGAGGACGACGGAGCTCCGGAATATAATGGAGAGGACGACGGAGCTCCGGAATATAATGGAGAGGACGACGGAGCTCCGGAATATAATGGAGAGGACGACGGAGCTCCGGAATATAATGGAGAGGACGACGGAGCTCCGGAATATAATGGAGAGGACGACGGAGCTCCGGAATATAATGGAGAGGACGACGGAGCTCCGGAATATAATGGAGAGGACGACGGAGCTCCGGAATATAATGGAGAGGACGACGGAGCTCCGGAATATAATGGAGAGGACGACGGAGCTCCGGAATATAATGGAGAGGACGACGGAGCTCCGGAATATAATGGAGAGGACGACGGAGCTCCGGAATATAATGGAGAGGACGACGGAGCTCCGGAATATAATGGGGAGGACTCCTCAGCTCTGTAATATAATGGAGAGGACTCCTCAGCTCTGTAATATAATGGAGAGGACTCCTCAGCTATGTAATATAATGGAGAGGACTCCTCAGCTCTGGAATATAATGGAGAGGACGACGGAGCTCCGGAATATAATGGAGAGGACTCCTCAGCTCCGGAATATAATGGAGAGGACGACGGAGCTCCGGAATATAATGGAGAGGACTCCTCAGCTCTGTAATATAATGGAGAGGACTCCACAGCTCTGGAATATAATGGGGAGGACTCCTCGGCTCCGGAATATAATGGAGAGGAGAGAATTTGGACGCAGTAAGCAAGTGAGTAAAGGAGATGGGGGAAGGGTAAAAACAAAGTGGTGGAGTTTCAGAGATCTTCAGAATCCCAAGGAGCATGGATCCAAGATGTCTTTGAGTGTAGATAGGGGGAACCATGAAGAGGAACCAAGAAAAGTGTTTGCCCTAAATTTGCCCGTTCCGGACCCTATACGAGATGTGGGGGAGGAATGGGGAAGGGGAAGGAGACACAAACCCGGAGAGGAGGTGTTTTGACAGATTTTCAAGGTGGGGGACAATAATAGGATGAGAACCTACTAGGCCAGGAGAGAAAGGTAACCAAGGAGCCACTGTAAGGGAGACCGAGGACATGGGAAATTCAAGACTAAGCCAAAACTTTGAAGGGGCCTGTCTACATCAGTCTAGGTGTAGGGATCATCAGTCTACATCAGTCTAGGTGTAGGTATCATCAGTCTAGGTGTAGGTATCATCAGTCTAGGTGTAGGGATCATCAGTCTAGGTGTAGGGATCATCAGTCTAGGTGTAGGGATCATCAGTCTAGGTGTAGGGATCATCAGTCTAGGTGTAGGTATCATCAGTCTAGGTGTAGGTATCATCAGTCTAGGTGTAGGGATCATCAGTCTAGGTGTAGGGATCATCAGTCTAGGTGTAGGGATCATCAGTCTAGGTGTAGGGATCATCAGTCTAGGTGTAGGGATCATCAGTCTAGGTGTAGGGATCATCAGTCTACATCAGTCTAGGTGTAGGGATCATCAGTCTAGGTGTATGGATCATCAGTCTAGGTGTAGGGATCATCAGTCTAGGTGTAGGGATCATCAGTCTAGGTGTAGGGATCATCAGTCTACATCAGTCTAGGTGTAGGGATCATCAGTCTAGGTGTAGGGATCATCAGTCTAGGTGTAGGGATCATCAGTCTTGGTGTAGGTTAGGAAGAACAACTCCACCCTGTGTCTTGGGGAGGTTACGTATGGATTTGGCCAATCTGGCTGGTTCGTGCCGCGTAACTTTCTATTGACCTGAAAATTATATGGCCACAAATTTTAAGGGAATTTTCATTTGAAAATGCTTTTCCTTCCCCTTTTGTCTTATTGTGGCCGTTCGTCATTCAGGTTGTGAAATATGCCGCGTGTTACCTCACTGCTAGAACGCGGCTGTAAATGTTGCTGATTTGTTGTAATGCGCCATTTACCAGCAGAAATATATAATAGATATCAAATTAAATAGCCGCTTGTTTTAAGATTTGAGGAGATCTATGACTATAATCCAGTGTACGAGGTATTAGCGGCATTTTATAGCCATTTGCAGAGGGTTAATCCCAGTTATTGAGCGCTCGCCGGGCATATGGTTACAGGCTGTATTTTCTATTGCATCTCAATTATTAATTCAATATAAATAAAACACATGACGCAAGTAACTATAGATATCGGGCAAATCCGACAAATATTATACAACATAAGGAGGGGAGAGGAGGTATACAGAAGATAGCCTGGGATCAGGCAACATAAGGAGGGGAGGATGGAGAGGAGGTATACAGAAGATAGCCTGGGATCAGGCAACATAAGGAGGGGAGGATGGAGAGGAGGTATACAGAAGATAGCCTGGGATCAGGCAACATAAGGAGGGGAGGATGGAGAGGAGGTATACAGAAGATAGCCTGGGATCAGGCAACATAAGGAGGGGAGGATGGAGAGGAGGTATACAGAAGATAGCCTGGGATCAGGCAACATAAGGAGGGGAGAGGAGGTATACAGAAGATAGCCTGGGATCAGACAACATAAGGAGGGGAGGATGGAGAGGAGGTATACAGAAGATAGCCTGGGATCAGGCAACAGAAATGCCAAAAAGCTTCATATCACATATAGTATAGGACTAGCGAAGGTCGCCTTGCAAAATAAATCCGTCCACCCGGGGTGTTGCCCATACTATGGTTACATCTCAGGTGGTGCGGCACCCTCACAATCCTAGAGATGCTCCAATCAGATTGATCGCCATTTGACTACCAAAGTTGTTTGCAGCCCAAGGGAGTGCGGCCTTGTCAGTCAGCCCAGTATGACTTGCGCTCATCTCTAATATTTTAGAAGGTTTGTCATTATAGGCCTTGATGACATCATACTAGGTCATAGCATCATTGTTCAATAGGTGGGATCTACCTTCTTACGTAAACCATCAGAAATGTGTCCAGATTATTGGCATCACAGGTAAGAGAAAATGACTACTTGGCCAGGCTGCCGGGCTGGGGGAGACATGTCATTAATGTATACTTACCTGTCCAGTTCCCATGATGCTGCAGGATCCCGGGCTGCCTGGCCTGTTTTCATGACATACACTCCACTCCCGCTGGAAATGGCCGCTCAGCATTGACGTCCTTAGATTTTCTGAAAATGCAGACAACAGTGCAGAGTGGGCGTCGGGGGATCCAGCAGCGACGTAGGAACAGGACAGGTAAGTATACATTACCAACATGTCCCCCACAGCCTGGCAAAGTATTCATTTTTTTCCCCAAAAACCTCTTAAAAAGGAAACCTGAAAAGTCCAGTCTGCCGGCAGTGTTTTATAGATCGGGGGTAAGCTGAGCAGAGTGATAGTTTTTTGGGAAAAGTTCCAGAGTAACTTGTCATTTACTCATTTATGTATATATCTGATCATTCTGGGATAAGTAGTCAAGTGGGCGGTCCAACTCAGAAGCACTTTTTTTTTTTTTTGCACTTATGCCTTTTACCCTGCAAAATCAGGAATGTGATATTTTAATTGTTTGGGCAATTTCACATACAACTTTACCAAATGTGTGTGTGTGGGGGGGGGGGGATTTTTATATTTAAAAAATGGGAAAAGGGGGTGATTTAAACTTTTACAATTGGGATAAATTTAATAATAATAATAAAAACAACTTTTCTGTAGTCCCCCTAGAGCAGCTCATTGATTGCTCATAGAGATCAATGCAGTTCATATGTTCTGCATTTATCCATTACCTTGGTATTTGATTTCCTCAGCCTTCTGTAAGCTGACGGAAACAACTGCTGAGTGAGGCAGCTCCAGGAGGCCTCGGGCAGTACTGCTAACAGATTGGCTCCCCGAAGTGAGAGCGGTTCACAGCACCAATGGATATGTGGTTATGTGCTGCTTTCAGTTTTGATAGTGGCATCTAAATGGTTACATGGCCAGCACGGGCGATAGCTCCATGCTTACTGTTAGTGCTTCCCCCCTGGCTCCTGATAACAGCCGTAAGGCGTAACCTATAGAGCCGACTCCAGTCCTGGGCCCACTCTATATAATGTTAATAGCATCGGGAGGAAGAAGCGCTCTCGTCTGTGTCATCAACCGGTTAAAGGTTCCATAAAACCATTAGAAATTCCGATCCCCAGATCTGATACCACAATAGACTAATAAGTGTCATAGAGAAGTCCGCGCTCTGTACAGCTTTCCCGCCGTATGTTCCCAGATTGTGTCTGACAAAGTAGATTTGCTGCCTGCTATGTAATGAGATGGCGGAGCAGGAACGTGAGCGGAGCCGGAACGGGAGACATATGTTTCTGTTTTACTCACATGTTATAAGATTGTCATCGTAACCAGATGTACATGAAAAATACCCCGAAGGCCGGAACGTACAGCGGGTTTATTTCACTCAGCAGGGTGTACGGCGAAAGCACAATCCAGTATCACCATCAGTGTAGCTATGTAGCAGAGCTGTATGTGTAGTAGTAGTGTGATGTATCACCATCAGTGTAGCTATGTAGCAGAGCTGTATGTGTAGTAGTAGAGGGAGCTTATAGTAAAGTATACCCATATCAGATATGTAGCAGAGCTGTATGTGCGGCAATAGAGGGAGCTTATAGTAAAGTATACCCATATCAGATATGTAGCAGAGCTGTATGTGCGGTAGTAGAGGGAGCTTATAGTAAATTATACCCATATCAGATATGTAGCAGAGCTGTATGTGCGGTAGTAGAGGGAGCTTATAGTAAAGTATACCCATATCAGATATGTAGCAGAGCTGTATGTGCGGTAGTAGAGGGAGCTTATAGTAAAGTATACCCATATCAGATATGTAGCAGAGCTGTATGTGTAGTAGTAGAGGGAGCTTATAGTAAAGTATACCCATATCAGATATGTAGCAGAGCTGTATGTGCGGCAGTAGAGGGAGCTTATAGTAAAGTATACCCATATCAGATATGTAGCAGAGCTGTATGTGTAGTAGTAGAGGGAGCTTATAGTAAAGTATACCCATATCAGATATGTAGCAGAGCTGTATATGTAGTAGTAGAGGGAGCTTATAGTAAAGTATACCCATATCAGATATGTAGCAGAGCTGTATGTGCGGTAGTAGAGGGAGCTTATAGTAAAGTATACCCATATCAGATATGTAGCAGAGCTGTATGTGCGGCAGTAGAGGGAGCTTATAGTAAAGTATACCCATATCAGATATGTAGCAGAGCTGTATGTGCGGCAATAGAGGGAGCTTATAGTAAAGTATACCCATATCAGATATGTAGCAGAGCTGTATGTGTAGTAGTAGAGGGAGCTTATAGTAAAGTATACCCATATCAGATATGTAGCAGAGCTGTATGTGCGGTAGTAGAGGGAGCTTATAGTAAAGTATACCCATATCAGATATGTAGCAGAGCTGTATGTGTAGTAGTAGAGGGAGCTTATAGTAAAGTATACCCATATCAGATATGTAGCAGAGCTGTATGTGCGGCAGTAGAGGGAGCTTATAGTAAAGTATACCCATATCAGATATGTAGCAGAGCTGTATGTGTAGTAGTAGAGGGAGCTTATAGTAAAGTATACCCATATCAGATATGTAGCAGAGCTGTATGTGCGGCAGTAGAGGGAGCTTATAGTAAAGTATACCCATATCAGATATGTAGCAGAGCTGTATGTGTAGTAGTAGAGGGAGCTTATAGTAAAGTATACCCATATCAGATATGTAGCAGAGCTGTATGTGCGGCAGTAGAGGGAGCTTATAGTAAAGTATACCCATATCAGATATGTAGCAGAGCTGTATGTGCAGTAGTAGAGTGATGCATCACCATGAGTGTAGATATGTAGCAGAGCTGTATGTGTAGTAGTAGAGGGAGCTTATAGTAAAGTATACCCATATCAGATATGTAGCAGAGCTGTATGTGTAGTAGTAGAGGGAGCTTATAGTAAAGTATACCCATATCAGATATGTAGCAGAGCTGTATGTGCGGCAGTAGAGGGAGCTTATAGTAAAGTATACCCATATCAGATATGTAGCAGAGCTGTATGTGCGGCAGTAGAGGGAGCTTATAGTAAAGTATACCCATATCAGATATGTAGCAGAGCTGTATGTGCGGCAGTAGAGGGAGCTTATAGTAAAGTATACCCATATCAGATATGTAGCAGAGCTGTATGTGCGGCAGTAGAGGGAGCTTATAGTAAAGTATACCCATATCAGATATGTAGCAGAGCTGTATGTGCGGCAGTAGAGGGAGCTTATAGTAAAGTATACCCATATCAGATATGTAGCAGAGCTGTATGTGCGGCAGTAGAGGGAGTTTATAGTAAAGTATACCCATATCAGATATGTAGCAGAGCTGTATGTGTAGTAGTAGAGAGAGCTTATAGTAAAGTATACCCATATCAGATATGTAGCAGAGCTGTATGTGCGGCAGTAGAGGGAGCTTATAGTAAAGTATACCCATATCAGATATGTAGCAGAGCTGTATGTGCGGCAGTAGAGGGAGCTTATAGTAAAGTATACCCATATCAGATATGTAGCAGAGCTGTATGTGCGGCAGTAGAGGGAGCTTATAGTAAAGTATACCCATATCAGATATGTAGCAGAGCTGTATGTGTAGTAGTAGAGGGAGCTTATAGTAAAGTATACCCATATCAGATATGTAGCAGAGCTGTATGTGCGGTAGTAGAGGGAGCTTATAGTAAAGTATACCCATATCAGATATGTAGCAGAGCTGTATGTGCGGCAGTAGAGGGAGCTTATAGTAAAGTATACCCATATCAGATATGTAGCAGAGCTGTATGTGTAGTAGTAGAGGGAGCTTATAGTAAAGTATACCCATATCAGATATGTAGCAGAGCTGTATGTGCGGCAGTAGAGGGAGCTTATAGTAAAGTATACCCATATCAGATATGTAGCAGAGCTGTATGTGCGGTAGTAGAGGGAGCTTATAGTAAAGTATACCCATATCAGATATGTAGCAGAGCTGTATATGTAGTAGTAGAGGGAGCTTATAGTAAAGTATACCCATATCAGATATGTAGCAGAGCTGTATGTGTAGCAGTAGAGGGAGCTTATAGTAAAGTATACCCATATCAGATATGTAGCAGAGCTGTATGTGCGGCAGTAGAGGGAGCTTATAGGAAAGTATACCCATATCAGATATGTAGCAGAGCTGTATGTGTAGTAGTAGAGGGAGCTTATAGTAAAGTATACCCATATCAGATATGTAGCAGAGCTGTATGTGTAGTAGTAGAGGTAGCTTATAGTAAAGTATACCCATATCAGATATGTAGCAGAGCTGTATGTGCGGCAGTAGAGGGAGCTTATAGTAAAGTATACCCATATCAGATATGTAGCAGAGCTGTATGTGCGGCAGTAGAGGGAGCTTATAGTAAAGTATACCCATATCAGATATGTAGCAGAGCTGTATGTGCGGCAGTAGAGGGAACTTATAGTAAAGTATACCCATATCAGATATGTAGCAGAGCTGTATGTGTAGTAGTAGAGGGAGCTTATAGTAAAGTATACCCATATCAGATATGTAGCAGAGCTGTATGTGCGGCAGTAGAGGGAGCTTATAGTAAAGTATACCCATATCAGATATGTAGCAGAGCTGTATGTGCGGCAGTAGAGGGAGCTTATAGTAAAGTATACCCATATCAGATATGTAGCAGAGCTGTATGTGTAGTAGTAGAGGGAGCTTATAGTAAAGTATACCCATATCAGATATGTAGCAGAGCTGTATGTGTAGTAGTAGAGGGAGCTTATAGTAAAGTATACCCATATCAGATATGTAGCAGAGCTGTATGTGCAGTAGTAGAGGGAGCTTACAGTAAAGTATACCCATATCAGATATGTAGCAGAGCTGTATGTGCGGCAGTAGAGGGAGCTTATAGTAAAGTATACCCATATCAGATATGTAGCAGAGCTGTATGTGCGGCAGTAGAGGGAGCTTATAGTAAAGTATACCCATATCAGATATGTAGCAGAGCTGTATGTGTAGTAGTAGAGGGAGCTTATAGTAAAGTATACCCATATCAGATATGTAGCAGAGCTGTATGTGCGGCAGTAGAGGGAGCTTATAGTAAAGTATACCCATATCAGATATGTAGCAGGAGCCTACAGCTGGTACAGTGTGTGAGGATGTTACACAGGAGCCACATGTTGTATATTGGGGGTTTGGCGACACTTCCGTAATCTATGGGATTTAGTCTACAAGGTTTCTTAGATCTAATAGATTGTGGGATAATTTTCCTGACAGGATAAATGGAGTCTAAGCAGCGGTAAGGGAGCGGATTACCTAGACTTCCCTTACAGCTCCGGCCCAGTGACCTCACCCTATACATATATACATTCCATATTGGTGATTGGTATAATAGGTGGAAACCTCCAAGTACTTGTTATATTCCATGCAGGTTCAGGGTAAGAGCCGCGGACATCAAAGACCGAGGCGGCGGCTCCCTCAGATTGGCGCCATTAGAAGAAAAAAGGGGATTGTAGGCTTGAGGGCGGCTCGTACAATGTGGAGTAGGTGATGTCCATGTGGTCTCCATTACCGGGACTGAGATGTGAGGAACCGCAGGAGGAGAACGGCCATACATCTGTAAGGACTGAGAAGCGGCTGACATTTCCTGCCATTTGTCTATCGACCCTCTGGAAACCAGCGAGATCTGCGCATTGTCTTATGATCCAGAGGAAGACGTCTCCAGAGTCCATGATGTATACAGAGGAGTCCATGATGTATACAGAGGAGTCCATGATGTAGTATACAGAGGAGTCCATGATGTATACAGAGGAGTCCATGATGATGTATACAGAGGAGTCCATGATGATGTATACAGAGGAGTCGATGATGTATACAGAGGAGTCGATGATGTATACAGAGGAGTCGATGATGTATACAGAGGAGTCCATGATGTATACAGAGGAGTCCATGATGTATACAGAGGAGTCCATGATGTATACAGAGGAGTCCATGATGTATACAGAGGAGTCCATGATGTAGTATACAGAGGAGTCCATGATGTAGTATACAGAGGAGTCCATGATGTATACAGAGGAGTCCATGATGTATACAGAGGAGTCCATGATGTAGTATACAGAGGAGTCCATGATGTAGTATACAGAGGAGTCCATGATGTATACAGAGGAGTCCATGATGTATACAGAGGAGTCCATGATGTAATATACAGAGGAGTCCATGATGTAGTATACAGAGGAGTCCATGATGTAGTATACAGAGGAGTCCATGATGTAGTATACAGAGGAGTCCATGATGATGTATACAGAGGAGTCCATGATGATGTATACAGAGGAGTCCATGATGTAGTATACAGAGGAGTCCATGATGATGTATACAGAGGAGTCCATGATGTAGTATACAGAGGAGTCCATGATGTATACAGAGGAGTCCATGATGTATACAGAGGAGTCCATGATGTATACAGAGGAGTCCATGATGTATACAGAGGAGTCCATGATGTATACAGAGGAGTCCATGATGTATACAGAGGAGTCCATGATGTATACAGAGGAGTCCATGATGTATACAGAGGAGTCCATGATGTAATATACAGAGGAGTCCATGATGTAGTATACAGAGGGGTCCATGATGTAATATACAGAGGAGTCCATGATGTAGTATACAGAGGAGTCCATGATGTAGTATACAGAGGAGTCCATGATGATGTATACAGAGGAGTCCATGATGATGTATACAGAGGAGTCCATGATGTAGTATACAGAGGAGTCCATGATGATGTATACAGAGGAGTCCATGATGTAGTATACAGAGGAGTCCATGATGTAGTATACAGAGGAGTCCATGATGTATACAGAGGAGTCCATGATGTAGTATACAGAGGAGTCCATGATGTAGTATACAGAGGAGTCCATGATGTAGTATACAGAGGAGTCCATGATGATGTATACAGAGGAGTCCATGATGATGTATACAGAGGAGTCCATGATGTAGTATACAGAGGAGTCCATGATGATGTATACAGAGGAGTCCATGATGTAGTATACAGAGGAGTCCATGATGTATACAGAGGAGTCCATGATGTATACAGAGGAGTCCATGATGTATACAGAGGAGTCCATGATGTATACAGAGGAGTCCATGATGTATACAGAGGAGTCCATGATGTATACAGAGGAGTCCATGATGTAATATACAGAGGAGTCCATGATGTAGTATACAGAGGGGTCCATGATGTAATATACAGAGGAGTCCATGATGTAGTATACAGAGGAGTCCATGATGTAGTATACAGAGGAGTCCATGATGATGTATACAGAGGAGTCCATGATGATGTATACAGAGGAGTCCATGATGTAGTATACAGAGGAGTCCATGATGATGTATACAGAGGAGTCCATGATGTAGTATACAGAGGAGTCCATGATGTATACAGAGGAGTCCATGATGTAGTATACAGAGGAGTCCATGATGTAGTATACAGAGGAGTCCATGATGTAGTATACAGAGGGGTCCATGATGTAATATACAGAGGAGTCCATGATGTAGTATACAGAGGAGTCCATGATGTAGTATACAGAGGAGTCCATGATGTAGTATACAGAGGAGTCCATGATGTAGTATACAGAGGAGTCCATGATGTAGTATACAGAGGAGTCCATGATGTAGTATACAGAGGAGTCCATGATGTAGTATACAGAGGAGTCCATGATGTAGTATACAGAGGAGTCCATGATGTAGTATACAGAGGAGTCCATGATGTAGTATACAGAGGAGTCCATGATGTAGTATACAGAGGAGTCCATGATGTAGTATACAGAGGAGTCCATGATGATGTATACAGAGGAGTGACCCAATTTTGCAGGCTTCCTATACTGCCCACAGACCGATCTTCATGTTTTGTCTAGTAAAAAGTAACCGATCAATAAGTGTATAATCACACGGAGTCATTGTTGCCGAAAACTCAGTGTGGAATCGGCCTCTCGGCCCCGCGCCCTTCCGCTTCCCTCTCACCCGGCTCCATTATATGCTTGGGCGGAGGGCAGAAGTCACCCAAGTATATAATGGAGCTGGCAGAGAGGGAAGCGGGAGCCGAGAGGCGACAATTACTCCATGTGCATGTACCCTTATTGTGGAGCTCTAGTTTGGAGGACCAAGTGTAAGGGTCCTATTACACGGCCGACCACTATCTGTAAGTGAGCGCCGATCTGCTGGATACTGAGCCCGTATACGTCCTGATACTCATGCAGCAAGGGCTGTGTATATACATATATATTGTTAGTGATGTCCGTGCAGCCCACGGGAAAAAAATAGACTCCTACTCCTCTCGGCGCTCCCTGACGTCCTGCTAGCTTTGGCCACTTCTGGCACTGTATGAAGTCACAGGCCGCTCAGACAATCATTGGAACAGTGCCAGGATGGGGCCGAAGCTAGCAGGACGTCAGGGAGCGCCGAGAGGAGTAGGAGTCTATTTTTTTCCACAGTCCTCATCCATCGGCCGCACATCACTATTACACGTAGCTATTACATGTAGTGATGCACGCCTGAACCCCCATCATTTTAGGTCTGGAACTAAAGAAACAACCAATAATCGATTCATCGGCTGAATGTGAGCGGCAGCGCAGGAGCCAGGGAGGTAAGTGGAGGTTACTGTTTTCACCCACCCCTTCCCTTCTTAGAAGTGGAGGTGGGATTGTTCAGACCAGGACTGGAGGACACCGGGGGAGATGCTATGTTTGGTATGTTCTGTACCCGAGGAGCAGCGTAGTAAAAGTTGTTGACCAATTGTTGGGGTTGTTGACCAATTTTTTTTTTCTTTCAAATTAACTGGTGCCAGAGAGTGCCAGAGATTTGTAATTTGTTCCTTTTAAAAATCTCTAGCCTTCCAGTACTTATCAGCTGCTGTATGTCCTGCAGGAAGTGGTGTATACTCTCCAGTCTGACACAGTGCTCTCTGCTGCCTCCTCTGTCCATGTCAGGAACTGTCCAGAGCAGCAGCAAATCCCCATAGAAAAACCTCTGCTGCTCTGGACAGTTCCTGACATGGACAGAGGTGGCAGCAGAGAGCACTGTGTCAGACTGGAAAGAATACGCCTTTTTTTTAATAGAAGTTAATTCTCTATCACTTTCTGGCACCAATATGGTTTGAAATAATTTTTTTTTTTTTTGAACGACCCCTTTAATTCTGGGTGGAATACCCCTTTAATGAATTTGGATGTACATGAAAAAATTCTTACAGTTCTGTCTGTAAAGTGGAGGATTTGTAGCAAAGTGATATTTTCGAGGCGGCGTTTCTTTTTAATGTGGTTTTCAAACTGCCGACCGCCATCACATGTCACTTCTCCTGCGTCTCTGACACCCATAGGTGATAGCTATCGACTCCATCCATTATAAGCAGCAGCGTCCCTGTGTAGTGTGTGTATATACACTGCGCATGTCATCACTGTGCTCAGCGCTCATACATATAAGCAGCGTCCCTGTGTAGTGTATGTATATACACTGCGCATGTCATCGCTGTGCTCCGCGCTCATACATATAAGCAGCGTCCCTGTGTAGTGTGTATATACACTGCGCATGTCATCGCTGTGCTCCGCGCTCATACATATAAGCAGCGTCCCTGTGGAGTGTGTGTATATACACTGCGCGTGTCATCACTGTGCTCAGTGCTCATACATATAAGCAGCGTCCCTGTGTAGTGTGTGTATATACACTGCGCATGTCATCGCTGTGCTCAGCGCTCATACATATAAGCAGCGTCCCTGTGGAGTGTGTGTATATACACTGCGCGTGTCATCACTGTGCTCAGCGCTCATACATATAAGCAGCGTCCCTGTGTAGTGTATGTATATACACTGCGCATGTCATCGCTGTGCTCCGCGCTCATACATATAAGCAGCGTCCCTGTGTAGTGTGTATATACACTGCGCATGTCATCGCTGTGCTCCGCGCTCATACATATAAGCAGCGTCCCGGTGTAGTGTGAGTATATACACTGCGCATGTCATCGCTGTGCTCAGCGCTCATTCATATAAGCAGCGTCCCTGTGTAGTGTGTGTATATACACTGCGCATGTCATCGCTGTGCTCCGTGCTCATACATATAAGCAGCGTCCCTGTGTAGTGTGTGTATATACACTGCGCATGTCATCGCTGTGCTCAGCGCTCATACATATAAGCAGCGTCCCTGTGTAGTGTGTGTATATACACTGCACATGTCATCACTGTGCTCAGCGCTCATACATATAAGCAGCGTCCCTGTGGAGTGTGTGTATATACACTGCGCATGTCATCGCTGTGCTCCGTGCTCATACATATAAGCAGCAGCATCCCGGTGTAGTGTGAGTATATACACTGCACATGTCATCGCTGTGCTCCGCGCTCATACATATAAGCAGCGTCCCGGTTTAGTGTGTGTATATACACTGCGCATGTCATCACTGTGCTCAGCGCTCATACATATAAGCAGCGTCCCTGTGTAGTGTGTGTATATACACTGCACATGTCATCACTGTGCTCAGCGCTCATACATATAAGCAGCGTCCCTGTGTAGTGTGTGTATATACACTGCACATGTCATCACTGTGCTCAGCGCTCATACATATAAGCAGCGTCCCTGTGGAGTGTGTGTATATACACTGCGCATGTCATCGCTGTGCTCCGTGCTCATACATATAAGCAGCAGCATCCCGGTGTAGTGTGAGTATATACACTGCACATGTCATCGCTGTGCTCCGCGCTCATACATATAAGCAGCGTCCCGGTTTAGTGTGTGTATATACACTGCGCATGTCATCACTGTGCTCAGCGCTCATACATATAAGCAGCGTCCCTGTGTAGTGTGTGTATATACACTGCACATGTCATCACTGTGCTCAGCGCTCATACATATAAGCAGCGTCCCTGTGTAGTGTGTGTATATACACTGCGCATGTCATCGCTGTGCTCAGCGCTCATACATATAAGCAGCGTCCCTGTGTAGTGTGTGTATATACACTGTGCATGTCATCGCTGTGCTCAGCGCTCATACATATAAGCAGCGTCCCTGTGTAGTGTGAGTATATACACTGCGCATGTCATCGCTGTGCTCCGCGCTCATACATATAAGCAGCGTCCCGGTTTAGTGTGTGTATATACACTGCGCATGTCATCACTGTGCTCAGCGCTCATACATATAAGCAGCGTCCCTGTGGAGTGTGTGTATATACACTGCGCATGTCATCGCTGTGCTCCGCGCTCATACATATAAGCAGCGTCCCTGTGGAGTGTGTGTATACACTGCGCATGTCATCACTGTGCTCAGCGCTCATACATATAAGCAGCGTCCCGGTGTAGTGTGAGTATATACACTGCGCATGTCATCACTGTGCTCAGCGCTCATACATAGAAGCAGCAGCATCCCGGTGTAGTGTGAGTATATACACTGCGCATGTCATCACTGTGCTCAGCGCTCATACATAGAAGCAGCAGCATCCCGGTGTAGTGTGAGTATATACACTGCGCATGTCATCCAGGAGCCCGACGCACTGTATCTGTCTAATGAGCTCAGGATTTCTCAGCACTTTGTGGACATGTATAATTATAAATGTACAGACGCGTTTCCCCCTGTAGGTTTACTGACGTCTGTAAGCTGTAAGTCAAAGCTTAGGTCACCTACAAGGGTCAGCTCACATGCTGCAGGTATGTATAAGGAGACTCTGTCAGTAGGTTATGGCGTCCTATCTCAGGGTGGCATGTACTAGTGACAGAGAAGCTGAGCAGAATGATGTGTCACTTACATTGTTCTGTACAGCTGATCTAGAGATCTCCTCCTGAATAACATGGACAATAAGTAGTCCTCTCCATTATGTGCATGAGCCCAGTAGTCCTGGATATTCATGAGAAGCAGAAAACTCCGCCCACCAGCTGCTGATTGGCAGTTATCTATCCATGCTGTGTATAGGCAGTCACCTGTCAGCAGCTGGAGGGCGTGCAGAGGGGTGTGGTAAGAATCCTATTCTCCTGCATATTAGGAGAACAGCTAAGCAGAATGATGGAAGTAATACACCGATCTGTCCAGCATTTCTGTCACTAGTTTGTGCCGCCCTCATTTAAGGCGAATAATCCTAGCAACAGATTCCCTTTTATATTTCCATTCATCTGAATGAGGATGCTTAGGACAGATGGGCCGGGTGTGCATTCACCCTTACTGGAGCTACTGGTCGGATTAGAATTAAAGTAAAATATAAGCAGTTTTCTCTTCACCCACCAATATGAGATGCTGTTCGGGACCTTCATGACGGAAATTATACTTTTCAGTAAGGGAAATAAAGCAGGGATGGGAAACCCTCGGCCCTCCAGCTATTGCAAAGCTACAAATCCCATCATGCTAAAGCTTCAGCTGTCCGGGTATGATGGGAATTTTAGTTTTGCAACAGCTGGAGGACCGAAGGTTCCACGTCCCTGATCTAGACCATGTCTTGACATACCTAGAATCTTATTGGGGAACTATCAGCAGGTTAGACAAACCTAACCTGCTGATGTGTCCCTATTGTGCAGGAGCCACTGAGGAGGATAGTCTCCTTGGCACCGGTCTCCTGCTGTCTGTAGTGTAATCCGGTGTCCGGTAAGGCCGTTTGGAGCAGGGCCCGGCCCCCAGGGTGATGATCCTGCCCGGCCCCCAGGGTGATGATCCTGCCCGGCCCCCAGGGTGATGATCCTGCCCGGCCCCCAGGGTGATGATCCTGCCCGGCCCCCAGGGTGATGATCCTGCCCGGCCCTCAGGGTGATGATCCTGCCCGGCCCTCAGGGTGATGATCCTGCCCGGCCCCCAGAGTGATGATCCTGCCCGGCCCCCAGAGTGGTGATCCTGCCCGGCCCCCAGGGTGATGATCCTGCCCGGCCCCCAGAGTGATGATCCTGCCCGGCCCCCAGAGTGATGATCCTGCCCGGCCCCCAGAGTGATGATCCTGCCCGGCCCCCAGGGTGATGATCCTGCCCGGCCCCCAGGGTGATGATCCTGCCCGGCCCCCAGGGTGATGATCCTGCCCGGCCCCCAGGGTGATGATCCTGCCCGGCCCCCAGGGTGATGATCCTGCCCGGCCCCCCAGGGTGATGATCCTGCCCGGCCCCCAGAGTGGTGATCCTGCCCGGCCCCCAGGGGGATGATCCAGCCCGGCCCCCAGGGTGATGATCCTGCCCGGCCCCCAGGGTGATGATCCTGCCCGGCCCCCAGGGTGATGATCCTGCCCGGCCCCCAGGGTGATGATCCTGCCCGGCCCCCAGGGTGATGATCCTGCCCGGCCCCCAGGGTGATGATCCTGCCCGGCCCCCAGGGTGATGATCCTGCCCGGCCCCCAGGGTGATGATCCTGCCCGGCCCCCAGGGTGATGATCCTGCCCGGCCCCCAGAGTGGTGATCCTGCCCGGCCCCCAGAGTGATGATCCTGCCCGGCCCCCAGAGTGATGATCCTGCCCGGCCCCCAGGGTGATGATCCTGCCCGGCCCCCAGAGTGATGATCCTGCCCGGCCCCCAGAGTGGTGATCCTGCCCGGCCCCCAGGGTGATGATCCTGCCCGGCCCCCAGAGTGGTGATCCTGCCCGGCCCCCAGAGTGATGATCCTGCCCGGCCCCCAGAGTGATGATCCTGCCCGGCCCCCAGGGTGATGATCCTGCCCGGCCCCCAGAGTGATGATCCTGCCCGGCCCCCAGAGTGGTGATCCTGCCCGGCCCCCAGGGTGATGATCCTGCCCGGCTCCACTGACAACGAACCAGCACTCTGGGGTTGGGACTGTGATCTAAACTGCTCTACCAGACAGAGCGTTATATTATAACTGGACGGGAACAGCGGTGAGCATGAAGGTAACAGAGGGTGAGATTCGTCTAACCTGCTGTCAGTTCCCCTTTAACCGGTAGACGACCCTGGGCGTACCCATACATCCTGGGCCGCCTAGGGAACTTCAGAGCGGTGCCACCCGGCGACCCTGCTCTGAACCGCCGCAGTCCCGGGTGCCGCATGTAGCCCGGGACGGCGGCTATTAGCGGGCACGGTCCGATCACCAGGCCCGCTAATTCAGTTTTCAGATACAGCTGTCAAAGTTGAGAGCTACATCTGAAAACTGACTGCACGCGTTCCCTGGTGTCTAGTGGGGTGGATGCAACCGCGGAGGGGCGGTCCTTCTTCCCCCGGGGCAGGGTTCTGCTGATCCCTGCTCAACACTCGATTGTTTTCGGCTGGATCCATGCAGTATAACCCCGGGGGGGACTAACCCCAACCCCAAGTGTAAAAAAAAAAAAAGTGTTTTTATTAATAGAAAGCCCCCTCCCCTAATAAAAGTTTGAAGCACCCCCCTTTTCCCATGTTATAAATAAAAATGTTTGTAATCGCACAAAATAATAATTAATCACATTCCTGATCTCGCACGTAAAACGGCGTAAGCGCAAAAAATCCCAAAGTGCAATTGCGCATTTTTGGTCGCATCAAATCCAGAAAAATTTTAATAAAAAGCGATCAAAAAGTCGCATATGCGCAATCAAGGTACCGATAGAAAGAACAAATCATGGCGCAAAAAATGACACCTCGCACAGCCCCATAGACCAAAGGATACATCATGAAAAAATACAGCATGTCATTGCAAAGTACAATTAGTGGCGCAAAAAATAAGGGGCCATGTGGGTTTCTAGGTGTCCCGTTCCCGACGCAGGCAATGTGCCGTACACTGCCTGTGCCGGGGATCCCCGAAGCTCTCCCGGCAGGCGAGCATCTCCAATGAAATGCTCGGCTGCTCAGGAGAGATTTAGGGATCCCTGGCCGGGAACGAGACAGGAGGCGCGCGGAGGCCGGGAACAGGACAGGAGGCGCGCGGAGGCCGGGAACGGGACAGGAGGCGCGCGGAGGCCGGGAACGGGACAGGAGGCGCACGGAGGCCAAGAAGGGGACAGGAGGCGCGGGGAGGCCCGGAACGGGACAGGAGGCGCGGGGGGGCCGGGAACGGGACAGGAGGCGCTCGGAGGCCGGGAACCGGACAGGAGGCGCTCGGAGGCCGGGAACGGGACAGGAGGCGCGGGGAGGCCCGGAACGGGACAAGAGGCGCGGGGGGGCCGGGAACGGGACAGGAGGCCGAGAAGGGGACAGGAGGTGCGCGGAGGTATATAGTAAGTAAATCTTTTCACTTGTTCCCACATAATCACCCGCCTGCACGGCCCGCCCACAACTGCAAGTGCTGGACAAGAACGCTTTAAGTAAAGGAACATTTGCAGAACCCGGGAGTCCTGATTGGCCACCTGCTGCGGCAAATGATTACAGTTCAGGAGGCCCAGTGTATTGCAGGACCAGGCCATGTGGCCCCCTGATGTGCTGCTATGGCTGCTAACCGTGTACTGCAGGTGTCGTGGTGCTGACCGTGTACTGCAGGTGCCGTGGTGCTGACTGTGTACTGCAGGTGTCGTGGTGCTGACCGTGTACTGCAGGTGTCGTGGTGCTGACCGTGTACTGCAGGTGTCGTGGTGCTGACCGTGTACTGCAGGTGTCGTGGTGCTGACCGTGTACTGCAGGTGTCGTGGTGCTGACCGTGTACTGCAGGTGTCGTGGTGCTGACCGTGTACTGCAGGTGTCGTGGTGCTGACCGTGTACTGCAGGTGTCGTGGTGCTGACCGTGTACTGCAGGTGTCGTGGTGCTGACCGTGTACTGCAGGTGTACAGGTATAATATAATATAATGGGTTTGGCATTTGTGCCGCTCTCTGGTACGTCTCACCACTCCTTCCTCCTCCCTCTTCTCCATGAGTATATCCTCCTGGCCGCCCTCCTGCTCATTCTGATTATCGTTGCTGTGTGCACACGCGTCGCATGTTCAGTCTCAACATTTCATGTATGCGCCGATGATCTTTTGAGCCATGTGCTTCCCATCAACGAAGCTTGCGCAAGAGCTGCAAACTGGAAGAGCGTTGAGCATGTGAACTGTCGTGACGGCACGCACGGGCCTTGCTAGCAGAAGCGTATGCGCACATAGCAATGACGGAGAGCAGGAGGCCGGCCAGCAGAAAACATTCATGGAGAAGAGGAGGGAGTGGTGAGGCACGCCAGAGTACGGCACAAACTCCAAACCACTACTCCTCTTTGACTCTTCTTTATATTATATTATTGCGGAGGTCCTGGTAACATTCTCACAGCAGCCTGGTACTTTCAGTACACTGGCAGCACCTGTGTGGGGGGCTCACAGATTCATATTCACACTATGGAATACACAAGGAATTGTCAAGCAGAGGCCGCAGAGCGCCTGTCCCATTGACTCTGTGAGGTTCTCAGTTGCTCTTTTGTAATGAATGGATTGCAGGTGGAGAAGGGCTGTAGATGTTAGCAGTATATGATATACATACTTGAGTCGGATCCTTCGGCATTTGATTACCAGTGGCTGCAGCCCTAGGGAGTCTGGGAAAACATGGAGACAGCCATAGGCCAAACTAATCAGACTTGAGTTGTGCTCCTCTCTATCTGCCACCCATAGGGGGTGCTGTTACAGCCGGGCCTGGTCTACGTTACATAACATTGGGATAGCAGACGGGAAGGATGTGGGATCAGTGCTATTAGTGTTTCTATTGAAAACCTCCTTAATTTAGGTCTCGAATACCTGTCAAACAATCTGAGCATCCACTCCAGTGCGGCAGCTGCTCCATGTTTTCCCCTGAATATCTGGGACCTTCCACTTTTATCTATTCTCTTTAGTCTAATTGTCCTCTTTGTGTTTGGGAGAATGTTATATGTGACTTCAGATGGATGAACCAAGACTAGAAATACAGTATGTTACTAATAAGAAGATTGTTCCATGTTCCTCCAGGGCGCAGAATCCTCTCATTCTGACTGCTCCGGTTTTTCTGGTTATGTGGTGTCCGGTGCTATTGGGTCGGCCCTGATGAAGCTGCTCTCTAATGTGTTGTATAAGAGCGCTGCATGTGATCTGTATCCTGCACCAACTCAATGTTCTTAAATCATTTTTGGATTTTATTTTTTCATTTTGGATGGAACCTTTTTTTTTTTTTTTTTACTACATAAAAATATGTTACCATTTTACGTTTTACTTCTATGTTTTTAATTTTTTATCTGCTTATGTTTTTCAGTGGCAATGAAATGCAGCAAAACCAAGACTAACCCCCAGGAAGCTGTACAGACGTTGTCCTCGGCTCGGCTTAACCTACGCGGCCTGTCATCCAAGGCAAAGGTTTGGAGTTCAATCCCTACAGTGCACGGCTCCTATTACTACACTATGGTATTTGTCCTGTGTAGTAGAGGATAGATATGTTGTAGCTGCTGGCCGGGCAGCCGGTGATCTACAAGGGACAACTAGCTAATATATTCACCGATAGGGATGAGCGGGACTCGGACGTGCGCCCAATCCTACAGACTCCTAATGCCTGGAACTCACTCAGCTGCTTTCTTTATCTGGAGATAGATGGCAGGACTACTTTAAGGGTATGTTCAGACTGAGGAATCCGTGCAGAGAAGTACCGACAGATTCTTTCGATAGCCGCCGCTCACGACCGCAAGCATCTCCGCCCGTGCCATAGACTCCATTCTGGGGTCGGCAACCTGTCCCCACTGATGCCGGGTCTTTTCTTATATCTTTCAACATGTTCAAAAATCTAGAAAACCCATGGATGGAAGAAAGAACGGAGCCGAAAAGGCCGTCTGGACCTGATGGTGGTGGGGACGTGGCGGAATAAGCTGGTGTCATAGTGTGTAGGTTGTCACCCCTGCTATACTATAAGTGGTGTCATAGTGTGTAGGTTGTCACCCCTGTTATAGTATAAGTGGTGTCATAGTGTGTAGGTTGTCACCCCTGCTATCCTCTAAGTGGTGTCATAGTGTGTAGGTTGTCACCCCTGCTATCCTCTTAAGTGGTGTCATAGTGTGTAGGTTGTCACTCCTGTTATAGTATAAGTGGTGTCATAGTGTGTAGGTTGTCACCCCTGCTATACTATAAGTGGTGTCATAGTGTGTAGGTTGTCACCCCTGCTATATCCTATAAGTGGTGTCATAGTGTGTAGGTTGTCACCCCTGCTATCCTCTAAGTGGTGTCATAGTGTGTAGGTTGTCACCCCTGTTATAGTATAAGTGGTGTCATAGTGTGTAGGTTGTCACCCCTGCTATATCCTATAAGTCGTGTCATAGTGTGTAGGTTGTCACCCCTGCTATACTATAAGTGGTGTCATAGTGTGTAGGTTGTCACCCCTGCTATATCCTATAAGTGGTGTCATAGTGTGTAGGTTGTCACCCCTGCTATACTATAAGTGGTGTCATAGTGTGTAGGTTGTCACCCCTGCTATACTGTAAGTGGTGTCATAGTGTGTAGGTTGTCACCCCTGCTATATCCTATAAGTGGTGTCATAGTGTGTAGGTTGTCACCCCTGCTATATCCTATAAGTGGTGTCATAGTGTGTAGGTTGTCACCCCTGCTATATCCTATAAGTGGTGTCATAGTGTGTAGGTTGTCACCCCTGCTATACTGTAAGTGGTGTCATAGTGTGTAGGTTGTCACCCCTGCTATATCCTATAAGTCGTGTCATAGTGTGTAGGTTGTCACCCCTGTTATAGTATAAGTGGTGTCATAGTGTGTAGGTTGTCACCCCTGTTATACTATAAGTGGTGTCATAGTGTGTAGGTTGTCACCCCTGCTATACTATAAGTGGTGTCATAGTGTGTAGGTT